>CM056563.1:5927619-6641786 GCA_029721515.1 Synanceia verrucosa
TGTGGTTTAAGTGGTCCTTGATGTAGAAGAAGTTTCTGAACCTCTGGCTTAGCACACTGACTATCTCTCAAATAAAAAGATAATAATAAAAGATAATGACTGTATTATTACTTTTGCTGTAAATGTTTGAGAGACTGTTTTGTGTGTTCAGGGTGGACCAGGAGGATCAGGAAGTGGCTTTGGGAACTTTGAGGAGATTGGACCTTTGGACAGGAACTTAAAGCCCAGAAAGACAAGCTGGGTAAGATGTCTGATTTTAACGTTTTAATTTTTCCTTTTTTGTGTCAGGCACAGTTGTTTCAAAGTAGTGTTTTTGGTTTCTACTAGAACATATTTACTTGCTTTAATCGTCAAAAAACACATTTTTGTCCTACTGTTTATAATAAACCTGCATTCATTGTGAAACACTTCATTTTGAACGCCTGTCTCTTTCAGATATGGCCAGATATGTATGTACATGTGTGAGCACAAGCTCTTTCCATGACCTGTCTCCCTTAAAGTCACCTGCCTTCAGTTCAACCAGCTGTTAACCAGCAGAGTTAAACACACTGTTGTCCTGTTTTGTGTTGCAGTCCTTCAGGCTGGTGCTCTAATGGATAGTCTGGATTGACATTTGACTGATTCTGCACATGACCAATAAACTATCCTAACCCTAACCATTCAAGCATTAACCAGTCCTGTAACACACCTTGCCACAGACTGTTCCTTTCTTGGCTTTGTAGATGTTATTGTGTTGTAACAAGTTGGCTAAAATGCAGATTAATACACTGGTGTGTGTGTGTGTATGTGTGCGTGCGTGCGTGCGTGCGTGCATGCGTGTGTGTGTGTGTGTGTGTGTGTGTGTGTGTGTGTGTGTGTGTGTGTGTGTGTGTGTGTGTGCACGCGCACGCGCTCTTCCAGGTGCAGGCAGCCAGTGTGTTGTTCGTGGATAACCCTGTAGGGACTGGCTTCAGCTACACTGAGCACCCAGACGGCTACGCTACCGATGTAGCCACAGTGGCCTCAGACATGTTGGTGCTGCTGCAGCACTTCTTCACACAGAGGACAGAGTTCCAGGTACGTCGGCTGAGTAGGGCAGTGATGGCTTGGCCTCATTTTATCTGGTTTAACATATCTGACGGTACTGGTGCATTTTATTTCTTTTATCCTTGAACTAAACTGAAAAGGTTTACTACAATCATGTACATACTAGTGTATATACATGAAATCTGAGTGCTGCATTTTGCTCATTATTAGCCCTTAGGAGCTGCTGTGTAAAGGAGCAAATAAAGTGTTTTCACAACCAGACATGGGCAAACTACGGTCCACGGGCCATATATGGCCAGTTGGGCTTTTTAATCCGGCCCGCTGACCTTGTCCAAATTATATTATTAAATTCAGTTACATTATATTATATTTAGAGCGGCATGGGTGACAGTAAGTTTAACTGCACAAACCTGAAATGTGTAACAACTAAAGAAGATTAAAGCAGGACATGAAGCAGAACTCCATTAAACTAATAACACAGTCATAACTAACAATCAAATATGCTGAAAGTCCAAGCTTCTCCTGTAATTCAGCAAAAAAAAATAATCCACTGAAGAGCATCGTTAAAGTACTAATTTGTAACGTGACATGATGAAAAGGCAAAGAGAAAGAGCACAGCTGTGTATCTAAATATTAAGCAGAGGTCTGCTGTTCTTGAACATTTGAGTCTCAATATCCTGTCAAGAAGCTTGTTCTTGTAGGTTGGTTGTTCAGTTATGTCACAACCAAATTGCCTCCTGCAGTTCTACCTGGAGCTGATCTCAGCCTGTTAACATGTAGCATGTCAGCCTTTGTTTCCTGAAAGAGGTTAAAGGAATAGGAAAGGTGATCACTGAAATGCTATCTGTTACTCACCCTGTGACACCTTGATTTCTCGAAGTGTCATTTTTCTCTCATGCTGAACAGGGAACCCGAAACAGATGAACGGAAGTAAATGTGGTGTTTTAACAACTATTTCAAAATGTCAGTTTCAAGTTCAGAATAATCCATCCAGTCATGTGCTCACTACTTCCCAAACACATCTTCCCTAAAAGCTTACTATTTTAGACACTTCTCCATAAATGGTGTCATATTGCGCAGGCGTGCTCATTTGAGTGAGTCCTGTTAATGTGGAAGTGTTTTAAATAGTGAGGATACTCTGCTTTTCACCAGGGTTTGTTTATTTATTTGTTGGTTAGCAAAATATCTCAAAAAAGTGGCCTAACTGATTAATTTTTGGTGGTGATCGGTTCTGATTCAAAGTCATCAAGGTGAAATGAAAGGTCACACCATAGTAATGTATGGGAGATTTGACATATTTCTAAATGCTCCAGGATGTACAGTTTTCAGCCAATCGTCACCTAATTTGGTTTATAAACTAATATAGGAATCCAGAAGTCACCGATTCAGTTTGGTCAAGATCAATAAAAGGTTAAGGTCACCAAGGTCAAATATGTGTTTTTAACTTCATAACTTCATGTAGGAAGCATGTAGGAGCAATGCAACTGGTCTCAAAATATCTGGAATTCTCAAATTGTATTTGCAATGTTTTACTGGTATTTTGGTCTTTTTTAAAATTAAAATTCAAACATGACAAAATATGACATAGAGAAAAATAAATAAATAATAAAGTACATGATAATATTAATGTGAATGCAATGTTAAATGTGGGTTTTAAGGTGTGTCAAAATCGACACATTTACTCTTAGGTGTTGTGAGCTTGCAGGATGCTGCCTTGGTGGAGGTCTGCACTCTCTGAGTGCTTTTCTAGTTGTAATTGATATGCAAATGATCATTCTGGCATGAAGTGTTCCTTCAGTGTCCATGTCCCTCTATAAATACTCCATCTTCTCAGTTCTGGTCTTTTCAGCGTAAGGAGTGCAGCCTTTGTTATTCCTGTGTTTCACTTTGTGCAGAGCGTGCCCTTCTACATCTTCTCTGAGTCATATGGAGGAAAGATGGCAGCTGCTATCTCCTTGAAGCTCACCAAGGTGAGTGCCACTTCTCTTTCCAGCTTCCCCTTCAGGCCCATGAGTGAGCCCCCTGATGTCATCAAACGACTGTCATGTGATTAATGAGCACACAAAAAAACTGACCCAAATGTGGCTTTATTTTTTTGGGGAACATTAGGAGTAATAGACTTCAGTACAATGTTTTATTACTTTAGAAATGATCCCAATGTTTTGACTTGTCTTGTCTGTCCAGGCCATTTCACAAGGGACAGTGAAATGCAACTTCGCTGGTGTGGCACTTGGGGACTCTTGGATTTCCCCGGTGGGTCAGTATCAGTCAGTCCTTTAACATGACTAAGGAAAAACGACCCCATTGGTATGGACTCCATTTACATTACATTATCTCCAGAGCATCTGCACAACTTTAATGTGATCTCCCTAGCCTAAACCAGCTGTGAAGTCATCAAAGTGTTCTGAGTTCGATGTGTTTTTGCAGGAAGAACATGTACATATATTGATCAGAGCTCCAGAAAAGGGGTTATCTTAAAATGACCATTCTTCTACTTCATCCACAGACTCTGTCATGACCTGGGGACCGTACCTCTACACTACGGTAAGTTACAAACCATAGGTGTAAAAAAGCTGCTCTGTTGAGTTTCCATCTGACCTGACCTCTTGCTTCCAGTCACTGCTGGATGATTATGGCCTGGCAGAGGTTACCCGAGCAGCAGAGGAGGTAAAGCGAGCTGTGGAGCAGAAGCAGTTTAAGAAGGCCACAGAGCTGTGGTCCGTGGCTGAGACAGTGGTGGAGCAGGTCAGTACAACACAGAGTCACTTTTGAGCCACGACCAGCAGCTCTGTCGCTATGGTCGCTCAGTCTGACACCGAGAATGACCTTTTTTATTTATTTTTTTATATATATATATATATATATATATAAACTTCTCCTGAACAGATTCACCAGGGCCGAAATCAAGAACTGTTTATCCTAGGACCAATCCCAGTGTCCACACTGTCCAACAATTTGTATTATTGTGATGCCAAATACAGGGTTACCAGAGAAATATGTATCATAAACAGGCAACAACAACTACCTAATCATACTGTTTTTGACAAGTGCGTAAATCAGTTTTTTGACAATTGGCTAAGTCCCAGACACACATTTGTAAACATGTTTTGTTGTCAAGGTAACATGCTTATCCAGTCATATTTATACCATGTGGAGCCCTTCAGCCTCTTTCACAGTAACTCACTCACAGAGTAAAGTCTCCATTTTAAAGTGCTGTTGATGTAGATATCTGCAGGAAGTAGAGACCATAGATACTGTCAGTAGCTGATCAGCTCAACTTAGCTTAGAACAAAGTCTGGAAGCAGGGGAAACGGCTAGCCTGGCACCAATGAATTTTGGAGCAGATAAAGTGAACAGGATGGGTGGCACGGTGGTGTAGTGGTTAGCACTGTCGCCTCACAGCAAGAAGGTACCGGGTTTGATTCCCGGCCCCGGGCCTTTCTGTGTGGAGTTTGCATGTTCTCCTCATGTCTGTGTGGGTTCTCTCTGGGTACTACGGCTTCCTCCCACCATCCAAAAACATGCATGAGGATTAGGTTAATTGAAATTGACCGTAGGTGTGAATGTGAGTGTGAGTGGTTGTCTGTCTCTATGTGTCCTGTGATGAACTGGACACTTGTCCAGGGTGTACCCTGCCTTTCACCATAAGACAGCTGGCTCCAGCCCCTTCCCCCCCGTCTCATGTTTACCCTGCAACCATCATAATAGGAGTTATTTTGGGAAATGAGTTGTTGATACCACTGTCTACTTCAGTATTCACATAAAGTTGGTGTCTATCAACTTCTTACCATGGAATTATAATGTTTTGATATTGACAGATCCATGTTGTATTTTTAGTGTGACTTCCTGGCTGCAGTCAGTGCACATGGTTTGATGTGGTCTTCTTCTCATGACAGAACACCAATGGAGTGAACTTCTATAACATCCTCACCCAGGAGCCTGACGAGAAACGCACCTCTGCAACAGGAGAAGACTTCATCAGTAAGACGATGTGAAGAGTCAGCAATTTAAAATAATAATAATAATAATAATAATAAATACACTAAAAACAGGAACAGCTGATTGGTTTGATGCTGGGAATGGAATAGTTCATTACCCAAGACCAAATGTGGAAAGAGCTTTTAGGCTTTGTTCACTTTGAGCTGCAACCACTGCTCTGTTCCCATCAGCCCTGCAGGCCCGGCGTCGTCTTCACCCCCTCCAAGGCCAATCACTGAGCGAGCTCATGAATGGACCAATCAGGAAGAAACTGGGCATCATCCCCCAGAACGTCACCTGGGGAGGTACTGTAGCTCCATAGTGGACTGTCCCTAGAAATCTTTTTTCTCTTCATCGGGTTGTCCCTCTCCTGCTTGTGTCCAGGCCAGTCAGAGGAGGTGTTCACCTCCATGGCAGGAGACTTCATGAGGCCTGTGGTGGATGTAGTCGACTACCTGCTGGCCGCTGGAATCAACGTCACCGTCTACAATGGACAGCTGGATCTCATAGTGGACACCATGGGTAGCTGTTCTCAGTGTGTTGGCTTGTGTTCAGCTCGAGCTGCAGTGGTGGGTGAACCCATGCTGATCTTTGATTGATCTGTGACAGGTCAGGAGCTGTGGGTGAAGAGGCTGAAGTGGGCGGGGCTGCCTGGGTTCAACAAGCTGAGGTGGACCCCGCTGCAGGACCCTACCACTCCAGACATCACTGGAGCCTTCTGCAAGATTTACAAGAACTTTTCCTTCTATTGGATCCTCAAAGCAGGTCACATGGTAAGACAGATAAAACACCCCTCATATTCCACACAGGAACGTTCATCCTACTTAATGTGTCATTTGATACCTCCCCATATCAGAGAAAGTAGCATAAACTGTAAAAGAATTAATGCAGAACTTGTGTTTCTGTTGTCAGATTCCTTCAGACCAGGGACCTATGGCCCTGCAGATGATGAAGATGATCACCCAGCAGGATTGATCCATTGCTCTAGTGCCCGCTGGAATGGCTCTGACAATCACAGTGATCACATGACCTTTTTATAATCTACTCTCTGCTAAACCAAATCAAGAGTTTTTCTTTTGTAAATTCTTTTTTTCCTGGTACATTGTCTCAGTTTAATAAATGTTTTTTTCTACACTAATGACACTGTTCTATGATAATGATTCTTTAGAGAGGTCGATGCAGAATTTTATGTCTGGTGGTCTGTTCCTGGTCTGCAGTGGTCAGGATCTATCAAAAGTGGTCCAAGGAAGGACCAGTGGAGAACCAGAGACAGGGTCATGACAGGACAAGGATCATTGATGCAGGTGGAGAGTGAAGGCTGGTCCTGGTGGTCTGATCCAACAGAGCAGAGAAGTTAATGGTGCTGAAGATAGAAAGGAGTCACATACCACAGAAAAAACCCTCAGGAGTCAGAGGTCAGACCAACACAATATTGAGCAGGTGATCATAATGTTATGCATGATAGCGTATTTCATATCATTGGTGATAAAGCACATGTATAGCATTGATAAAATAGTTAATAATAAAAACAAAATTCACACATAATGATTGGAATGAGAAGAAATAAGAGATATTTAGAGTAACCACTGCATGGTTGAGAAACCTGAGATGTGACATGATTAGGCCTGGATATGCTTCATCTGACACCATAATGACTAGGTCATCATTCATCTATGTAGATAGTTCATCCTTTACAGCAGGACTGAATCATTTCCATCATGGCACCACAGAGACTTCAGTCTTTCTGCTCAGTTCGGAGGCTATTTGAAGATCGGAGCCATGACTGCAGCACCATTTAGTAAAGAGTCAAGGAGGGTAGTGTCAAATCATTGTGTCAAATTCTCCGCGTAGCTGAGGCTTCTTCTTCCCCAGTGGCTCTCTGGGATCGGGAAGCCCTTCTTGATCACTGGCTCCACCACCAGCTCCATCAGGCCTGGTGGTTCAGGCACCGTCAGCTCTGTTACTCTGAAAAGATTAGAAAAGGCCCGCCCCACCAGGACCAGTTGACCTGGGGGGATTCTGGGATCAGGTCCTCTCAGCTGTCGCCAGTACACCCTGAAGTGACGTACGTGCTCCGCCTGGTAGGCCCAGTGCAGCGTGCCGTTGAATTTCAGACAGGGAGAGGTCGATTCTGGAGAAGAGCCAGCACCACGCAGCCACACCACGTCATAAATACACAAGCCCTGAACCAGGTCAGGAGGGACCTGCAGACTGGCTGCATCCAAGATCTTAATATGAGAGAGAGAGACAACATAATGAATATAATTTACACTAACATGACAAATAGACTAAAATAAATATGGTTTCCAAAAGAACTGGTGCCACTAAAGGCTTCTGTGTTCATGTTACATGTCAAAGACTCCATGTATCGACTGAAATGAGCATGCTAAAAGGCTGTGGTGAAACATATTTTAGCATCCCAAAAGAAATGAGCATTGTAAGTCTGACGGTACGCTATATGTAGAATATATTCTCCAGCTTTCTTTTAGGCCCTGGGCTGGGTCTACAGCAATGCACTGCTTTGCCTCCTTATTGGGCCCCTTCCTTGAACCGGGGCGTGCCGATCATCATCTACTGTGGTTAATACACTGACTGGATAAGAAGCATATGTGCCAGTTGATGTTAAAACTAGGGGTGGGAATCTCTTGGCACCTCACAATTTGATTCTAAACCCATTATTGATGCAAAATTTGGTATATTTCCATGCATGAGTTTAATTTTTTAAATATGAATGAATGAGTTACCTCCTCTAATATTTTATTAGAGAAAAGACTTTCAATGAACAGTCAATAATAAATGCAGCTTGCATTCAAACACAGTATGGAAGTAGATGGAAAAAATAAACTTTTTTTCCTTTTCTAATTTTTCATTTTTGTTTTTTTTTGTTTGGTTTTTTTTTTTCAAATTTTGCAATGCATTCAGTCATCTGTTTGACCCTATCAGAGTTCAGTGGCAACAGGAATAGGTCTCTCTTCTCCCAATTCCAAGTCGTATTGTGAAGTGAAATGTGGTTTCTCAGATTTGTAGCATTTAATTTGCCCCACACCTTCCTCTTGACCTCATAAAGTCCAAAATGCTGCCATACAGCAGCTTTTAACAAAGCCATTACGGGTCGTAAATGTTTGTCAATCACCATCTCAGCTGAAACTTTGTCAACAACTCTCACATGAGTTTGGTGCTCATGTGTTTAGAGCAGAGAACCAGAAATGGGTTAATATTTAAAATTCAGATTATTAACTCATCTGCACCATTCTAGAGAAAATTTGCATCGAAGTATCAATCTTTTTTCCCCAGCCCTTGTTAAAACAGCTGAACACTTAAAAGTCCACAGGCTGCGACCATCTCACCATGAGCTCTCCCACCCTGCAGCTGAAAGGCGTGTCCTGAGGCTGTCCAACCCGATGGATGCTGAGACAGACCTCTCTGAGAGCGCAGCCACGAAGCTCCAGCTGTGAACACCTGCCCACAGTGACATGAAGGCAACACAAGGCGTCATCATGAAATCCACTCACTTCAGTTGTCACTGAGCTGTTTGAGGGCCTTACCCCACAGTCCAGCCGCCTGGGCTGGAGTTAGCACACAGCTGAGAGAACTGCCTCACCAGCTCCAGCCTGCTATCCTGAAGCACAGGAGACGAGCTGGCAGCTGCAGAAACACATTAATGTCATTAATGTCTGTCAGGACATGAAGACACAGAGCTGAAGAGCAGCAGGACAACGCTTTATAAGAACCATCATTTTAAAAGATCAACTAGTATGGTTAAAGGGGAAGTGACATTTTTTTTTTTTTTTACAAATTGGACCTTATTTCTGGAACAAGATACTGTCATTAACTCAGCCATATCACTATGGAGTCATTTGGAGTATTTCTGGTGATATTTGGATATGATGATATCCATTTAACAGGAGTGAATGGGGCACTGAAATGCAGCCAATAAATTACATAAACTTGACCATTTTTTTCAAATAACAGGTGTTTAATAAGACTACACTATTACTATTCTCATTTGAGTCTGGAGTTGTCAGTAACTTGAGAAAATTCAATCAGTAAACAGACTCTACTTCCTGTGTATCATAGTTTACTAAGGACACCTAGTGCCCACCTATAGGTGCTTTTCCACTACACAGTAATGGCACGGTATGGCCCAGTTTCGGTGCTTTTCTATTACAACTGAGTGCCTCATAGTACCTCCTCGGCATGGGTGGGGTCGGCTTTTATAGTCCAGTCGGATGTCGCCCATCCAATCATGACACTCATTGGCCAATCAGTGGAAGGCATTCGGCTGACGTCACGCTTTAGTATTGCTTCAGCTTGCTTGGAACCAAGGCTGAGGAGGTACAAAAAAGTACTACTAGCTACTAGTGGAAAAGCACCACAACCGTGTAGAGCCGTGCCATAGCGCACCTGTGGAAAAGCACCATGTGTCCTTCACAGTGCCTGAACTAAAATACTTATTTGTGATGTTGTCACATACGCATACATGCTTTGTTTTAGTTCAGGCACTGTGAAGGACACATAGGTGGGCAAGTTACGGACAACTCTTGACTGAAATGAGAATAGTAATAGTGTAGCCCATCTTATTAAATGTTTGGAGTCAGAAATACTCCCAGTGACTCCAAAGTGAAATGAGTAAATGACAGTATTTTATCCCAGAAATAAGCTCCAATTTTTAAAAAACAGCACTTCCCCTTTAATGAGATGAATTATTCTAAATAAGCCGATTTAGACTGTGAAAAACTCGCTTGTGACATCCTGGACATCCACTTGTGTGCAAAGATTGATGTCTGTCTTGAGCTCCAGGGAAACTCTGATTCCAGCAGACAGCTTGTAGATGAGGGTCACCAGTGTCTTGGATGTCAGTGGGACATGGAGGGAGAAGATCCTGAGGGAGGGACAACAGAGAAGTGTGTGAACATGTGGCCTTCACAGGAAAATAAAGCTAAAGGTGAGTAACACATCACACACACTTGGCACAAACTGGAGATGTGTGAGTGGCAGGGATGAGTCCGTCCAGCAGCAGAGAGCAGCCTCCGTTCCAGGCGTCCTCTGGGGAGCCCCGACTGCTCAGCCAGCCCTGACCCTGCAGCTCCTCATGGTAGTACAAGGGCTGGATGTCCTGGGCTGTCAGGTTGAACCAGCTCCTGCTGGACTCAAGCTGCACAAGACAAAACAAGACTGCAGAGGTTATGTAACACTTTTCACTAGACAAACAGTATATCTCGCAGCTGCCAAGAGATGAAATGTGATGATCAACCCTAAAATGAAATGAAAGCCAGTGATGAGTGTGATGTGATCAATGCTTGTAGCAGGCAGCTACTTTCAGCTGCAGTTTCCATCCATGTCTGTACAAAATGTCATCATTTTATTAAGCACACAAATGTTTGACTTATGGCCAAAACGTATTTTGTGAGGTCACAGTAAATTTTGACCACCAAAGCCAAATTAGTACATCCTTGAATCTAAGTCATAGACTGTGTGTCAGAAGTGTCATCTACTGGTTTGTGGATTGCCATTTTTTTAGCCGTATTACGTCTTTTGAGATGTGTAATATCTCTTTCTCTCTTCTTTCCTTTTATTTCTTTATTTATGTGTGCCTTTAAGCCAGGTGACTCAACAAAATTTCGTTATGCATGCATAATGACAATAAAGACTCTTGAATCTTGATTTTTGCTGTTGGTATCCCTCCAGGAGAAGGTGGAGCTCAGTATAAACAAACACTAAATCATTTTTAAGCAATGAAAAAGGTTATAATTAACTTAACGAACTAAAAACACTGTCAAAGGCTTTAAGTTCTAGAAACAAAACTGGGACAAATTTATGGTCTATTTGACTCTAAATAGACCATAGTTTATTAAATGATCGTCATGATGTATTGAAGAAACGAGAGACTGAGACCATAAACTCATTTACAATGCTTATTGACAGAATAAATAAAGAGAGAAATAATTTTGAAGAAATCTTCTCAAGGATGAAAAATTAGAATTTAGTGACCAAAGGTCACTGTGACCTCACAAAACACCCAAAAAGCCCTTTTTGGTAGGGAACTGAAGTGATTATGTCACTCTCTTCAAAGCCACCAGACTCTATTCACAAAAAAAGTAATTTTACCTTACAGAGCACAGAAGTAGTTGCTCTGCCGGTGCAACCATTTGGTTTGTGTTATTGCGTAACCTTCAGATCCCAAATTAACATGGTGTAACTCTTGGGAGCGTGCTGACTGCCATCTAACTTAGTGCAGGTAACACTGACCATAAGGATTTATGTATGCTGGATATGTAGCAGCACCATCACAAACAAACCTATATCATGTCACGTGGGAAAACATTTTAGAGGGGATGGGTAAAATCGCATTTTGATACTAAAACATGCTACAAATATTTGGAATTTAACACATTAAGAATAGTACTGGGATGGTACAGAATGCCATAAAAAACTGAAAACAAATTAACAAATAGATGGAGATACATAGATAGACTGACTGCCTGTGAAAACTCCGAGCCATCTGGCTCTAGTTGCAGATCCGCCTCCTGTTGCCTACCTGTCCTCTCCAGTAGACAGCCTTCCCAAAACCCTGGCAGAAGGAGGAGACGAAGGGGAGCTGTGAGGCTGGCCGGTGAATGTACAGGTAGTCTGACAGAAGAGCCCAGAACCTGCAGTTTAAAACACATTTCTGCTTACTGACACATGCTGATGTCACAGGTTACTGTTAATGTTGGGATGGTCTCACTTGTCCTGGTTCTTGCAGAACTCAGTCTTGTCGTTGCTGGTCTCGTACACCCAGCCTGGAGCAAAGATGGCTGTGGAGAAGTTATGCTTCCGGATGATTTCCAGCGACTGTCGACCAGAAGGTGCACACAAACAATGATGTGCTTATAATGATCAGCGCTTCTTCATGAGCGGACACTTCAGTTCCCCACTGTGTACCTTATTAGTTTCCAGCATTCCTCCCACCACCGCGCCCCGGGCGAACACGTCCACCCCGATGTAGACGTCGGCCTGGCGGCCCTGGATCCCACTGTACTCCTCCATCCACTCCAGGTTCTGCTCTGTCCAGTTGTAATTGGTGAAGAACCCATCACAAGCGTCAAAAAACATCCTGTGTGAAGAGGTAAGGTGTTGGACAAAGTTTTGTTTCTTTAGCTCTGCTCCTAATTTGAATGTCTCTACCTGTTGGATTGGTTGAGTTCATTTTGCCACTTTAGCTGTCCGTCCTCAATCACACTGTCGTACCACAGGACCAGGCTGCCGGCCACTCGCTCGTGCATCTGGTCTGTCAGGTAGCGCAGGAACAAAGGTGTGTTCTTCACCGCAACCTCCTGCAAGCAGAGCAGCACACTGTCAGCATGAAGAGAAGCTCACCACAACATGTGTGATTTTTACTGTGTTCAACATCTGAATTTAGCGTGTTAGCATGCCAACATTCGATAATCATCGGTAAACACACACTAGAGCTGAGGCTGATGGGAACGTCATTAGAAGTACTGGACATGTTTGAACGTAGTTCTTCAGCTTGTTTTAAAAAGGAAGTGACTCCCAAACTGGGGGACGGGACCCCTAAGGTGGGCACAGACTCAAAAAAGTAGGGGCACGGTGAGGCTACATATCAGTGATGCATGCTTCCACACTCACCTGGGGGAGTTTATATTGGATATCAGTCTGATATCAGCAAAAAAAAATGAGTGTCAGTTTATATCGTCCTGCATCTAAAATCTCTGATAGCATCAGTCCATTCCAGACTCCAGTCCAGCTCTTCTATCCAGCAACAGAGCCCAGTGATCACAACAACAGCTAAGGTGCTAACAAAGTAGAAGGAGGAGGAGTGATGTCGGCCCTGTGGCAGCATTTTTAGTTAAAGTCTGAAAAAGATGTTGAAACTGAGAGTGAAACTGGTCATGAACAAGTTTCCTGTGGAGGAACAAACCAGGAAGTTTAATACGACCAACCTCATCGACATTTGAAGCAGCATCACTAAAAACAGTGTGAGGTTTTTCAGGGTCTTTTAATTTTTTTTTTTTTTTATTCTATTCAATAGAATATGTTTAAGTTAAACTAGTGGTTATTTTTGCCCTTTAAAAATATATTTTAAATTATATTATTTTAATTATATTTAAAATAGATTTTTAGTTTTTTTTTTAGTCTTTTATTTTATTTTTATTTAATTACAAAATATTCTTCTGTTTAAGGTTGAACTGATCCATCCATCCATTGGTTAATAACTAGAAAAGCACTCAGAGAGCGCAGACCTCCGCCAAGGCGGCGGTGACTCTTTTTTATTTATTTAAAGTTACCCCACCACCAAGGAGGTTATGTTTTCACCGGGGCTTGCTTGCTTGTTTGTTTGTTTGTTGGCTTGCAAAGTAATTCAAAAATTTATGGACAGTTTTTGACGAAATTTTCAGGGTTGGCAGGAAGTAGCCTAACTTAAAACTGATTAATTTTTGGTGGTGCCATTGAATCGGATCTGATCACCAAAAATGAATCAGATTTAAGTTAGGCCACTTCAGACCAACCCTGAATATTTAGTCAAAATCTGTCCATAACTTTTTGAGTTAATTTGCAAACCAACATACAAATACTCTTACCCTGGTGAAAACATAACCTCCTTGGCGGAGGTAATAAATAAGTCAGTTTTTCTCAGACCTGCTGTTGCTGACTACTGTTCTGATTCAGTAATATTACTTGATCAAACCTTTCCTAACATTCCATACTACACAATAAGTAATAAAAGTATGTTTGATTCATGCTGATATCGGACTGGATTGATATCGGTATCAGCCAATACTCAAGGCTGCAAAATCTGTATCGTATTGGAAGTCAAAACGTTGTGCTGGGACGCCCCTAAGGAGAACCATGAGATATAATATTGTAACCACCCAGATATAATATTGCCCTTCTGTGGTGCCATAGTTCCAACGACAAACACACAACAACAAACTCACAGTTTTTGGGGATCTTCAACATTCATGTGAGCTTTTGGTTCTCAGTGGAATCTGTATTGTTACTTATGACACTTTTCCACTACATGGCACAGCATGGTACGGCTCAGTTTTGTTGCTTTTCCATTACAACCGAGTACCTCATAATACCTCCTCCGTGAGGGCCGGGTCGTCATATGGCAGTGTGAAACTGCCATGACGTCATTTACATGCGACACAGTAAAAAACGGGAAGAAGAACAACAACAACACTACTATCAAAAACAATGGAGGACACCGAAGCGATCATGTATTTGTTGCGTGTTTGGCTTTTACAGTCTAGTCGGACGTCGCGCATCCAGTGACGCTTCCAATGATGATACTCGTTGGCCAATTAGTGGAAGGCAGTCAGCTGACGTCGTGTTTTAGTATCACTTCGGCTCACTTGGAACTTTTTTCTCACTTGGAAAAAATTACCTAGTACCAGGTACCAGGTACTAGTGGAAAAGCACCACAACCGTGTAGAGCCGTGCCATAGCGCACCTGTGGAAAAGTGCCATTAGTAATGTGATTAATTGCAAATTTGTGTGACGGTAAAAAATTAACCATCTTTTCTGAATCTGTCCGAGCTTCTCCTGTAATTCAGCAAACAAATAATCCACCAAAGAGCATCATTAAAGTATTCATTTGTAACGTGAAATGGACAAAAAGGAAACGAAAAAGACACATTCTTTTATTAACCACAGCGCTAATTAGAATTTTTAACTTTCTATGTATTTTGATTTAGAACGTCAATATTATATCAAAGTATCTCACTGCATGACTTTCCTCATAGGCACACTATGGCCATCATGTGTGAAAATGCAGTATCTTACTCACACTGAGGGCGTTCTCTATGTTAATGAGCCAGCCGTCAAAGCCGTAACAGTGGCTGATCTGGACTAGTTTATCAGCCAGGGCTCGGTACGACTCCTCCTCTTTCAGGAAGGCCTCACACACAGCAGCTCCGTCGGTCCACTCAGTGATGAACGTCCCTGGAAAACACACACATTTCAGACAACTGGAATAGTATTTGAAATTATGATACCTCATATGTGACCTTTCCACTCACCAAGAACGACGACGCCGTGTTTATGTGCAGCATTGGTCCACACAGCAGGAGGAATAGTCACCAGGTTGTGTGTGAAGTAGTTGAAAATATCAATGTACTGCCAGTGGTAGAAGGCATATGGAGCCTCTGCATGAGTCCCCTGGGTAAAGCTCAACAACACAACACAGCATGACAGTGACAAGATACACTGAACCAGCAGCTAGTCCTGTACTGTGTAACAGCATGAGCTACAGCATTTATTTCCTGAGTTCAGAGTTAAAGTGGGGTGATTTCACTGAACTTGTAGTGCTCAACAACTTTCTCAAAGTGGTCCAGAGCCAGTGTTTGAATTACAGGGGAGCTAAGGGGAGCTAAAGGGGGCTAAGGAAAGCCAAAAGGGAGCTAACGGGAGCTAAATAAATCTAAGGGGAGTTAAGAGGTAAGGGGAGCTAAGTGGAGCTAAGGGGAGCTAAAGGGGGCTAAGGGAAGCCAAAGGGAGTGAACGGGAGCTAAAGGGAGCTAAATGGAGCTACGGGGAGTTAAGAGCTAAGGGGAGCTAAAGGAGGCTAAGGGGAGCTAATGGGAGCTAAAGGGGGCTACGGGGAGCTAAAGGGGGCTAAGGGGAGTTAAGAGGTAAGGGGAGCTAAGTGGAGCTAAGCAGAGCTAAAGGAAGCTAAGGGAGGTAAGGGGAGTTAAGAGCTAAGGGAAGATAAGGGGGGCTAAGGGGAGTTAAGTGGAGCTAAGGGGACCTCGGCTCCCCAAGACGGTTTCAAGCTCCCCCCAAAGGCTGCTCAGAAACTTTCATGGGCAGCTCTAAATATTGTGAGTATTGTTATTGTGTATTCTATTTTCCCCACAGTGAGGTACTGGAGAGTAAAAAAAGAAGAAACATGTCGTGGCTGTGTGTGTTTATTTGCTCATTAGTGTGCTTTTTTTCAAAACATTTCTCTCAGTTAACACAATTGCACATTTCCTGCTGTGGCCTGCTGGGGGTGCTGGACGAGATTTATGAGATTTACAGCACCACCTGAACTCCTCATTGGTGAGTAGTGACTGGGACAGTGTGGTTGCACTTAGTTAAGTGCACATGAGTGTGAACTGGAAATTCATGGTGCGCACTGTAAAATAGAGCTCACCCTAAAGCCTCTGTGTAATTTGAACACTGTGCAGACCAGACCTGTATGAGTCAGATACACTCATGTATACTCTGACTCATCCATCATAAACCTCATCCACACTGTGGAAAATACTCTGAATTTTCAGCCATGACATTTAAACTCTTTTAGATAACACTAAGCTTTGTTTTTTCTCTATTCCAACCAACTCTATGTGGCTGGCACTCGTGTTTCCACCATAGTTGTGTTCCACTCTTCTCCAGTGCTCTGCCTCAGTATTGGACTTAAAAAAAACTGATCAGTGTTGACCTCCATGATGCTCGTGTCTATATGGGAGCAAATCTCTGCAGCAGGTTCAATGTTTTGCATGCCAAACAGTCATATATGAGATCTCCACATATTTGAAATGTGCGCTACCTAATTTTATGAGATAATATATGGGATGACTTTGGGGGTGTAACACGAGTCTCAACAGTCCAGAAAACACACCTAGAAGTTTCTGTTTAATTATGAATCCATACCGGTCGTCTAGGTAGCCGCCCATCATGTCATGAGAAACCAGGGTCCGACGTGGACTAGTGGCCAGAGGAGGATCTCGAGATGCCAGAGGGACTTCTGCCACATTGAAGGGGTTTGCATTGCTTCGTTTCCACGACAACAAATCCTCCAAAGTTTGAAGACTACAGCTGATTGGTTCGGTGGTGTCGCCGTCGTAATGTTTGGCTGAGAAGGAAATGAAACGTCATGTATAAAGTGTGGTTTGAGTTATGCACACAAAGACACCAAAGTGACCTCACCTGGTAGAGGAGAGGGCGTATACTTGATGACTTCATGGACGCTGCTTGAATCCATGGGTTGATCCAGACAAGACTCTGACCTGGTGAAAGCACAAGCGACACATTATTTCAGTTTAAGACCAGAACAGAGCTGAGGTGTTTATGATTTAGCAGCAAGCAAGTCTGGAAAGTAAATGTAAATGTTCTCTCTGTGCTGGTATGTTTTTGATCCATGCATCATTTTCTATAAACTCTGTCCTGTGAGAAACACTTTCCATGAGCTCAGACATGCAGCCTATTTTCAGCATTTTCCAGCTGACACAAGAGTGTGAGAGGTGTCTCAACACATAAAGGACCTTCAGTCTAATACTAACATCCTACATCAACACATCTACAGATGCCTAGTTTTCACTGGACAGAAACATTATGACAAACTACAATAATAACTCACAATGAAGTAAAAAGTACAACAGTAAAAAGTACAACAAGTACATGGGGGGCGACAGCAGCTCAGTCTGTAGTGACTGTAGTGACTTGGGCTGGGAATCGGAGGGTCGCCAGTTCAAGTCCAGGTTGGACCAAATGTGGAGGGTGGACTGGTAGCTGGAGAGGTGCCAGTTCCTCCTCCTGGGCACTGCTGAGGTGCCCTTGAGCAAGGCACCGAACCCCTAAGGGGCTCTCCTCCAATGCATGTGTGTTTCATAACTTGTGTGTGATGTGCAACTGGGAAATAATAACGGAGTGAAAAAATGTAATTTGCCCATTGAGGGTTTAATAAAGTAAGTCTTCTTCTTCTTTACCTGAGATGTTGTGGAACAGAAGTGCTACTTGTAAAGTAGTGTTTGTGTAAATGTACTTAGTGTCATTCTACCACTGCTATGTAATGTCTTTGAATATAGCTTTGTCACAGTGTTAATAACCATAAACTACATGTAAACAACATGGAGTGAGTGCTGTAGCTAGCTAGTCGTAGTTAACACTAAATTGAGCTACATCTGAAAATGACACGGGGAAACATGTATTAAACTTTCAATGGGTTAAACTGCGACCGTGCACCTGTAAATGTAAAAACAACAGACATGACAGAGAGTGGAAGTAAGTGTGAAGTAAATGAATTTACCGGCTAGGACTACTGGTGTCCCTGTTCTCATCGACTTTATCCTCTTTCTCCTCGTCCTCTCCTTGAACAGGAAGCTTGTTTCCATCCACAGGCAAAGCCATGTCACTGATTCAACCACAGACTGGTTTTACGGAGAGACTTCAGCGGACACAGAAGGTCCAGTGCAGCAGGAAACACAAAGTTGTGCTCTGCTAGCTATTTCCGATTCAATCCTTCAGAATAAAAGCGGCACTTACATAAATTAAACATCAATTTAGGACAAAGTGGCCCATGACATGGTGTCACTTTATGTAAACTTTATTTATAACTTTATTTTTTAAAATGTTCTACTTAAGTAATTACATTAAAACTCAGATAACTGCAGCGTAAGGTGTTCTCTTTTAACGAAACTGTTAAGGGTGAAATTAGTTTTTACCATATTATATCGCAGAAGAGCAACAATAAAGAGGTACAGAGTTGTTATTTATGTTGAAGGAATCCGTGCTGTGATCTTTCCATGAGAAGATGGACTGAGGCCAGCTGGACAAAGGAACCACTCTTTGTTGTTGTGCAGGACCAGACTCTGTCTCTCAGAGGAGATGAGCCTCCATCAGCAGAGCAAACCAGCGACAACATAGGAGGCAAAGATGGCGGCCGTCATCAACACTTCCGCACTTGGGCAGTAGTGATGTGTGCGTTTTTCTGACATCACATTAAACTATGTTAACATAGCTGTGAAAAAAGAGGAATGCCTCATATGAGAGCTGGATGTTTTCAAAGTGATGCAGGCCCATCTAGCTACAGTCTGACTATTTCTTTGTCACTGACAGAAAAAAATCACTGATGTTAAATGTAATTGTAAAATGACAATGGTTGAAGATTAACAATATTTAATAATAATTCAATTTAATAACTCAGGCTGTAAGATAGCCCAGAAACCACTTCACAGGTGCAGTGATATAATTCATGTTTGTATTTATTAGTTTGGATTTGGTCGAAGGAACCTGTGAAAACTTTGATTAAATTAATAAATGATTCAATCAGTCCAGGGAGCATTACAAAATGTACAAGAAAAGGTGGAAGGTCAGGGAGCTCAAATCGTATTAAATCAATCAATAGCACGCTTAAAATCATAGTCTTATCCCCATTTTTGACCATTATCAGCTGGTTCTTAAAGCAAAGGGCTCTAGTTAGCGTCCACAGTGTAAAACTACAGGCCCTGTTAGTGATCATGGTATGTGGTGGCCACTCTTCGCTCAGAAGCTCTCTGGGAGCCTCACCACCCAGCAGGGAAGTGATGTCAGACACCTCCAGCCGATCACTGACAGCGGCAGCCAACAGGGACAGGATCCAGCGAAACCTCCACAAAATCCACCTTCATCCGTGGACAATTTACGCTCATCTACATTCAAAACAGCGAGAGCATAAAGTACAAAGTTAAACATTTCGAACAAGCTGCGTATTGGCACAATATGAGATTGATAGCTTTTTAAAAGAAGTGGCGAAAGATTGTGTAAACCGACTTCATCCGGAGACGACCTACAAGAAGAGCCTGTCATCATCCAGAGAGCTTTTAAAGTGTCGTGTATTTGTGTTCTGCTGTTAAAACAGAATTCGGCATTCAACCTGAACATTTCTGGATATTTTGGAGCTAGCGAGCTTGCTAGCTAGCCGAGCACAGATTACTTACCATGGAGTTGAGAGTGGGGAACCGATATAGACTGGGCAGGAAGATTGGAAGTGGATCGTTTGGGGACATCTACTTGGGTAAGTTACAGTAAAAACATGTATATATAAAAACCTGCTTCTTTGTCTTTGTTTCCAGCTGAGGTTAAGTCCAGCCTGATAACCGAAGCTCCCAGTGGTTAGTCAGCTGGTCGTCAATCAGCTGTTCAGTGTTTAGTGCTAGCGACATTAGCTAGTAAGCTAGCAGCACTCTGTGTGGCTAAGCAGCTAGCAGCACCAAGACGAGTCCTACCCTGTAATAATTAACATTAAACCTTGCATTTTTTCATTGTTGTCAAAGGGAACATTATGCCTGTCATAACGTCAGTTAATTTTAAAATGAGCCGAGTAGAGGACAATAATGGGACTTGTGTAACATGAGCTAAAGCTATGATCAGCTAACATTAGCTAATATTTGAGTTTGCTTTATTTGCTGGAGGCAGCAGTGGTCCGACAATAGACTTTATTAGATTTACTGTCAGGACCCTGGAGTGGTAAATGACACGTATCTCACCTACTGATGCCTACCAGCCTCCTCCAAACACAACAGACCGGCTCACTTCACTTTAAGGCTAGCTACATCTGACTCAAAGGTGTTTTCTCGACATGTTTACAGAGGCTAATGCAGCATAATTTTTTTACATTTCATCTTCTTTCTGCGTCATCAAGACCTGTTTAGGTCAGCTGAGGTGTCTTGTAAACAGGTTTATGAGTGTTGCTGGTTTAGTGACTGAAGTGACATGTGCATGTATTACATTGTGCCAACAAAGGATGTGGCCTGCTGTCTGGGTGTGTTGCCACTTACTTAAGGTAAATGTGAAATATAGCAGTCAGTTCTCATCAGGGATGTGGGTAGTGCATCTTTACTGAGCTCTCTGTATTTGAGGTAAACTCAGTTAATCTGTCTATTGATAGTGATGGTAATATATAGGGAATGAAATGGGTGTCTTAGGTGACATTTCCTGGAAAGGAAGTGCTAAATTAAAGAGTCAAACTGTTTATTGTCATGTGAACAGAATGAAATACTTCTTTTGCTATCCGCAATGGATGCTGAGTAAAAAAGTTTAAAGGCAAATAAAGCAGCAATGTGATAACAAATACAATATATATAAAGTAAAATAAAAAATGTCTGTAGAAAGAGGTGGTGTCAGAATGTGCTAGTTTCATAATAATACTGCAAATATAAATATCAATATACTTTGCTCAGTGTGTTACCTCAATTTTGTACAGATTAATGAATTAACAGACATTTATTTCAATGAAAATCCTCCAGATCAACACGTAAATTATGAGTATTGCGCTGAATGTTCCAAACATCTTGTGGACATTGAGCTCCATCACCTCCATTGTAATACATCCTCTGGTGGCCATAATGGAGACGACTGTGTGACAACAGCTGATCATATTCCTGAGCTTCAGACTTCGTCATGTGAACAACAATAGAGAGGAGTCATAATGAATTCATGAGGCCTTTGAACCGGCTCCTGGCTGATCACTTCATCACTGACATCTAATCAACCCACAGAGAATGAGCGTGACTGTCGGCACTCACTGCAGTGTGACTTTACAACAGTACAGTCTTATTATTTTGATATTATCCTTTATGGCTGGATTTAGAAATTAATCAGGCAATTTATAGTTATTACACTGAATTATGAGCTTTGCTGCTACTGGATAGGAATACTTTTGGAGAAGGTCATTGTTCTTGATGGAGGTGATTTAAAAACCTATTAAAATGGTCATTCTGTAAAAATGATGAGACCTAGAAATTAAACAAGACTCCATCAGACACCAGACTAGGGCTGCAGCTATTATATTGCAGCAAATTAGTCAGTTTGTTCCCTCTGTTAAAACCATAACATGTTGGGGAAAAGTGGAACACGTCCTCCCAAGTTTACAGTGATATAAAAACACATTTTTGAGGATCATACTGTTAGCTGTTTTAGCCCATTTGCTTCAGACAGCATAAATGATGTATCATGATGTTTAACACTGACTTGATGATGAATTTCCCACTAAAATGATCAAGAGAGGTGGTGGTTGATGATATATTTGGTGGTCTTAATCGATCACCTCTGATATTTAATTGTGTTGGATTTTAATTAAAAAAAAAAAACAATAAAACAACCGGCTGCCTGGATGTTAAATCTCTAATCTTACAGGATTATTTTTCAAATAGTCAGCAGAAATGTGAAGCACACACAGTGTTTTGTAAAATACATGTTTATAAAACCCTAAATTTTCCCCCGTTAGCCTTTGTTCCACATACATTAGACACTGCTTAGCATCTATTAAAACGTTTTAGTTTAGTCCTCTGTAAAAGATGACAGGAAGTGTTTGAATGATCAGTTAACATGTTTTGGCTTCATCATGTTAAGTGAAGTTGTGGTGCGAGCAGGCTTATTGTTGATGTTTTTTGGTGAGCTCTCAGCTTCACCCGACATGTTTTTTCCATTTTTCAATAGTACAGTACATGATTATTTGGCTGATTTGTGCACCATAACATTGATATTTAGCTGAATTCCCACATCTGCATATTTGAGCTGTTTGCATATTGCTTCAAGACTACATGCAATGTTTGAAACCACAGGGGAGGAGACATTAACATGACCTGTTGGTTTGACCCATGGTCAGCGTTTCTCCTCTGGAGAGGCTGATGACTGACCTCTGTGACCTCTGTAACAATGCTATCTTCTATCTTCTGCTCATAATAATGTTTTATACATGCACCAACCAAAAAGGGAACTGTAAAAAAACTGTGCAGAGGAACTTGGATTAAATGTCAGTCAGTGATCTGTATGACAGGTCAGTATACCTGAGATTAAATAGCTGGTATCTCACACAGTGGCTGCTGGTGGACTCTGCTTGTATTGGTGAGAGAGGCTGTTAGTTCCTGACAGGAGGACATGAGGTCAGCAGGTGGAACGAAGCTTTGTGCTCTGCTGTAGGGCTGCAACAAGAGTCCATGAAATAGATTTAAAAAAAAATAAATATATTTTTAACTCATTGAGTGCCAACAGAAAGTGCCTTGTGCCAGCATTTTTGCCTATTTTGAGTCATATTTCATGATGCACAGAATATTTTGTGCTATGTCTCTGAAAACACCAAATAGCTCAAATGAAAGAAGACACTATTTCATCATGAAAAAAAAGTTTGTTTTTGCCTTGTTCCATTCTCGTTTTATCGGAGGTAGAGGCCACTTTCAACGAAATCACCACCTTTTCTCCAGAATCCGTTTCGCTCTCTTATCACGATCATCTCCACTTCCTGCTTTGATTTCTGTGGCGTATACTGTCTCTTTATGCTCCGACTCCATCTCCCAGAAGCCCCAAAATTACCCACAGGCTGCGGGAGATTGCGATAGTTTAAATAATTCTTAAGTTATTACTTTAAGAGCTCTGGGATGTTCATGCAGCAACGTGTTGTTTGTGCATTTTTCTGCACCTTCAAGTTGAAGTAATGTCCTGTTTTTGAGTAAAGGGATGGAAATGAAAAACATGCTTCTTCTTTTCACTTCATATGTCGATTGTATTTCGATTAACCGACAAATCATGAGAAAAGAAGAAGTAGCAGCTTGCTCTGCAGAAAGTTGAACCAAGCTCAGAGTTTTCTACTCACAGTGTCATCAGTGACACACTGTGCTGAACAGTCGAGTACAGTGGCTCTTTAAGGCCACTTAAAGGGGTTCAGTCCCAAAATGAGCGTCAACTTCCTGGACGCCATACAAAGTGTCCCCTGTGCTTCCTGACCACAGTTTGGAAGCTGAGGCAGAAAACATGTTTACAACAAGGCTTCAAGTTAGCAACAATTTTTTTTGTTTAAGTTACAATAAGTGACTGGAGATTCATATTTATGTTCCATATGTCTGCAGTGCTTTGTTCTTTATTCAGATTTTGTTTAAGCTCCTCTGCTTGCAAAAAAGCCAAGAAGGCGACTGTTACAAACCAAGGGTGACAGCCATAATGCTGAACTTCAGCAATATATTGCGTGTTTACAGTGAATAATACTGAACTTTTTGCATGCTGAATTGCAATATTAATGTAGAAAAATGTTCTGAAACGACGTCTTTTTTGTCGTTTTGTAGAGACACGAAAAAGCATGACAGTTATTACCTGTTTGAATAGGAATTTTGTAACAGATACTGAGCTGGTGATATCTAGGTAAACTGAAATGGTGTGTGCTGAAAGGGATGGGTCCTGTTGCATAAGAAAAGCTAACAACAATAACAGAGAGGTTGAGGCATGCACAGACATGACTCACTCATGGTGCTGCTCTTCTGCATCTGAAGCTTTGTGCTTTAATTGTGTAAAAGATTGCTTGTTGACGTCATCTCTGACAACTACTTCTCAGAAATGTTGCACAGCACAGGCCCCATTCTGCCCATTTAGCCCTGCAGTAAATTTCCATTTCAGACCCCAGTAATGCTCAACACATCCCACAGGATCACAGTTGGATGGGTGTCCTGGTCCTGAACCACAAAGCCCATAGCTTAAGCCCAATTTACACTGCCACCATATTATATATATTGGCAAGTTTTTGAAAAGTCATTCAATTGCACACAGACGACAGTACAATTTACTCACTGTCAACTCCAACCACTTCTGCAGTTGTTGCTGTCTTTATGAAAGGCATGTTGGACAGACATAAATAATGTTGTGTTTCTCCACTTCGTTGATAACTCTTTCTTTGTCCATTATTTGGCCTTCCATTGGTTGTGCTGCTAAAATGAAATAGCCGGAGTTCACGCATGACATTTTATTTTGAAAATCCACTGGAAGCTCTTTTAATCTGGTACCTGACTTCCTGTCTGCTCTCTTTAGTTAGTGGAGATCGTCGCGTTTTGGGCATGACACGGCTTGGAAATAGAACCAGAGCGTATCTCTCGAGAAGCCGCACATGGTACGGCTGGGAACGCTGCAGTTATGTTGTTGTTTCGTGGGCAGTGTAAATTGACTCATTGATTTTAATGACAGTGTTTCACCGTGGATGCCACCCGGCTGCAGTTACGCTGCCAAACTCGACGTTCTCCATGTGACATGTTGTATCTGCAGTATGCTGCTACAGTGTTTGAGAAAGAGGATAGCTGGCATATTTAGTCAGAGCTGGCTTCAGTGTTCAAGTCTGGACCTGTCCGCTGCCATTAACCTGCACATGGCTGAGAGGCATGAGCTAGTATTTCTTATGAAGGCAGTTTCACTGCTGTTACTGTTGGTTAACTAGTGTATGGGCATGTGTCTGGACATGTTCCACCTGCAGCATCACTCAGGATAAAAAGCACATATGTACATACACACACATATGGCTGGTGGGGGGGCTGCTTTCCTCAGAAAATCTGTCCGGACAGATCACATTCCTATGATGCAATAAAGCAGACAACCAAGTGAATTGTGACAACTGTGGAGAGCCTTTTGAGAGATTTTCCCTGTTGCTGATTGATTGATTGATTGATTGATTGATTGATTGATTGATTGATTGGCCAAGCACAAAACTAGAACAACAAGTCTCTGCAAGTTCAGTGTCTTTGTTTTGTGCTGAAACTCAAACAGCCCTTGTTTACCAGTCACTCAGTCTGAGTCTGTTAGAAAACATCATAAATTAAGAGTATAGTTCTTCATTCATTGTTAATTCATCTTTCTGAAAACTTTGAACGACTGTGTTTTTTTCCTTTCACTCAAAATAAATTATATTTTTTTTTTTTTTTTTTTTTTTTTTTTATTTTTTACCACACTTACATGCATACAGGAAGTAGCTTTAACTGGTGACGTCTCTGTTAGACCTTCACAAGACAATCAGCAAGAATAAGATTAGGTCAGAAGAAGCTATTTCTGTGTCTATATATTTATCTATAGGTATCCAGTCTGCACAATAATAGGAAAACATGCAGCATGTGATTATGTTTTTGCCATGATCATACTTAAATACTTGCTGCTAACATGGACCATCACTGTCTCAGTCCATCTGATTGGACAATTATATTGACATGTAGAGCGTCAATGCCTGGCACATAACTCCATTTATGACAGTTCAGTCTTTTTCAACATGATGATGATGAGCCCTTTTCTTAAACTTGTATGGAATTTGGGTCAGAACCCTGTGTCAAAAAAAAATCACACTTCATTGTCAGTTGTGTTATAGTAGAGACTGATTGCAATCATTCATACATGTTATCTCTATTGTTTGAAATATAGATTTATACACTATATGCTAACGGTTTATGAAGTGAACTTTTATTCCAGAATTTTCTAACTACAAATATGTCCTGGGTCAGTTTGACCCAAACTGAGGCTGATGCTTGTCATCCTGCTTGGATCTTCCTTCACGTCGCTCAGGCCGTAGTGCTGGGCCTGCTTGAGGGAAGGGAGCTGCAGGAGAACCAGGCCCATGCACCTGTCAGGTCCTGTAGCTGTAAAATGACAGGTTTTCTAAATGTTTCTAAATGAGTCTGGTGCTCAGAATCACCACCGCTTTTGTCTACAAAGCTTGCCAAAATCCACTCAAAATGAATCTCACACAGAAGCTTCAAATAAATAAATGGACTGGAAGTTGATGATTAAAAGCACAGCTTTCACACCTTTCAGATTTTTTTGCCATTTAACATCATAATGATAATATTCTGTGTGCCGTAGTTCATCCAACCTCACTAATATTTTGCTACCTTGACTAACATGGCTTTGTTGGTAGGCAGCCAGGGGCCGATCAGTGTCATCTAATTCAGTTGCATAGATGATCTACAGCATAGTTTCCTCTGTCTTCCTGCGTTATTGCAGCACCTTCTTAAACGCTGTTCAGCTTCACACATGCAGGCTTCTGTCCAGTGTTATTTTAACAGTTCTTGTGTATTAATGATCCAACATGTGAGGCCCACCCAGATGAGCTCATAGGGAGGAATCAATAATGCTCCATCAGTGCTGCTCTTAGCCTACAAGATTGAACCTCTGCCCACGTGAGGCCATGTGTGTGAATGGGATTATGTAACCTGGTGTTGAGTTGCTGTGCTCATGTGGAGGGACCAGAGGCAGAAAGCACTGGTTTGTCATATCACACAGAGCACAGAGAGCTCACAGGCAAATCCTGCATGTAGATACATGAAAGAAGAGCTCTGCTGTGTTAAACTGTGCTATGTACTTAATGCTGGGCCTGCTGGAGGGAGTGGAGACCTTGAGAACCAGAACCAAGACCATGTAGGCAGGCTGGTTTTCAGGTTTTCCAAAGGGGCTAATGTATGCTTTTGTACACAGGTAGCTTTAACTAGGGTTAGGTACCGAACTTCCATACTTTTGTAGCACAGACTGAAAAGCTCCAATCCTATTGGGTATTAAAAAGAAATAAAAAAAAATTTTTTTTGGGTGCCAAAATTGCTGTCTGTGAGCCATGCTCTCAGATGTCACTATGGGCAGGGGGACGTGTCCCCTTCAGATTCATAGAGACACTGACTTTGCAGCGTAAAGTGACAAACGTCGCAGGTAAAACGGAGGATTGAAGTCATTGCAGCAGCACTGGTAGCCTGGTGTTTGTGTTTTCGACTCGTGGTGCAGTCAGGTTGTACACGGATGTCCTAACTTCCAAGCTCCAAGACAGAATGTAAATGGGAACCCCTGTGAAGTCAGATCAATCAGATTAATCTCACCAACCTTACATAGAATTCATGCGAGCTGCTAGTGACATAAACAGTAGCTACATGTTTTGTTGTACGTCTGTAAGGCTGTAAGAGCTGAGCTAAACTTTGAGGTTATGATAATCTGAGCTCCAAATTCTGACTTTCAATGAACACACCATAAGTAGGAACTGATAGCAGCCTGTTCATGTTGATCATCATCAGACCATTGTCTAGTCTTTCTACCATGATAAAGCCCAAATTACACAAAAATAACCTACTGAGCTGAAATCATAAAATAATAATAATAATGATGATGATAATGACCGTGATTAAAGCCAAAATTACACAAAGATCACTTATTGAGATTTTGAAAAACATGTTGTTAAAGAACTGGTATCAAAATATAAGTACAGAAATTGGCATCGTATCAAAAAATTTTGAACGATATCAAGCTCTAGCTTTAGTAACCACTGATGCTGTATGCCCTGGTGTGATAATGTGCTTACTATAGGGCAAACTACTGAATTCATGTTACCTTCATAGATAAACATGAGGCAAAAATGAGATATTCCCCTGGACCTGGACATGGTTGATATGGTTACAGTAGATAGGTCAGTAGTTTTAGTGAATGTCTGTGCAGTCTGCTAAACATCCTCCATCAGTTTTATGCAACATGATTTGTTTCCATGCAGCTCACCTCTCCCTGTCTGTCTGTGTCTTTCTGTCCAGGTACTGACATCTCAGTTGGAGAGGAGGTGGCCATCAAGTTGGAATGTGTGAAGACCAAACACCCACAGCTCCACATAGAGAGCAAAATCTACAAGATGATGCAGGGTGGAGGTACTGGATACCCTGAACACACCATGCAGCCACTCTGTGAAGTGGTCTTTGTGCTTTTTTGTTCCACCATCCATTGTAAATCATTATCTGTATAGAAGATGATCAATCAGACTAAAGCACAGGCTGACTGTGTTTTGTCAGTATTTGTTGTGATGAACCCAGGTGAACACCAGGTTAACATGAGTGGGATGGGACAAAGTGAGACTTCTGTAGGAGATAGTCTAGTCCTTTTTCTATTAGTTATACTGCACATACAACAGGCAGTTTATCTCTGGAAGCACAACTGTGCACACATGCATTAGTGTTTTTGCTCCTGACTGGGATGTATCTGCATCTGTAGCTGTATAAATAGCATGTACTGTATATAAATAGGTGTGTCTGTGTGCTCAGTGCTGAGCAGCAGAATGTTCTTCCTGTCTGCCTATAGAAGGTAATAGCAGATGGCTTCTTTGACTTGGCCGCGTCAGCCAATTACCAGCTACTACTAAACCAGCTGGCCTTTGCCTTCACACTGCTCCTGTGTCATGGGAGGTGGTTGGTGATATTTTTTTTCTGAGCTTTTACACAATAAAGGCATCAGCCAGTAACACTGTGTGGAGCAGACATGTCAAAAATGCACTACGCACACAATAAAAGGTATTATTATTAAGATATTATTAAATATTTAATATTTTCAGGTGAGTATTTAGCTTTTTTCACATCCTCAGTGGCCTAAGACACGTATAATATTTAGAAATAAAACAGATAAAAGATGCAAACAGGTGACTCTACTCAGCCAGAAGCCGGAGTGAACAGGTGGGTCTTCAGACAGGTTTTAAAAAAAAAAAAAAAAAAAAAAAACTGGTAAATTGACTATGAAAATGATGGTTAGTTGCAGCCCTAATACAAAATATATGTACACTAAATATTCCCTGTTCTCCCTGCTTCCAGTTGGTATTCCGACAATAAAGTGGTGCGGTGCTGAAGGTGACTACAACGTGATGGTGATGGAGCTGCTGGGACCCAGTCTGGAAGACCTGTTCAACTTCTGCTCTCGCAAGTTCAGCCTGAAGACCGTCCTGCTGCTGGCTGACCAGATGGTGAGACTAAAGACATGTCTTTGTGCGGAGCTCATCTACTGGATGTTTGTTCGTTAAGGCTGACCTCAGATCCTCTCTGCGTCTCTCTCTAGATCAGCCGCATCGAATACATCCATTCTAAGAACTTCATCCACAGAGACGTGAAGCCAGACAATTTCCTGATGGGACTGGGCAAGAAGGGCAACCTGGTCTACATCATCGACTTCGGCTTGGCCAAGAAATACCGTGACGCCCGCACCCACCAGCACATCCCGTACCGCGAGAACAAGAACCTGACCGGCACCGCCCGCTACGCCTCCATAAACACACATTTAGGCATCGGTAAGATCAGCGTCCACAGATACAGACCTCCACCTTGAATGGATGGAGCTCTCCAGGCTGCTGATGTGACTTTGTCCTCTGTGTCCACAGAACAGTCCAGACGGGACGACTTGGAGTCGCTGGGCTATGTCCTCATGTACTTCAACCTGGGCTCTCTGCCCTGGCAAGGCCTCAAAGCTGCCACCAAGAGGCAGAAGTACGAACGCATCAGTGAGAAGAAAATGTCCACGCCCATCGAGGTGCTCTGCAAAGGCTACCCATGTACGTTGAGCTGCTCCCTCCTGTCTTTCATCTCCACGTAGGACATTCACAGCTAAACCCTCATTCCTCATGCGCTTCGGGTCTTTTTCTCCTCACAGCGGAGTTCGCCACCTATCTAAACTTCTGTCGCTCTCTGCGTTTTGACGACAAGCCAGACTACTCGTACCTCCGCCAGCTCTTCAGGAACCTCTTTCACAGACAGGGCTTCTCCTACGACTACGTCTTTGACTGGAACATGCTCAAATTTGTGAGTAGTGTCATTACATTGAGGGGGTTCTGTTCAGTTTTTGTCATTATTTATGTTATTGTCACAAAGTCCAGATGGATTGATGTTTAGTTTAAGGACGCGAACTTATTGGTTTATTAAAACATTTTCATGTGTCATCCTGAACCTGTCTGTCAGGTTGTATATGTGTACTTTGGAAACAAGTTCAGTAAAGTAGCTGAATGCTGTACAGGGATGGGAACTGATAAGATTTTGATTAGATTCCTAGTTAGTTATAAAACACACCATTCAAAGGATCAGGAAATACACGATTGTGTTTTGCTTTGGTTAAACAAATGGTGTGTGTGTGTGTGTGTGCGTGCGTGCGTGTGTGCGTGCGTGCGTGTGCGTGCGTGCGTGTGCGTGCATCAGGGTGCCAACAGGGCGGTGGAGGATGCAGAGAGGGAGCGTCGGGAGCGGGAGGAGAGGCTGAGGCACAGCAGGAACCCCGGGGCCAGAGGCATGGCTTCAGCCTCAGGAAGAGCCAGAGCAGCTCAGGATGTGGCAGCCCCCTCCCCACTCAACCCCACCTCACACACAGGTCAACACACACACACTTTTAACAGGAAAAAGCAAAGCTGAAACCAAGTGACTGCTAGGTAATAATAATAATGCAGTGCTTGTGTTGAGATCCTCTATGTACTAATTTCCATCCACTGACTTGTCTCTCAGGTATGGAGAAGGAGAGGAAGGTCAGCATGCGTCTTCATCGCGGGGCACCTGTCAACATCTCCTCTTCAGACCTGACAGGACGCCAGGAAACATCTCGCATCTCCTCACAGGTAACACGAAGGAGCTCACTGCACTGTACACAACATGTCTGACAATCCTGACATTTAGTTAACAATCTATAGTCATGTGAGTAAACGCGATCATATTTAATAATGTTTCAGCTCTGATTCTGTTAAGGGCCTGTTTACACATACACTGGTATTTGTAAAAACAGAGACTTTTCCCTTCGTTTGTGCCTTTCATTTACACACAAACAACGATTTCTCCTCTGAATACGATCCTTTCTTAGAAACTCCAGCAAAGTGGAGATTTATGAAAACTCCGGTTTCGTGTTTGAATGTAAATGGAGAAAAACAGAGTTTTAGGAAATCTACGCACCAAAAGTGAGATCTTTTTTGTGTTGTACGGCCGTCAGAGTAGTCTATAGCAGTCAAGCATTCCGGGTGTCAGTAGCATTTCTGTTGGTGCAAGCACTTTTTAAGCTCCTCTATTACTGTACGTACAGGAGCAGAGACGTATTAGGGCTCGGAGGAACAGGAAGTCTCTCATGTTAGTCGTTGTTGTCGATGAGGCTTCCTACACTGTCGCTCACTGGCTTGCCATCGTTATGATGGCTCTCAACAGCGTATTTATGTGGGTTAATGTAAACGGAAACTTTCTTGAAAACTATGATGTGCACAATGTTATTTTGGAAAACGGAGGGAAGGAAATATTCGTTTATCAAAATACCCTGCTATGTGTAAATGTAGCCTAAATGTATTTTAAATAGCTGGACTGTATCTGTAATTCACTCACTAATTATTGTCACATTTGTAACATTGCCTTTAAATTCTCTAAATGATTATTCAAAATAATAACTGTCAGCTCAAATGACGGCATCGCAGGTGCAAAAGGCTGGACGTGTAGAAAGAAATCTACTTATTCAGTGGGGATAAAAAGAACAAAGGGAGGATAATCCATGGTCTATTGCCTAACAGAGGCTGACACAAAAGGCTTGTTATATTCCAGAGAACTCACAGTATGTAACAGTGAAACTTCCCTTTTCACTTCTACCAAATGTTAGTTTCCTCCTTTTTTTTTTTTTTTTTTTTTTTTTCTTCATTCACTGACATGAAGCAGCCAGCAGAGCGCAGTGAAACAGACTAATGACAACAGTTGAGACTCAGCTAAATACACAGTTTGCTTTTTTGGATATAGTTTAAGAGCTTCTCCCCTACCAATCTGCTGTATGGATGTGAACAGCAGCCCTTCAGTGTAGTGCTAGTGCGCCCCCTGCAGGTCAAAGAGTGTAACAGCCAGTCAAAGGTTATATGTGCTTCAGTGAACTCCAGCCAACAACCACTGTAGCAGTGTTAATTTTGACAGCAAATTTAGATTTAGTCTTAGTCTTTTGATAAAAATGCTATTTAGTTTTAGTCATGTTTTAGGGATCTGAATTTTATTTATGTTAGTCCAGTTTTAGTCGACAAAATCTAACAGGTTTAGTAAATACATGACACATTATTTAAGAGTTTTTCTAGAAATTCCAATCTCACATACTCATGGAGGAAATATTTATAAACCTGTTATTGTGGAATATACTAAGGCTTTAATGTGTAATGTACAGACACAGTTTTATCAGTTGTGATGTTTTTATTTTAAAATTAAATATATCAACCTAAGTCTCAGAGGAAAAAATATGTCTGTTTCTTTCCAGTAAAGTCCTAAGACCAAAGTGGAGACTTGATGTTGATTTTTTTGATATTATAATAATACCCTATGGTGGAGTGCCTGTACATCAGGTCACATGACATATTCTGTTGTTTTGATTGGATTTCTATTCAAACGTGCATCCCGGGTCAGTTTGTATTAGATCACCGATCGATTTGTCCCTCCTCAACATTTAGTCTCATTTTTATCCATTGACGAATGTATCAGTTGTTTTTGTCATAGTTGTTGTCATCAGAGATTATTTTTTATTTAGTTATCTTGTTGTCATCAGGAAAAAAAAAAAACTCTTGTTGAACATAATAAAAATTTTTCTTCAACGAAATTAACACAATACACATGCATTAATGGAGGGATGTCAGAGTGAGGGCTGCTATACACGAGCGCTCCAAGCAGCTCGGAGTCCAGTTTTTTTTAACTTTTTCAGTGCCAGCTGTTTTACATAACAGAAAGTGTCTTGTTTTTTGGCCATTTTGAATCATGTTTTAAGACCCACAGAGTATTTTGTACTATATCTCTGAAAACACTAGCTCAATAGCTCAAATGAAAGAAGAGACTCTCTATTTCATCATGGGAAAAAAAATGTTTTAACCTTGTTCCATTCTTGTTTTTTTCAGCGGTAGAGTAGAGGACACTTTAACCAAAATCACCACTTCTTTTTGTCCAGGATGTCCGTCCATTTTGCTCTCTAATCTCGATCATCTGCACTTCCTGCTTTGATCTCTGTGGCGTATACCGTCTCTTTATGCTCTGACTACAAATCCCAGAAGCCCCAGTATGACTCACAGGCCATTGGAAACTGCGCGATCGGCGACCTACTGCCGAAAAGACACTTTGACATATTATTACGTCTGTGGCACTCAACAGATAACAGTTAAACAGATTAAAAGAGAAGCCTTAGTAGTGAAAACCGGAAATTTCAAAATAAGGTTAAAAAAAAAAAACCTACATTTTTTTTGCCTTTTCTCAAAAAAATAAATAAAGGGGATGTGCTGAATAATGAACATTAAACTACTGTATTGGTTTTCTCTGACAGGCCTTGTCCAGGGTCACACCCAGCGGCCTCCAGTCTGCAGCCCCACGGTGAAACCCTCCATCCACATGTGCACCTAGGAGGCCTCGACATGCACCAGCTGCAACGCGCACACACACACACACGCACACACACACACACACATTTATACAGGACTCTTAAATGACAACCAACCAATGCATCAGAGTCTGGCCTCTGTTCACTTGAACTGTGTGTGTGTGTGCGTGCACGTATGTGAGAGAGTGATGGGTGGATGGAGTACAGTTTGGTAGCAGCCTCCCTCCTCCTAACTGATGATGAAGCCATGGATTCACGTCTCTCTGGCATATTTTTTCCTGTTGTTTTGGTTTTATTAGTTTTGTTCTTTTAGCATTAAAACGTCTCTTACACACGCCTCTGGTCAGATGGGTTTGTAAATGGAGACTTGACACGTCTGTTAGCTGTTCAAAAGTAGTGCACGGGACGTTTTTGGAGTGTGACCACAGGAAAGATCCATCAGGGCAGTGTTAACGGACAGTGCCTCAACTCTGTTTGTGTCCTGAAAGACTCCTTAAAGTCCCCACAGGTCAGCTAGTGTTCCTTTTGTTTTAGGTGTTTTAGGTTTAAAGGTCGGGTCATCCACCTTGGTTTTAAACAGGGCAGAGGGTCTTTTTACTGTTCTAGTCTCACAGGCGGTCTTGTTGGTCGTCCTCAGGTGAACTGGAACCAGGATGGTCCAGAAACACGCAGCACGTTTCCTCTCTGTCTGCAGGTGGCAGTGTGCTGCTTGAGGAAAGCTGTGAATGGAGCCATCTCTCCACATTGAGTGGATGAGGTGTTTTAACATAGTGATGTGTGTGTGTCTGTGTGTTTGTTTGTTTGTTTGTGTGTTTGTGTGGTTCTGTCTGAGGGTTAAACAGGCTCAATGGGGTGGGGATGTGGGGATGTCCAGGGGGGTTTTCTTTCAGCTTTTGGCCTCCTAATCATCTGCCTTCATTTGGCAAATTCTTTTTTTCCCCTGTTCCACCTTTGCCCATTTTGTACCTGGATCCTGTCAAACGCTGGTCCGTCTCTTTGATAGATGACGACCAACACACTTGCTCGTCTGGATGTGCCTTTCCAGTATTAACCCAGTAGATGCTACTGAAGCCTTCCCAGAGCTGGAGGCTCCATGGTGGTTATTTATTGGTCATACTGGAGGAAGACATCATGGTACGCAAACAAACATTTCCTGCAGTGACTTTGTTACTTCTAGCCTCATCTCGGTCCTTGTATACTGGAGAAAGTGCCAGACTTCAGTGAAGTCAGTCAGGTTAGATATCCTTGACATATGACCAAATCAAAGGCACCCTCCACATTTTTCCACACCATCTTAGTACATTATGGGGGGAAGGTTTTTGGAGACCTACACTAGGGAGTGCTGTTATTTTTGCCTCAGTTTTGACCATTTTTTAAATCAAATCCCACAACTTTATGAAAGAAACCACTCAGCTTAAGGCAACCACTGTCATTTCATTTGATCAGCTCCAACACTGATCTTTCTAACCAACTCATTCCCCCTGATGAGGTGAGACGAGCGATGTGAGGTTCCAGGTAGGAAATGTGCTGATGTGCTCTAACAGTGGGCTGAATAGGAGAGTTATTGGAGAGCTATGGACTGAGTGTCGTCTTAAAAAAGGAGGTCCCAGCGATCCATGTGAGCGGTCAGCCAGTCTGACCGATGAACTCAGCAGATTTTGAAGTAGAAAATCCTTGATGTGGTAGGCTGGTTGCAAGTATTGTAGGGCATATTTTGTGTAGTTGGAGGGGGTGTAGTGGTAATTTGTACATGTTCTGTTGTTGTGTATAGGATGTGCCTCGTCCACATGAGCCGCCTCACGGCTCTGGGTGGTGGCGACGGTGTATGGAGGGACTGGGAATGCCTCACTCCATTAGAGATCTTTTTTCTTCTTCTTTTTTTTTAAATATACCTCACCTGTGGGCTTGAAAAACAAACAAAAAAAGTGATGGATTACTTGTTTGTCTCACTGATGATGGCTATGATGTATGCAAGTACATTTTACAAGGGATAATAGTTCTTCTCGGTCGACTTCTCTCAGTTCTTTCTGTCCTGTTTTGCTTTTAACTGTGCAGAGGATATGATCGCTCATGTCCCACAAGGCATCTCTTAATGTGGATTCATGGGAACTTTTTCCACTCCCACCTTAAGACCTTTTGCTCTTCTTGTGTAATGCCACTGTATTTGTGTATTTTAAAAGTGTAAATAAATTAATAAGTACTTGTATATGTTGCTTTTGTATTGATTGGGCTGAGATTAAAAAATGAGAAAAGGTTTTGCATATTTTTGTGTGATTTGGGTGAACTGATACTTTAGATCTCTGGGGACCAGACATGTCCACCACACAATTTATAATTTATCATGATTCAGTCTGGATCCAGAACCAGAACCGCTGGTATCTGCACCACAACACATGATGATGATGATGCTGAAGAGCCAAAATCACAGCAGTAATCTGCACATAAGGATACAGTTATGAGTTTAAGTTATGGTAGTGAATTAATCTGCCAAAAATGGCTTAAATGGGGTGGGGGGTTATTATCATAATTTATTTTGAGGTTTCAGTACTTGCCATGATTAAATTGATACCGCGGTTAACCACCATACCGCATTGATTGGGTGCTTTATCACCGCGGTAATAAACAATCCATACCGTCACAGCCCTAGTGCGAACATATGAATCACAAATGCTGCTATAAATATCCTTTACTGAAATAAATTGACGGACCGTGGTGACAGTTTAATAATGTGTAGGGCTCTGGAAAGACATTAAGGTCGTCAGTTGTAATAAGCTGAGCTTCCATCCTGTGTTTACTGGTTCTGAAGATACTTTGGAGGAAACAGTATCAGCATCTTTTTAACCATGTTAAGAGTGATGAGTTAAATGTTGGTTGTGTATCTAATATTCTAAAATTTAAATTAGACTTAAAAACATGTGGCCTTGATGCTAGCCATAGAATCCCAGTGTTACTTACTATGTGGATTGTTAGTTAATGACATGCTGCCTGACGCCATGGTGTCGTTTTATTAGTAGGAGCAGATAAAGATCAAACTGGTAAATTCCAGCAGAGAGAATGACAGACCAGTTGTCTTGGCTGTCATGCTTTCCAGAGTAACAATGAATTCTCTTCAATCAAATTCAAGAATCCAGTTTGAAGTTGGAGTAGTGTCATCTAAAACCTTATGGTATGACATCACTAGTGCTGCATTTATTGTGAATTAATAAAAGTGTATTAACATTAAAACATCAGTACAGGATTATAATGTAGCATATTGCATAGTGTACGTATAATATTGTACAATAGTGTCAGTTTTAACCAAAAAAAAGCACTCAGAGCTCAGACCTCCACCAAGGCAGCATTCTGACAGAGTGTAGACTCCTGCAAGCCCACAACGCCTAAGAGTGAACGTGTTGGTTTTGATGCACCTTGGAACTCACATTTAACATTGTATTCACATGAATATCATGTACTTTATTATTTATTTTTTTTCTCTTTCATATTTTGTCACACATGAGTTAGTATAACGCAATAAGTACATGATGCGACATCTTGATTTTACTGCTCAGCCTCTCTCTGTATTTTCATCATTAAATAGTATATGAAGTTAAAGTAAGGCTAAAACATGAGCACTCCGAGAGAGCGCATACTCCCTCAAGCCAAATAATGCCTGGAAGCTTTACTAAGAGTGATGTTTGCTGTCATAGAGTGACATGATGCCTCTTTTTTTTCATGACATCACTATCGTGTTCGCTGGCGATTTTTTTTTCTTTGATTCCTAAGGGGTCATCAATGGCTCCTTACAAAAAATAGAATAAAATCCTGTTCAAGGCTCATAGTGACTTTGACCTTTGGCCTTCTAAGGTCATTTATGGGTTATAAACTAAATGACGTACCCTCTATCTGGTAGTAACCATAGATTGTTTCATTTCAATAGGGAAATGTGCTTTTCACCAAAAGGTCAAAATTTGATTTCTGAGCCATGATTTTGTCCTCTATGCACAGTTTTTTTTTGTGTTGCAGAAAATAATATTAATATTTGACTATAAGAATGTCTAAGATCATAAATTGAGAATTCTTTTCTGGATATTTTGAGACCAGTTGCATTGCTCTAGTGTCTACATGAGTTTATGGTTAAAAACGCATTTGACCTTGATGACCTTGACCTTTTACTAATCTTGACCAAACTGAATCAGTGACTACTGGATTCATATATTAGTTTATAAACCAAATTAGGTGACGATTAGCTGATAATTGTACACCACGGAGCATTCAGAAATATCCAAACTCCCCCATACATTACCATGGCGTGACCTTTCATTTGACCTTGATGACCATGAATCGGATCCGATCACCACCAAAAATATCACTTAATCCGTTTTAAGTTAGGCCACTTCTGACCAATCCTGAAAATTTCGTCAAAATCCGTCCACAACTTTTTGAGTTATTTTGCAAACCACCACATAAACAAACAAACAAACAACCCCTGGTGAAAACATAACCTCCTTGGTGGAGATAATAATAGTGATGGAACAGAAAATATGTAAACAACAAACTCAAAGAGATGGTTGGTGATAGTGGGGCTGATGTGGTGGATGCTCCATCTAACCACTGGTTGGTGCTGTGGGACAACTGGAGGAGCAGAGTGCTGCTGCTCCATCAGGATCAGTTATCATCAGTTATACAAGAGGTCAGGCTGCATCTCCTGCAGGAGGTGAAACAGAGCGGTTAGGATGAAGGAGGTGTACAGAACATTTATCAGGGTATTTTTATCCTATTTTTTTATATCCAGTGAAATGAAGTGTGATCCTGTGGAGTATTATTCCAGGGGTAATGCCTGTGAAAAAAGGCACATGCTCTCTGATCAGGGGCAATGTGAGCCAGGCGGAGCGCTGACGTCAGCTAACCACGGCAACAGCACAGTAGTTTATTTATTAACACTGTCAGACAGAGCGTTAAAGAGCCACAATACAAATACACCTACATGAGTGACAGTGGGTAAAGGGACAGCAACTGAAAGACAATAGTGTTCTTTGTAATTTTATTGCTCACACTGATTCATGCTTTATTTTGTGTGGATCTGAGGCAGCATCACTGGAGGAGGAGGAGGCCTGAGGCAAGAATCACCACAGCAGTCAAGCAGACATGCCGCATAGCATGAATGCATAAATATCTGAAGCTGCACTAATACATATTTTTATATTAACATTGTCGACTCAAGTGACCGTGTGTAATGAGAAAGGAGCGATACGAGAAGTTAACCTTCCAATGGCCACTTGAGCCTCCAAAAGTGAGTCTATCCCCGTAGACGTCCTGTTAAAATTCACAAACTTTACAGCAGGAGTCACCATGTGTACAGTCTGTAGAAAATCACACCCATTTTTTAACTAATTTCCTCATCCTTGGCAACATGAATTTTGTTTGAAGGTGTTGTGGCTGATTCTCCTCTCTCATTAACTTTGTTTTCAGGCACCACAGGAAGCAGTTTTCAACCCACTACACTGAGTGTAACTTACATGTAGTTACACACCGGCCCAGAACAGGCTTACTTTTAAATAAGATACTGAATATCCACATAGGTAAAAATGCCATAACAAGGCAGAGCAGCCTACGGTGGACTGGGACTGAAGTCAAGAGAGGATTTTGAGATGGAGACGCCTTTTATTCAAGTGTCCACCTGGCAGGAACAGAACATTTTTTGGCAGTAATTTTAACACTAATGCAGTTCTGTGGTACAAGGGCGTAGGTTTGTTTAAAGTAGCTCTGTTTGATAGTGTGAGGGATGGACTGAACCAGAATAAACTCAGGTGCTCACAAGTGTCTCCTGCTGCCAACGTCTCTGCCAACTGCAGTCATGTGAGAGCAGCATACAGAAGCACTGAGTTTTGACCATCCTTTTTTTTCTGTGGAGAATTACTGGAGTACCTCTTTAAGATTTAAAGGGGGGTTTACTGGTGGAAATGTATTTTGTTTTTTAGTGTTTAATGATGCTTCAAACTCTGTAGTTCTCCTGCACACTTGGCACAGGAGAAGTTTCACTTGGTTGCAATCTGCAACTGCCCCGCTAGATATCATCACATCCAACACACTGCACCTTTAAAACAAACAATAAACTATTATTTACTATTTTTTGTGTGATAATGCATTGAATAATAAATAAAGGGTCAACGTCAACCCATCTTTAGCCTACGATCCTATTAAACACACCACAGAAAAACAAAAACCTATAGAGGTCTGGGTGAATTTTCAAAATGAGTCTAAAATAGTAGTATTTGGGTGGAATGAATAACCAGATTAGTTTTCCACACTGGTACCTGAGAAGGGCATATATTGCGCCATACTTGGTGGCTCCGTTTGGACATACCTGCACTAATACTGTACATACTAAATTTTTCAGGTTCACCTTTTAACCATCTGCTTTTGCACAGTTTCTTTTCAGATGTTACATTACAGATTCCTATTTGAATTGGGCGACTATACCATATCATCTGTGCTCCAGATGAATTTTTTTCTGACACATACATAGTGTATGTTGGTTGATTCTGACAATTTAGTATCAAACATAGGGTGTTTGTGTCAGAGGTGACCAAAAGTATTCATTCAGTCCTTTTAGTTGTGAAGATACACCCTATTTATTTTGGGTATGTCATTTTCAGACAGGACGCAGAAAAACAAGCCTATTGATTAAGAGCTAATTATGTGACCTTGGTGCTGCTCTCCTGAAGAGACACTTTGGCACTAGTGTGCCAACCACTTCCTGTCTTCCTACTGTCAATACAACAAAAAGCCAGGAATAGCAACACATGCAGCATCCTGATTGGTCAATAATGGGCACCGATGTAGAGGCATTAGGACCCAGCAGCAGAGAAGCTGCTCATCTACCTCTGCAGGCAGACGTGCAGAGAGAAGCGGAGGAGGAAGCATCATCAGCCGGTCAGGAGGCAGGAGAAGGAAGCATCATCAGCCGGTCAGGAGGCAGGAGAAGGAAGCATCATCAGCCGGTCAAGGAGGCAGGAGGAGGAAGCATCATCAGCCGGTCAGGAGGCAGGAGGAGGAAGCATCATCAGCCGGTCAGGAGGCAGGAGAAGGAAGCATCATCAGCCGGTCAAGGAGGCAGGAGGAGGAAGCATCATCAGCCGGTCAGGAGGCAGGAGGAGGAAGCATCATCAGCCGGTCAGGAGGCAGGAGGAGGAGGACGGATTTGAGCAGCAGCATCACCCGGTAAGAGACTAAACAACTGACATCACGACCACATTCAGTATCTCTGCTTATATCTACCAAGCAATGTCCATATGGGACCAGTGAGAGTGGAGCAGGAGGCTGCCACAGTCACGGTGACTCATAAATATTTCATTCGTATGTCCTGATTGGTCATACAGTATATTTGGTGCACCATGTCAGCCAGATGTGCAGGTCGTGACAGAGTTGTGACATGAGGTGAGCAGAGGCTCTTCATGATGCTGGATGGAGGGATGTTAGTGCACCAGAACAGGTCAGTCTGGTTTAGTGTCAAAACTAAGGCTGATCTGTTTGTAACCTGCAGCTGTATAATTACTCAAAACGTGATCATCTCTTTATAATAGCCTACTTCTTGCTTACAGACTGTAGAAAGTGTAGCCTGTTGTTGCGCAACCACATGCTTGTGGGAAACAATGAATTAAAATAAGCTAAAAAGTTCATATCAAACAAAGTTTTCATCTAAAAAGCCTGAGTGACTGACTTTGGCTCACTACATCATGCCATTACAGAATCAGAGAGAGTACCATAATTGTTTACTGATGAGCAAAGCCACATCCATCGGTCAGATGTTTGGCACAGAGTTGAACGTCAGGACTGGATCTGATACCCAAGGACACTCAGAGGACGAAGCAGAGATTAAATTCCAAACAATAATGAATTCAGAGTATTTTTCAAAGCTGCGTCAGGCTTTAATAATGCAGCTTATTGCCTCTATATTGACTGACTGGTCACATCACATTACCGTCAGCATAAGCCTTGAAATGACTGTGTTACCAGGAGACAATGGGTTGCTGTCTGTTTTTGGCCGGAGCCCAGCCTGTATTTCAACTCGCTTCAGCTCTTTAACAGGCTGTAAATTAGTTGATGGAGCCACTGTTCAAACAGTAGCAGAGTGTCTTTACTGCTTTCATTTCTGTCTCCAGGGACTTTAAGATCTTAACAAATGTACTCCGAAAACATCCAGACTACCATCCTTTGCATGATGGACATATACATATATAGTGCATTCATGTATTATATATGAGCCTATGTGTTTAGGTGGTCTTTGAGGTGCTAAATTGTGGTTGTAAAAGTCATGTCTGGCTCCAGGGACCCAGTGCAACTATTAATCAGTCTGTGCTGGACAATTATCATGAATAATAGAGTGGGAGTGTAACAGTGATTCACACTTACTGTCCTGGTTGCTGTTACTGGAGGCCATGAGTCTCTGTTAGAATCAGGACAGGGCATTCAAATAAGATCATGTCTGTAAATGTGACCAACTGCCGAAAACAAAAGCTGCAAGAGAAATTCATGCTGAGGTAAACCAGGAGACAAAGTGACAAGAAGTCTCTCTGAATGAGGAAAAATCAGCAAAGATCTTAACTGACAAAAAATAAAAAAAAATACAAAAATGCAAGTATACATGTAAGAAGAAGTAAATAAGGTTTGGACATGGAGGTTGGTTGACAGGGACAAGACGAACTGGCACAAGACGAGACTATTTATACAGAAGGAAGAGGGTCACAGGTGGAGGCAATCAGGGCAGAAAATCACAAAATACTGGAAAACAAGAGGGCAGGAAGTGGAGAAATCTGAAATGAGAGGAAATATGATGAAACTTAACAGGTTCAAGAACAACACTTCTCTTATTGAACCTGCTCAGACACAGCTGCGAGCCACACAGAGGTCACCACAGGTCGTCTGGGATAAAGAGACACCGATGTTAAGAAGACCTAATACAAGTGTCGCTCCTTGGACTGCCTTCACTGTCTGGTTCTTTGTTTTAGGTCCTGCTGGGTGCTGGTTCGATCCTCCCTGCTCAGCTACTCAGCGCTGATCCACATCATGTGGGACCGTGAAGACGTCTGAAGAGAGTCAGACCTGTGTGAGCCTCTCCGACCCTCAGTCACTCCTCTGCATCACCACACAGAGAACAGCCTGTCTGGAGCTTTAAGAGCACAAAACAACACGTGGAGCTAAAGCTTTAAAAGCTCCTGGCTCCAGTTAATGACAAATGTATCACATTATTTCATTATGTATGCATATTATTTCAAATATGTAATGGTAGATAGTAACATTAAATGTGTGGAAGCAGACTGATTGCTGATGCAGAATTTAACTAGAAAAGCACTGAGAGAGCACAGACCTCCACCAAGGCAGCATTCTGACAGAGCATATAGCTCACAACACCTAAGAGTGAACGTGTTGATTTTGACGCACCTTGAAACCCACATTTTTACATACATTCATATGAGTGACATGATGTCATTTTTATCATGATGCCACTATTGTGTTCCCTGGAGATTTTTTTTTCTTTCACTCGTCGCCGGAGAGCCTGATGGAGAGCCTCTCCGTCGTTTCCGGGCGCAGGAATTTTTTTTTAACTGTCCGTCAATCCGTCAAGGGAAGACGGAGACGACAAGGGCTGTGATTGGTCCTCTAGTTACACCCTGCTGTGAAATGCAGCCCCTCTCCCTGCATAGAAACAGACAGGTCATCTCTGCAGCAGCACAGACAAGACAGGAACTAAAGTATCGATTATCCTTGTGAAAGGCAAATCAAACACATTCAACCTGCTCAAAAAATCTATTTAATTCATTTAGTAATTATGGCTGAGGTATATTTACACAGAACATACCGAAAGTTGTTGGTTTGCGTTCGCTATTATCCGATTTTGTGTTGAAAAGAAAGAGGAAGAGGAGCTTTAAAGACTGAAAGCAACCGATGTTGTTCTCTTCTATCTCCCTCATAAATAATTAAATCATAAAATAGTATTTTCTCCTGCTTTTATCAGCGATATTAAGGCGAATTGCTTCACTTTCCGAGGGGGTGCATTTCAGCGCAGGGCTGCACAATACGCATCATGACGGAGAAGTGCGAGGGCTCGAGGGGTCTCCGTAGCTACGGAGTCGGATGACGGATTACGCAGACGGAGAAGTATATTCCAGCCTTAAGGGGTCATGAATGGCTACTTAGAAAAAAAATAGAAGAAAATCCTGATACTGATAGATTGCGGGATTAAATATGTTTGTTTAAAGGGTCACTGTGACCTTGACCTTTGGCCTTCTAAGGTCATTTTTAGGTTATAAATTGTATAGCGTACCCTCTATTGTACCCAAAAGGTCAACATTTGACTGATTTTTGAGCCACGATTTTGTCCTCTATGCACAGTTTTTCATGATTATCGCAGAAAATATTAATATTTGACGATAAGAATGTTTTTATTTTAAATTGAGAATTCTTTTCCAGATCTTTTGAGACCAGTTACATTGCTCTAGCTCCTTCCTACATGAAGTTATGTTTAAAAACACATATTTGACCTTGGTGACCTTGACCTTTTACTGATCTTGACCAAGTGAATCAGTGACTTCTGGATTCATATATTAGTTTATTTACCAGATTATGTGATGATTGGCTGAAAATTGTACACCCTGGAGCATTCAGAAATATTGAAATCTCTCATACATTACTATGGTGTGACCTTCCATTTGACCTTGATCACCTTGAATTGGATCTGATCACCACCAAAATTAAATCTGTTTTAAGTTAGACCACTTCTGACCAATCCTGAAAATTTCGGCAAAATCCATCCATAACTTTTTGAATTATTTTGCAAACCAACAGACCAACATACAAATAAACAAACCCTGGTGATCATATAACCTTTTTGGTGGAGATAACTAGAAGCACTAAACTATCCAACTGCATGCTGTCACTGTCGTTTTTCTTTCAGCCTGCTCCCACTGAAAAACAGTCCCAGAGCACCATGGGAGGTGTGGCGGTGGATTCGGGTGCAGTGGGGGTGAAGGCTCCAGATGGTGGGTGGGGCTGGGCGGTGCTGTTCGGCTGTTTCGTCATCACAGGTTTCTCCTACGCCTTCCCTAAAGCAGTCAGTGTGTTTTTCAAAGAGCTGATCAGGGAGTTTGGGGTGGGATACAGCGACACTGCCTGGATCTCCTCCATACTGCTGGCCATGCTGTACGGCACAGGTAGGCTGCTGCCTGCTCGCACAGCTCAGCACAATGCATGATGGGTGAATGAGCTGAAGCAGCCCTGCAAGCTGCAACTAGAAACGTAACATCTCCACCAGCAGAGCAAAGCAAACCGCCATCACCCCTGTTAGGACCATAAACTGTCACATGAATCATTCACTTTTTTAAAGAATAGTTTGCTTTTAAGTAATTTCAAGCCCAACCACAATGTTTTTTTTTTCACTAAATATAAACCAGAAGTTTTATTTTGCTCCAATTAGCAACATTAAGCATGTCTTTAAAGCTGTTTAAAAGCATTCAAAACTGTTTAAAACTGCAGCTGTATTCTCGGAATTAAAATATTTTGGACTAAATTGGAACATTTTAAGTTTACAAAAGTATACTTTAAGAGTACTTTATAAAGTCCTTTTAATTTTACAAAAGTACACTTTCAACTATACAACAAGTACACTCATCTATATACTACCAGTGTACTAGTTATAGTTCACATTAGTTTATTGATGTATACTCAAGATCAGAAAAGTCTAAAATATATATAATGTGTGTATATATATATATATATATATATATATATATATATATATATATATATATATATATATATGTGTGTGTGTGTGTGTGTGTGTGTGTGTGTGTAGAGAGTCACAGTTCTGCCAACAGAAAGTAGCTAATAGCAGTAAGATCATACACACTTACTCTTTATTAATAGGCTACTTTAATTTGCTTAAGTGAAAGGTGATTCCAATTGTGTCCAATTTTAACATCATAAACACTAACATGACCAACAAACAGACACAACAGACAACAGTTAACTGCATCAAGTTTAAGTCTTCGTATTAATGTACTTAGTCTTAGCCATTCCTTTATACTTTTCACTATAGCCAAGTATACTTCTCGATACTATTCTTGAGTATGTAAAATATAATATATAAAAAGTAAACTTCAAATATAGGGCCTCAGTTTTAGTATAAAATAAGTATATTTGTAGTACACTTGAATAAACTACTTTTTCCGTCTCATTTACCTGTTGTATCTCACAGTAATAAGCAGTCAGGACGTCAGCCTGTGTTACACTTTGTCCAGGTCCTCTGTGCAGTGTGCTGGTGAACCGCTTTGGCTGTCGTCCAGTGATGATGGTGGGCGGCCTCTTTGCCTCTCTGGGAATGATCCTGGCCTCCTTCTCCACCAGCATCATCCACATCTACCTCTCCACTGGGGTTGTTACAGGTCTGCCTGTCGAGGTTCATACTGTAACGTCTGATTGTAACATCTTTTAAAGCTTCAAAGCAGACTTTGAGGGTGTAGTTATCCTTTACAAATAGCAGTCAAGGCTTAGCACACTGATGTCTGTAAACCCTTTTCAACTTGTTCCTTGTTTGCACCACTACAATACAGCTGGCGCTGCTGGATGCTTCAATGTTTGAAGGATAAGAAGCTTTCTTTCCTTTGCTACAGGTTTGGGGTTAGCTCTGAACTTCCAGCCGTCTCTCATCATGCTTAACCGCTACTTCAATGAGAAGCGTCCTCTGGCTAACGGGCTGTCAGCAGCAGGAAGCCCTGTGGCCCTGTGCTGCCTCTCTCCACTGGGCCAGGTCCTCCAGTACCACTATGGATGGAGGGGGGGCTTCCTCATCTTGGGCGGCATCCTACTCAACTGTTGTGTGTGCGGAGCCCTGATGAAGCCTCTGGTCGCTCCCAAGACGCTCAAGTCTAATCAGGAACAGGACAACGCTGAAGGACCAGAGAAGAAGAAGCCCAGAGGCAAACTGCTGGACTTCTCTGTGTTCAGAGACGGAGGGTTTGTCATCTACACTGTGGCAGCGTCCATCATGGTGCTGGGGCTGTTTGTGCCTCCAGTGTTTGTCGTGAGCTACGCTAAGGAGCTGGGGAATGAAGACACCAAATCAGCGCTGCTGCTCACCATCCTCGGCTTCGTTGACATTTTTGCACGGCCCACATGTGGAGTGATTGCCGGGCTGAAGTGGGTGCGTCCTCGTTGTGTCTACCTCTTCAGCTTTGCTCTGGTCTTCAATGGAGTCACTGACCTGATCGGATCACAGGTACATCACTGCAGGAGCGGGTCTGTGTTCCCAGGATTCGATGTTCCCCTCTTTGTATGAGACTGGGAAACACAGAACTCTTCTCACTCAATGGCTATTTCCCTTTTCTTACCCTAACCCTAACCTCCCTTCCCAACTTTTTTACAACCCCCATCCTGCTCTCTCACCCTAAACCTTTTTTCTAAAAAAGGGGAACATAGGGATGACCCCCATCCATGCTGGTTATGAACTGGAACAACATGTTCTCATACAAACACTTGTTACATGCATACAGTCATTTCAAAATCAGCTTCTGTCCTCACAGGACAAAACTTAGGTTTCGGCAACAAAACAGCTCAATGGTATTACCAAAGAAGGGAAGTTGAAATAACTACACAAGTGCTGTTTACTTAAGAACACTTGAGCAAAACTGTGTTAAGTTGCGCAACTTATGGATGGTATGTGACAAAAAATAAGTGTTGACTTCAGGTTTCACTCGGGACAAGGAATACATATGAATTATGGTGCATTACTTGTCATAAGTATCGCTATGAACGGTGAGTTTTGCTCTCCCTTCACATTTTCCAGGCTAGGGACTACGCATCACTGGTGGTCTTCTGCATCTTCTTCGGCATCTCCTACGGCATGGTGGGTGCCCTGCAGTTTGAGGTTCTCATGGCAATAGTTGGGACTGAGAAGTTCTCCAGTGCCATTGGCCTGGTCCTGCTCATGGAGGCCATTGCTGTGCTGGTGGGGCCGCCTGGTGCAGGTCAGTCAGCACAAACACTGAAGGACCCTGACAGTAACGCTGAACTTTTGTAGTCGTGGCACAGGTAGTACCAGAGAAATGACCTGTTGTTACGTCTAGGGGCATTAGCTAATGCTAACCCTTATGGCTATTCCAGCTATTAACAGGCCACAGCATATACTGCATATACTGCTCATCACTCCACTGCCAGGGCCAAAGGAAGGATGTGAGCCGTGGTGCTGCTTCCCTCAACTGGGTGTTTGGTCTTTTGCACTGACTACTCAAAGCTTACTGCGTTCAGGTCATTTAAGTTAACATATGAATGCAGACAGACAGGAAACCAAAATACTTAAAGAGAAAATCAATATTTGTTTGCTCGCATGTTATACGAGTTACAAAATAAAAGCTATTTTTATATGGAATATGCACTAAATAGTTCATAGACCATTCAAATGTATTTCTTCTCCAGTCATGATTTTCTGGGCAGGACTAACATCTTAGGTTGATGATGCAGCAGCAAAGTTTGATAATCTTTTATCAGAGTCCCTCAGTCATCAGGAGGAGCTATTGTTTCCTTCAAAGGCCTAAAATCTTCCTGCATAGTTAAAACATAAAATGTCTTATTGTGCTCCAGACTTTTTTCGCCCAAGTGGGGCACTGGGTCATGCAGGGGTGGCAGGATTAGATCATATGTCAGTCACTGCATATGGTTGCACATGCTCCTCCTTCAACATAGCACCAGTTCATCATTTTTTTTGTCTTTTATGATTAATTTGACGACTAAAATTACAATCTTAAGTGTTAGTATAAACTGAAATGTAACTAGAACTCGTAATCAGGACACAATGAATGGCACCATAGAAGTGTAATATTAGTATTTTATTTTTATGATAGGTGCAAAATAAAGACAATGCAAAAATATAAATCATATTAAAAGTGCTGACCAAATCAAGTTAAATAAATAAACTTAAATAACTTCACAAATCCTGATATGTGATTAACTGAACAAATTGGAGGTCTGTTGATCAGATAGTCCATCATGCAGGGTGGCACGTGGGGTGGCCAATCAGATTTCAGGGGTGGCACGTGCCACCCTAGGCCACCCCCCCTAGACACGCCCCTGTAGTGGGGATTGAATCATTATTAGAGCCAAATGGTCATTCTGGAAATGCAGGATTTGGCTTTTAAATTTTTCAGACCTGATCACTTGTCACATATTTATTTAAAAGATCTGTCTACAGTACTGAATTGCTCCCTGTCAGTCAATCATTATCAGTCATTAGATACATCAGATACTTGGACAGGATTGTGCTGCAGGTACTTCAGGCTGTTCCCACATGTGTTAGTAAACCACCTCCTGTTTTATTCTCTCTGTGTCTCTCAGGCCGGCTTCTCGATGCCACCAAGAACTACATGTGGGTCTTCCTGTTGGCAGGAAGTGAGGTCTTCCTCTCAGCTGTGGTCCTGTCCACTTGTAACTTTGTGTTTATGAGAAACAAGTCCTCGGCATCAGCAGACACGCTGGAGAACATCACAGTGACGGACGATACCAAGACAGAGGTGCTCAGCAAACCTGCAGAGATGAATGACGAAGAGGAGAAGGGAGGGAGAGAGGAGCAAGAGAAGGAGACGAAGAAGGAAATGAAAAAGGAGCTGACAGATAAAGTAGAGGAGGTCAGGCCAGAGAGCGCAACGGTCGACTCACAGGAAGTGGAAAGGTTTTTGAAAGAGCCACAACTAAACGGTGACATAGCCTCGAGTCCTGAAACAAGCCTGTGAGCAGGGATGAAAATATGGACGTGTTATAACCAGCATGCTATAGGATGGTCGAGCTTCCCTCAGATTCAGTGTTCAGTGCAGACTGACTGGTGTCTCTGCCACATCAAATAGCAGCAATATTTATTTAGCTCTAGATATATAGATACAGATATGTGATGTAATAACACACAATAGTAGAACTCAGTTACAGCACTGCCATGTGTATAACCTAGAGTTTATATCAAAAGTCAAAAGTTTTATTTTTATGTAGACACCAGCAAATGATGTGATTTTCTGTCTATTTTATTATATATTCTGTCATAGTCTCAAAAAATCCCATGAAAAGACCAGAAAATGAGATTTTTGTTTCATCCGGTGAAATAAATGTTGTCCTTTTTAGATGCACAAAATCTTCAGAGAATGAACCAACCACAAACAAATTAACGTTAAAGGTCACATTCAGAAGTGTTCGCAGTAACAGGGCCGGTTTGGTGACATCTAGTGGTGGAGGTGCAGATTGCATTCACTCACTTTTCTCACAAGACTGCAGTAACATGAGCCGTCAAGTGCAAAACCACAGTAACGCCCTTCAGTCCTCGCCATGGTAACAGCAGATGGTTTAGCACTCTCTGGCTGAAGTTACAGCAGTTACACGTGTGGCAGATCTACGGTGGCCTTCAGGTGACATATAAATGCAAAAGACTCTCTCCGAAACCAGTGTTTTGTTTGTCCATTCTGGGCTTCTGTACAAACATGGTGCAACATGGTGGGACCAGCCCCCTGTGTAGATGAAGGAACACAAGCATTCTTAGTTACAGGTGATTAAACAGTAAAGACAACATAGCTGTGAATATTATATTACATATCTACTACTTTTTCCCCCAAAATGACCCTGGACCTTCAAGCTCATCCATGCATCTTTGCAAAAAGTCAGCACTTAAACCTGGAGCTGATTATCAGGCTAACTATCAACACAACCCAGCCAGGATCATGCTGCACTAGTTGATCACAGTCATTCTAGTGAGCTATGTTTGAAAAAAGTCTGCAGTGACCAGCTGGTTTAGGAAAAATGAAACAACATGAGGCATTTTCAAAGATTTTCATCTACAGTAGGAACCACTGAGCTTTGAGCTGAGAGAAACTATCAAGCCACATACCAAGACTTTGTTAGTTTTGGTCTTTTCATTGGAATTAGTGACAAAAAAACAATTGTAGAATCACGTCAGCCTAAACCTTTTAAAGCAAAAAGGATGCGTAATAAAGACAAATATATTTTCTCTTAGTGTTTGCTGTGAAAGCGCTTTAAAGGCTCCCCTCACTACCTGGTGTCATCAAAGCACATCTTATTAGAGTGGTCTGTGCTCTCAGTTAAGGTGGTTTGATGTCTAAGTGAGGAGTGCTCTCTGTCCTATAGTGATTTCTACATGCATGGACTGTCATGTGACTGTGGTTAACTGTGACGCTGCACTTCAGAGAAAAGAGTCAGGGACAAAGAAGGTATCACTAAAATGAGTAGCCCTATTACTGTATCCTCGAGCACATGTTGCCCTCATTAGTGTGTGGTCTGCACTGTCTGTGTGTGTTTCAGTGAAACAATATTAAAAGAAATGCAGTTTATTTCAAACTTGGCTTGTTTTTCACTTTCATAGAAGATATTAACACATTTGTGTAAGGTTAAGAAAATATACCAAAATACATACATCTTATTTTCAGACCAAATCAATCAAATCAAATTATAATGAAAATAACATAAATAAATAATAAATACGGTCTGACACACTGTTCCTCTAATTCAATGGATGTTTCCATCATGTAATCAGTCATGTATGGATCTATTTTATAGCACACTCACTTACTGATGGAGGACCAGCACATATTATAACACATCAGCTGGCTGAGTGACACATCTATCAGTATCCATGGTGATGGATGGTTTCTAACAGTGAGTGGGCCACGTCTTCATTTTATCATTTAACAGTTTATTTTTTTAACACTGTATTTGCTCCTGTGTGACTGTATTCATCTTCAGGTGTTGTAGTGTAATCTAGACTATTTCAGGACACGCACATGAATACCAGACGCTCCTCTGGCTTTATTTTGTTCTGTTTTGTAAAAAAAAAAGTGTCTCACTGTGATCTGCATATACAGTGTCTGTGTGTTTTAAAGCTTCAGTGGTTGAGAAATGTCTGAAAACAAAACAAAAAAAAACCCTAATCTTATCCTGGTTTGTAAAAGAACGTCATGCAGCTGCTTTCAGACCTGACATCAGGCCAGACAGACTGGATTGTTCTTTCATTTTAGCCTTGTTGTTTTCTGTTGCATGATTCTGTATCCATTGTGGGAAAAAAACAATATGTTTTGAGAGAAAAACATCCAAATTAACCCAATCCTGTAATGGTCCTGAGTGTAAGAATGTAGTCATAAATGAAGCCATCACCCTGTGTCTCTGTTATATCAACCCTTCCTGGTTATGAGCTGGTTGTGTTCATTTGGCTCTAATAAATATGTATTATGGTGTCTGTTTTTCTGTTTGAATTTCCAGTCTAAGCACTAAGATTTTACATACAATATGTTTATATTGTTACAGATTATATTGCAATATACCAAGATATACGTGGTTAACAGATTTATTATTACACCACCCAGAGGTGTTTGCCACCTCTGCCCTAAATTAACAGTACTGCTGATTACCAAAGTATATTTTTAATGTTTCTGTAGAGGTTAATCCACCAGTATGTGCAAGCTATCAAAATGATATCTTTAAAGCTAAAATATAATTATTGTTATCCATGAATTTTACTGTGTCCAAAATGTACTGTTTTACAAAAAAAAACAAACAGAAAAGCTCTCAAAGTGCATTATTATTATTTTTTTTTTAATTGAGATGTTAAACTCCAGTTATTTCCTGCCATTCCTGACAAGAAATGTGTATTTTGGTGTTATTTGTTATTCTGGATTCATTTCTGACTTTCTGAATTCCAGTGTTTGAATTCAGTTTAAATTCCTCACTCCGGTTCAAAATGGTGAAGGGTAGTGAACTCAGTGAGAAAGAAAGAGTGCCAAACAACATTACTGTCAAGAAGAAGAGGGCCAGACCAAATGTTGCCCACTGCTTTTTTTTATCCTGCAGACAAGATATCATCTTCAAAATACATCATATAATCTACAAACTGTGCAAAAGGGATGTGAGTGTATGCGTTATTTGGGTTCCTGCCCATGTAGGTGTTGAGGGAAATGAGCATGTTGACATAATGGCAAAGCAAGCACTCAAATTTCAAACATAAGTATGAATATGTCACATAGGGAGGAGGGGAAAGCAATCATCATCAAGAAATAAGTATAAAAAAACATGACAAGAATACTGGGACATAATTGACGCTGGAATACACATTTATAATATTTGAAAACAGGGTGGCATAGGAAGAGGGCTGGGCAGGAACCCTGAAGAAGAGGCAGTCATCACCCGTCTCAGGATAGGACACACTGGACTTAAGAGCACGCTTCACAAAATAGGAAAACATGCAACACATTGTCATAATAGATAACCCGTCTAACTGGCTGACTGCAGGGCCTACAAGGAAGAGGGGAACACATTTAGAGGAGCAAAGTGAACTTTCACTGTAGAGAACCTTTTTTACGCCATCTCCTTTTGTTTTGTTTTACTCATCCACCAATAGGTGGCAGTATTTCACTTAAATTGGTTGCCAGCCGCCAATCAAGTCCTCAACACCAGAAGAAGAAGAAGGAGGCGGAAACGTTTCCCACCGGTGGTATTTCGCTGTTGCACACACACATCTGGGAAGTGCTGCGCCAGCAAAGGAGTATTCTACAAACATCAGTGTCACAGGTGAAACAACTAACGATATGAGTATATGGATATATCGATGAGTGACGTTACAGTTGGTTTGTGACCGCAGCAGCGCGTGATGCTGCCACAGAAACAAATGGTGACTCTTGTTGTAGTTTTGTAGCTGAGGAGGTTCATCATGTGCTGCAGCTAGCAGCTAGCAGCTAGCTAAAGCACAGCTCACACACAGCTAATGGAAAGCAGTAATGTAAGGGATATTCAATAATTACTATTTGCTAGTAATTATTGAGGCAGTCGAAAAAAAAACAAATATTGTCAAAGTTGTCAACTCGTTAACCTTATGAGACAAGTGCACATGGCTGAGCATGTCATGTACGTTAATATAAGCTGACTAGCGAAATTAAAGTTACATATTTTGAGTTGTGTCGCTAGTTTCATTCAGGTCTTTAGTCTGTACACCAATAAGCAACGTTAGTAAAGCTGTGTTCAGAAGTAGTGTCAGTGACTCAGGATGTCTGGGGAAAGTCCAGCTGGGTTGAAGCTCCCAAGTTAACAACAAAAAGGAGATTTAATGAAAATGAATGATAACTAAGGACTGGAGAGATGCTTCTCCTGGTGTTTGACAGACATTTTAGTGCCAGAGAAAACCCACTGTCTCTAAACTGTCTGGGGAGTGAGAGATGCATTTCCTACTTTATATTATTAGCTTTCCAACATCTCTGCCATGTTTTGGAGGACATCTTCTTGTCTGTTTTTTGCGTTTAACACATTTTTGTCCTTCCTGGTGTGCTGAAGTCAGCTGTGATGGACAAGCTCCAGGGCTTTGAGTTCTGGAGGAAGACCCTGAGGGGAGCACGCTTTGTGGTGGCTCCCATGGTGGACCAGAGCGAGCTGGCCTGGCGTCTGCTGAGCCGCCGGCATGGAGCTCAGCTCTGCTACACCCCCATGCTGCACGCCCAGGTGTTTGTTCGTGATGCCAACTACAGGAGAGAGAACCTCTACAATGAGGTGTGTGAGGAGGACAGACCTCTCATCACACAGGTGAGCAGACTGTTTTTATTTTTATCCTGTCAACAGGCACGTGAATGTCTACCATTCAGATTTTAACATTTCTTGTGCAATGTTGCGTTCTGTGTGTCAGTTTTGTGCCAACGATCCAGAGGTGTTCGTTCAGGCGGCTCTGCTGGCCCAGGACTACTGCGATGCCATCGACCTCAACCTGGGCTGTCCGCAGATGATCGCTAAGAGAGGTACGCATAAAAAATAATTCCCAAACTCTGATTTTGGAGACTCTTTAGGAATGTATTAAATAAAACACTGATGCTGACCCCCTAGAGAGTGAGCAAAAGGAAAAACTGAACCTGTGTTCATGCTTGTTTCTCAGGTCACTATGGAGTTTTCTTACAAGATGAGTGGGAGCTGTTGGAGAAAATGGGTGGGTTTGCTTTTACTTGTTATAGGACTCTGGGATGATCGCTGTCAAAATGTGAATAAAAAAAAGAATATCTTGCGCTGTTGTAATGCCGCTTGAGTGCAGTCATTAGTTTGTTTCCCTCTTATTTTACAGTCAGGTTAGCCAATGAAAAACTCTCTGTGCCAATCACTTGCAAGATCCGTGTGTTCAATGAGATGGAAAAGACGGTCCACTACGCCCAGATGCTGGAGAAAGCCGGCTGTCAGGTGTGTTCGTTTAAGCAAATAGAGCTTGATTAACTCTCATTAATAATTAAAAAAAAAGAATCTTTTGTCTGTAAAATCTGTCAGTTTCAGCAAACATCAGAGTAATAAATAATTTTTCAAATGCCTTCCCAGTTGCTGACGGTGCATGGCAGGACCAAAGAGCAGAAAGGAGCGATGACAGGTATCGCTAACTGGGAGCACATCAGGGCAGTGAGGTGAGCCACCACCACCTTTTTTATTCCTTTCCTTCCTTTCCTTCCGACCAAATGACTCCTGGCACTTAATGTTTGTCTCATCTTGGAAAACAGCATCTTTTCATTAACAGTTTGGTGTGTTTCTGCTGCAGGAAGGCAGTAAATATCCCAGTGTTTGCAAACGGCAACATTCAGCACCTGAGTGATGTGGAGCGCTGCATTCAGGAGACAGGCGTGCAGGGAGTTATGAGCGCAGGTTAACACTACCCGTCTGTTATTTCACACTGTTTTTCCTAATGCAGTGGTGACTATAGATGATGTGTAATGTACATTGATTTGAAGGTAATTTCTTAGTATATCTTTGTATTATTTTTGTAGAGGGGAACCTCCACAACCCAGCGCTGTTTGAAGGATGCAGCCCTCCAGTGTGGGAGATGGCTGAGGAATATCTGGAGGTGGTGAAGCTGCATCCACCTTGCACTCTGTCCTACGTACGAGCCCATCTCTTCAAGCTCTGGCACCACACGTATGTCTCAATATAGGCACAATATTCATGTATGGGTTTCTCATATATTTAAACTTTGCTTCATTAATTAGCTGAATGAGCCCATAACAGGTATTCCTGTTCATTTCCATTATGACAACATGAAAAAATTTTTTTTTTTTTTTTTTTTTTTTTCGTTAGCAAATTTATTAAAAATAAAACCCTAAGCAATCACATGTACATCACTATTCACAGCCTTTACTCAATACTTTACGCTCCTTTGGCATCACTTACAGCCTCCAGTCTTTTTGAACATGATGCCTCCAGCTTGTCTCTTTGGACAGTTTGGTACATTACCCTTTGCAGCTCCTCTCCAGCTCCATCAGGTTGGATGGAAGTGTTGCTCAGACATTTTCAGATCTCTACAGATGTTCAGATCCCAGTCTGGCTCTGGCTGGACATCTTTGTCTCATCAGACCAGAGAGTTTAGTTTCTCATGGTCTGAGAGTCCTTCAGGTGCTTTTAGTCAATGTCAATTAGTCAATTTAGCCATGTGCTTTTCACTAAGGAGTGGCTTCCCTCTGTTCACTCTACCATACAGGCCTGACTGGTGGATTGCTGCAGAGATGTAGCTCTGACGGAGTGACCATCAGGTTCTTGACTAGGGCTCTTCTCCCTGTGTGTCAAGAAAAAGTGAATTTAACAGAGCAGAATGTGGAAATAAGAACTGGACGTAGTCACAGTGACATCACCAACTGGTTTGTGGGCTGAAGTTTAAAGTCTTGAGTTTGAGCATTTTAGTCTTCTATCTTGTTTTTTTGCAAACAGAAGTGACACGAGGGTGGAACTAAGTACAACTGAAAAATGAAGAAACACTATGAAAGGATTAAAGCTCTAAGACAAAAAACATGTATAACTCTCTGACCAACACAGTGATAGCACCTCCCTAAATCATCTCATGCTTTATGGTCTGTTTGACTCTAAATGGAGCCATAATTTACTAACCTCATGTTTACACCGTTTACTGAGAGAATAAATCAAGCTCATCATGGAAACCCTTTTCCAGAAACTTCCTGCACACAGCTGATGCTGGAGTCGCTTGAACATCCAGTGACTCATTTACTAATCAGTCCCCTCACCTGTGGTCCACACTTAGTGCTGTATTCTGGAAACACATCTATCATTTCTGTTGCATGTGTATGTTTTTAAATGAGGTGTGTGTGTGTGTGTGTGTGTGTGTGTGTGTGTGTGTGTGTGTGTGTGTGTGTGTTTAGGCTACAGATCCATCAGGATCTGAGAGAGGAGCTGGCCAAGGTGAAGACCCTGGAGGGTTTGGCTGGAGTCAGCAAAGAGCTGAGGCTGCGCTGCCAGGTAACAGCGATCAGCTCTGTTAAAACTACTCCACTGAGGATGTCTGCGTGTTCAGCAGCAGGAGAAAGAACAGGAAAACACCACGACTCTGCAATGACTGTAAGACAGTAAGCAGAGTTATTCATTGGCCAGTCAGAAGTGACTGTGACCCATTTCCACCTGGTTTGAATATTCAGTCTGAATGTTTCCAAACACAGGCTCCAGAGAGGCTTTCACATCTTTATGGCACTGAAGGCCTGTAAAGTGAGGGATATTCAGTTGGTTGCACTTTGAAACCTCACCACTAGATGTCACTGAGTCCTACAGATTGGTTCTTTGAAGCTGGGGGAGGCAGCAAATATTTAGTGAAACTTCATTCAAGCTGACAAATTCTTCTCTTTTTCTGTCTGCTTATTGTTCTTCAGAGACAGACCATTAATTTGCAAACTAAAATAAGAAGCATTCGTTTAAAATAAAAGTGAGCTCATAGCTGATAACATGCATTTGTAGGGCAGCCAGTAGGAGCAGCCTCTTTTGGTCTCAGACATACTGTCAAACTAATATTTCTTTGTGAACAATTCTGATGTGAAATGTGAAAAAAATAACAAAATACATCATACAGGTTTTTCCTTCTTAACAGAAAGAAAAAGAAACAGAGTCATTTGCATATTGTAGGATCTCTCTTCTATGAAGCCGACAACAGAAAAAAACCTGTAATATATTAATATTATCTGTTGCTGTTAATTAATAGTGATGCATTGCATTACAGTCTTACTGTCTGTGAATAGTGATATACTTTTACTGTTGTATTGTTTGACTACTAACAAGTACGACTAAGCATTGTAAAACACAGGAGCATTAAATCATCTTCTGTAGTTTGTTGTGGTTTATTAAATATCCAGTGGGCTGGTTTCCTGTAGAACAGAGCTAGTTATGTTTTCTGACCAGACTGTGGAAGTTGTGAACCACACAGTGTTGCTGACAAGTTGAGCTTAAAAAGAAAACAGTCATTTTTACTTCTGTAAGAAGCAGCGTCTGGTTGCTAGGAAACCAGTACTGAAGACACGACAGGGCTATAAGTCACTGTAACTGCTTTTAAAGTGGTAATAAAATGCATTGACGGCAAATCAAAGGCTATTTCCTCTAAAGTAATATTTGTATTTAAAAATAAATATATATTTTTTTAAAGTAATATATTGTAACGTGTAACCCTTACACAGACTTTTAAGGGAAGATGAGTGACATAGGTCCACTTATTAAATACACACTCTGTACACTCTTATACATGCATACAGGCGGAGTTAGTGGTGAGAACTGGTGTACCAGTAACTGTGTGTGTGTGTGTGTGTGTGTGTGTGTCCCCACAGGAGGAGATCGCCAAAGGAAAGGAGGTGGAGGAGAAGGAGGGCGGCCTGCCGTTCCCCCACTGGATCTGCCAGCCATATGTCAGACCAGCGTGAGTCGCCATCCTTTGTTTTTATATTTCTCTGAATGATCTTATCCAGCAGACTCTTTCATATGATCATCATACGATAGACACGTAGTTTATTAATCCAGATCCAGATATCCATAATTATTCTAAAAACGTATACATACTAAAATACTAAATCCTAAAACGTGTTATTTCAGCAGTTCAAATAGTATGAGTGTGATCTTTGTGATCCTTTGTGACGATGCTTACAGGCCAAAGGAAACAGTCGCTAACGGTCACAGCCGGGGCTCAGAGGTGAAGAAGGCGGTGTGTCAGAAGAGGGCTCTGGACGATTCGGATGGAGCAGCAGACACACTGTCCAAAAACAAGCAGAAGAAGAGATCCAGAAACCCCCACAAGAACTTCTGTCCAGAGCAGAAACGTGAGCAGCTCCCCTCACTTTGAGCTCCTCCATGAAACCAGTAGAAAGTTAAAGTGTCCCTCTCACTTCCTCCACAGCTAAATACATCAAGTGTGAGCAGTGTGGGAACCCAAAGGTCAGTGTGTGCTTTCATTTCCAGTGCTTTTCTTTGATTGTCAGCCTAGCTCCTGATTCACTTTGTTCTGTACTGCAGGGAAATAAGTGTGTGTTCAGCCTGTGCCGTGGCTGCTGTAAGAAGAAAGCCTTCAAAGAGGTGGCAGACTGTCCAAGTGAGTGCACACAAACCAGCGCTGTGCTGCTTGTTACTGTACTGGCAAACGTTTTGAGCTGCTGACTTCACTACTAATGTGCTGGTTGGTGGAACGCATGGTCAAAAAAAATGAACATCCTGTTATTGATGAGATTATTGTTATTGATAAGATTCGGCTTCATCTTAGCCACTTGATGTCAGTCATTTTTTCACACTTAATTACTTGCTGCCCTACATGTCAGTAGGGGTGGGCGATATATATTGTTTACGATAATATCGTAGTTGTTTTGACGAGGTGCAAATTTCCATTATCGAATATTTAAAGTACTTCCCCAAAAATATTGCAACACATGCAGAAACTCCTCACGTCCACTTATTACACAGTGCAGCTTCACTCTCCTCAGCACAGCAGGATTCAGTCACTCGACTAGTGGGCCCACGTGATCACATGACATGGTCACATGACCTCTCGCTAGCATGCTCCTTGCAACAGTTTAGCAGCATGTTGTGATGGCAGAGAGAAAATGCAGACGCCTCCACTCCCTGAAGCTAGCGGTACTTCAGATGATTTAGGACACTATGTAATTTTTTAAAGTATTTTATTAACTCAAATCAACATCTTCATTCATAAATAGATCCTCACTGGTGTAAAATAACATATGTCAACAGTCTGACTTATCCTGCTGGGTGAAGAATCAGTTATCTGTCTTTACATAGAGCTGGTCGCTCATACGGAGGCTTCCATGTCTTTCCAGTCTATCAAAAACTATGAACTGCCGAGAGGAACATAAAGCACTACCTGCTAGTACCCATAGGACAAAATGCATTTCCACGTTTTGCGATTCACTTTTCACAGAGAATCAAGGTGGAGACGCCAGTTTTACTTACCTAGCACTAAACTAAAACCTGCACTGCACTTTTGGTCATAATACCAGACCCTACTTATGCCGCGCCAAATCCTCATCGGCAAAAAAGCGTAAAAGGGCCATAAAATGACCGGAGCTCCAGGTTGGGGATCTGTGGTGAGTGGCGGCCTGGCAGCACCCCATGCCCGGCCACGGCCGGCTGGGGCCCACCGGGAAGTCCTCCAGTCCGGAGGAGGACTGTGGAGGTCCGGGGAAAAATGACTGGAACTCCGGGTCGGGGGCTGTGGATCCACGGTGAAAGTGGCCGCCTGGGAGTTGACCCATAGTTCCACCATAGTTCCACCATGTTGCAATGCATGCAAAGTCAAATTTAACCACTAGATGGAAGAAAAAATTACATACTGTCCTTTTTTTTTAAATCGCAGCTCTCAGAGTACTTCAAGTTGAAATCTGTTCACTCAGAGAATTCCAATCACATTTTAAAAGATATCGACTGATTATTGTTATCACCAAAATCCCCCAAAATATCGAGATATGATGTTTTGCCCTTATCGCCCACCGCTATATGTCAGGAGGCGTAAAGGACAGGAAGTCAATCCTAACAGACTATCTTGACACACCACTAGATAACTAGTAATTAGTTCATAATCCTAATGTGTTTTTTTTCCAGAGGAGTTATACTGTTATTCTGCTCCTTCCTAAAAGTTCTGTGGATTTATTATGAAGAAAAATACAGATATATTATTCTTTATAACAATATTGTCAATAAAACCTTTAAGACCTCCTTAACCTTAAATCTATTCCAACCACTGATCGACAGGCCATGGGCTGAGGTTCAAGACCAAGGCAGAGAAGCAGAGAGCTGAGGAGGACGACAGGAAGGAGACGGAGACAAACAGCAGCTCTCCTCAGCTTCCCCCTGATCCAAGTCCAGAGCTGCAGCTGCCGCTATGAGCAGGACCAAGGCTATCTCTACATGCTCACATCACACTGTGGTGATACAGCGCCTCACCTGGGTCAGACTGGAGCCATTTATCTGCAGATCAGACAACTTGGTGCCCTGTAGGTAGAGGCACCATGTGGCCTGCTTTGATTCATTTTGCTGGTGATGGACACAAACTGTTGTGTTATTGTATGAGACTTCAGGTGACGAGGGTAGCGTGTGCATGTAGAGGTAGCCAGTCAGAACAGACGGTATGAAGAGTTGCCAAGCAACTGAACAATGAACAGACTGACCGCTGATCAGCACACTTTAAACCATCAAATAACAAAGATCATTGTTTAATGTGGACTAGCTTAGGTTTTTCCTGTTTTTTGGTGGGACAGCTGGGAAGGGATCCTTGGTAACTTTTATTTTTAAAACAAAGATTTTATGAGAAGTTTGAATAGTCTTTTTAACAGATTTGTTACTGAGCCATCAAAGTTATACAACTTTCCAGGTTTCATTTCTTCGGTTAAAGGTCATGAATGTGTTTACATTTTCCACTCATTAGCTAAACTATTTATTATGGGTAAAGGTTTGCCTCTCCTGCACTGACTTGTATGTGCCTTTTGACGAGAAGCTCCGCTGCTTATCCAGAAATGAACCTGTGGTGCTCCGTCTGTCTCTTTGTAGAGGTACGCTCTATAACTCCCACAAACACACTCAATAAAATCATATCACCAGTACAGGCAACGTCATATTAAAACAACCTGTATGTTATTTTGTTTTTAATATTTTCTGTTTTCATGTGGTGACCCTCTTGGTTGACAACCACTGGTCTGAGACCTGCTCAGTGACCTTTGTTAAGCAGAGTTGGTCATTTTCTGAAGCATTTTGTTTCATTTGTGGAATTTGTCATTATATCCTGACAGCATCAATAAATCCAAAGCTCTGACAAAAAAAGGAAGAAAATGTGTGGCTGTCACATGACTGAAGGCATGAATACAGGGATGTGTGTGCTGTGCTAAGCTAACTCAATCTGGTCTCTACTGAAGGTACATACTTGATTTTCTGCAGCTTCCCAGTGATTTGTATCATTTTTTGGTATCACAGCTGCACACTGCTACAGACTATATACAGAGGTTGGACAATGAAACTGAAATACTGGCCCATTTGGTGTTGGAGGTTTCATGGCTAAATGTGAGCAGCCTGGTGGCTAAACTTTGTTGATTGCACATTGCAACAGCAAGAGCAAGGAAGGTTATTTATCCTCCCCATGCCTTGAATGCAAACAGGTTAAAGTTAATTATTTTTAACCCGTTTAATTCTTCATCCCAATGAACTCATCGGTTTGAACTCAGTTTTCTTGATACATGATGTGAATATTTCATTCACAAATTCTTTCGTGCTGTGTGTGAAACTCGACTCTTCCTTGGTTCTGTCATCCAGATGTTTGTGTGTCTTCCAGCTGCTCAGAGGCCACAGTGCCTCCCCTCCTTGGTGGTCTGGAGGTGTCTGTATTCTACTGTTTTACATTTTCAGTCATACGTGTCATCATTGGTGGTGGGCCGATCAAGACGTGTGATTATTGATTAGATACCACTTAATCTATTTGAACTTTCATTTCCTGACATCTTATTCCTCTGAAATATGATACCGTTTCACTTTCAGCACGCCCTGCTGCTAGAAATATTTATCAGCACACTGAGGCTGATCTGTGTTTTTCTTTCTTTCCTTGGTGGAAATTTGCTCTTGAACAGAGGCTGTTTTAAAAAAAAAAACTTTTTTTTGTGGAAACTTTGAAGAAAATCTGACGTCCTTGATCTCTGAATTGTTAGTGAGTGTTTGTTTTTTGGCCCTTGACTCTCTGATGCTAGAGCTTCCTTAAAGTGAACTGAAGGATCGTTTTAATACCTCCCTGACATGAACCCGAACCAGCTGATGGTCGAACAAACCCCAGGCTAAGAGAGCTCAGACAGTGATCAGTCAAAGAAAAAAATGATGCTTTAAAGCTTTAATGCAAAGATGAAAAAAGCAGAGCCCACACTGACTGTGATAAAGGCCACAGGAATTGACAGGGCAGCACAGGGGAGGAGCTGTGAGGAGAACGCTTCCTGGAAGTTCACATCTCAGCAGAGGCTTCCTCGTTGTTGTGGATGTAGTCGTTGATGAAGCGCAGATGCTTGGACACCTGGGTGTAGACACCAGGGCGGCCTTGGAGACCACAACTCCCATAACTCATGATGCCCACCTGCACGAAGCCACCACCGGCTGCATGACACATGAGCGGGCCGCCATAATCCCCCTGTGGATGCACAGAAAACACACTCATTGTGTCAGTTAGCCTTGCAGAGCACATGAATACAGCTCAGTACTTGGGCTATTAGTAGACTTTTAAAAGTAGTTTTCGGTCGTTGAAGAATAATTGAGATCCTTTGAGTAAAAACAATAAATAAAACAATGTACAAATACTGATTGAGGCATCACAGTGACACAGTTTTGATTCTCATTTGATCAGTGCTGAGCAGTTTGACATTTTAATCAGTTTTCTTTGGTAATATTGACTCATCACTGCATAAAGAGAGTTTTGAAGAGTTGGTTTTTTCATGTCTTATATGGTAAAACTCACTTCGCAGGCGTCCTTGCCTCCGTCCGTGTATCCTGCACACAGCATGTCAGAGGTCAGCCCAGGATAAGAGGCCTTACACTCACTGTCAGAGACGATGGGGACCTTCAGCTGCTGAAGGCGTTGTGGATGTTTCAGTTTAGCTGCAAAACACACAAAAACATTTTATTATTGTTTAGAGACTGATCTTAGACTTTTTTTTTTGTAGCTGAATGTTTTTGTGTTTATTGAATTTTATATGTACTGTCTGTAAAGAACAAGCTGTTTTGCTGTAAAGGCCATCACTCAGGTGTAGAGCTCCTTGTAAGGATGATAGTATTGCTTCCAGATAATGAACACATATAGAAGGATGGTGGAGATAATCATAAATAATATGAATATAATAAAACTCAGCCTGTAATGCACATTAATTAACATGACCACATTAATGACAGCAGTATTGAATATAAAAGGTGCTTTACATTTTTATTATAACCTATAATATAGTTATTTTTGGAAGTATGCATGACTGATATTTTTTTAATTAACATTAAAAACCCAGTACTTGAAAGTCCTCTCAGTGTTCGGCCTACTAGTAGTCTGATTAGTGGGCAGGAGCTCATTCCAGGACCCTGACTTTCTGAATTTTTACGAGAGAATTTACAATCATTTGCAATTATTATTCAAACACCTCTGTCCCCTCCTCATCCCTTAAAGCCACCTTTTTGGGTTTTTTGTGTGTTTCATTTCTAGATATTTCCTTGACAGAAGGTTTTACTAAACCACTCAATAAAAAATAGGAATAAGTTATTTCAACTCAGCATTTTTAATTCCTGGTCAGAAGCCCACGTGTTGCACTGATATGTAAGGTCATGTAAGGCCGTCTGTCTGATCATTTTACATTTCACACAGTGCATTGGTGCTTTATGTGCAGAACTTACTATTAATCCCAGTGTTCCCCCAGCCAGTGATCCAACACTCAGATGATGTGCCAAAGGTGTCGTCAACGCTGGGTAGACTCACTTGGCCAACAGCTTTGTTAAACCTTACGGTTTTCTTCAGCTTTACCAGAGCGATATTATCACCACTGTTAGGACGCTGGTACTGTGGGTTAGGTATGACAGCACTTATCTCCATGTAACGGTTAGATGACTTATCCAGTTCATGTGCACCGACAAATACAAATGATCTTCTCAAGGAAGGCACAGGGCTTCTGGAAACACAAACACAGACATGCTTTTTTTCCAGCATTTAAGCATCATCCTGTATTAACAGTAAAAGCACACACTGCACATTAGTATTCTGCCATGCAGGCATGTAACACACATTATCCACAACAACACATCATTGTTAATGTCACTACTATAATAGATGAGGAAAAAGCACAGATATTCTCTGTTTGGTTTACCCTGACCTGGATGACTGAAAACATACACAGATATACACACTTACTTCTTCCAGCATTCAGCAGCCGTCATCAGCCACTGTTTGTTGAGGATGGTGCCGCCACAGCGCCCCACCTTTGTGCCATCTTCAGCAATTAAGGTAATGGAGACCATCGCTGGCCAGCTGCCTTCTCGTGCATCTTGGCCCCCAACAATGGAGCTCCTCACCTCAACCCCATGCAAACCTGAACAGGAAATAATGAAACTTAATAAAAAGAGCTCTTTTTCTTCTTTGTCTGGTGCTGCACTGCAAGGCAGGGAAGAAGAAGCCCCTGGATTGTAACTGATGCTGAAATTCATTTGCAAAAAAAGCATTCAAATGCACTGTCGCCTCACAGCAAGAAGGTACTGAGTTCGATTCCCGGCCCAGGGCCTTTCTGTGTGGAGTTTGCATGTTCTCCTCGTGTCTGTGTGGGTTCTCTCTGGTACTCCAGCTTCCTCCCACCATCCAAAAACATGCATGGGGATTAGGTTAATTGGTTAATTTAAATTTACTGTTGGTGTGAATGTGAGTGTGAGTGGTTGTCTGTCTCTATGTGTCCTGTGATGAACTGGAGACTTGTCCAGGGTGTACCCTGCCTTTCACCATAAGACAGCTGGGATAGACTCCAGCCCCCCCACGACCCTATGAGAGGATAAGCAATACACATGATGTTTTTTGATGAGTAATGTTGAGTGTAAACATGACAAGAAAACCCCACAGGGCGTCTTTAAGGTAGAAGTACTGAGATAAAGGCATCAAGTTAAAATGAGATCAAACCATCTAGAAACACACAGTTCAGAGAGGTGTGTGTTTGACTCATTCAAATATGATCCAGGATTAAAGTAACATTTTGGGAAAATATTTATTTGGGTTTTTATTTGCTTCCTTGCCAAGAATTAGATGATATATAAATATATAATATATCACTCTCATACACAATAAATTATAATAAATGTAACAGGAAGCAGCTAGCTTTGCTGTGTGAAGGTAACAAAATCTCACTAATCGTTGTTTTTGAGTAAAAGTGAGAGGTTATGGTTTTAAGACTACTTCTTGGCTGTCAAAATAAGAGCATGAGATTGTCAGTCAACCTTGTTTTTTACACTTTTTTTTATACAGGCTAAACAAATAAGATCAACTTCCCCACTTTTTCAGTATTTACACGCAGATAAGCTTAGCTAAGATTAAAAAAAATCTAAACTAAGTTATGTGGCATCAGTCCTCTCATCTAATGCTAATCAGCACATTTTCCAAAATGCTCCAAAACTTCTTTAATCTAATGTACAGCAGGGACACTACAGACTGTAATGCACATTTAAGCATGTGTCACATCACAGTCAGTTATAGTTACAGAACAATTCTACTGGTTTTGTCATAAAAAAAAAACACAATCATACCCCATCGTAAAACTGTCTGTCATGGTAGCAAATTAGACTTTACAAGGTAAAGTGATAGTCTCTCTCTCTCTCTCTCTCTCTCTCACCTGCAGTGTTGTGGATCAGCACCAGCACAGTGAGCACTTTGCTGAAGGCCATGGCTGCGATGGAGTGAAGCGTCTCTGCAGGCTGCAGCTTTATACACAGCTGCAGAGCTTCTTATCAGCACCATCAGCCTCCTGCTTCATCTGCATTCACTCTGTGCTTTGCTTTGCATTTCCTCTTTGCAAAGCAACACTTTGCCCCACAATATTTCACAGAGAAACACTTATAACTTCAAATGCATCTCAGTGTTATATTAATTAATAACATTATACATACAGAATGTGGTATTGATGTTTAAATGAAATTTCTATTTGATCTTGCATTTTGCCACTGTAAAGCACTTTGCTTGACAAGAGTTGTTTTCTACTGTGCTATATAAAGGAAATTGACTTAATTAATTATACATTTTATTGTCATTATTACATGTATTTGTAACTCTGTAGTTTAACCCCCCAACTTAACATTACTATATATTTGTGTTTATTCAAACATTCAAAGATATTTAGAGACCTTAGAGGATTATTTTTATTACATACATTTAAAAAAAAAATCATGACAGTGAGACTGTAAATAAGACTTCATAACATCAGCATCACTGGCTCATGTTAACACAACTGGTCTCATTTCCATCACTGCCATTATTTTCAATCCAATTTGCATAGAAATTTTACACTGTTTTTTATTTTATGTCTATTTCTATAGTCACATACACTTAATAATTGTGTTTAATTAGCATTTTCAATACAATTAAAATATATTCTCTTCCTTTTTTAGTGCATATTGTAAATATTTATTCTAGTATTATTGCTTATTCTATTATGTCATTGGTGTTGTCTATTGTTTCTCTATTACTTTCTATTAATTTCTCTACGCTGCTGTGGTGGATAAATTTCTCCCGATGGGGGATGAATAAATAAAAAACTACTCTATTCTGTTCTATAAAACACTCTTTAACTGTAAAATGATTTATTCCCAAGCAGGTTTAAAACTGATTATATTCTTATGAAAACTCATGTTAAGATAGATAAAACTTTATTGATCTGATAAAACTTTCTAACAGTGAAACTTAATTAATTATTAATTAACAGTCTAGTCATGGATGTTTCAGAAGAGGAGGAGTTGCAGTCAACGACTACATTGATAAGCACTTTAAAATGCGGATGTATTTCCTCACAACTATATTACACTTTAGCTATTTGTGTTATTTTTGTGTTTATATGCTACGTATGTTAAAATAAAGGCACAAATATATCCATGATGGAAGAAAGTAATGGAAGGACAGCAGACTTTTTAAAGCCAGACACTGCAGAGCCACAAACAGGACCAAGCACCTGCTTAGAGCCCCCTGGCCTCTAGGGGCCCCCAAGAGTGATTAACAAAATAATAAATGTATTATATGGTACAGTATGTGGCAGTGATGATGATGAAAATATCATATTTTGTATACAAAAAAAATATTATGAAGTTAACACAGTGGACCGTGGACCGCTTTTCCCATTTTTACCAAAGCTTTTGCACATTTTTCCATAGAGATTCAAGATTCAAGAGTCTTTATTATCATTATGCATGCATAACCAGTCTCTCATCTTAAGGGCACACATAAATAAGAAATAAAAATAAAGATAGCCTATAAATATAAATATAAATATATAAATCACCTGTATTTGCAGAGATGTGACATTTGCAGCAGAAATGTAATTTTTACAGCAGAAATGTAATGTTTGCAGTAGAAATTCAATATTTACAGCAGAAGTGTAATACTTGCAGTAGAAATTTAATAGTTCAATAGTTTTCCGATCTAATTATTTAAAGTCATATTTTATTTATAAACCATTTGGTTACCTTGTTTCAGATTTATCTTCAATGTCTTTATTTAAGTTTGTTTTATATTTATTTTATTTACTGCTGTTTTTGTTTACTTTAGCAGTTCATTTAAAACAAAAACAAAACAAAAAAAGACAGATTGTGTTCACAGTAAATGCTTGGTTTATTTAATTACTTCTAGTTGGCCCAGATGATTTGGTATCACATTTAATACACCATTACTTTGAATCTTAAGTAAAAATCAACCCAGGCTGCTCTTGTAGCTGAATTATTTTCTGTTTCAGAGGAAAAACATTGACGGGTAAAATGTTGGGTCTTTGAGGTTTTATGTAATGTATTTTCTGCAACAAGAAGCTCCTACATCTAGTTTTACAAATATATTCCTAACAAGTAGAACATGCAGGAGTGTATAGCAGGAGGGGTTTTTTTGTGATTGTTGCGATCAAAAATTATTGATTTTGCAGCAACTTTTCTCACTAATTGTGATACAATTTTTAAGAAAAAATACGGTAATTGGCAAAAAATTGTTTGCTGTTGTTTTTATTGGCAAATAAGAGATGTTCGTTTTCTTCATCCTGGATCTCAATGGGCAATGCAATGTTGTGTCACTGTTGTACGACAAACTACTTCTTTTCCGTTTTCTGAATGGGAAATTGCGGGAATTTCGAATAACTGCAAGCCAACCGCAAATATTGCGGCACTTGGTTGGATTTACGTTAATTACTGCAATGGCAACATCGCAATTTGGTGGGACTGAATAGGGGGTCCCAAATTCAAATTTTGCTTAGGGCCCCATGGAGGTTTGGGCCGGCCCTGACCACAGATAATTAATAAAGAAAAAAATTAAAGTAGTGTTCGTTTGTATTGGAAATGATAGTAACTTGCGTCATACAGGGATACACGTGAAAGTTCCCTGTGAAGTTTGCACGGGAACGTCCAGGGTTGGTTTTGTTTCTGGGGGAGTTTATTTCTATGAAACACCGCGTGTGTTGTGACGTCGTATAGTTTACTTCCGGTATACACGTCAGACTGTTTACAGAGAAATACAGAAATAGTCCACTTTTTGTCCGGTGTAACGGCATGCGGTGTCTACTGTCAGCCCGGTAACAGTGACCCGGTTCAACGTTAGCCCGCTCAGCTCGGCTCACTTTCGCCTGCCTTCATTGTAAACATGGAGCAGGCAGCCAGCATCAACGCAGATCCTGGTCAACAGTCTGACATTACCGGTGGGTCTGTCATCTGTCTGCCTGGACTGGTGAACAGTAGACGAGTAAAGCTAAAGCTAAAGCTAAAGCTATCTCTATTAACTGTCATTCTGTAGGTCGATGCACACAATGGCGCAACTGGGTTGGATTTTGGTGAGTGTCCAGTGTTTTAAATTTCCTGAAGACAGCTTGACAGCTGGTTAGGGTCAGATATAAACCATAAAAGCACAGACTAATGAAACTTACCGCTCCCCGTTCTGTAATGAAAGTTATCGTTGTTCCTAAAACTGTTTCAGGTCATGTTTTAATCGGTAGACAACACCAGAGTCTGTTCAATGAAGTCCATACGGAAGTAACATAACTTGCATTCTCTCCAGCAGCCAGCAGGGGGCGATACTGGTGGTTTGAAAAATAAGTCTGTTTGTATTGAAGGCTAAATGGGAAAATTACCATTTTTTCCCCTGAGGGCTGTTTCACAAAAATAGGATTAGGGATTAATCCAGGATATCTCTGTTATCCTGGCTTAATTTAGCCTTGTATCTGTTTCACAAAAGCAGAGGCATATAAGTTACCATGGAGATTTATTCTGTGCAGCTAGCCTGCTTCAGACCAGGTTAAGCCAGGCTTAGTTAATGCTGCTGCCTTTTTGTGCAGTCAGCTGTCAGTGCAATTAAAGATAAATGAGTTTTACAGTTATTCCACAGTCTGCTGTGTTTTTCCTCATGTTTAGTAGCCTGTGTTGAAATGATATAGATATATAAATTAAAGGTCATAATTTTATTTTGTTTATTTTAGTTTTAATGCCTTGTCTGGTTAAATAAATAATATTTATATTAAAAAAATATTAAATATACAATGTGTTGACCCATAATAAAGTCATAAAAGAACCAAACTTCATGAATGTTTTTTGTGACAAAGAAGTATCTGTTCCAATCACTCTATCAGAGAAAAAGAGTTGTAGAAATAACTGGAAACTCAAGAGAGCCATGACATTATGTTCTTTACAAGTGTATGTAAACTTTTAACCATGACTGTACTATTACTATTGTTATTAAGTTACCAAACTACAAGGTATTATTGTCAATTTTTAAATTAATATAGGAGCAGGACATCATATTCCAATCCTATTTGAGTAAAAACAAATAGGTCAGTAAAACCAAGTATCCAAAACAGTCAATTGTCAAATGTTGGCCATCTAAATTGTCACTTATATTTCCTTTTTAATTTAGGGAAGAACTCTTGATGAGACAACCTTAGAAAGTGATGTTTGCCATGTATGATTTAGATCCATGTGGAAGAGAAAGCTGTAAGCTATTGATGCATGTGAATCTGTGTACCCTGTGTTATCCACCTCCTCCTCTGATTACCTCCCAAGGCTCCTGGGATTGTGCAACAACTTTGCTTATGTGGTAATGCTGAGCGCCGCCCACGACATCCTCAAAGAACAAGAGACAGAAAATGCCACAGTATCTGTAAGAAGACAATTATTGCAGTGCCTCTTTTTATTGATACGGGCTTGAAGTTATGAAGTATGAGAAAGCAAATTATTAACTTTTTCCCTTTTTATATTTAGACTCCAGCCACATTGGCCATGGATTTCCAAGGTGGGAACAGTAGCAACAGTAGTCGCTACGACTGCAATCCTGTCTCTACTGCGGTAAATAGACAGACCTTAACCTAACCTTAACCTGTGGTGACAGAATTACTAGTTTCTCACAAGGGTTTCCTCAGCCGTCATTTGGTAGCATTTAGACAAACAAAAAGTAAAATGAGTGAACTAATACGGCACAATAGACATGAAAATACCAGAATCTCATCAGTGTTATGAGGCCAAACAGCAAAGTGAGGCAGAGGAAACAGAGATTTAAACACAACATATTTATTCCACACACACACACACTAGCGTTGGGAACCACTGCCTGGGGCAATAATAAAAGAAATCCACAGTGATGTAATAGCTTCATTTCTCTCCGCACTTCTTAATAAACACTGATGGTTTAAAAGAGGAGTCCTGGTCAGTGACAGCTCTGATGCTTTTCTCCTCAGGCTGTGCTGTTAGCTGACATCCTCCCAACACTCGTCATCAAGTTGTCTGCTCCCTTTGTGATCCACAAACTGCCTTATGGGTAAGGTAACGGTTATTACTTGTCGACCTGTTCATGTATTTGAAATGTCATTTCCCTTCTTCCCTGCAAACTACACCGAAGACCAAAAATAGTGTTTGAATATTCATCCTAATGAACTCCTTGGTTTGAACTGAGATCAGTTTCAGCGTGATGTGAACATTTCATTTAGGGATGCCCCGATAAGACATTATTATCGGTATCGGTTCTGATATTGAAGAAAATTCTAGATCGGGTATCAGTGACAATGGGCCCTATCCATCGGGGCAGATCTATTCAGTGAAATTCTATGCTGTGCGCTGAGTGACGACGTGCCATGTGGAGGATCGTATTTGTTTACAAAATGGAGCGAGCTAAGTTTTTTTTATTAGGACTGTCAATGCTTGTGCGTTAACAAGATTAATCCGTGTGTGTGTGTATATATATATATATATATATATATATACACACATATATACACGTGTGTGATACACTAAGTATGTATTAATGTATGTTATATATTACATGTATTATTAGATTGTTATATATATTATTTATTATAAATACATATTATCTTTCTGTGCATCATTGTGCTGAATATTGTGAGATTGATTTGCTCCTTTGGTGAACATCAGATTTGATTAATGCATGGATTTACAGTGCACACAGTCTGGTTGACCTTATTTGGTTTTTTTCTGCAAATATTTGGACAGTTAGGACAACAGTTATACTGTCCAAATAAAACCATAATGTTCATTCACTGTCTAATTCCTCTTTTTCTAGTGTCCGAGTGTTGTTCTGTGTCTTCATGGCAGCAGTCAGTTTCCTCCTGGTGTCCTTCTCCTCGGCTGTGTGGATGAGCATTATCGGTAAAACTACGCGTCCTTTTTCAGTCACACATGTCATCATTATTGGTGGTGGACCAATCAAGACTGGTGATTATTGATTAGATACCACTTAATATATTTGAACTTTCATTTCCTGACATCTTATCTCAGTGGGTGCAGCAGCGATTATTCATCAGAAATATGATACCATTTCACTCGCAGCACGACCTGCTGCTATAAATATTTATCAGCACTCTGACACTGATCAGAGAACTGATGTTTGAGCTCAAGTTTGTGTCTTTGTTCATTTTCTTTGATGCTTTAAGAGAAGGAGGCAAATTAATCTGAGCCCTGTGACAAACTGGTTACAATAGTTATTTGCTTTTGTGACTCGGACAGATGTGATCACTGTCAGAGGCGTGCAATGTTGTCTGTGGTCCATCCAGCAGTTCAGCTGAAGTTTAGTGCACTTTAGTGTCAGTTGGCATCATTTACGTGACCGGGTCAAAGAGAAACGAGTTGCTGCTGAGTAGTTTGTGAAGTCAAATGTCAAAGAGGCTGATGAACTCATCCCTGCTCTTCCCTCTGTGCCACTGTGTGTTGGTAGGGGTGATCTTTGCCAGTATCAGCTCTGGACTGGGAGAGCTGTCCTTCCTCTCTCTCACTGTCTACTTCAGCAGGTAAACTCTTCATTCTCCCTCACAGAACTTCCTCTCATCACTAAAAGTTGAGATGCAGACAACAAAACTTGTTGGGGGGCCTGAAGTGTAAAGTCTGTTGATAGAAAATGGCTCCAACCACAGAACACTACTGAATGTTTGTATGGTTTAAACTCCATGTCTACACAGTAATTTTACATGGTTTAGTACATGAAAATGCTCTTATAGTGGCATATTTCTGCCCTGAAAGAAACAAATATAATGTTCTAAATTACACAAGATAAAGATATACTTCAAGATATACTTAGATTATTAAAATTCAGACATAGTAAATGGAAAATTTTGTTAAAAGTAAATTTTTTTTTTTATACATTATGGGTGTTTTAATTTGAAATTATTCCTAACATTTCACTGCTTTTCTTTCTTTCCTTTGAACAGAAGCTGTTTTTTTAAAAAAAAAATGACATCCTTGATCTCTGAATTGTTAGTGAATGTTGTTTTTTTGGCTCTTGACTCTCTGAGCTTCCTTAAATGAACGTTGAAGCTTCAAAAGCGTTCCTGACGACACCAAAGTGAAGTGAGCCTCCTGTCACTGAAGGATTGTTTTAAAACCTCCCTGACATGAACCTGAACCAGTGAGGAGATCTGATGGCCAGCTTTCACACTGGCACGATCAAAAGTGATCTGACCTTGACTTTAGCCCAGGTAAAGCTCAGGAGTGAGGTTAGCCGTGAGTTAGTGGAGTTACCTCTGAATAAAGCAGATTGTCCAGCAGTAGTATCCAGTATAAAGAAGAGTATTTGACCACCAGCTTGTGTCCTTGAGTCAGACTCTGGACTCCAGTAGCTCCTGAAGGCTGAGCCATCAGAGTGTGACGGATAATTTAAATCTTTAAATTTACAATAAATATTCATAATAATAGCTGTCTATCACTGGTTTGCCTCCTGCTTCAGGGATGTACTGGGAGGTTGGGGTTCTGGTACTGGTGGTGCTGGTGTTGCTGGAGCCCTCCTCTACTCAGGCCTCACCCAAGTGGGCTTATCACCCCAGATCACACTTCTGGTCATGCTGGTGGTCCCTTTTGTGATGCTGATCAGGTAAGAGTGGAAGATTCAGAGCGCTGATGAGCAGTGACAGATTAGCTCACTAGCACTTCATATGGTTTGGTCTTAGTTTAAGTTCTGACTCATAGGATGAAACCCACCACTGTGTGTTTAGACCAGACATGGACAAACTACAGCTTTTTAACCTGGCCTGCCAAACTTGTCCAAATTACAGTTTATTATCAAATTCAATGTTATTATATCTGCCGCCGTGTTAACGTGATTTGCGGCGGCATGTGCGATGGTCAGTCTAATCTGACAAACTGAGTAAAATGTGTAACAATTAAAGAAGATTAAAGCAGGTCATGAAGCAGAACTCCATTCAAAAAAACAAGGAAAATAACAACACAGTTATAACTAACGATCAAACATGTTAAAATTAGATTAACTATCTTTTCTAAATCTGTCCAAGCTTTTCCTGTAATTCAGCAAACAAATAATCCTCCAAAGAGCATCGTTAAAGTATTAATTGAAACATGAAACATTTCATAAACGTTTCATAAACACATAAGTCAAAAAGTTTGCCCATCCTGGGATAGATGAAGCACAGACAAACTGCAGACAGATTCCTCACAGAGTTTTAAAAAATGATTAACAGAATGATTTAAAATCTATCCAAACACAGTGGCTACGCTTTATAAACTCCATCATTTTTTACCATATTACTTTGCTGACTATAATTTTAGATTCCACAATCAATAAAGCTGGCCTGTTTTCAGTCCTTACATTTGTTTCTTACCTTTTGCTTAACTGAACACAGTTGAAATGAGTCTTCTCTTATTTTTTTGCTTTTCCCAACACCATCACCAGCTACTTCTCCCTGTTGGTTCTTCCACCTTCGTTACCTCAGTGGAAAAACAGGGAGACAGAATATGCCGCCGTGGGCTCAGAGGAGAGACGGCAGCTGATAGATGGATCAGAAGAAGAGGAGGAACAGGAGAAATCAACCTCAGGTATTTGGAAATGATCAATATATAATATATTTAGATGATTGAATATCGTTTGACATTAACAAATTCACCAACAAAAGAAATTATACATTGTTTTGTTGCTTGTTGAGTTTAAAATTAGCTGCCATTGTGCAGTACATTGATGTGGAAGGCCTATTCACAGTGCATTACTGTAATCTAAAGAGATAATATAGAAGGCATGTGTGGTTTCATAGGAGAAAAAAAGTTTTATCTTAAATTTGCTTGGAGTTTCATTTTTCATGTGCACTTCAAACTTTAAATGAGTCATTACATTACATGCCAGGATGTGTACACTTGATAAATCATGGACCCAGTAGTGAGGATGTTGTTTGTTCAGATATGCATTTCTGCATTGGAACAGATAACAGAATGAGTGTGTGGGAAACAGATATATGTTGGATGTTATCTACTCTGTTGCAATGAAACCTGAAGTCAGTACATAAGATAGCTTTGGGGTTTTGCTTCTGATACAGCCAGGCTAGCCACTTCCTGTATGGTGTACTACTCCTGTTTACCAAGTCAGACAGCAAAAAAGTTAATGGACCAGTTCTTAAAACAAACTAGAAAAGCACTCAGAGAGCTCAGACCTCCACCAAGGCAGCATTCTGACAGAGTGTATACTCCTGCAAGCTCACAACGCCTAAGAGTGAACATGTTGGTTTTGACGCACCATGAAACCCACATTTAACATTGTATTCACATTAATATCATGTAATCTTTATTTTCTCCCTATTTCATATTTTGTCACATTTGAATTTGAATTTTAAAAAAGACCAAAATACCAGTAAAACTTTGCAATGCTTCCTACATGAAGTTATGGTTAAAAACACATATTTGACCTTGGTGACCTTGACCTTTTACTGATCTTGACCAACTGAATCTGTGACTTCTTTATTCATATATTAGTTTATAAACCAAATTAGGTGGTATATAGATTGGCTGAAAATTGTACACCCTGGAGCGTTCAGAAATATTGAAATCTCCCATACATTACTATGGAGTGACCTTTCATTTGACCTTGATGATCGGATCGGATCACCACTGAAAATTTATCAGTTTTAAGTTCGTCAAAATTCAGCCATAACCTTTTGAGTTATTTTACAAACCAACAAACAAACCCTGGTGAAAACATAACCTCCTTGGCAGAGGTAAATATTAGGCCAAATTTCGGAGCAGTAGATCAGTTCACAAATAACTAGACACAGACACAGAAACATAGAAAAATGATCCAATATAAAAATCCAGTCCAGTTTTGGCTTCTCTTTTCTGATGATAGTAGTCTTTTCTATGTTGATATTCCATTCTTCTGATTGGAGTCTTTGGGTCTTAGATCTAGTAGGAGCCCAATTTGCGTGGACTAATTTTTGTGCATAATCTAGAAGTTTGCGTGTGGGGTTTGACTGCAATTTAAATAACAAGAAGTGCAAACATGTTGGAGACACACCTATTTAAATGAGGGTTTACTGTTTCATGGTTTGCAGCATGGCGAGTTTGGAGAGATGAAAGCGCCAAATTAAATTTGATCCTATAGAATTAGAGGTGTTGGGATATGAAGCCTTGTTTGGTCTCATTCAAGGAGTTCAGAGTGAGTGGAAACCTAATAAACGTGACCATCCGGCATGACGTGGCATCTACATGTAGGACTCCAGAGAGCACCTGTGAAAAACAGGATTGGGAGATCCCAGCTGTAATAGCTACCGTACGCTGGAATGACCCAGATGCAAAAGAGAGTAAACTTGTCAGGAGTATAGTCTTTGCAGGTAGTGACTCGTTCTAGTGGCTCCAGATCTGCTCTGAGTTCCTCCAGCAGCTCCACAATGGAAAGGCTGGACAGGCGATTTTTAATGTTTCCTCATTCATTCAAAAATGTTCACACCGGGGTGAAAATTCATTCTTTGCGTCGATATTGCATTTCGATATCTCTTCTCACTACCGTTTGCACCTCTGTCTGAGACATGTTCAATATAGACACAGTTGCTATGAGCAAAATTGCTGTCAGGTTTGATAAATCACTTTGCGTTTCTCCTCCCAGCACAACTGTGTGTAAAAGTCCTGTATTACATATTCTTTACAGCAAATTACTATACTAACTGGATGCAGATGCGTTATTTTGCACCTTTGAAGGTTGCAACCCTGTTATTAAATCAGTTTGTACATTTTGTTTTTATACACACAAATCTTTAGTAGATTCGGCTCTTTGTGTATTAATTTCTGCTTAAGGTCCTTTGGTTTCCAGGACACAGTGAGAAGCTCCTGTTGCAACACCTGACCCTCAGAAAAAAAGCACAAAGTTCACCAGTGATTACCACTACGTTAGCTCTAATAGACACCACAGAGTCTAGAGTCTCTAGATGGAGCGCTGGTCCAATTCTCTTGAGTAGACAGTTTTAATCCATTATATCCCCCCATTTGTAATTCGATACAGAGGCAGATTGGTTTCCTGTCCTACTGCACCACACTGTTAAGTAATGTTGTATATTATATAAGCCATGTTTCCTCTCCTTTAATGTAACAGAGGACCGGACCACTGGACTGCTCACTGTCACAGAGAAACTTAACATCATCAAAGTAAGAGCTCGTCACTTCACTTCAAATGTCAGTGCTCATGTGGTAGCACACTTACTGCACCTGATCTGTGTGTGCAGGGCTTGCTGAGGTTCGTGTTTCCTCTGGGACTGGTCTACTTTGCTGAGTACTTCATCAACCAGGGCTTGGTGAGTCCTCTGGTGCCCTCTGGCATCACATTCATCTCACTGCAGCTTGTTCAGCCAAACCCAACTTGATTGTGGTCTATGTAGACTGTATGAAGGTATGAGACATAATATTCATGTATTGGAAAGACTTAAATATTTAAAAATATAGCGCATTTTGTGATAACACTGAGCCCAAAAATGTTCCCTTTTTCAGATGGAACTCCTGTATTTCCCCAAATTCTTCCTGTCCCATGCAGAGCAGTACCGCTGGTCAGTAACTCTCACAGAATCATATTCTGAGAAAGTTTTTAAAGGACGTAGACTACCAAACATTCCATTGTGTGTGTGTGTGTGTGTGTGTGTGTGTGTGTTCAGGTACCAGACACTGTACCAGGTTGGTGTGTTGATATCTCGATCCTCCCTGTGCTGTCTGAAGATCAGGAAACTGTGGGCTCTCTCTTTGCTACAGGTGAGGAATATTTTTAATTTCCACATGTGGAAACTAGCCACACTCCCATCAGCAGCTGTACACCCCAAGTCGTCAATAAGAAGGCTGATTGTAGTGCACAAACACAGCTTAAAAGGCCGGCCCATCTGCTGACTCAGCCATTAGCAAAAAGCAGTTTTTGCAGCTGAGTTAGTCAGCTGTGATTAGTTTGGAAATAAGTAAATGGATTGTTTTTTTTTTAATTTTGAAGTGGGGCTGTAAAATGACTTTATGTAGTTTGGGGGCTTTGAAGAGAGTGAAACAGCTTCAGTTTCCTGTCAGAGAGGGCTAAATGGCTGTCGACGGGAGCAGAGAAAGAATATTTTAGCTGCATAAAAAAGATCCATCTAAAAATACATATATTTCATAATAGATTTTATATAATGGGAGTTGCTGCTTTACTGCTCCATTGATCAGTTTGTGGCGGCACGGTGGTGTAGTGGTTAGCACTGTCGCCTCACAGCAAGAAGGTACTGGGTTCGAATCCCGGGCCCGTCGCCTTTCTGTGTGGAGTTTGCATGTTCTCCTCGTGTCTGTGTGGATTCTCTCCGGGTACTCCGGCTTCCTCCCACCATCCAAAAACATGGCTAAAATTGGCTAATTTAAATTGACCGTAGGTGTGAATGTGAGTGTGAATGGTTGTCTGTCTCTATGTGCCCTGCGATGAGGTGGCGACTTGTCCAGGGTGTACCCTGCGTTCCGCCCTAAGACAGCTGGGATAGGCTCCAGCCCCCCCCCCGCGACCCTATGAGGATAAGCGGTAGATAATGGATGGATGGATGATCAGTTTGTGTTATTATGTGGCTTCCACTGCAGTACTTTGCTAGTCTGTGCCTGTGCTTCTGTCTGCTTCTGCAAAGTGAGAGCGAGCCAGCCGCCAACTGAGTTACTGTCGCATTACTTTATAATATTATATATACACTGTATATGTATATTATATATACTGTATATGTAGCGGTGCCATCATGCCAAAATGTAGGTCAGATGACATGGGAAAACTTGTTTTTTTTTTATAAGGTCTTGGGAAAATTTGAATGTTTGAATTGGGGACTATTTAGGAACACCAGTGGGAAGCTACAAAATATTATAAAATCTGGATTTCAAAGAGTATTAAAGAGTAAGTATTATGAAGGGTGGTGGTTAGCACTGTCGCCTCACAGCAAGAAGGTACTGGGTTCAATTCCTGGCCCGGGGCCTTTCTGTGTGGAGTTTGCATGTTCTCCCGTGTCTGCGTGGGTTCTCTCTGGTACTCCGGCTTCCTCCCACCATCCAAAAACATGCATGGGGATTAGGTTAATTGGCTAATTTAAATTAGACTTGTCCAGGGTGTACCCTGCCTTTCACCCTAAGACAGCTGGGATAGACTCCAGACCCCCCATGACCCTATGTGAGGATAAGAGGTAGAAAATGGATGGATGGGAGTATTATGAAGTGCAGTTTCAGTTCAGCTTGTGTCAGCGTTGATTACCAGGTTCTCTGCTCTCCACAGGTGGGGAACGCCGTGCTGCTCCTGTTTGCAGTGCGTTACCTCTTCCTGTCCAGTGCCTGGCTGGTGTTCGCTATTGTCCTCTATGAGGGTCTACTGGGTGGAGCTGCGTATGTCAACACTTTCTACTTCATCAGCAAAGAGGTGAGGTCACTTCCTGTCAGCTGGTTTGGTATTGGAGGTATCCATATGCCGTCTAACTGCTTCTACAAGCTGCTGTCAATGAAAGTCAATACTTCCTGCATTTGTTTAACATTAAAAACATCTGCAGGAGGAATCATTGAATGCTAAAAAGGTCAGTGAAAGTATAGAATATGGGATGATGAGAAATTGATTCATGCTTTGAAAAGTCAGCACGTTGCTCCTGTCTTAGCTGCCCTGGCTGCCCATTCCTTTCAGGACTGATAGTAAGGTTCCTCCCAGACAAAGCTCTTAATGATTATAGCACATTCTTACCTTTGTATCAAGAAAACCTTCACAAATGAACACCACTTTTATGATTTGTGAAGTGTAAGTGCAGTGCAGCAGAAGTAAACCACTACAAACAAACTGCACCACCACTGAGCTAAAGAGGGACTAGTATTTGGTGTGATGTTTTTTAGTCTCATTTAACCACTTTGTACCAACCGCCGTTTTAAAGACTCATAAAAGCTTACAAATTCACAAATGGGATAATTACTATTTTATGTTGCAGAACAAAATGGTTAAATGTCCTAGAACTATACACACAACATTATTCCTATCATTATGTGCATGTATTTGTGTGGAAATATATGAACAGATATGAAAGAAATGTGATACTAGTAATACCGTGCCACAGAGCCCAGCTCAATGTGCAGCTGAGTTGCTGCTGTGTTGCTTATCATTCTGCTCTAATGTCTGGTATGTGTTCATCCAGACTGCTTTCTTTCCTCCCACAGACTGAAGATAGACACAGGGAGTTCGCCATGGCAGCTGCCAGTGTAGGAGACAGTCTGGGCATCGCTGTGGCTGGAGCTGTTGCTTTCCCAGTCCACAGATACTTCTGCTCCCTCTGACCCTGGCCCACACACTGACCAGGATGAATAAGCAAGATGTGGGTGTGACCTATTTTTTTTTTTTTATCTGAAATGACTCAATACTGATATGTAGGAGTAAAGTGTCCTTTCTGTCAGAGGATCTTTAATTCAACTCATTCTATGTGGATTCCTAATCACTAATCAGAGAGAAACTGATGATGGCGTCATAAAAGTGCAGACGCCCGAAGTTTGTTTTACAGGCCGATACGGGTTAACTGTCCTCGGGACGAATAACAATGTTTTCTCTGATGTCCCTTCCTGTGGTTCAACAGTGAAAACAGCTTTTTTTTTTTTTTTAATTATCAGGACAGGAAATGTCCAGTTTATGTCTACAGTCGTCATAGTTATAATTAAATAATGCAGTACAACCAACACACTGAGCAAGTGTATCACATGATCAGAATATTTTTATTACATTTACAGTTTATTTTGACGGTGTCTGAACTGACCAAACAAACTACACCAGAGTTTAGCTCTAGGTTGTCACATCTGTTTTATTGACCTCACTAGTTACGGTACAGTAAAGAGGTGACAATACAACAAATTGGTAAAAAGGCATTTTTTTAGTGTTTTTTTTCAAATTTGTATTAATTTCTGGTGATGCCAGTATAACATATTGATGTGTGTATCTGTATACTAACTCACAAATATCCCAAACAGTGACTATTGACTTCATAACACTCCATAACATTCATTTAACTTAAAGCTAGGGTTGGTAATATTGATTTTCTTTCCTCATACTGGCTGTGCAGCAGCACCTCCTTCCATCCTTTGTTTGAGCTCCAGCCGAAGTCTTCAAGCTCTGCTGAGGTTTGTTGAACGTCATGATAAACAAGCTGCAAGATGGGTGCTATGCAAACGTGTAATAGGTTCCAAAAATTAGCGGACCGAAAAAATACAGCCCGTGATTTTCCAACTCTTTTCGAATGACAGTACCAAGCAGCTCCAACATCCCTTACCTCTGGTGCCTTATGTGTCCAGGTTGAATCAAGTTATTGCTTAACTTACCGACTGAAAAACAGATCATATGCATTTTATTGTAACTTTCTACCAAAGACATCAAAGCTCATTTAAGTGGTTTTACAGTTTCATACACTGTAACAATCTGGAATTCATGATAATGTCATTAATTTAAACGTATTTAAACGTCAGTGAGAAGTAGCTGAAAGCACAGCTACATTTTTTTCAGGAATGCTTGTCAACATCAGAACATTATGTTGTGCAGTTTCTTTGCTCAGGTTTTTCTTAAGTTATTTTTATTTTTTTTTGCTCCAAAATATCAGTTTTCCTATTTTCTGAAAGTAAACTTATAATGTGATTAATAGCAGTTTATAATAAAAATGTTCTTTGTTTAGCCGTTTTAAGCACAGATGTGCACATTCCTGAGGACATTTTAACTGCCTACATTTTGTAATATGCTGCTACTGTTGAATTACTACTGACTGTTTTAAGCCTGCTTGTTTGATTAAAGATTTAGGTGATGAATCAAGGCTCAAAGATGTTAATTTCAATGTAAAATTGAAATAGATATACATTTTGAAGTGCAATTAAATTTGATGTCTTCATTATGAAGTTAGCTGTTGTGCCTGTACTGTGATTGTTTTTTCTGGTTATTTGAAATGACATAGTATGGTGTTTCCCCATGAGTATTGTCAGACCATCTGTAATAAGTCACTCAAACAAACAAATCTGCCTGCCACTTTTGAATTATTGCTGTATATCAGAGGTTTCATTCAAAGCCATTTTGCTCTTACAGATAGCTGTTTTCACCAGGACTTCTTTTTCGTTAACAATTAATCTGCTTGGTATTTTTTTCTCAATAAATTAACTCATAGTTTGGCCCTTAAAATGACAGAATATAGTGAAGGATCTCCATTGTAATTTACTAAAAACCCAGTGTGACTTCTTCACAGTTATTACTTTGTTTGACCAACAGTCAAAAAAAAAATTGTGTTTACTATCACATAAGATGGCGAAAAGCAGCAGATCATCACTAGTAAGAGGCTGAGACCAGGGAATTTTTCATATTTTACTTGAATAATAATAATAACTAGACTAAAAATTCCTGAAGAAATTTTAATATGTGCCTGCACACATGACGCCGGGCCATGTAGGCCCAGCCTGATGCATGCTGACCCTCTCCTGCACCGAAGCACGCACTACGTGCGTGCCTGTCCCAGGTTCGTGTTGAAAACAAACACACCTTATTTCCTGTGACGCTTAAATCAGAGTTTTGGGGCTTTTACTTTGAAAGGATAGTCATCTCCACAGCTTCCTGTGAGGAAAAAAGTTACCCCTCTGAAGTTGGGGGCTTTTATTTTGAAAAACCAGACTTTTATTTTGAAGGAAACAGCCTGAGCTTCCTGTCTGTGTGTGTGATCAATGATGTCACCCACTCTCTGTATCATCAGCACTGACCTATGTATCATATCACAGACAGGGTCCCTTCAGTTCAAATACCACACACACACACAGCTGCTCTGTCACACTGTGCTTCTGATTATGAGCTGACCTGTCGAATCACCTCTCGTATAAAAAAAACTATAAGGAGTAGAGCTTAGATTTTTGCATGTGAATGATGCTATGGTGATGGAGGTTCATGCATATCACCTAATTCTGCTGGCCACCCCTGCATGGCTTCAACACCCCAAGGGGCACCCCTATGGAAAAGTCTAGGTGCGCCCCTGGTCTGTCTCCCACACTGGCTCCCACTGACTGCCATTGATTTCAAGCTGAGTCAGACCATGCCAAACTCCTCTGAATAACTCAAGAACCGTAAGGAGTACGGCTTCGGGTTTTGGACTGGAGGCGGCAGGAACTCGCGAGGATCGCAACGGTGTAAATTTCATGTCTCTAGCCCACTCAGAAGCCCGTCAGCGGCAGGTTAAACACAAGAGGTTTTCCTGCTTTCTCACGCCTTTTCCTCTGAAAATTAACATTGGGCCCAATGGAGAGAATTTTGGGAGGTGCTGCCCTAATTAAGGGTCTGGAGCCAAAACCATAAATCTCAGAGACATAAGAGACACATCGCTACGACCGGGACGAAATTTCCAACGTTTTGCTGTAAAAATTATGTCGGTGGAGTGAACGTAGCCCTCACAATCGCGATTTAAAAAAAAAAAAAACTCTGACGATTCTGAAACTGCTCTCCACTCTAGGTATGTAGTTCTCCCACTCTAGTGCACGCAATAGACACCCATGTTAAAGGATGATTTTTGAAGATTTCATGGTCTGGAAAAAGTTGAAATGCTGAAGAAACTATACATTTTTTTAATTGAAGATGAATTATGAATATGTTGCCAGGAAAATTTGCTGCGTTTTGAAAGTTGAATGGAGTTTCTAGGTGAAAGTATGAGGGAGCTGTGACTGTTTGTTCTGAAGAAAAAAGTTTGAAAAACGATTGAATCCGACCCTTTCCCCATTCATTCCTATGGGACTTTTTTCGGCGGTTTTTGGGGTCTAGCGTCGCCATGGTAACACTTTTGACGGAGAAAAGTAATAGCCATGGTGGCACGATCGAGACGCACGATTTGATATATGTCATGCCTGGGTGCACCTTACGGTACGACCCGCATTAATTGCCGAAGAGTGGCTATAATAAAAATAATAATAACTAGAACAGCAATTGCTGAAGCAATTGCGGGTGTGAATGCTCGCAGCTGAAGCTACGCTGCTGAATGCTAATGTATGAATGAGAATGAATTGTATGAATTGAAATTTTGAAAATAAAAGCTGAAGCCAAACTGCTGAATACTGGGTTGGATGTTTGAATGAGAATGAATTGTATGAATAGAAATTTTGAAAATAAAAGCTGAAGCCAAACTGCTGAATGCTGGGTTGAATGTAGTAGTATGAAGGCTAAGTAGAATGAATGTTGAAAAATTATGAATGTATAATTCATGAATTTGAATTTAAAAGCTGAATGGTGAAAATGTTTGAATTTTATTCAAAAGTTGAATGTTAAATGTGTGCCTGTTCGAGATCCATGTTGCAATCGAACACAGGCACGCACTACGCGCGTGCCTGTCCCAGATCCATGTTGCAGTCGAACACACCGAAGCACGCACTACGTGCGTGCCTGTCCCAGATCCATGTTGCAATCGAACACACCGAAGCACGCACTACGTGCGTGCCTGACTTTGTTTCCTGTGAAGATTCAATCAGAATTCGGGGCTTTTATTTTGAAAGGACAGTCATAGACACAGCTTCCTGTGAGGAAACAGTTACCCCTCTGGAGTTTGACCTAATTCTGCTGGCCACCCCTGCATGACTTGGGCCCCCCTTGGGCCCCGGCCCCCCCTTTAAAAAAGTCTAGACACGCCCCTGTCTGTGTGTGTGTGTGATTGATGATGTCATCCACTCTCTGTATCATGAGCATTGATCGATCAGAAGCCTGTATAAGGCCCAGGCAGGGTCACTTGAGGTCAACTGCCAAGAGCTGGGCCGTTTCCATGGAGACGGCCCTCCTTCTCACTCCCTCTCCTGCGCCAGCTTCTGTCCCCTTAGACTGCCATTCATTTGAACTGAGTCAGACCCTGCCGAACTCCTCTGAATAACTCCCCAACCGTAAGGCGTACGGCTTTGGGGTTTGGACCGTGGGCGGCAGGAGCTCGCGACAATCGCAGCGGTGTAAATTTTATGTCTCTAGCCCACTCAGAAGGCTGACAGCGGCAGGTTAAACACATCAGGTTTCTCTGCTTCCTCACGCCTTTTCCTCTGAAAATTAACATTGGGCCCAATGGAGAGATTTTTGGAGGTGCCACCCTATTGAAGGGTCTGGAGCCAAAACTTTAAACCTCACAGACATGAGAGACACATCGCTACGACCGGGACGAAATTTCCAACGTTTTGATGTAAAAATTATGTCCGTGGAGTGTACGTAGCCCTCACAATCGCGATTTAAAAATATTTTTTCAGACGATTCAGACACTGGTCTCCACTCTAGGTGTGTAGTTCTCCCACTCTAGTGCACGCAATAGACACCCATGTTAAAGGCTGATTTTTGAAGATTTTATGGTCTGAGATATGATGAAATTGTGAATGAACCGTACATTTCTTGAATTGAAGATGAATTATGAATATGTTGCCAGGAAAATTTGCCGCGTTTGAAAGTTGAATGAAGTTTCTAAGTCCAATTATGAAGGAGTTATGAAGGTTTGTTCGAGGTTGAAAATTTTGAAGTTTGAAGCTCTCCCATTCATTTTCAATGGAAATTTTTTACGAATTATCGTTAATAATTCGGAAATTATGAAGGTTACGGTTATGAAAAGTAATAGCATGAATGTCCCGATGAAGCCGCACGTTTTGAAGTTCGTTTGAAGTTTCTAGGTTGAAATTTGTGGGAGATGAAACGCGCCGAAAAAGTGAGGAGAAGAATAATAATAATAATAAAAATAAAGGTAGAATAACATAGGTTGTGAATGCTTCGCATTCACACCCAATAATAGGAAAAAAAAATAAACCTCGTCCTGGATACTAATAAGCGCGTTGCTGGCTTAAAATACAGCGTTTTAATGATTTTTGGATGGATTTTTTGGCTATTTTTTGGTATTTTTATCATTTTACATCATATATGTGTGTTTTGGACCTACTACAAGCATTCATGGCAGGCTTCGCCTGCCATGAATGCTAAGACACTTAGGGAACCCCCCCAAAAGGAATAGTAATATGTGCCGCCGTGCTCGCAAGGCTGGCTTCGCCAGCCTTGCTCGACGGCAGGCACATAATAACTTATTATAATGTCACCTGTCAAAATTGCAGATAATTTTGTGTGCACTAAGCACTTTGGTGTTTACAAAGAAGTTACCCAGTAGTTTAGCATTTTATTATTTATGTGGTTGTGCAACAAATAATTTTACATGAAGACACATTCTGCTTTGAATTATACTTGTTTGATATTTTTTCCACAATAGTTTCCTTGAAATATTTGTTTTTTAAACTGAGTAAGTAATATGTCTCGAACCTCACAATAAGCTGCATATTGAGCTATGATTAACTGCTCACGCATCTTTCACTCAGTTAAAGGCCAAACATTAAAGTGACGTAACGACAGCAAACTACGTTTTTGCCGACTTTAATTTCCTGTGTCGGTTATTCTATTTTTATTGTTATGTGCCTGCCGTCGAGCAAGGCTGGCGAAGCCAGCCTTGCGAGCACGGCGGCACATATTACTATTTAGACACTTAATAGAGATATTCGTGGTTTCCCCTCAGAAAATAGATAAAATGTTGTCGTTGTCACTCCTCCTCCACACTCAACACAGAACAGTGCGCGTACCCGACACCGGAAGTTAAAGTCAAGTCGCTCGTGTGCATGAGCACAGTGACGCTGACGGCAGGAGTGGAATGAACCGGCAAAGACTGCACCTCCAGGGGGAAGAAGAGGAGCCGGTGGATCAATCCAAGGAATGAAACATATAGATGTCTGACGTTCTGTTATCAACTACTTAAAGGTATTTACTTTTACTAATGTTTCGTCGAACTAGTGCTGTTGTGTGAACCGTTTTATGTGTGTTGCTAGAGTTTGCTAGCTTGCTCGTGAAATTAGCCGAGAAGCGCTAACCAGTGTTGTACCTGGGCAGCCGTGGTTAGCATGCTAACGTATAACGTTTCGTTGGGTAAGCTAAATACGCTTCTTTATTTTAGTATGTGGGACGTCTACTCACTTTCAGTATCCGTTGTCAGGTGTTATTGTTGATCTTTAAGACAACTTTCTTAGGTAAAATGGTTAGATAAGTTCAATCAAAGACTCAGTTGTTCGCTGACGTCGTTAGCAGTGATGTAAGCTAACGTGCTAATGGTTAGCTTACTATGTAGCTACGCCCATAGGCCTCACATTCCAGCACGAATAACGTCCGTTTCTTCGGTGTATTGGTCATCAGGTTTTGGTGTAAGTAAGCAAATAATGCAATGAGAATGTACTATTGTTGAGGATAAACTATCAGCAACACACGTTCAGGTAAACAAACAAGTAAACGTTACCTAAACCCGTATCTCCGATTATGTGGATGATCGTTGCATTGTTTTGCTTTTTTCTTAAGTTGGTTGTTCAAGTGCTTCACTGATTACTTCCCATTACAGCTCCTTATTCTGAGCATCACATAGAGTGAGGCTGACGTACAAGTGCTGGAGAGACCTGTCGATTTCCTGAGGAAGGAGTGTTGTGACTGTTGCTTGGGGAAGAAAGGGCCGCTTCTTTTTGTGACCCCCTGAGTGAGACCAGAGGAGTGAACCCAGAGAGTGAGCAGCTCTCCCTATGTGTGTCACCATGGGGGACATCAGTGACCTGGACCGGCAAATAGAGCAGCTCAGACGCTGTGAACTCATTAAAGAAAATGAAGTCAAGGCACTGTGTGCTAAAGCCAGGTAAGGGATCATGTTATGGTTAATCCACCAGTGTGTGCAAACAAAAAATATACATTTAATGCAGATAAACTGAAAAAATATCAAAGCATATTATTATGTGTTTGTTGAGATGGCAAATTCAAGTTATTTCCTGTTTCCTGAACAGAAGTAGTTGTATGTTATTGTGGATTCATTTCTGCTCAGATTTGGGTCTAAAAAGATGAATTCAGTTTTAATTTTTCATTCCTGTTCAAAATGGTGAAGTGTAGTGAAGCTGTAAAGTTGCATGTTAATGCAATGAGTTAATACTTTGATATTTTTGCCCTAAGTCACCATTTCAGGAAAAAGTATTGAGAAATCAGCTTTAAATAAATGTGTAGTATGACATCAGGAAACTCCCATTTCTTTTCTTAGGTTTCATTAGCTTGTTTAATAGAATCAGTTTCTTGTTTGTTTTTTCCTCATAGTAATGTGTCCTAACAGAAGATTGAGTCATATTTCTATGTCTGTTTTTTTCAGAGAGATTCTAGTTGAAGAAAGCAATGTTCAGAGAGTAGACTCTCCTGTCACAGTAAGCAACATTATTTGCCTCTTGTCTGCTTAGAATTTAACTGAAAGTCAATTAAATGTGATAAAATAATGTTTCTCCTTTTTGTTTTCCCTCACAGGTGTGTGGAGATATACACGGTCAGTTCTATGACTTGAAGGAGCTCTTCAGAGTAAGTTTCTGTTTCTTGCTCACGACAGATGCCATTGTCCCATTTTTATTTGTGTGTTTGAGTTTATTTGCACACATCGTGGACATTACCCAAGTGCAATATGCTGAACACCCCATAGAATAACTACTCACTTGATTGTTATTAAACTATCACAGTGATCACAATCCTGATATTTGTGTTTTAAAATGGTGTGCTTTACTTGATTACAGATGTTAGTATAATTATAGTTTACCATCAGCCATCAGCCAGTGCTACAGATGAATCTGGTAGCACTGGAGGGCTTGCGGGACATGCTCCAGTTCAGTGGAGTCTGCTGCTCAGCATGTTTTTCTATATTGGGGAACAGCTTGTTCAGGGTCCAGACTGAAAATGGCAGGTGCCTCAATGTAATGTTAATCTATTTACGTAAACACAGCTAAATATTGTTTTTTATTTTTTTTTTCCCTCCCTTGCAACAGGTTGGTGGCGATGTCCCAGAGACAAATTATCTCTTCATGGGTGACTTTGTGGACAGAGGCTTTTACAGTGTGGAGACCTTCCTTCTTCTGTTAGCTCTTAAGGTACGCAACATTATTTTTCTCAGAAGTGGAAGTGTTTGGAGTAGAGATCACTTCCGTCTACATGCGATGCAATTCTCACACTTGTTTTTGCCACATTACCCCAGTAGCAGCTAGGCCTGTCAAGACAATCAATAAATCAAATAAATGCACGATAAATAAAAACATACTCGGCCATTGAGTATGTGGATGCGTTGGTTCCACAGCAGAATGAACAGAGTGAGACCTCTTGTCCTTCATAAAGTCTCTTTGTCTTAGTGGGAGGAGGAGGAGGAGGGGCCACTAGCAGACAGAGAGAGCAGCTGTAGCAGGTGAGCTGGTGAGGAGTAGAGAGCCAGGTAATGAGGAGAAACTAGTAGGAATAATAAAAGAGATGGTTTCAAAACTAAATGCCCCAGCCTCAATTACAATGTTAAATACCAGGGTACGACGTTAACGGTTGCCTGAATGCTCGGATCAAGTGAAAATAAACATGCCTGATCGTGCCAGCCTGTGCCGCTGAGCCATCTGTGATACTTTATTAGATAATTTAATTAGTTTTGGAGTGGCAGTGATTCATAGCTGTTGATGAATAGTTAAGAAGAAGCTCTATTGAGCTCTATTGTGCCTTGTTTATGTAAAACAGGTGGCTCACCTGTTCAGACAGGGCAGGGACTGGAGGGTGTGACTGCTATTTATCAATAGCAATAAATACTGCATTCTGCAAAAAAAGTGCTGTGTAGTGTTGTATGCAATCACCACAAATGGATTTTATTAAAATATAAGTTATATGCAAAAGTATGAGCCACACTGAGAAAAAGAACCCCTTAAGAACCTTACAATAATTCTGACAATAATATTGTTTATCGGCAATAGGTTGTGAGACAATACATCATCCAGCAAAATCTGTTATCGTGACAGGCCTAGTAGCAGCTGTGCTCTGTCTGTGAATTATATTTTCTTGAGGATATTTATTTTTCTCATGTCTTGAGGCTGTGAAGGCTAATGAAATTCCCAACGTGCTCCTCAGGTGCGCTATCCAGACAGGATAACCTTGATTCGGGGAAACCACGAGTCACGGCAGATCACACAGGTCTACGGTTTCTACGACGAGTGTCTCCGCAAGTACGGCTCAGTCACAGTGTGGAGGTACTGCACTGAGATATTTGACTACTTGTCCCTCTCCGCTATCATTGATGGCAAGGTGAGTAGCGCAGCATTTCCTTCAACTTTTAAATGCACAGAGATTCAGATGTTTCCGTTTTGACTCACCATCCCATAATATATCCATCAGTTGGTTTGATACACTCCTCTTTACCCTTTAGATCTTCTGTGTGCACGGCGGCTTGTCTCCCTCCATCCAGACACTGGACCAGATTCGGACTATTGACAGAAAACAGGAAGTTCCTCATGACGGGCCCATGTGTGACCTCTTGTGGTCAGACCCTGAAGGTATGCAGGCATCCTGTTGTGAACGCTGAATACATGCAACGCATGTGTGTGAATGTTCAAGGAAACAGTTGGGTGTGAGGAACAGAGGATGTGAAGCAGTTTCTTAGTTCTCCGTCGTCTCTTTCTGACCTTGACACCATGTCAGAAGCAGACCCTCCCCTGACTGATCTCTTCTCTTTCAGACACCACAGGCTGGGGGGTGAGCCCCAGAGGGGCTGGCTACTTGTTCGGAAGTGACGTGGTGGCACAGTTCAACGCCGCCAATGACATCCACATGATCTGTCGAGCACACCAGCTGGTGATGGAGGGCTACAAGTGGCACTTCAACGAGACGGTGCTCACCGTGTGGTCAGCACCCAACTACTGCTACCGGTATGTAGACACAGTGAAAATCAAGTAGTCCAACACTGTCAGCACCTGCTCAGACAAACACGGCTCCACAGATGGCTCATAGAGGGGTCTGCGTCAGTTAGCAGCAGATAGATACATAGATACTCTGGAGTTGTTGCCTTGAGATAATTCACAGCAATGAGAAATTAAATAATTAACTGATTAACAGCTGCATCCTTAAAGAGAACTGAGGTCGTACTAATGAAGATTAAACTTTATGGTCATGTAAGAAATCTATAAAATGCAAAGAAACATGCTGCTTACGTCATGTTGAGTGTGAGGTCTTTGAAGACCACGTTTAGAAAAGAGCCCCCAGCCCTGTTTTCTGTAAGACCTAACCACTTATCGCTCTCTCTGGACAATCAGGTGTGGAAACGTAGCGGCCATTTTGGAGCTCGATGAGCATCTACAGCGAGAGTTCATCATATTTGAGGCAGCGCCGCAAGAGACCAGAGGCATCCCCTCCAAGAAGCCAGTAGCCGACTATTTCCTGTGAAGTCTCTGAGCCGGCGGCCATGCTGTGTCGAGATCTCCGGTACCATTTCACACCAGCCGCCCTCCATCCTGGACAGTCTGGACTCAGAGCAGTTAGACAGAAAACCTGCCAAACCCTGCGGAGCTGCATACAGCTTCAGCTTGAGGAGCTGGATTTTTGCCACACTGCCCGAGGCTGACAGAGCAGTCACTGTGAATGGTGTAGGGGTGAGGTGGACACTGGGCCCATGACTGTTGTCACTTCTCCCCATCATTTTCTGTTCCCCTCAGCCTCCTCCATCTCTCTCTCCCTCTCTGTAGATACACTCCCCCTCCCTGACTTAACCCTCACCTCTCTTGTATTCCTATTTTCCATGACGGACATTGTCATTTAGTTTTAGAAGTATCTGGAAGGAGTTAGATCTTTGTTGTTTCTTCTTTTTTTTTAATATGCAGATGTAGGAAATTTAACAGTTGTATCATTTGAACGGAAACTTGGCAGATTTTCTACCTGTTCTGTGAGTTCAGTGTGTTAAGACTGAAGACATCTGCACACACTGTGAAAATCTGCTAAGTGTCCCTTAAAGGAATTCCTTAAATGCATAAATTCTTTGTTGTTGATTTTTGTATAATTGTTGCTGCCTGGATTAAACGCAAGATGATGTAACCCGCCCCCTTCCCCTTTTGCTCTTATGTTTCTGTTTAACTCGTCAGGTGCGTCACTATTTAACATACCAGTGCTGCTGCTCAGCACCGTCACAACTAAATCGTAGAAATGTAATGACTGTCCAATAGGAGTCACTATATTCACCATTGTTTTCTCTCTTAATTCCTTTTAATCTACAAGCCTCTGTAGGTCTGTCAATTTTGATATTGTGAGAATAAAGGTTTTGTATCAATGCTGATTCTTTTCAGGTGTGGTTTAATGACACATAAATACTATCCACATCGCTTTGTTTCTGCTGGTTGTTAAGTAGTGCAGCAGGAATACCATGGCAGTCGTTTCTGGTACACTGATGGGGTGTTTTCAGAGGTTCACCTCTATGCTAATATGAATCATCTGACTTGCTGTCTCCCACACACACTGTGTCTTCAGTGAACTGTTATGTGACTTTATTAAAATGTTGATAGTATCATACAGAAACACACTGTAGCCAGAAGGTTTGATTGCTGGTACAGTCTGAACAGTAACTGCCACTGCTGATGTGACCTTTAACGTCCAGTGGAGCCTCAGTGACCAACAGATGAAGCTGTGGTTGTATGGTTGTTTTATCTTTAAGGTGCATCAGTGGGTGAGTGTTCATGACAAAGAGTACATTTCCCTCACTCACACTGATCTGAGCTTGTAAGTTGAGCAGGTGGTTTGAATCCTGCCTCCCACAGGATGTGCTGTGGTGCCTTTAAGCAAGACACCTAACCCAAAATTGCTCCTGATGCTGTGCACTGGTGTAGTAATGTGTTTCCTCCCACCGTCAGTGTGTGAATGGGTGAATGTGACCAGTAAAACACTCTGAGTGGCCGGATGACTAGAAAGGCGCTATGTATGTACAGACTATTTACATTTAGGTTCACAACTGTTCTATATAGAATGTTTATTAGTTGCATAATAACTATATTATTAGTATGTTATGGAGTACACATCCAAATTCACCCCGTGCTGAATTAATACCCTCAGCTGTAGCTCAAGTAGTCTAGTAGTGTGTCCATGACTTACACTCAGTCTCCTTTGGTTTGGTTTCTATGTAGAAAAAGTACAATGCTGTGCTTCCATACCTGCTAACTGGTGTGTTATTTGTCTGATATTGGCCTCCTGCATTGATATTTGACTAAATGTAGTGTATTGCTGCATTTCAGTTATAATATTAGCTAGCATTATCTGGCATTTAGAGTGGTTAATGTGTCCAAATAGTCATTTGTTCTGTTTATCTCATGTTTAAGGTTAATTGTAGTTAATTAAGGGTTGTTAATTAAAGGCTGTGTTGTGTTGCCTGTTTCTATATGTCACTGTTTAGATTATTTTTATAGTACAGAGGTAATTAGAGTTTATATTTTATTGAAAGGAACAATTTTATTATTATTGTTGTCAGGTGTGTGGAAAGCGCATATAAAACTTAACTGGCAGGTGTGTGTGTGTAAGATGTGTAAATGGAAATTCACCTCTCACTTGACCAGTTTTAAAAACTAGTTCTTCAACATCAACAACCACAGCTGCTCCTCCTCTTCTTCCCAAAAGCTCCTCCGTGAAGCGGTGAATAAAAGAAGGACACCCAGAATAAAAAAAAAACAGGCCTCATCAGCCCTGGTGCTTCAGGACAGGTGTGTGTTAGGTGTGTATAAACCACAATGTGAGTTGAGTGTTTAAAAACTGCCAGGTGTGTATTAGGTATACATAAATCACAACGGGCACATGTAGTTATTAAAACATGATTGCACTGATACACATTAAAGTGACAAACCCTGGTGCAGCTTTCTGAATGAACGTTCACTTCTCACCTGACCAGTTTAAAGACTAGTTATTCAAGTTCAACAGACACAGCTGATTCTCCTCCCATTCCACGAAGCTCCGTGAACCGGTAGTGAGAAAACAGACAACACCCGGAAACACCGACTTTGATTGTTCAGCGTGTCATCTGCTCAGGTGCTGCAGGACTCAAACCAACAGGTAAGCTTAAGACATAAGGCTGCACTGTTTCTATTTCTATTCTATTCACCTCTGTTGCAGAGCAGGCTGCTGACGCTAACATTAGCTCTGTAAAACAGTGTGTTTTCGGGTGTGTCCTAAAATAATGTCCTCTGGACTGCAGAAAAGAGGAAATGTATTTGTTCCAGGACGAACTTATTGATTAACCCCATTTTGAAATCATTTGTTAACGTTGCACGTGCTGATTGTTTGCTCTCAATGTTTATGGCCTCGCTCAGCTACCGCACAGTAGAACCAGCTCTTTACCATACGTGAGGAGTGCGGAACTCCTTTAGAAAATACCTTAATTTATATGTATCCTGGTTTTTCCGCAAAAATAGAGTAGAGAAGCTATACAGTCAAAGACATCTCAGTACAGTAACACCTTCTGGAAAATTCGGCGCAGAGATATTAGACAAAGGCCTTCGTCCATGACATGTATTAATAGGTCATCTGTTGGGCTTTTAACAGATGACAGATTGGAGTTTGTGTTAACTGGAGCTGATAGTAAATGACTCTCTTCACTGCTGGTGTAAACAGATGAACATCCAGAAGATGAATACCTTGACATACCTGTTTGTTGTTGTTTAATTAACACGTGTGGTTGTGCTATCATTTCTGTTTGGTTAGTCATTTGGACAGACCTATCTGTTCAATTTCCAGGGTCATTACAGTGTTTTTTATTCAACACTAAAACAAAAAGCAATTCAAACCATAACAACATGGGATGTGCTAGAATGTGTATAGATAGCCACCCCCTGAATGTTAAACTAAAAATAAATATTATTTTTCTTTATCATATGTTCTGTGTGTTTTCTACCTTTTTGTATTTGTTGTCTTCAGGCAGAGGATTTAAGGGTTTGTCACTTGAAGTGGTTTCACAAACATGTAGCCTCTGGTTGATCACAGTAGTAACTGAATCACAATGTATGTCACCACACTGAGATTATTGAACAGACCGTCTGCACTGTAAATATTTTAAGAGGTCTGCAACAAGTGATTCATAAATTATTCTGGAAAATCTGTAAAAGGAATATTCAGTATACTGCATGCATTAGATTTAATCCATTCAGCTAATGTGAGTAAAGTAAAATGTCAGAAACACTTTTTTTTATTGTGACAATCACTTTTTCCTTTTGAAATGTAAAAAAAACCAAAGCGTATTAATGATAAGATCTACTTTATTCTTTTCAGTGATTTACCTGACAGATGACATTTCTTTCTTTGTGTGTGTGTGTGTGTGTGTGTGTGTGTGTGTGTTTTTCAGGTGAAAGGATGGACTCCCAGAGAGAGATTGTGGACAGGTTGCGTTCAGGGTTTCGTTCAGGCATCACCATACCAGAGCAGTTTCGTCAAGCTCAGCTGAACAAGCTGTTGTCCATGATCACAGAAAACGAGGATCAGATTATAAATGCTCTGCACAAAGACCTGTCGAAGGTATGTCAGTGTATGAACTGATTATTATTTAATGTTTGAAGCACAGTAATGTGTTTGTCTGCCACAATTCATTAATCAATAAGCTACCACTCTGTTTGTTGCTCTTCCATGTAAGCCAAAATTTGAGGCCATCATATCCGAGATTCATATAGTGATCAATGAGCTCCACTGCGCCATGGCTAACTTGTCAAGCTGGATGCAGCCGGAGTATGTTGGCAAAAACCTGGTAGGTTAACAATGGTTTTCTAAAACTGGGTGCTATGTACATTTTCATATATATATTATAGGGCTCGCCAATTTTTTTTTATTGTTGTTTACCACAATCAGCAGTTATTTTTCTTTGAGAAAAGATGTTATATGTATATGTCCTATTATTTTGTGTGACCAGCAGTGCGTTTTTTTTTTTCCCGCAGTGTTGAGTGGTTTACTGTCACCCTGGAGTACATTTCTGTATTACTGCATGTCATTTATTGCAGTATAATAATTCTCTTTATCTTTGTCAACTTTCAGGCCACAAGGCTAGATGACTGTTTTATCCGGAGGGAGCCGTTAGGAGTTGTGTTGATCATTGGGCCGTGGAACTACCCTCTGCAACTCCTTATCCTACCTTTGGTTGGAGCCATAGCTGCAGGTATCTCCCACACCCATCACCAAAATATGCACTATACTGATTTTTTAAACTGGGATACAGTTAGTTCCTTTGTTGGCATCATTGGTTAAAAATTGGAGGCAGTTGGGTGTAACTTTTACAGCTGTGCGAATAACAAAGGTCCATCTTACCTTATCCCAAATTCCATAATAAACTTTTAGATTATTGTTATTCATGTGGTCTGAGAGAGAACTAGACTTGTGCACCTGCTCTTGGCTTTTCAAGCTTTAGAAATCTGGCCCTTGATGGAGGACTTGGGCCAATCAGGCCATATCAAACAAATCGTACATATTAAAAAGAGAGTCTGAGAATATCAGCAGAGCGTTTCTGAGATGGAGAGAAAATGTCCCTAATAGCCTTCTGTTCACAGCTACAGATAACAGAAAGCTGATAGCAAAACGTGTTCTCGTTCTTTAAAACCCTTTGCTAGAGGACACCAGTGTGTCACCTCAAAGAGCCGTAGCTCTCATAGAACGAGTTAACCAGGGTACTACCTGAAGCGTGAATGAGTAGTACAGCTACAGGTTACTGACTGAAGGGTGATGTTTATAGTGAATGAGTAGTACTACTACTACTTGTTTGGGTTTATGAAATGATAAAGGCATAGTTTGCTATTTACACATCTAGCCCAAACAGACCAATATTATCATTCAGTGTAAGTCCAGTCTTCCCCCTTAGCTCCATGTTTGGTCCTCACCACCTCCTGGGTGAAATATCTCTGTCTTGCCTCTAACTTCTCCAGTCTTTTCACCAGCTCGACTCTATCTGGGTCCATCTGCTCTTTGGTGCTGAGCAGGGAGAATACAGTGGACTTACCACAACTGTTTCCTCTGAAAATTACTGCCTGTTATTGCTGGAGTCTGAACTGATACAGTGAATTTGTCAAATTAAAACTCAGCGAAAACACTCAAAGCCAGGATTCTAAATGATAAGCCACCATGAAAGAGATGGAATGTGGGCCTGGTGACTTCTTGTTTGATTATGGTTATTTTTCTTGTCTATCAGATGTCACCATCTTGACGAGACAAAACATTTGAAAGGAATGTTGAGAAACAATAACATTGTCTTTCCCGGTATGAGACAATGACCTCATTCATTTCCAGATTGTTCTGTAAAAGTAGTTATTGGTTTTCACTCATCACTTTTGAATCGGTGAGAAGGATCAGTTTAGAGTTGCTCAGTTCCAGCTCGCCACAAAAACAAACCTTATCTCAATCAAATGTGGCCTTTATCAAAAAGTGACAGAACATGCATAGGGGCATTTGGGTTTAAAACAGCATTGTCCTTCTGTCAAGTCGATAGCTGCTGTCTTTATTGACTGGGTGATGTTGATGTCTCCATCTAGGAAACTGTGTGATCATCAAGCCTTCTGAGGTCAGCGCCGCCACAGACAGTTTGATAGCAGAGCTCGTCCCCAAATACTTATCTCAGGTAAAGCAGCTTTCTCAAGATTTCTTCAAGATTTTTGTTTCTTTTTGAATCTAAAAAATCCCATATTCAATCATTTGTGGGAAGATGTTCATGAGCTTTTATTTGATTTATCTGTAGTGTTGTTGTGGAGCAACATAGACCAGACCTGGAGATGTAGGCCACCTGACAACAAAGTGAACCACTTAGTGGAGCAGTCATTTACAAATGATAACTTGAAAAGCACTCAGAGAGCGCAGACCTCTGCGGCGGTGACTTTTTTTTATTTAAAGTTATCCCTGCCGCCAAGGAGGCTATGTTTTCATCAGGGCTTGTTTATTTATAGGGTGGTGTGTCGGTTTGCAAAGGAACTCAAAAAGTTGTGGACGGTTTTTGACGAAATTTTCAGGATTGGTCCAAAGTGGCCTAACTTAACCCTGTGGGTCCTATGATCATGCCGGCGTGATCAGATGTTTTTTTTTTTTTTTATAGCAAATATTTGTATATAGTATTACTTTATTTCAATTTTACATTTACATATTCATATTAGCAACCTATATTCAGTTTTTCAAGTTCCAAAACAGTTGATTGAGCATGTTTGTGTTTTTTATTGTAATAAATACAATTTTTTTATTCAATTTGAATTTGATTATTTTTTGGCCCAATATGTTAATGAAGTAGGTTATAGTGAAATAATAACTATCTCTTCATATAGATGAAGTAGTGCTGAAAAAAAGATACCAACCATGCGCATGTTAAACATTTTTTATGTGGTATATAGAGATAAAATCAAAAGTATTAAAAAAAGGTCCCAAAGAGGCTCAGGACCGAAAGGGTTAGAACTTTTAAGTTGGGCCACTTCCAGGCAATCCTGAAAATAAACAAACCCCAGTGAAAACATAACCTCCGTGGTGGAGGTAATGGGCATGGTACTAAAAAAGTGTGAAGCATTTTACAGTATGAAACTCTTCCTAGTGGACAAATTATGATGTGTGAACAGTCTGTTAATGACCTCAGCAGTGTCATGACATCTCTGTGCTGCTGACAGCTGTGGCCAGAGGCATGATGTTTTCAGGTTGTCCATCCATACCACCTAGTGAAAATGATGTTTCAGGAAAACCAGGAGGGAATTTCTTCAAATGACAATCACAAGGCGCTAAATTGCACTACTGCACTTTAATGTCATGCAAGGTCATTCTGGTATAAATGTGATGACCTGGAGCTTGGCACGGTCACTCTGGCGCTTTCAGTAAGTTTGGACTTTGTGGCAGGACTGTTATGCAGTTGTTTGTGGTGGAGCAGAGGAGACCCAGGCGCTGCTGAAGATGCGCTTTGACCACATCTTCTACACAGGTAAAAGCACTGCAGTATATGATATCTGAGATTGGTCTTTGTAAACATATTGCCGAAGTGTTTATGTATATACGTGATGGGAGCATACATGATTACAGCTGTCCCATCCACCCACTGGTTCCTCCTCAAGTAAACATGGTTAGCTGGTTGCTGTTGTTTTCACTGTTACTGCTATTAGCTGCAAGCCGTTAGCAGTCAGATATATTGAGAGCTGGATCCTTTCCTCTTTGGGGATTTTCTTTTAGGCTCTCAGGCTGTGGCACGCAGCATCCTGCAGGCAGCCTCAGTCCACTTGACCCCAGTGACCTTGGAACTGGGTGGCAAGTGTCCATGCTTCATATACGGTCGGGTGAACATGGCAGCCGCTGCTCGCCGCCTGGTGTGGGCAAAGTATTTTAACGCCGGCCAGAGCTGTGTGGCTCCAGACTATGTGGTGTGTTCAGTGGCCACGCGGGACGCCCTGCTGCCGTTGATACGCAAGACCCTGGAGGATTTCTACGGCAAGGATCCTCAGACCTCGCCTGACCTGTCCCGCATCGTGTCACCCCGACACTGGACTCGACTGATGGAGCTGCTCGGGAAGTCCAGAGGCAGGGTGGTTGTGGGAGGGGAGAGCAACCAGGAAGACAAGTACATAGGTGGGTTAAAGACATGTAGACACAAGCAATTTTGCTTAGAAAACATGGAAATGAATAGGAAAAGCAGCAGAAGAAGTGGTAATGTAAAGAGCATCAGTGATGCACCAAATGATGAACTGTACAATGCATATTTTTATGACAATGTTTAAAAGAAAAGCAAAGAACTGGCTTTTGAATCTCTGTTATCAGTAGACCTACAGGGGCTCTTAAAGAGACAGGCACTAAAACGGAGTGAATACACGTTTATTCAGTAGGAGAAAAATAATGTTTTTAATCAATGAAGCATGTAAACATGTTCTAGTAGAAACAGAAAAGACAAGTATTCACATGAGCATGATATGTCCCTATGTCCCTACCATCAGCCTCTCGGTCATAATTACAGTTATCACTTAAACGAAGTTTAAACGAGGTTTAACCTCAAGTACAGTGTTTCTCTAGTAGTGTTATGGGTAATTCTACCAGTCAGCTAGTATTATTTTCTCCTGAATGTTCGAGCTCATCAGAATGATGATAACATGTTAATGTAGTAATGTGTCATATCAGCTCCCACAGTGGTGGTGGATGTGGCCGAAGACGACGTTCTAATGGGGGAGGAGATTTTCGGGCCCATCCTGCCCATCCTCACTGTGGATTCTCTGGAGGAAGGCATCGACTTGATCAATGGCAGAGAAAAGCCTCTGGCGCTCTATGTCTTCTCTGAAGAAGCCTCCGTAAGAACACATGACTCTGCATCCTCCCACCCGTTGTAGCTGCAGACATATCGTCTTATGTTTGACATCCCATTATCCCTCCTCCCTAAAGGTGGTGAAAACAGTGCTGGAAAAGACCAGCAGTGGAGGATTCTGCTCCAATGATGGGATTGTCCACATGACCCTGCCGACCCTGCCGTTTGGAGGTGTAGGTAGGTGTGAGCCCGTCCTAACGCTTCCCCATTTTCCCTCTGTAGGCTGTGATGATTTTGGTGGTTTTGGGGATGGCCATCAGTGTTGGCTCTTACTGCCAGCTGCCATTGTTGGAAAAGAAATAGTGGGCCGTTTTTTTTTCTGGTTTATAATTGTTTTAATTTAGTATATGCTTACTATTTTCTCAGCGTTGCCAAACCCTAGCTTTAACTTTCCTGAATTTCAAACAATTCTATTTGCTCTAGGTCCATTTAACTGCCTCCTGTCTATGTGTACATATATATATGTGTGTGTGTGTACGTATACACACAGATTTTTTGACCCAGCAGATTTGGTCACATTTTCAGTTGACCCATAATAAAGTCATAAAAGAACCAAACTTCATTCTCAGACATGGATGTGAAATACAGCTTTGCTGGTTGGTGGATGAATACAGCGGTCATTTTTTTGACTGATGTCATGGCCTTGACCTCTTCTTCTAGGGGCGAGTGGTTGGGGCAGTTACCACGGCCGCTGGGGCTTCGAGGCGTTCAGCCACCGTCGGTCCTGCATGCTCCGTGGCTGGGCTCTGGAAAGACTCAACAGCTTGCGATACCCACCTTACCAAGACGATAAACTGAGCTGGCTGCGCTGGACCACCTCGGCCAAGAGCAGCTGCTCAGTCATGTGAAGACGAGAAGATGGAGCTTTTTTTATACAGTATATGCTGTTTGTATGAATGTGAATGTTTGGGGAAATTCAAATGGAAAAAGAAATGAATTATCCACGTCTCTTTTTTTTAATCTTCTGAGAAGGTTGTGTATATAACTGGATGCTGGTGCACTTTGTCTCCCTCTTCATCTCCATAAGACCTCTATGACTCTGTAATAAGCTTTCAATTACAACTGTGTTGTGGTTCTAGAGCTACAGGGCTATTAGAATATATCCAACCCTGTATTTACTCGGTGAGTTCTTGGTAATGCTTTATGTGCTATGGTTGGCACAAAAAAGGGTTGTTATTTTATTAATAAAACAAATGTAGTTCAGCTGTGTTACATACCAGGGATCCTTCTTGTAGTCACATTTTATTGCGGTGAAAATGGTGTTTTTTAACAAAAAATGGACATTGTTTTTAATAACCTCATAGTAAAACTTTTTGTATCGTTGTGTTTGGTTGGTTTTATTTTCTCTTGACGTCTGTAGGGATTCAGATGTCTTCTTGTCTGTATTTTAATACTATTTCCATGATATAGTGTAATTAATTGGAAATTTAAATAACAACTGTTATTGTCAAACTGTTTCTTAGAAAGCTGTTATTATTTAACAAAAGCACATCACAAAAAAGTGAGTGGGTCGTCTTATTTCAGCTGCTGGCTCGGAAAAAATTTTCAATTTATTTGGACAACAGGGTGCCGAAATCCAGTTATTTAGGATGGGATGATGTCAATGTAAACCTTTGACTATTAAGGAGCAAGAATAAGCAGACCATGTTTTGCGAAATGTGATCAAATTATAACATTTGTTTATTACAAATATGATAATTCAAATACAGGTACTCTTCACTTTTCAGTGGTCCACTCTGTAGCAAGGAGGTCCAGAATAGGATGGCCACATAGTCTCAGCAGGCTCTCCCTCCCTCCCCTGAATACACTGAATAAACTGATCAACATGAAACACTTAGATCAACTCAGCTGAAATACAAGTTTGCTCCAGAGTTGAGTGATGAACAACTTGTGTGTGGAGTCAAACATGACTGCTGACTTCTTTTCAGCCATCGCTCCTTTGACTTTCATTTCATCAGGAAGTAATTTTTAAAAAAAAGGCAGTAAACGTTCCACTTTCTGATGACTACGTGCTGCCTGCAGAGTGTTGTTAGGGGGAAGAAAGGAGCCATTAGGACCAGAGAAATACACCATCGAGGCACCGCCGTCCTCTCAGAAGCTGTTAGAACTGTTCCCAGTCAGACCACAGCGTCATGAGGGCTTCATGGCTCAGGTTTGTAAGAGGAGGGGGAGCTGGTCCCAGGAAGGGTCTGCTCAGGGCTGGCAGACTCTGGCTGTGGAGCGGGGCTGGCTGCTGTTGCTGGCTCTTTCTGCACCAGCTCAGGCTCATCCTGGCCAGCCTGGGGCGGGTGGACCAGGACCCGGTCGATGAGGCCAAAGTCCTGCGCCTCCATGGGGCTCATGTAGCGATCCCTCTCCATCACACTCTCTACAAGGTGGAGAGAGAAATGCTCAATTCCTCCTCTCTAATGGAAGAGTGAATCTCAGCTGCTGTTGTTACTAACTAGAGGATAGTGTAGCTCACACCTACATGGTGTCGACTGACATCGGTGTCTCTACTGAAGCCATTTACAGGTGATCTACAGACCACGTGGTCCGTTTTAAATGTATATTATCAATGGATCACAAACTCTCCAAATGTCCTACCAGCCTGGAAGTCTTACACACGTTTACTACTATGCTTTTGCACACATTTAGTGGGGAAATATGCAACTTTACCATACATTACATAGTTATTTTTCTGGCCACTTAGGGGCAGCAGAAAACACTGAGATAAAGGAGGAAACACACCTGATATTCAAAATTCATTCTCTGTCAATGAAGCACTAAATTGTCCTTCCCATGATCCTCGTATATTTTGTTTCCATTTCAGCCATTAGTTGATCCCCATTTCTACCTTATACCTACCGATAGTTTCCAGCGGCTGCCCTGTGTGCTTGGCGTAGATGTTATTGATCTGTCTTTTCAGCTTCAGGATCTCCTCAGCCTGGATGGCGATGTCTGTGGCCTGACCCTGGACACACAGCAGTGTTGAGTGATTACATTTGTGAGCTTGTAAAGGTGACTTTCACATGTTGTTATCACTTCAGATCTTTATTAAAGGGCCTGGGGGGACCACCTTACCCTGGCACCTCCTGATGGCTGGTGAACCATGATGCGAGCATTGGGCAGTGAATGCCTCATGCCTGACGTTCCCGCTGCCAGGAGCAAGCTGCCCATGCTGGCCGCCTGGCCAACACACCAGGTGGAGATGGGGTTAAGGATGTACTGCATGGTGTCATAAATAGCCAGGCCCGCTGTCACCACACCGCCTGGAGGAGAGGAAGGAAAAGAAATGTACTGACTGGAAAGGTGCAGGATGTTTTACTAAGAAGCAGGGATTGGTGGTACCTCTCAACAGCAATCAATAAATCAAGAGTGCTAGCAAAAAAGGAAAAATATCCTGCATCTGTCTGTCACATTTAAACTCCTAAAATGAAAAACAGCTTTATTTGAAACTTCTTAAGGAAAAGGAAACCCCAAAATAGATGCATACAACTTAAATGTATTAGGATTCATTATGATTCAAAGTTTTATTTTTGTTTTTCTACCTCAAAAATATGTAGCTATTTTTCAAAGTCTATATGACAATGCAAAATACAAACATGTTTAAAAAGAAAAGTGCTTGAAAGGTATATTTAAAAAAAAAAAGTTGTATTCATTTTCATTTGTATTCCACAGTTTCTGTCATGTGTTGTTTGAGTCACTTTCGCCGATGCTCTTACCAGGACTGTTGATGTACATGTGGATGGGTTTGTTGTTGCTTTCTGACTGGAGGAAGAGCAGCTGTGCGATGACCAGACTTGCTACAGAGTCATCAATCTGAGCAGGGAGGGGCAAAGAGCAAGAATATAATTATTCTGAAGACATGTAAAAAGAAAAAAAAGACACCCATGGAGTCACTTACAGGACCCATCACACAAATGATTCTCTCTCTCAGGAGGCGGGAATAGATGTCATATGCTCGTTCTCCTCTACCCTGGGAAAAAAAAGTCAGAATTTGTTTAAACCTCCAACAACACAATCATATCTTTTGCTGTGACGATCCAAAAAGCTGGACTGTGAAAACACCTTTACGTTTTAGATTAGATTTCCTGCATTTGGTTCATTTCTGTATATTAATAAAAGTATGTAGACCTTTAGTGTTTTAGTTATTTAGTGATCCAGTGACAATGCACATGTGAACGCTCCTCGTTGATGCATTCAGTGGCGAAATAAATGACTTAATTTCAATAGTTCTCTTTGTTTATATGTTTGTCCTATGTTAGATGACCACAGCTGAGCTGATTAGATCAGTAACTTTTATTATTTTTATCAAAAATCTTCATGAGAAAGCTCACTATGTCTTTGGTGCATTGTTTTGCGGAATCAAAATCAAGCATTTTTTTCTGTACACAATAAAACAAAAACAGACTAAAAACAGCACATGTGCCCAGGCTGTTGCAATAATCAGTGAACACTGAATGAGAATGCCTCTTCCTTAATCTGGTTATGCCATTCAAACAACAAAATGTGAACCTCATCCCTTTTGAGTAACAGAACATGTTTCCCAGGGTAAAAACCTGACTGGTTTCTTTTTGAGTTATGAATGGGCTCTTTTTGTGTGCTTCCCACTCACCGTCTGCTCCACAACTATGGGTATAAGAGGACTCCTCCAGACTGGGCTGTGGTGGATGGACCTGCTGTGTTTCAGCGTCAAGCCCCCGATGTGCAACGCTCTCTGTAAGACATGCAGAAAACACACAATGATTTCTGCTGTTTCAGTCAACAAATGCATCATATTTCCCACATAAGACAAGGAATAAATAGTAAAAATACTATACACATACAAATAACCACTTTTCATTTCAGGGATTCATAGATAACTTAAACTGAAATTTAACAAAGTGTTTTATTTGGACATACCAACTAATAACTTGTGTTCTGTAATAAAATATATGTCGGTATTGCTTTACATAATTTTTAAAATTTAAATAAATGTGAGCTGGATTGTGTTTCATGTAAAACTATTTTAATATCCTCCTCTATCCATCTGTGTAATGAGGGTGGCAGACCATAAGATGTGTTACAAGCTGCTTATTTGCTGAGCTTAATATTGTTTAAAATAACGATAAGTATTGTTTTATAATGCGACGTCATTTCAGCCTGTTGTTTGATAGTTACAGTGACACTGATGCCAGGTTACACACAGTGCAGTGAGCGGCCACATTACTACACTACTACACTGCCATTAACATCTAAAAAGCCACAAAGAGTCAGTGTGAAGGACACTCGTATCTTCCAGACTGATTAGCTGTGTTGTGTTTAGCACTGTAGTGTTACTCCGTGTGTTTGAAGCACAGCTGTATCATTAGCCTGACAGCTTTAGAGGTGATGCCTTGATGCAACGTTACACAAGCTGCTAGCTAGTTAGCTAACACACGACAAGATGTCAGAACAGTGACCGCTATTTTTCTGTGAACCACTTATACAGTGTGACCCCCTCTGACGGCAGGGTTCCTCGAAAACTGCTCCTGTACTCACTCGTAACAGCATTTTCGGTGCTTTTCAGGTGTCTCCTCCTCAGTGTGACCCCCCTACTGCACCGGAAACACTCCCGCTGCACGAAACCGTCTTCTTCTTCTTCCTGTTATTGATGGGTGCTTGGTCTGACTTATATTTTATTAGCGCCCCCTAAAGGACGCCTTTGAATACCAGCCTGCACTGTTATACCATGAAATAGGATTAGATTTGATAAGATAAGATAAGATAAGATAAGATAATCGGGGAAATTGCTTCGTTACACCTGCAAAGTGGATAGTACAACAATAATATGGGTCTATAAAAAATGAGAACATCAGTAAACCATGTATAAATGGATAAATAAGCAACAAACCAGGTGAAAAAGTAATCACATAAATAAAAAAGTGAACGCAATGGAAGTGGTGTAATAAAAACAGCAGCAGTGTTTCAGAGTGAATAGAAATTAAAAGAAGTAATGTTGCAAATTATTAGTAAAAATAGGATATTTTTATTATAGCACTCTCTCGGTGTTATTGTGGTATGAGTATTAATATTGCATGTGATGTGAGTCTATTAGATATAGGTACATTACATATATATCTTATACACTATATAATACTCAGCTTATTCTACAGTTGTACTTTTACACTGGTATCATAATCTTATGATTCTCTCAGCCTATTCCCGACTATAGCTGACACAATCTAGTCTAAGTAAAAAATAAACAAAAGGATAGCATATTGTTCATTCCAAACACGCTAAAAATAAATATAAAACTTACTTATATTAAACTTTATGAAATGTGTCTGGGAAACATAGAATATATGCTTGTTTGTATGTCGGTTTGAAAATAAAACGGCTCGGGGGCATATATGAAAGCAGTAAAATAAATGATGTTCTGATGTGTGCTGATGTTTTATCAACTGAGCGGTAGAAAAGGAGAAATCAGCTTTCAAATGGTGGGCGTTAAATTTATTATTTTTTTTTTTTAAATTGGGTTTTCAATTTAAATATTTATTTATTGATGTTTTGGGCTATTTTGGGGCTCCTCTTAATAACCTTTACTACTTACACAAGACGAGAAGGAGAAGAATTTCATAAAGAATGATGAGGATATTAATAAAAAGCAGAATAAATTACACCGTCAAAAAGAGTTTTGTATATAGTTTTATGCGGGTTATAAATCGGACATAAATATATCAGAATATGGAGTTTTCCCCCTGAACCCTGTTCAGTAGTTTTGGTCTAGAAACAGTGATCAACAGGCTTTTTATTTTGAAGGCTCTGAGCGGAAGGTGTGTCCTCCTGTAACCAACCACCACAGACTGTATATATATATATATATATAACCACAGTGTGGAGGGTGCAGGACTTCAGAGGTTTGGATCCAGTCATGTCCAACAACAGCGCCGCCAACAGCAGTCTAGTCATGGCTCAGAGGGCAGTGAAGCAGCTTCGTCTGGAGGCCAGTGTCCGCCGGATAAAGGTATGTAAATCTATTTGATTACAGTGCATGTTATTGATACACAACTCAACTCCTCCATTTTTAACCTGTCAGTCTTCTCCTGTGCAACAACTCCTGTCAAGTAACACATTTTTACTCCAAACCCATTCACTACCATGAGTTCTATTATACAGAATAATTTGTGACACTTCCTACTTGTAATTAAATAATGTACAGTTAATAGTCTTTAATATGATCTTTATTAGTTGATCTATGGCAGGATAAACTGCTGTTAAGTCTAGAGAGCATCTTAAATCTTAAATTCTTAAATAGAAAATATGCCTTATTCATACTCTCCTCATTGACCTTCATCCTCATACTTAAAAAATACACCCATGGCCCATGATGTAAGTCATGTGTGTAGCTTCCTGTTGTGCAGCAAACACACTTTTCTGTGCTCTTGGAGCACAGTGATAGCTTTGTTGATTGTGCTGCTGTGACTTATTTTAGGACAGACTGGTTCAAGTGTGTGTCGGTGTTAACCAGCCAGCAGTGAGCCGTCCAGAAGCACACATGAATTTCACATCGGCTACAAAGTCATGACGGTCCAAACAACCACCAGACTTGAAAACTGTGAGGTAGAGTCATTATACAATGAAGGATCACTTGACCAGTTCATATAAGCTGTCCCATTTTCTGTTATAACATCACATAAAAAAGATTTACAAAAATTACCAACAACTCTTTTTACACTGCTGTTTGCATTTGATTTTGCATTGTTTTTAGTTTATAAATAACTGTCATGTTCAATCTTTATGCCCTGAAGATTACTGCAGTCTGTAGTGTGAACATATCCATCTCAATTACTCCATATTTATATGCCTGATATTTTCTATTTCTGTTTATGTCTTGCTGCTAAATTAAGGAGCTGCTAAGCTGACATTAATTGACAGTAAAGTTCATTTTTAACGTGGTAATTAGCTGCTATAAGAACCTGACCCAGTATCATCTGAGAATCAGGGAAAGTGCACGTCACATGAGGACTCCTAACCAGAGAAAATGTGTTGTTTTCCCATGGAGACAGTCCTCACTCACCAACAATCATTTAAAGCACTTCTCCAGAGATTTATTCATAAAGTTGGCTAAATTGTGAAAAGCCATCCTAGCACTGAATCCTACACTTCCCATAATGCAGCTTGGCCACTGATCACTAATTTACTGTGTTTGAACTGGCAAATGTTCCCAGTTGGAAATTTCAATACAACACATGAAGTCAACAAACCTCACTGACCCTGACCTCAAATCAACGATGGCTGCAGCAGTACAAACTAACAGTAACATACTTTATGAGCTTCACTGTCTTATTTGTGTCTCATTACACACAGTACTGTCCACCTTCTATCTGTGAACATGCAGCAGTGTATGTGTATGCACAAAATACCAGCGTAATGTGTTATTGCTTGGTTTCTGAGGTAAATGCAGAATAAACACTCACATCTTACAAACTCTGTTATAAATTTGTAATGTCAGTATCCACACACAGAGTCAAGGAACCTCAGCATTTCAACCAGCTACCAAATTTGTGTTGATTTTCATACTGACTCATAAATAATTTGTGCTCATTATCACAAAATGAGACAGTCCTCCAGTTTTTTCAACACCTACAAGGACATTCCTCCTAAAATGTTATGTTTAAGTCAAGTGTAGCCTATATTTAGAATATTTCCACTGCTTTACCTTGCACAGACTCATGTCTTCTCTGGATTATGGACAATACAGTTCAGGCTATATTAGTACTCAATTGTTAATATAAATACTGTACATTTCAAGACACTAGTGAGAAGACTGACTCCAAACACCGGCCTTCTTTAACCAAATGATGTGATATGTGCAATAGGTTTCTCAGGCTGCTGCAGAACTGAAGACCTTTTGTTTGCAAAATGCTCACAAAGACCCCCTCCTCACCGGGGTGCCCTCCAGTGATAACCCATTCAGGCCTCCCAAGTCATGTGTCCTCCTCTGATGCGTGAGTGTCGCTCTTTTTGCTTTGCTTGAATTGATTTGTTATTTTTAAAATCTTATTTATTCCTGCCCCTGTCGTATTTTTTTCTGCAGTAGCTAAACAATGACCCTGCTGTCCTCTAGAGCACAAGACATATCCCCTCAAGCTAAATGTGTTTTTTGTCTTTTTAGGGCTGTGAAGCAGAGCAAAACACTCCAGTAGTTGTTGCTGGATCATTTCAGTGTGGATTTGTGTCATGTACCCCGCATCCTCTGAAGATAAATAACCAAGACCACTCACACACACACACACACACACACACACACACACACACACACACACACACGGTGCCATCACAGCAGACATGGAATGAAGCTGACAATTTAAGCATTTCAGCAGAAAACCTTTATTTTGACAGGAGTGTTTATTTTATAATCCACACTGCTAACTTTGAGGTCCATGATAGGTTTACACAGCAGGCCTGGATGCTGATTCCGTTTTGAGGAACATTTTCAACTTCAGTTCGTTATTGGTTAAAAAAAATCCTGGAGTTGATGACTTGAAAATGAAAGTCCCATCAGCAAATGTCAGTCTGATTTAGTTATTTCTATTTTTGAACGTTGACCAGAGCAGATTTAAAGAAATTGGACACCACATGTTTTTTTATGTATTATATATCCACCTTATGCCGCTAAATTAGATCATTTAAATCACCAGACTGTATTGGTATTTGCGTCATAACTGAAAGCATGGTGAGTCAAAATTTCAAAAGGATTCAATTTGCCAACAGCTGTTTGTAAGATATTGATTCTTGACATTTATTTTGGAGAAACTTTTAAATGTTTTAAAAATGTGTGCACTGTTATTATTTGCCATTAAAAGTTACCACCTGTTTGTTTTTGTCATCTGTATCTTGGTTTTCAACACTAATAATATTTATTTATTTAGTGTTATTTTTTTGCTGGTAGAATAAGATACCATAAATCATATTTTTGGTTGTATACCTTTCAGTACTTAGTTCTCCAAGATGTCACTAACTGATGTCACATAGACACAGCAGCGTACTTTTGGTCTGCATGCCCTGTGTTTGAAACGTTAAGCTTGACTGTTCAGTAACGTTGAAAGTATCTTCAGGGTTCTTTGTGGGGTGAATGAATAATCGATTAGACGTGCTACTCTGTCATTTACAGTCACAAGATGAAAAGTGGACAGTTAAGAGCAGAAATGACTGAAACAGAGTAAGACATTTTATGTTATATTTGAAAATGCATCATGCAACATAAATTATCCAGCAAATGTTTTGTAATGTCACGTAATCTTGTTCCTCAACCCTTAACCAGTTCAATTTCAATTCAATTTATTTATCTAACGTCAAATATTGACATTCATTAAGTCAAGATACTTTTCATTATTTTAAGACAAGGCCATATATATTTATATTTCTGCATGCCTTCATTTATGTATTATGGGTAAATCAAAAGTCTTGTGCAGTTATTTTATTGACAAAATATATACCAAAAAAGTTTCAAGAACAAATTCAGTTACACAATTTATAGGAAATAAATAACCAAAAAAAGGACTTGATGACTCGTTGACTTATATTTGGCCATTGTCTAGCAAATTTGGAACAGTGAATTTTGAAATTAATCTATTATTTTGATAAGGTTGATTACATACATTTTGTCTAGGCTTATTTCATTTTCCCACTAACCAAATAGTACATGTTGAATATTTAATGTAAATGAAGAATCTACTGTGGAATTTTAAAACATATCAAGGTCCATACAAAAAGTATGAATGTACGTACATTCCCAAAATAAGTGAGCCATTGTTTCATCTATAATGGCACAAAAAGAGCAAAGAGTTTTAATATTTATCTTCTATTTTACATGTAAATGACACCCTTTGACAGCTCGTCGTGACGTATGCCACCTGTGTTGACGCAACAGCCGCTGTGAGCCGCCAGGTGGCGCTGCTGGAGCGGCTCACCGCGCTGATGCCCAGCCTGCCTCCAGCAGAGAGCAGTGCCTGGTTGGATGTGAGCGCGACCGACCTGTCTCTACTTCCAGATCGAAGATGGCGGTCTCGGTGTTCCCCGGCGTGCGGCTCCTCTCTATTGGAGACGCGAATGGAGACATACAGCGACACTCAGAGCAGCAGCCCCTGCGGCTAGAAGTCAAAAGCACACAAGATGCTGCCCTCATCAATCTCTCCAATGGTGAGTTGACCTTTTCTGTAGCTACTCCTCGGATGTTCGGCCTGTCTTAACTGCCAGTGCTAATGCTATGCAGTGCTAATGCCTACACTACTAATCCAGCCATACGTAGCTTTAGCTACCAAGAAGCTAACGTCACCTCCCCCTACTTATCACGAGGGAGCCCCGAAAACTCTGAAAATCCTCGTCGTACATTAAATCTTAATGCTTGTGAACCCCTGGCTGCTGCACAAGCTTGTCGCTTTTGAGAGCTCCGCCAAACACCGTAATGTTGTCTTAATTAGCCAAAGCAGTGAGCAGAGCAGCTAAGTTGTGTGTAGTTTCATGCTAGTTAAACAATGCCAGTAGCCCGGGTTCAGCGGGGATGCACTAACGTGCATCAGAACCGTTCGCTTCTAACGTATTCTGCCCCGGATGTTTCACCAACGTTTATTTTTATCACACATTTAGTACTGATTAAACTATCCTGGTTGTCCCCAGTAGACCCAGGGAATGTTTATTGGTTGCTTTAGCTTGTGAATTAGCTTTTGTGGACCAGAGGGCATCCCTCCTCCTGACCCGCCGCCGCGCATCTCGGTCCGGTCTGCTGCTACCCCAAACCATGCTACTGCTAGCCCGCAGCTCGGTTAGCCATGACGCCGTAAACATTTAAACTCACAAAGCTTTTTTACTTTTCGGTTAAAGCGTCGGTGTTTTGTGTGTGGCGTAGTGAGCCCGGGCCCTTATTACTTATGCATTCATCTTTGTTCTCATTGGAACAATAGCCCGGTCCCCTGCCGCCCAATTCCCTCCTGTGTGGAGGCAGCAGCAGAGCCGCTCCGGTCCTCCGCAGCCTTTCTTATTCAATGGGATGTCCTGAATGGAAACAGCTGCTCCGGCCTCATCTGCTGGACGCTCAAGTTAAAGAAAAGCACATCGACATGTAGACCTCATTTGTATGGAACTGAAAGAACAGCCTCCACACATGTCATGCAAGACATTACAAGTTGAAGTTTAATTAATTCCTCTGGGAATTAAGTCGCTAGAAAAAAAAATGTGATAAATAAATTCAAAACCGGGCAGAGCTGAAAGGAGTCTCTGCTGTCCCATCTGCCTGTCTGAGGAGTAAAAAGTTAAAATAACCAACCCCAACAAAGACTTCCCTCTGAACTGTAAGGGAAGTTCACACCATGGAGGCCCTCTGATTCTGCTTATATAACACGAAATCCCTGTGGTTATATTAACTATTCATCATGTTGCTGTCATTTTATACACATGCAGGGCTGCCATGCATGTGCTGAGCCTCATAGTGGCTCTAATCCAGAGCGTCTCAAAATAGGAGTGCATCAATATGCAGTCACTTCCATTTATAACTTTACATCTTTACTAATGTTCGACCACATTAAGAAAAAAACAAGGCAGCATTCACTTAACATTGAAATCAGCACACTGAAAACATCTGCAGCTAATCTCAGTGATTTTACAGCTCATAGCTATTACAGTAGCGTTTTTTTTCTGGCTGTGAACTTTTCCAGATCATGGCAACCCCAAACACAGACCTTCAAGAACAGCAACGTAAAGATTTGTTACTGTAAATAGAGCTCGGAGAAAAGCTAATTCAGCTCATCCCTCAACACAGTTCAAAATGGCTGTGATGACCTCAAAGAGGAAGTCCACTGATTTTACACTCATATGTCAGTTGAATTGTCGCTGTTGGCTGCACTCAGCATGTGAGAGCAGCGGTGCGATGTCTTCTGTTGCTCTGAGGGAGCTTTTTACTGTGAAAAGTAATCCTGATAATGTCATTACAGTTATCCTGGATTGGGTTTGAGACTACAGGTTGCATGTTAATGGTTGCATTAGGAGATATGTAGGATCCAGTGATTTTGCAGCTTGACACACGCACATAGAGAATGACAGTCAGCACATCTTGGCACCTGGTTTGATTTAAACTGCTTGCTTGTGAAACCCCGCACACATACAGACACACAAACATGTCTCCAAACCAAATCAGCTGCTGCCTGTAAATTGCCTAGAACCCTGTCTTTGTGTTGGGATAGATGTTTTCTCTCACTTTGTTACAGAGTGTCTTGTGGCTTGGTCAACAGTGTAAGCGGTGGATTTGTTGGGGAGCTGTGATGCGTGGCAAGAAGATGCATCCCTCTCAATCTGACATGCTGCTCTTAATCCCTCAGTATTTGCTGGATTATTTTAGGCTGCACTATGTCTGTATTGGGCCTGCAGCACCTTGTGCTACAGACATAAAGCAGCCTAACCAGGAGGATTTACCAGCCTAGAGAAGTATATGCATTTTGCAGAATAAAAGACTTTGTGAGGTTTTTCCCAAATCATGAAAAAAACAGTGTTTTTCCAGTTTAATTTCCTCTTAGTATTGATGATTGGAAAAGACGACTGCAGTAATAACACCGATGTTTGTGCTAGTTGCTCCATCTGCTGCATTCAGCGCCCAGTCATCAGTCATTCTTGTACAGTCAAAACATGAGTCATCAAACTTTATTTTTAATCAATAATAACTAAAAATAACAACCCCCCTAACTGTTCCAGGTTAAACCTGTTGTGCTAGAATTGTACACCATGATGGGTGTGTGATGATTGACAAGAATGCATGTTGATGAGCAGGATCAACCTACTGATCGTGTGTGTGTGTGTGTGTGTGTGTGTGTGTGTGTGTGTGTGTGTGTGTGTGTGTGTGTCTGTCTGTCCTGTTAAAAACACATCAGTGAGCCTTACTGTTGCACTGGGTGACAATTTCATTACCATGAACACACAAACCAGTTTATTCTGGCTCAATCCCACACACACACACACACACACACACACACACACACCGTCCTGCTGCCACCTAACACTCACCAGAGAACCAAATGTTGATTAATCTGCCGCTGAAAATAGTCCCCAACGAATGCGCCATTTCCTCCTGTTTGAGGAAAAAAACTACAAAAACCAGTTTTAATACGTTACTGAACAGTTCTTTAAACAAGTGGAACTGCATATTTGTGAGGTGTATTTAGGTATTTGCAGACTAGGTGGGAAATCCAGAGAGCATATAGAAGAAGACTAACTCTGCTGGTTTGGGACTTTTTATTTGTTGAAATAGAAATCGTCAAATCAATGTAAAATCAATGTAAATAATAAAAAAGGGACTATTGATATCATGAGTACATGTGCATTTTTTTATATCTTGAGACTTGACACCATTTTTCAACAAAAAGAACATCTTTCACTCCCCAGTGTGTGAGCATCAGAGGGCGATAAAGAAGCTGAAGGTGTGTTTTATTTAGCTCTCTCACACAGGAGAGGGTTGAGCTGCATCTGAAATTAAAACTTCAGGCCACACGTGTCTCGGAGCAAGGAAACTCTTTGGCTGTCATGCAACACAACCTCAAGGCCTCTTTTAAAAAAAAACAAACATGCAAATGCATTTTTCACTTCCTATTACCAAGACAGGTTTTTCAGAGAACCCTCAAAAAGTATAAATAAAAGTAAAGTTTAAGCAGCATTGGGCACACATGTTTTGTTTTATTCGAGTATGTCTCATGTTGTCCTAACTTATTTTTTTTTTTATTCCCCAGGAGAGGAGGCGAGTGTGTTCAAGTGTTCGGTTTCCAGGGAGACAGAGTGCAGCCGTGTGGGGAAGCAGTCATTCATCATCACACTGGGCTGCAACAGCGTGCTGCTGCAGTTCTCCTCACCTGCAGGTACACACAAACACTCAACGCAGTAAGACGGACACACACTCATACACCCCACATGCATGATCCCCAGAATGAGTCCAGCTTTTGTTATGTAAGCAGTGAGTCTGAGCTTCCCACACACATGGTTTGGTTTCACTGTGGAGTGTGGAGCAGTGCCCTACACCGACACTCTTTATCCCAACTCCTCCCCACAACTGTCCAATCATAATTAGCAACTATAACTAGGGTGACCAGGTGTCCTGCTTTGTGTGGGACTGCACAGCATTTTCATCACCTTTAATGTGTCCCACAAATCCAGACAGTGTCTCACATTTGATTAGCAGATACAACAAAGTCCGAGAAAGTATTTGCTCATGGATAAAGCCACTGGAAAACAGTTCCCAGAAAGTTTTTTGTGAGTTCTTTTTCTGTTGTTCACCCGCTTCAAATCCTAAAACATATTTATATGTAAGCAGCACGCTGCATGTGAGACAGAGAAACGTCTGACTCATAGATAAACATGTGGACACATTCCTCCTGGAACCAAGAGAGGATGACCAAACAGAAAAAGTAACAGCAGCTGAACTCATGATCATTTACCACTCTGAGCAGCATTCACAATATAAACAGATATAGTAAAAAATAAGCAGCTCCGGTTATTTTCCCAGGCTTGTACTTTCTGTACATGCGAGGATACTATCCCATAAAGAAATGTGACTTAAATTCATAAGAAAGATGTTTTGTTTTGATATTTACAAGTTTATGAAATGTTTGTTTTATTTATGGTTAAATGGACATTGTGTCAAAGATTTGTAGTTACCACATTGTCCCACACAAACATCCTCTCTGACCCACTGTGTCTTGTTGGTCAGCCGATCTATAACTCCATCATAATGTGCAAACATGTTTATGTCCTTCAAAGGCACACATTTAAAAATGTTTTTTGTCTCTCTTGCTGCTCCTGGATGCTATCAGAAGCTCACACTAGCAGCTCAGTCTTGCTCTTTATTATATAGTAGATATGTTTGGCAACAATCTTCATCCTCCTTTCTTGTAGTGCTAGATGAGCAGACTTAGTCCTTAATAAATAAAGCACACCCATGATTGAATAATGACTTTGTGCAGCACAAATAAAATGACCCAACCTCTCCTGCTCTAAACTGTTAATGTGTGAAAAGGGAGTGCATATAGAAGTTCAGGCATAAACTTGAAATGTTCACCATAACTGTCCTAATACCTTGTGTATGTCTGTTGCAGTGTAAAGTCTGTCTGTTGATGTCTGTGTGCTTTGTGCTCTGCCTCAGACTTTCAGTCCTTTTATAACCTCCTGAAGAACAGTCGTGGACACGTCAGTGAGCGCTCAGTCTTCAGTGACAGAACAGAGGACTCCTCTGCTGTACAGTACTTCCAGGTGAGAACTTTGTCTAATTTCACCACTGTCATTAAGTAAACTCATTTTTAGAGTCTGTTTTTGGCAACTAAGAAATAAGCGTCCATAATTCAACAATAGAAATGTCCGACTGAAATACAGTTCTGGCACAGCACAGATCTGCTCTGTAATTGACTTCCTGTGTACTCATTTTAGAGATAAAAATGTCTACCCAACAGGAAGAAATGTGTATTCAGTGTAGTCCCACATCTGGATTTAGTGAATAAGCTACCTAACACAGTCACACTGCAAGACGGCCCTCGCTAACATTCTACATGCTAGATTTCTAATAAATCACTTAGGCCTTGTTCATAGTACACAAATGTATGACAAGACTCGGTGTGTTGTTCACACTACATGACTCTCTTCTCCCCCGTCAGTTTTGAGGTGTTTACACTCCAGGTTTATTCAGCAGTCTGTCCAGTCAGCCTCCTCTTGTTAATTCCTGGTTAATAAATGATCCGCTCATTGTTTTCTAGTGTAAAACAGTGATCACTGAAATGGCTCTGAGGCTGAGAGGAGCTTTTCTTTTTCCATAAAGTTTATTGAAGAACATCATTTCTTAAACTTGTGGGATAAAGAAAATGTCTGCTGCATATTTTCTGTATTTCACTGTAAATATGACTGACAATATTTATGAATATATGGACACGAAGCCTCTTCTACTGTCTTTGTAGATGGATTTCAGCTGTTTCAGCGATCACTGTAAACACGCGATCATTTGCTCACTAGAAAACAATGAGCGGATCATTTATTAACCAGGAATTAGTGAGAGGAAGCTGACTGGATCACAGTTAACAGCAGCTTTTCATTGCAAACATGGACATGGAGCAGAAGCCCTCCAGGTTGTTTGTGTTTTGCCATGTCGTGAAAGAACAAAAAGAGAAAAGTTGTTGTTGTTGCCCGCTGCCCCTTTCAACCATGTCTGCTCTCATTGGCTGCAGCTCTTTTTACGTCAGCGCGACAGGACTGGTTATTTAGCAGGCTAGATATTCAGGCGTCTTTGAGGTGTTCTCACTTCACGACAAAGACTCATCCTCACCCCGATCAGGGAGGGGTATGAAAGACTTGCCGTTGGGCCGAAAATCGTGTAGTGTGAACAAGGCATTAGTCGTCACACATTGACCTGTAGACAGTTAGTGCTCCTTCATCCTTCTCCTCATCTTGTGTCTTTGTGTCTGATCCAGCCGTCAATCAAACAGTGGCTCCATATTGTACGATATTGACTTGACGTAGATGGTAATGCTTATGCTTTTCTCTGCAGTTTTATGGCTACCTCTCCCAGCAACAGAACATGATGCAGGACTACGTTCGGACAGGGACTTACCAACGGGCTATTCTTCAGAACCACACTGACTTCAAGGACAAGGTAATAGAGAGGTTGCTTTGGACCGATATTGATAACCTAAACCTTCACCAATCCGATTACCAATCAGAACAGATCAATCACTTGGGACTATATTATTAATCTTTATATATATATATATATATATATATATATATATATATATATATATATATTTTTTTTTACTCTTTTTTCCCCCCATTAATTCATCCACTCATGCATAGGCCTATAGTCCTTTATTTGTGTTAACCCTGTAATTATTTAGTTATTATATACTACTAGATTACCTTTATTTATTGCATAGCAATAACTCTAATATTCCTTCATAGCAGCAGTGGCACTGTGGAAAACAATTAATAATATAATAATAATAATAATTTCATTATGGTGTATTACAACGTGCCAGGGGTCGAGTTTACCAACTAGTCTGTGAAATCCAAAACCTTCCACCACACTGAATGGCTGGTCGTCCAGGCAGATGAATTCCATTACTGTTCCTGTGATCCCTTCTCACTGCGAGGGTTGTAGGACTGTGTGCTCTCTATCGTTGTTTGCAGCAGCACCCGTGGGGTCGGCATTTTCTTTCGCTAGTCTGTTTGAGGAAATCATCATGTTCTTTGGTGTGAAACGACTTCAAGTGCCGAATTAAATTTGTAGCATGTTGAAACTACTTGGGCTATTTCCCTCACGAGGCACTAAACACTTGCATGTATTGCAGCTAGCGTGTATGACATCTGTCTCACACGGACATGTTATCAGTGTGTTTGCATGCCATAGACAGGAGCATGCGGGCTGTCTGACCATGACATAACTCACTGCATTTATCAGCTGTTATGTATTTCTGATGCGGAATCCAGATTAGATGATTGGATTTGCTAAAACTTACAGTCCAGCAACAAAAGCTGCAGTTACCAGAGATCGTATCAGTTGGTCCTTGTTCTGAAACACAGGTATGGAAAAGCAAGCAGGGTATGCTCCTACATTTTTCTTATCATATTGGTAATAGTGAGAATGTTTCACTCAGTGCTGCATCACAACATATCACTTGTCATGTTCATTATTTTTTTTTGTGAGTGAGTCAGCTCGAGACATCAAAAAGTCAAATGAAGAGTGTTAACAGCTCTAACAGTAGCGTTGTCAGCTAGTGATATGGTAAAATCATCCATATGTGTCTACCTCTGTATGAAATCAAAAATGAGTAAAGGAGCCATTATTGTTATTGTAATGTGCTCGTCAGACGCAGCAGTGCTGACTCAGAGGGTGCAGGGCTTAGCAAACAAACCATCATCAACTGACTCATTTTCTGGTTTATTCTAGTATTCATTGTTTGCTTTTTGTGACTTAATTTGACTAATTGCCATTTAAGTCATCTAGGTCAGGTAACATCAGCAAGTCTTTTCTCCAGGTGGTGCTGGATGTTGGCTGTGGTTCAGGGATCCTCTCCTTCTTTGCGGCCCAAGCTGGAGCCAGGAAGGTGTATGCTGTGGAGGCCAGCACCATGGCTCAGCACGCTGAGGTACCCACACATACTCTGAGTAGGGATGGAGCAACTCACGATTCAATACAAGTTTCTCAAGATTACTTTAAACAAAATGAGATTGCAGACAAATTATGACTGGAAAAGATATTCCTTCCTATTCCTATTATTTATCAGACAAAAAAAACATTTCGGAGATAGGGTGTAACTTCAAAACACAAACTATGCAATAAATGCATATTTTATATATATATTTAGATATATAAAAACTACAAATTATATTTTCTCTTATCTGAAACAAATTAGGGCCAGACAAATATGGATTTTTTTCAGGCTGATATCGATATTTAGCAAAGATCTGAGAACCGATTAATCAGCAGATTTTTTTCCCAGCCCTTTAACACTTGCAACAACGATATAAACTGAAGCCATAACACAACTTTTTCTGCAACTTTAATTTTACAACTTTCAAGAACAAAGAAGTGAACTTTGTGTCCAAAATAATGTGCAAAATTGCAGTAAATCTCTGAAATAAAATTATGATAGAAAATAAATCTCCTGTCTCAGCAGCCCTCTGATGCCTTTAAATGTAAAGTCATCATCATTTTCTCATTTTGAATATAATGGTCACACAAGTGGTGTGACACCGGCATCAATTAATCCAAACTCTCCCAGTGAGCAGCTAGTGTGTTAACGCTGCTTACAAAGTCACGTTAAGAGTGACATGACCTCATAACGGTTACTGTAGAAGAATAAATAACAGGGATGTTATTCAGTTTAACAATACTGCTACAGTGGAGCACTGAGGAACAATTCAAGCTGCTGTTCCATCTGGATAAATAGCGCTAGGACACCATTAAATGCCAGCACTCTTTTATGAAAATAATACATTTTTAATCTGCAAAAATCTGTCTGATGTTGATTATTTTGAAAAGGGTTATAATTGATGAAATTCACTGTCCGATTTATCAGTTGGGCCTTTTGAAAGAGAATCCCTTTCATGCACATGTGCTCTTCTTAAAAGTGCAACTGAATTTATACTTTAAGTACGATGTCCATCAAGTGAACTATTAAAAGGCAGGATTTCTGGACTGTCCTAGAATAAAGGTGTGCTCTGCCCTGTAGGTGCTGGTCAACAGTAACCGTCTAGGGGAGCGTGTGGTCGTCATCCCGGGGAAGGTGGAGGAGGTGACGCTGCCCGAGCAGGTCGACATCATCATCTCAGAGCCCATGGGCTACATGCTGTTCAATGAGCGCATGCTGGAGAGCTACCTGCATGCCAAGAAGTTCCTCAAACCCAATGGTGAGGAAGCATGGACGAACGTTCGTAGGAAACTCTGTGAAATACTGGGATGAGGGGGAAAGACTGCTGACATATAGTACTAGTAGTAGTAGTCGTAGTAGTAACACAAATACACGTGAGGATACACACAAATATATGAGAGCTTATGGAGTATATGATACATTGGTGTTGTTTTTGATTCCTGGGTTCCTGGGTGTGTGTTTCAGGTAAAATGTTCCCAACTATTGGTGACGTCCACCTGGCCCCCTTCACAGATGAGCAGCTCTACATGGAGCAGTTCACCAAGGCCAACTTCTGGTGAGGAGGAACAGAGGCCACTTTTTAAATCCATAAGCCATGTTTAAACTGTGTGTGTTACATGTAAAAAGAATGGTTATTGTTGCATTATTATAAGCAAAATCTGTGGATAGCACCTGGTACTGTTTTGACACTGCAGACCACTGTTTGGTCTGATATTCACTGACAAGACGTCCTGCACTAGCTATTCGTTTTTATATACAGTCATGTAACATGTAAAGAACATGATGTCATGGCTCTCTTGAGTTTCCAGTTATTATATATATATATATATACACACACACACACACACACACACTCTTCGTCTCAGGTTTAGCAGCCATAATGTAAAGGAGCTGCTTTTGTAGGACATATAATTTGTAAAATGTGGTTGCAGTTGTCACTTAGTCATGTTTATTGTGATCAGTGAGATTACAAACTAAACGTGACTTCCTTCTCTGGCCCTCAGGTACCAGCCCTCCTTCCATGGTGTCGACCTCTCTGCACTGCGGGGAGCGGCAGTGGACGAGTATTTCCGCCAGCCAATCGTGGTATGTTAAGACACACACAGGTTTATATACTGGTTGCTGGACGTTGTTGGATTTGAGTTGTGTGAAACTGGATCTGTTGTTGTGCCCTCCTCCACAGGACACATTTGATATCCGTATTCTGATGGCCAAATCGGTCAAATACACAGTCAACTTCCTGGAGGCCAAAGAAGAGGATCTTTACAGGTGTGTGTGTGTGTGTGTGTGTACATGCTGTCAGTAAGTATATCAAGTGGATCCCATCCAGTGTCATTAATGTGTTATTCCCTGTGCTTTCTTCAGGATAGAGATTCCCTTTAAGTTCCACATGATGCACTCAGGCCTGGTGCACGGCCTGGCTTTCTGGTTTGACGTGGCATTTATGGGATCAGTGTAAGTCAGCCAGTCACTGCTGGAGACATGATGCCTCTTTTTGAAGTGGAATCTGAAGAAATGCTTTGAGTGTCTTGACCTTCCACCTTAAATATGTCTGCAGGATGACTGTGTGGCTGTCCACAGCACCCACAGAGCCCCTCACCCACTGGTACCAGGTGCGCTGTCTGCTGCAGTCCCCCCTCTTCACCAAGGCTGGGGACACGCTGTCCGGCACTGCCATGCTGGTCGCCAACAAGAGGTATGATGCTTCTAAACAGAGCTGCCTGATCCACTCACCTCTTACCTGTGCTTGTCAGGGGCTTCATATTGTGATCACTCAAAACACTGACCCAGAAACCAAAGGAGTTGAATTATACCAAAAATAGGACATTTACAACAAGTAGGAACAAACCAAGAAGTAGTAAGTGATCAATTTAGAGACTAAAGAAATGGAAAATGTATTGGCACCAAGGAACTAACCTGATGAGTTGCTATGAAGTGAATTAGCTGCAGTAGTAAAGACTTTCTAGGTCACAGTTTGTCCATATGTACCCATGGTAAGCATGCTGGAGAGTCCCAAGACTTTTAAATCAGTGATATCACCATCCAGCTGTATAAATACGTAAATCAAATAAATGTGTAATAATCTAGCTAATCTGTGTTGTTGTTTTTGTACTTTGGGTTTTTGTACAGATTAAGGAGAGCAGATATGTGTTAATTAGTGAGCTTTAGAGGTGCTGGTAAGCTCATTTTGTTCCAGTCTTTGTGCTAAGCTAAGCTAACCAGCTGCTTGCTGTTGCTTCACATTCATTCCTCATTTAACACTTGACAAGAAAGAGTGATTCACAACTCAATAATAGTACTATCTATTTAATGTGTGATTTGTGTTGTGAAATAACTCAAACCCCACCTCCTTTTCAACAGACAAAGCTATGACATCAGTATTGTTGCCCAGGTGGATCAGACAGGATCAAAGTCCAGCAACCTCCTGGACTTGAAGAACCCCTTTTTCAGGTGAGTTCTTGGCTCCAGTAACTCACCAGGATTTGGACGCTACCATTTAACTCATGAGGTGGGGAGTGCTGTCCGTCTCTCTAATTTTAAACGTTTGCATGTTTGTATTTGCAGGTACACAGGCACCACCCCTAACCCCCCTCCTGGCTCACACTACACCTCCCCATCCGAGAACATGTGGAACACAGGGGCGGCCTACAGCATGAATCAGGGGATGGCTGTATCAGGTGAACAGACATGATTCAAACACACACAGGGTTGGTTTCAAGGTAGATCTCCAGTAATATTATAGCAATGTAGGAGACATGGAACAACAGAATATCTGACACAACCTTTTACACTGGTAAACATCAACAACCTTAATAAATGATAAACCAGAAAGGAAGGGTATTTTGGTCAGAGGCCTTAGAGATGGATGGACTCTGTCAGGTCTTAAAGGAATATGTCGTCCTCTAAATGACTATTTGTATATCAAGAAGATATAATAAAAAAAGAGAAAAGCCTGGAAGATTAACGATGAAACTATATCAAGACATCAGTTTATAAACCCTCATACAAATCATATAATCTAAGTCTCATTTTTCTTAGATGAATACAACTGGATGAGTATTTTCTCCATGTTTAAAATCTGAACTAATATCTGACTCCTCTCAAATTTCTTTCCACAGTAGACCAAAAATATCAAAACTTAGAATGAGTGAATCAAAAAGAACAAACACCAAACCAGCACCCACATCACTGACTGAGGGCTGATTTTTATATCATTCCATCCTTTATTTATTCAAATCAAAACTTTACAATTTTGGTCAAAATGTCTTTTTCCCTTAAAGCCTGTAAAAGATTTTTCCCTCATGACCTGAAGCCGACGAGAGTAGCGACACCATCACTCAATAACAAATGATCTAATCACTCTGTCCTGAGAGGTAAAATGAGTGCTTTTATGAATGGAGTCTGGTGGCTTTGAAGACTGCAGTATGCTCTCGGTTCCTGTCAGAAAGAAGTAATCTATTTGAAAATAAAAAGCACCAGAGCCGGACCTGGCCTTTAACTACAGGTCATTTAAAAACAAAAAAAACATAACCATGGTAACGTGGTGTCCGATTTGCTGTTACACATTGGATAGCAATCAAAACAAAACATCTTTCTTGTTGGATGGTTGCAGAATTGATGTTGTATGTTTTTGGAATATTATGGTGTAAATTTTGTACATCCAGCATTTAGTCCTTTTATAAAATGTTAAACTATGTTGCACTGTTAGATGCAAAAACAGATTTACAATATCAACCAACCCTCATGAATCTGTTTCCCTGTCCATCTGCAGTATTGACTTATCCTGGATCAGACTATGATATTATAGGCTTCATATTTCACCCATTTGCCCGCATCCCGAAAGTTTTTCAACTGTTGGATAAGGTTCATAAGAGCTTGTTGACGTGTATTGAAATGGGATTATTTCACTAATTTCTTGATAATGTAATGAACTAGGACTGTGTTTGGTAATGTTAAATGAGAAATATGCACAGCAGATGCCTCTCTCACTCAGCAGTCTTCTGTTCTCATACACTACCTTATCCATCACTATCCCTGTCATCTACCACTTAATTTCTTCCTCACTGTGGACGTCCAGGAGCTCCTGCACCTCGAGGTCTTGCCTTTTATCCACCATCCATCATTCACCTCCAGTTTATCTGAAAACATCTCTGCTGCCTTTGAATCATTTGTTTTGGGTCATGCCCAGTTGGCGCCCCTGGCTTGGTGCCGTTCACATTGAAATCAACCCCAAAGCTGAGTCAGTGAGCGTGGTTTAACCCTTGTTGAGCTTTATGTATAAAACACACTCAGGCCTCATTTAACCACCATTAGAACTCTGCATCACACTAACAGAGCTTGTAAGATGCATAGGATTTAGATCAATAGGCTTGATGGGAGACTGTGTGCCTCTCTGAGGTGTGAGGACATCTTGATGATGGTGTAGTGAAGTATGCATCATTTTGCCTGTTTTTAATATTCTTCTTTTGTGCAGAGGTTGCTCCTGGTTTGCCCCTCCTTGTTGCTGCCAGCGCTGCTGTTGACCAACATCCGGCTGAGAAAAGCTGTTTATGATGACAAAGCTGAACATGAGTTGGTGTTGATGGGTTTGTTTTGTGTCTCCTCCCTCCAGGGATGCCTGCAGCTTATGACCTCAGCACAGTCATTGGCAGCGGCCCGTCAGTGTCTCACAACAACCTCATCCCCCTGGGTACGAATCACACTCCTCCTGACAGCTCAACATCTCATGGTACTTACTGAAGTGGGGAGCAACAGAGGGTCTGCATGGACTCAGATGAAAGCAGCATAGAAATGTTCATGTCGTCATCTCCAGTGACAGATGATAATATTGCTTACCTAAATATTTTCACCACCAAAAGTTTTTCCCTTTCCTTCACGACTTCCTCACTCAGTGTATTATTTTCACACACACTACTTACAGAGCTTCACTTTCAACGATAGACTGTAGGTAAAGATGATGATTCCTTTTTGCGACGTTGCTCGTTCATTGTGTTATAAATCCAGCACACCCACTGGTATATCTACACAACCAATGTGCACTGAAAACTTGAACATATATCAGCATAATAATGACCAGCAGAAACCATCTACTAACTATTAGGAGGGCTGGTACAGCTGCCATGGTTGATCCAGATATTTTAGTTTCACCTTTGGTTAGCTGTCTTTATACACTAAAATTCAGGTGTTAAACTGCCCCCCTGTCATCTGGTTGTCTGGTGCTTCCACACAGCTTGTGTGAGGCCATCTACTTTGTGCTGTGTAGCGACACTCAGGACACACCAGTATAAATGTATATTTGACTGTGCTCTCCTCTCTGATTGTTCATAGTGAACACCGGTATTGTAAACCACACCCACTCCAGGATGGGCTCCATCATGAGCACAGGAATTGTCCAGGGTAGGTGGGCCTGTCACCGTATAAAAACACAGTGAGGTGTACCAGGCAGGTGTTCAGTGGGAATGTTGGAGCTAAAGCTTTGTTTGTCCCTGCAGGAGCCACTACGGGGCAGTCAGGTCCCAGCAACAGCGGTACTTACTATCCCGTCACCAACCAGTTCACCATGGGGGGTGCTGCCATTTCCATGGCGTCACCCATGGTCATCCCCAGCAACACCATGCATTACGGCAGTTAAGACGAAGACCTCGCGATGACCTCTTCGACCTCTCCGCCCTGCATGACAAGAGATCCCCATCCTCTCCCAGTGGAGCCCCTCAGTCCAGCCCCGCCCCCCAACCCTGACTGACGCACCAACCGCAGCCAAAACCAGTATACCAAAACCAGTGCCGTGCTGGCACTGCCCCCTCTTGTTCGTCCTCACCATCCTACCTTGTTGAGTCCATCACTATGTGAACGGTCGAATGCTCTCGTATCCGTCCAGACTCTTGCCACCCCCTTGGATCCTTTGCGACTTGACCATGTGCACAGCTGAGATGCACAGCTGTTATCCTCTTTCTGGGTTTTCTCCCTCAACATGTATCTCAGCCCCTCTATTCCCCCTCCTTTATCGTTTTTTTATGTGTCATAGTAAGCCCCCAAATGTTTCTTCGCTGCCAGATACCAGCACCAGTCTGCTCCTACAGCTCTCCCCACCTCTCCACCAGACCTACACTGAAGCTGTCCTTTTGTACAGTAGGACACTATCATCATCATCATCATCATCAGTACCCATCTCTGGACTTCCATCAAACCTTTTCACATTTGATCCAAACATCAAGGTCTGCCATACTTCTAGACTCATTCAAGACAAACGCGAGCAAACATATTATCCACTCGTCTGTGCACTCCTGCAGGTAGTTTTGATTAGAGGCAGATCTGTGTGTGACAGAAGCTGTCTACATGTCCAGGCACCCTGAGGAGGATGGGAGATATGTTTATTGTGACCTGGACAAACTGATCCTCTTGTTGTGCTCAGTATGAGTGATGCTAACATGAGGTTTTGGAAGCATGGCACACTGGTCACCTTCCATGCTGAGTAAAGAGATAAATAGGCACCGAGTCCATCTCGCCTACCACAGATTCTAGTTTCCACTGGCCCCACTTGTCGATACACTACACAGACTGGAAGTGAGCAGCGTGCATCACATTAAATGATAGTTTAGCCTCAATGTGACCAGTATTTTTACACTTCACTGTGGCCTCATCACTGCAACACCTTTCACATTACACACAGTCATTTGACCTCATAAAATACGAATATATATATTACAAGGTTCCCACAAGTGGAAATCCTGGAAAACCTGAAAAATGACTGACCAATTTTCCAGTCATGGAAAACATGGAAAATAAAAAAAAAGCTCAACTGTCCTGGAAACAGTTACGCTATCCTGGAAAAATATTTATGTTGCTTACAAGGCATGGAGAGGATACATAATTTCTAGGATATTCCATTTTCCAGGACATTTTTTTTCTCATTTTTCCATGTTTTCCATGATAGGAAAATTGGTCAATTGTTTTCCAGTGACACATGGGAACCCTGTATTAGTACAGCTTTATATTTGCCTGTACACCTCACCTTTGATGTGGTTAGCTCAAAGGCTAGCACCACATCACCTTTATCTGAAGGTAAAATACACAACTGTCTCAATACAACTCTGTGTTAATTGAATGTGTAAAAAATGATAAGATCAGACATTTTCAGAGCAGTCCAATATTAACATAAAGCCAGATGACACTTTTTAATCACAAACAATTAATAGAAGGAGTTTTTGGAAGGTGTATTTGTCATGTTTGTGACTGAGCTAGGTTAACATTTTGTCTTGAGATATATCTGTTCATCTGATCGTGGGTTTGATGCCTGGCAAGCATGTTTCCTAAAACACTGCATGTTTCAGAGCTTCTACAGGATCTAAGTCTCTCTCTCTCTCTCTCTCTCTCTCTCCCTCTCCTCATTTGGGGTAGAGCTGATGCCTCAGAACGCTTCATCTAGGTCATGTGATGTACAGTCACGTCTAAAGGGAGAAGTGCTCTGAATGGGTCACACCTCTTACAGCCTCTGCATGATTGATACCTTTAAGAATCTGAGGCGAACACTTAAAGCCGTCCTAGTTGTTGCCTTGAGTTGTACACAAAAAGAGCTCAAGTTCAGCATGGAAGGTGACCAAAGGGACAGAAAGCTTTTTGTCTTAGTTAAAGCTAGAAGTGTAACCATGCTGCTCCCATTCTGTTCTCCTCATCCTACACCCTGTTTTGAGCTGAGAGGACATATCAGCAGCTCCTCCCCAGCCAGTCATCTGTTGAGCCGGCCTGCTCCAGCACAGTTGGAGGAGGAAGATAGTGAGTATGAACCAGTGACCCAGGTGGCAGCCAGCTGGCCGTCACAATGAGAGAAGCTGTGCTGGATCGGCAGTGTCCTAGTTTACATCCTCGCGTTCCTCCCCTGCACCTCCTCCCAACCTCCTTTGAGACTGCAGCAAAGAGACTTCAACGTGGAGGCGTGGGAGACGGGGCCAGTCCACCCGGCTCCCCCCTCAACTGTTCACCATGAATGAAATGCAACATATCATGCCCCGGCACCCTCGTCACGGAGAGAAGGACTGACACATGTATGCATTGCTTCCAGTGTCACAACTGTTGGACTCGGTTCATTTGGAATTTACTAGTTACAGTGAGTTTTAAGAGAGCTGAGAAAAAAAATGTCTCTTTGTAGGATTAACCTTTTTGTTATCTTTATTTTGTTTTTTCTTTCACAAAAAACAACAAACGATGAAAAAAAAGAGAGCAAATTAAATGTGGTGGAGTTGTTCCAAAACTATCCTGGAATCAGGTGTAGTACTTTTTAATGTGTTAATAATAGACTGTGGACACGTCGGATGTCTGCTGTGGTAGTTAGCCTGTAGTGTTCCCTTGACATTGAATCTTTGCTCTGTGTAATCAAACAGTGGCGTCCACTTTTATCATGGAAAAGGAAGACTGTCATGTTCTGTCATCTCTGAGTTGATCAACCAGAAATAACACCATTCTCACTGTTTGACGTCGACTCTTCTGCACCAGACGTAGCCAAAGAGTCTCTGACTCAGCATTTATGTTGTGCACTGTCAGTAAAGTCAGGAGCTTTTGATCTGTCGCAGCCAGCTGCTCCAGCTCTTTAAATTAGGGAAACAGGAAGTAGTGGGAACTAGTAATAGTCAAGGAAAATTAATGAAACTGGAATCACTATTAATGGAGCATAAAACTTGTTCCTGCTGTAACAATCCGTCTAAACGATGGACAGACAATAATCCCCCTTTCTCTGCAGGAAGCTGAAAAATAGCCGGCTCTTCATCTGCTTCAGTGCCAGTGCTCAGAGCTGATACTACACCTGATTTCCAGGTGCTGGCATTGTTGTGGATCATGAAGAGGAAGAGGCGGCACAGTGGTGTAGCGGTTAGCACTGTCACCTCACAGCATGTTACGGGTTTGATTTGGCCTTTCTGTGTGGAGTTTGCATGTTCTCCTCACGTCTGTGTGGGTTCTCTCTGGTACTCCGGCTTCCTCCCACCATCCAAAAACATGCATGGGGATTAGGTTAATTGGCTAATTTAAATTGTCTGTAGGTGTGAATGTGAGTGGTTGTCTGTCTCTATTTGTCCTGTGATGAACTGGAGACTTGTCCAGGGTGTACCCTGCCTTTCACACTAAGACAGCTGGGATAGGCTCCAGCCCCCTGCGACCCTATGAGAGGATAAGTGGTAGTGGATGACCCCAATGACAATATGTCGCTCTGCACACAACGTGTCGCTTGAGTTTTGACCTCCTCAAAGTTTCCCCTTCTCTGTGCACCTTGAAAGTAGGTGACATTGTGCCAGAAATATCCTCCTCTGCTTTTACAGTGATGGTTCACGGTCGACCCAAGCAGATGTGTCATTGCGACGAAGGTTGTCTGCAGAAAAATGCAGCAGCTGTAAGTACCAGGATAATGCCACATATAGTAACAAGACTACAGCCATGCTATCAGCTGTGAGAGGCTGCACCATAGTATGTCCAGGTCATAGAAGTCACAGTGTGAGTAGTAAAAAAAAAAAAAAAAAAAAAAATCTCAGTGTAGTATGTTGATAAAAGTGACAGTATAGTACATGGCTCATCAAAATGCTCTCCAAGGTCAGCACAGGGTCGGGCAGCTAATTAAAGCTATTAAAGATTGTAGTATCAATAAGCTCTGACGTTAACGATGTTAATGTACGTCATTTATTATCACACTGTTATATGTAGTTGAGAAAATAATAGATATATAGATCCCTGTGTTTCAAAGGGTATTCTGGGTCACCATGATAGCTTGATCCACCTACCTGCTGCGTTAGTACTGCGATAGCTGTTTGGCTAGTGGGAAGAAACAACTAGCTTTAATATCTATAATGATATCTATGATCAAAGTTAATCTGATTTATAAACCTAATTACAAGAAGAATGGACATGAACATATACTCACTGGTCACTTTATTAGGTACACCTCACCTTCAGAACTGCCTTAATTCTTCACGTCATACTTTTATCAAAGTGTTGGAAACATTCCTCACAGATTTTGGTCCATATTAACATGATAGCATCACTCAGTTGCTGCAGATTTGTCAGCTGTTCATCTATGATGAGAATCTCTGTTCCTCCACATCCAAAAGGATCTACTGGATTGAGATCTGGTGACTGTGGAGTCCAGTGAACTCTTTGTCATGTTCTAGAAACCAGTTTGAGATGATCTGAGCTTTGTGACATGGAGCATTATCCTGCAGGAAGTAGCTATCAGAAGATGGTCCACTGTGGTCATAAAGGGATGGACATGGTCAGTAACAATACTCAGGTAGGCTGCAGAGTTTAAACCATGATCAGTTGGTGCTAAAGAAAATATGCTCCACCATTACACCAGCAGCAGCCTGAACCATTGATACAAGACAGGATGGATCCATGCTTCATGATGTTTACTCCAAACTCTGACCATCTGAATGTTCAGCTGAAATGGAGACTGGTCAGATCAGGTTTCTCCATCTTCTGTTGTCCAGTTGTGGTGATCCTGTGTGAACTGTAGCCTCAGTTTCCTGTTCTTAGCTGACAGGAGTGGCTCCAGGTGTGCTCTTCTTCTGCTGCTGTACTCCATCTTCTTCAAGGCTCCAGTGTTGATATTCTGTGTTCTTTGGTTGTAACCAGTGGATATCTGAGTTACTGTTGTCTTTCTATCATCTTCAACCAGGGGACTATCAGTTGTGTTGTGCAGAAGTCAGGTTGGTACACAGCTGACAACCCTATTTGACAACTACTAGAATCCAGATTATGGAAAGAACCAATCAGCTAAGAAAGAAAAACAACAGTCCACCATAAACACCAAGTGCAGTCCCAAACCCAAAAACCCATCAAGCACTATGATAAAACTGGCTCATATGAGGACCATCCAGGACAGGAAGACTAAGACTGACCTCTGCTGCTGAGGATCAATTCATCTGAGTCACCAACCTCAGAAATCACAAGTTAACAGCAGCTCAGATTAGAGTCCAGATAAAGGCCAAACAAGCTGCTAAGAAACCACTACTAAGGAGAAGGAACAAGCAGGAGAGATTTGTTTTGGCCCAGAAACACAAGGAATGGACATTAGAGCAGTGGAAACCTCCAAAACTGAGATATTTGGTTCCACCCACCATGTCTTTCTGTGATGGAGAAAAGGTGGACGGATCATCTCTACATGCATGGTTCCCACCCTGAAGCATGGAGGAGGAGGTGTGATGGTGGGGGTTGCTTTGCTGGTGACACTTTTGAGGATTCTTTAAAAACCGAAGGCACACTGAACCAGCATGGCTACCACAGCATCCTGCAGCAACATGCCATCCCATCTGGACCATGATGTTTTTTCAACAGGACAGTGAGGCCAAACACACCTGCAGGCTGTGTGAGGGCTCTTTGACCAAGAAGAGAGTGATGGAGAGCTGCGTCACCTGACCTGGCCTCCACAGTCACCTGACCTAAACCCAGTTGATGGTTTGGGATGAGATGGACCGCAGAGTGAAGGCAGAAGGCCAACAAGTGCTCAGCATGTCTGGGAACTCCTTCAAGACTGTTGGAAAACCATTTCAGGTGACAATTTACCTCATGAAGGTCATCCAGAGTGAGCAAAGCAAAGGGTGGCTATTCTGAAAAAAATAAAACATGTTTGGTGTTATTTCTCACTTTTTATTTTACTACATAATTCCACGTGTTCATTCATGGTTTTGATGAAAAACTACAAACAGAGGCGTGTCTATAGATCACGGCCAAGTCGTCATTAAACAGAGAAATGGTTCTCAAATGACCTTCCTGCTTAAATGAAGGTTAAATAATTAAAATAAATGGTGTCACCATAATTACAAGCTTCTTGAACATGAGAAAACTCACTATGTTTCTGTACAAATAACCAATGTTCTGTCAATGTGAAATTTAAATGTGAGTTTCTGATCCACATCTGTTCATTTTCACAGGTTAAAGCACTGATTCTTTACAAAGCAGTAAACCTACAGATACAGGCATTTTGTCTGATGAACACTTTAAACAGTAAATGCTGATAGATTTTACACATAAACATAGGTTCTATTTATTAGTTTATGTCTGAGTGAAGAGAGCAACCATTTCCACACAGTAGAACTAAAATTAATAAAGTAAAAATAATATTTGTCAGGACCCGGTCTGTTCCAGCTGCCCCATCTGTTCTGCACATGTGTGGTTGCCTTTACTCAGTATACCTGGTGGGAATGTTCTGATTGACTACTGACTCTACTGAGAGACAAAATGCACCACACAAAGAGCAGTGAGACGCAAAAGTCTATGGACACGGCAGCACAGCACCAGCCTGCAGACACTCTGGTTGACCTACAGCAACCTGGTCCAAGAGATCTGGGTCTGTCCATGATGAAGTTGTGCTGAAGCACACAGAACATGATGCATGATGTTCTGTTTTTACACCAGCAGACATGCTAATATGGCAGCAGTCCCATATGTGAAATGGGGATATTAATTGGAGTACTGCTGTTACAAAGTGCCTCACAAAAGAAAGCAAGAGACCAAACACATACACTATATTGCCAAAAGTATTTGCTCACCTGCCTTGACTCACATATGAACTTAAGTGACATCCCATTCCTAATCCATAGGGTTCAATATGACGTGGGTTCACCCTTTGTATCTATAACAGCTTCAACTCTTCTGGGAAGGCTGTCCACAAGGTTTAGGAGTGTGTTAATGGGGATTTTTGACCATTCTTCCAGAAGAGTATTTGTGAGGTCACACACTGATGTTGGATGAGAAGGCCTGGCTCTCAGTCTCTGCTCTAATTCATCTCAAAGGTGTTCTATCAGGTTGAGGTCAGGACTCTGTGCAGGCCAGTCAAGTTCATCCACACCAGACTCTGTCATCCATGTCTTTATGGACCTTGCTTTGTGCACTGGTGCACAGTCATGTTGGAAGAGGAAGGGGCCAGCTCCAAACTGTTCCCACAAAGCTGGGAGCATGGAATTGTGCCTCAGCATCCACTGACCCCGCTCCGTCAGTGTACGTGGTCTACCACTTCGTGGCTGAGTTGCTGTCGTTCCCAAACACTTCCACATTCTTATAATACAGCTGACAGTTGACTGTGGAATATTTAGAAATTTCACGACTGGATTTGTTGCACAGGTGGCATCCTATCACAGTTCCACGCTGGAATTCACTGAGCTCCTGAGAGCGACCCATTCTTTCACAAATGTTTGTAAAAGCAGTCTGCATGCCTAGGTGCTTGATTTTATACACCTGTGGCCATGGAAGTGATTGGAACACCTGATTCTGATTATTTGGATGGTTGAGCGAATACTTTTGGCAATATAGTGTATGATTGATTTCCAATTGTTACAATAAATGGTTCATTTTGACGCCAAGGGCTTCCACATTATAGTTTTACCCCATTGATTTGGCTCATTTTCAGAAACAGAAATTACATTCTCAAGTCTCTCAGATAACTTACAGCAGAACAGTCTTACAATTCAGCACAACACCATAGCTCACTTGCAAAAGCTCATATGTTTCCTTTCCCGTATAAATATTAAGTGCAACCAAAATGCAAAGATCATTCTGCATTGCTTTGGCTCACTTCTTTTTTATTCACACACATAAAGTAACTTGCATACATCACCATGACCATCCTTGGATGAGTAGTGAACCTGATGAGTGAACCTCATTTTTAGGGATGTCATGTATCTAAACAAACTGTTTGATTGGTCATCTGAGATGTTAGAAACTCCACCTTTTTTGAAGTTCTTTAATAATAGATGTAATAGATTCATGTATGGTATTTATGGTGTTCTTGACTAGTTTTGACACTTGAACAGACCATTGTTCATGTGATGACTGTTTACAATGAAATGATGCTGACATGTTTTGGAGAGAAAAACCGTTAGACTGAGAATCAACAATCAGTTTAGATCAACCACATCCAGTCACTTGGAAATTGTGCTAAATGCAGGCTAATTGTGCTAGGTGTAGGCTAACTGTGCTAACTGTGGGCTAAGTGTGCTAACTGTAGGTTACCTCTGCTAAATGTAACCTACTTATGCTAACTGTAAGTTAACTGTGCTAACTGTAAGCTACAGTGCCTTGCAAAAGTATTCACCCCCCTAAGCTTTTTATCTATTTTGTTAGATTTCAACCTCTCATTTAAATGAAGTGAAATGAGAAATATATATATATATATATATATATATATATATATATATATATATATATATATATATATATATGTATATATATGTAAGAATAATTTAAAGAAATAAAAAAGTGAAAATTGGCATGTGCATATGTATTAACCCCCTTTGTTATGAAGCTCCTTAAAAAGTACTGGTGCAATCTATTACCTTCACAAGTCACAGACTTAGTGAAATGAAGTCCACCTGTGTTCAGTCTAAGTGTCACATGATGTGTCAGTATAACCACCTTTTCTGAGAGGCCCCAATGGGCTGCAACTCCACTTAGCAAGAAGCATCACATCATGAAGACCAAGGAGCTCTCCAAACAAGTCAGGGACAAAGTTATAGAGAGATACAAGTCAGGACTGGCTTATAAAAAAATATCTACATCTTTGATGATCCCCAGAGAACCATCAAATCCATAATCCCCAAATGGGAACAGAGAGACCAAAGGTAACCCTGAAGGAGCTGCAGAGTTCCACAGCAAACACTGGTGTGTCTGGCCATAGAACTACTATAAGCTGTACACTCCATAGAGCTGGGTTTTATGGAAGAGTGGCCAGAAAAAAGCCTTTACTTAGTATTAAAAATAAGAAGGCACGTTTTGAGTTTGCCAAAAAGCATGTGGCCGACCCCCTAAATGTATGGCGGAAGGTGATCTGGTCAGATGAGACTAAAATTGAACTTTTTGGCCACAAAGGGAAATGCTATGTCTGGCGGCAACCCAACACATCCCATCACCCCAAAAACACCGTCCCCACAGTGAAACATGGTGGTGGCAGCATCATGCTGTGGGGATGTTTTGCAGCAGCAGGGACTGGGAAACTGGTCTGCATAGAGGGGAAGATGGATGGTGCTAAATACAGGGACATTCTGGAGCAAAACTTGTTCCAGTCTGCCTGTGATTTGCGACTGAGACCAAGGTTCACCTTCCAGCAGGACAATGACCCGAAGCACACTGCTAAAGCTACGCTTGGATGGTTTAAGATGTTAAATGTGCTAGAACGGCCTAGTCAGAGCCCAAACCTCAATCCGATTGAAAATCTCTGGTTTGACTTGAAGACTGCCGTTCACAAGCGGAAACCATCCAACTTGGAGGAGCTGGAGAAGTTTTGCCATGAGGAATGGGCAAATATCCCAGTTGCAAGATGTGGCAAGCTCATAGAGACTTATCAGAAGAGACTTACAGCAGTAATTGCTGCAAAAGGTGGCTCTACAAAGTACTGACTTCAGGAGGGTGCATAATTATGCACACTGAAGTTTTTTTTTTTTTTTTTTTTTTTTTGCCTTTTTGTTGTTTGTTCACAATAAAAAAAAAAAAAATCACATCTTCAAAGTTGTTGGCATGTTCTGTACATGAAATGATGCAAAGGCTCAAACAATATATTTTAATTCCAGGTTGTGAGGTATTAAAACGTGAAAAATTCCTAGGGGGGTGAATACTTTTGCAAGGTGCCGTACTTACGCTAACTGAAGGCTAACTGCACTTAATCTTTGCAAAGATGTACTGAGACATTGAGACATGTACAGACATCTGCAATTTGATGAAATGAGTGAGAAACTAAGTTGTCTTGTGAACAATCACCAAGTGATTGAGAGGTTTGTGCATGTTATTTTGAGAATGTAATTTCTGTTTCAAGGAATGAACCAAACCAGTGGAGAAAAACAGCAATAAATGTCACTGTACAAATATAATTTTCAGAAAATCAGACACTTTATTTCAACAGTTAATACAAATTACAAATAATTATAAAATGAGTTCTTTTCATTTTGTAATGGTAATCTTTCTCATTACAGACAGTCTTGTAGTGGAAGTGTATACGTTTGAGGGCACATAATCATGTATTTATGTATTAGTATGTGTGGACATCAGTCTGTGTGCTCCTCGTCTGTCTTGTCCTTGGTAATGGGGAATTCCAGCGATGTCCTGAACCGCCCGGGCGCCTCTTGCTCCTCACTGATTGCCTGCTTTGCCACAGGGGCGTGGATACGTAGCTGCCCTCCATCCATCAGGGAGCAGGAGAGCCCGGACAGATCCAGGTGATTCGGAAGGTCGATCTTCTGGGCGAACCCCATATGAGACGAAGCTGAGGAGCAGAAGGAGGCGCAGGAAGAGGAGGAGGAGCAGGACTGGGTCTCTTCTGCTCCGGCCTGTTTCATGGCCACCACCGCCAGGCTGCGTCCCTCCAGTTTGACGCTGATATCACTTGGGGCGTAGCCGCGAGCGTCGAGGGTCACCAAGAGCTCGCCGTTGTTCTCTGTGGCGTGCTGAGTGTTGTTGTGCAGCTCTGTGCTGGGAGCGACTCTCTGCTGCTCGTTGTCATCCCTCAGCCTGAAACAGTCAGAATCCAGATCAGTGTTTGGTTCACTTGAAGTAACGAACCATTTGGAGAAAACACCATCAGGTTCACAAACTCATCCACTGATTCAGAGGAAACCAACTAGAGATCTGAAAACAACCTAAAAGCCAATCAGGTGTAACCACTACTGAGTTCACTACGACTTTTTCTGGGCGTACCTCGCCAAAGTGGAGGAAATGAAGGGCAGCTGGCCAAGTCGGAGCAGGTGGGGTCCATCGTGAAGCTCCTTCAGAAGGCTGCTGGCCAGTTTGGTTCTGTGGTTGAAGAAGTCCTTGTGCTGCAGCGGCCACAGCATTCGCTCCTGGCTGAAGAAAGGGTCGTCACCAAACAGGCTGGTCAAGGCTGCATGCTGGGACATCATGTCAGTGGTGGAGGGCAGTTATTGACAAGAGTTCGACTCCTTGTTTCTTTGTTGCAGATCCCCTCTGTCAGGTTTTGGTATCTTTCAGCTCTGTTGAAGAGGAGGAACAGCTTCCAGAGTCTCCTCTTGTCTTTATAGTAGTTTGGAACATTACACAGCACTTCTCTGCTTTATATACTCAGCTGTCCAGCTCCGTCCCGCCCACTGTGCTATTTCCACTCCATGAGTTCACTGTTGTTGTTAGCATGTGCCAGCGAGGTCAGGAATGCCCTGCAACTCATCAAAAGGCTAAAGACAGCTCATGGTCATATCCTGTTTGTGCGTGGCCATGTTCACACTGCAGTCCTGTTTCTGAGTTATACTTCCTAATATAAGATGGAGATATGGATTCTTTACCCATTTCTCATGTAGCAGTATGAGTATAAATGTGGACGGATGGCAGTAAAAAGAAGTGATGACATGGAGAGTTACTGTACTTAACACTTTATTTAACTAATGTCTCATTTAACACACTCTTTGGTGTTGAAAAAAAACACTTAAAGTGACAGTAAAACAAATCACAGTCCCTCTGACCTGAGGGAAGAAAGAACAGAATCTCAATCCTCTCAGCCTATAAATTTAACTTCTGCCAAGCAAATAGATTCAAACTGGGAGTTTATTGTTGGGCTTTGATTTTTTTTTTTTTTAAATCAAGAATAACTGTGAAACTTTGGGGAGAAATTCTGGAGAATACAAGAAAAGGCAGATGTGAGGACAAAACTGCTAAAGGCCTTCTCTAATCATTTTATGGAGAACATCAAACAAAATTTGGAGTATATTTTGTTCAAGCTTTAAGGTTTACATTCTTGTGTAAATTATACTTTATGTAAGGCATCTAGGCTATGTGAATATTGATGCCTCTCTGTGGTAAATATGAAGTTACAGCCAGCAGCTGGTTAGCTTAGCATAAAGACTGGAAATGGGGGGAACAGCTAGCCTAGCTCAGTTCAAAGGTAACAAAAATCAGCAAACAGCATCTCCAAAACTCACAACACTCTCAAATTTGTATTCATTCTTATTTAGCATTCTTGTTGTACTTTTTATATACACGCTATATTTATATGTATTTCCATGTTGTGTCATCATAATGTGCCCAGATTCACTGTGTCTGTGGAAAGTTTTTGTCATCACGTAGAATGTGGAGAAACCAGATTGCAAGTGAAAAAACTTTCTACACTACGGCTACGTTCAGGCCACAGTCTGAAGTGACCCAAATCTGATTTTTTTCACCCCTGTGTGACCTATATCTGATCTTTTAATTGCAGTCTGAATGACACAGATATGATTTTTTCAAATGCGACCCAGGCCACTTGGATATGTGGTCCTAAAACCGATACATATCCGATCTTTTGACATGTGACTTTAGTCTGAACAGCCATTCATCCGAACTACACATCATCAACTGCACTGAAGTAGGCAGAAGCGAGAAGAAAAACAACAACCATGGCAGACGATAATGGGGAAAGTAGTCAATGGAGGGAAAGTGAGGTTTCTGAGTGAATTCATATTTGAGGGGATAGCTCTATTCAGGTCAAACTGGAGGGGTCCCGATGGAATCAGGCGGTTTACTCTCCACCGCTAGCGTCCATGTTTACTTCTGGAAACACTGAGCGTGCTCGCTGCGTGTGACGTCGTCCTCCAAAGCGCATGCAGGACACTTTTGGGGCATTTAAAGTTCACACTGGCGATCGCATACAAGTCACATTTTAATGGAAATGTGAAAAAAAGTTGTATTTCACAAAAAAAATTGAATTGAGTATTAAGGCCTGCAGTCTGAACGTGGCCTAGCCGGTGTCAATTAATTTGTTGAGTAAACCTGTTTGTTTTCTTCATGGTTACAACTGGGAATACCCATCGCTGGTGAACACCCTGTTCTGGTGCTGCTGGTGTATTCTTCCTTTAGGCCAAATAAATATGAATCATTGTTGCACTGTTGACATCCAGCTGAATGTGTCCCTCATGACAGATGACACAGATGAATTAACCTTTTTGCACAACGACATAACTGCTGTCAAAGACTGGATGGCTAATAGTTTATTTCAGCTCAACACAGACAAGGCTGAGGTTTTAATCTTTGCCTCTAAAGTGCAATGGGTCCCTTTCCCCTGCAGCTACATCCAGCCTTAGAAACCTTGGAGTCATTTTTGATCAGCACATTGATAAGATATTGTTTTCTCTACCATTATTGCCTATCAGGTCTGTTGTATCACATTACATGACTTTTCACACTTTTATCTCTGCCCATCCTGATTATTGTAGTTCAGTTTTCTTCTGTCTGAGCGAGTCATCCCCCGACCGTCTTCAAATGGTCCAAAATGAAGCTGCGAGGCCATTAACCACGTCTCATAGAATGACAGAAACCAATGTCATTATCCTTACACCGGTTTCAGATGTTTTTTTTTTCTGTACTGATAAAACTGACAACCAAAAATCTGACGACAGCTGCTGTTCAGGACTGAGCATGTTGACCAACAATGTGAATAAAACATGTCTCGTCTCAGATTACAGGTGCTTGTCACTGTTTCTTCGATGAGCTCAGAGCGCGAACATTTCCCAGAGTGTGTGCGTGTGTGTGTGTGTGAAGCCAGCATGCTAACATTACAAGGAGCCTGTGTCATATCTATTTGTGGCTGTCGAGGCATTTTACTGTAAATCTGCCTCACATCACTGGCTCACATATGATTGGCTGAAAATAGGTGCTCCATTATGATATTTTTCACTTCTGCTTTTCACTGTATGTTCATACAAAATGTATTCTAGTATCAGTTTTATCACATTTAATACTAGCCTACAGTTGTCAAAATTGTTCAACTGTTCATTTTTAGGCTTTTGTGCTTTTGTTGTATGGACTATTTCCTGCCTTCATTCTGATTTGAATAGACACAACTGGACTGAATTTGGATGGATTAAGACATTGTCAGACTGAGAAAAAAAGAAAGGAAGTAATCTTGAAGTTACTTACCAAAAATACACAAGTGTGTCAGTGAAACAGGATGCCAGCGACAGAAATAGAAAGGGGGATTCAAGATGGCTGCTGATTCCTGGGATTATTCTGACAGCACCCAGCTCAGTCTGCTCAGTATTTATGGTTGACTGAGATCATCAGCTTAAGACTCTCCATGGTCATATGTGGGTTATGAGTACAAATATAAGTAAATATAAATATATGAAGTATATAAAATTAAGGTTTACTCAAAATAAAACACTCAGATTAAACACTTTGCTTTTAAGCATGTATTAACAGTTTGTTCCTATAAATGTTGTTGATAGCACTGAGAGGAACACTTCAACATTTTAGGAAAAAGAAAGGGAAAAGTGTTTTCCTTTAACCATCACTTTGATAACGCAAGAGTCAGTCAAGAGTAAATATGAGGATTAGCTAGTAAGATAAATTAATGTAAAGAACTAGAAAAGCACTCAGAGAGTGCAGACCTCAGCCAAGGCAGCATTCTGACAGAGTGTATTCTCCTGCAAGCCCACAACGCCTAAGAATGTAACGTGTTGATTTTGACGCAACCTTAAAATCCACATTTAACATTGTATTCACATTAATATCATGTATTTTTTTTATTTATTTATTCTCTATTTCATATTTTGTCACACTTGAATTTGAATTTTTAAAAAAGACCAAAATACCAGTAAAACTTTGCAAATTAATTTGAGAATTCTTTTCCAGATACTATGTTTAGACCAGTTGCATTGCTCTAGCTCCTTCCTACATGAAGTTATAGTTAAAAATACATATTTGACCTTGGTAACCTTGACCTTTTACTGATCTTACCGAAACTCCGAACTGAGCTAGCCAAAGGCTAATCAGCGAGGCTAGGCTAACAAGCAGCTACCAGCAGCAAAAACTGATCATAATGCTGCTGCTGTGTTTTAAAAATCACCTTTTCAGATTGAGAGGTTTTAGGTGGAGCTGCAGGGTTTGGTGGAGTTGTGGGGAAAAATCATTTGCAGCCGCTTTCTGACGGAGCATCTCTGTCTATGCAATGTCTGACTTTTTAAACAGAACAATGATATGAAATAAGGTTGTGTTCAAGCATGAAACAGACTCAACATGCTCTGGTCATTTTTCTGTATCAGCAGGGACCATGAGTCGGCAATAAAGTCATTTGCCTATAAGCCAGCGGAAAAATATGCCGATACATGCCAATAAGTGCCAACATCCAGGTAAACTCTATTTTATACAGGCTATGGGTGAAATAGTACTAGATATTTACACACCGGAAAAAATGCAACACAGAATAATAAGTCAACAGAACAACAAGCCATCCATCCATTTTCTACCACTTATCCTCTCATAGGGTCACGGGGGGGCTAGAGCCTATCCCAGCTGTCTTATGGTGAAAGGCAGGGTACACCCTGGACAAGTCTCCAGTTCATCACAGGACACACAGAGACAGACAACCACTCACACTCACATTCACACCTACGGTCAGTTTAAATTAACCAATTAACCTAATCCCCATGCATGTTTTTGGATGGTGGGAGGAAGCCGGAGTATCAGAGAGAACCCACACAGACACAGGGAGAACATGCAAACTCACAGAAAGGAGTTATTTTGCAAACCATCAAACAAACCCCAGTGAAACAGTCTCACCAGGTTGTGACTCAACCACAGTGAAATATGTTGAAATGGGTTACAGAGAACCATACTGGTTCTCCAAAAACTATTGAAAACATATCAATACATATTCATTAAATATATAAAGAAAAAAACAACAGCAAAAAAATACTGATTCTACTGAATACTTTTTCTTGCTTGTCTTGGTCATTCAAATATTCAAACTGGCAACTACCACAACACATTCAAAAGTGTTGTTTCTACTCCATGATCAGCTGTCAATTTAAGATTTTAACATTTCACTTACAATTCTTTGTGTCAGAAAAAAACAGTACCTTCTCCTCGGTAACCACTGCTGACCTTTGACACCTCAAAAGTCCACACATCTCAAGGTTACATTTTCATAGAGACCTTCATCATCACTGATGGTTTCTTCCTTGTCTGGCTCCTCATAATTGTCACTTTCCTCCTCTTCCATCCTCCCTGCTTCCTCTTTGAGTTTCCTCATGGTGTCCACTGGATACACATTCTGGTAGACGTCCTCGTTGTCCACATCACTGTCGTCTCCATAATCATTGCTGACTCTGACAGCCACTGCAACACAAGCATCAACAAAATATTTCATGAATATCAGAGAAAAATATAGTACAGTGCATGAGAAAAAAAAATCTTCGGACTAAAGTTAGTCATGAAAAAAGGTAAACTAACGGCAACAGTGAACTGTGTGTCCTGGAGAGCACTGACATTGACTTTGGACAATGACTGCATGCTGCTTGGCTCGTCGTCTTCTCCTGCAGACCAGACAGACCACCAGCAGGACCAGCAGGACCAGCAGCAGGATCCCAGCAGCTACTGAGGAGACCAGCGGCAACGAAGGCACTGGAGGAAAAATCATTGAACAGTCTATCCTGAAAATGTTCATTTAAGCAGGGTGATTGTCGGTGTCTCGGTTCAAAATTTGCACTCAAACACACCACAAAAAATTAGACAGAGATGTAGTTAGTCTCCGTACCAGCAGGCAGCAGTGGTCTGGTGTCCTGCTTTGTGTGGGACTGCACAGCATTTTCATCACCTTTAATGTGTCACACAAATCCAGACAGTGTCCCACATTTGATTAGCAGATACAACAAAGTCTGCGAAAGTATTTACTCATGAATAAAGCCACTGGAAAGCAGTTTCCAGAAAGTTTTTTGAGTTCTTTTTCTGTTGTTCACCCTCCGTGTGATTTATACAGATGGCGCTTTTCCACTACACAATAACGGCATGTCACGGTACGGTACGGCTCAGTTTTGGTGCTTTTCCATTACAACTGAGTACCTCATAATACCTCCTTGGCATGGCCGGAGACGTCATGACGTGGAAAAACGCCACAACCGTGTAGAGCCATGTCGTACCGTAATATGCCTGTAGAAAAGCACCAAGAGCGTACCACTAATCCTAAAACATATTTATATGTAAGCAGCACGCTGCATGTGGGACAGAGAAACGTCTGACTCATAGATAAACATGTGGACACATTCCTCCTGAAACCAAGAGAGGATGACCAAACAGAAAAGGTAACAGCAGCTGAACTCATGATCATTTACCACTCTGAGCAGCATTCACAATATAAACAGATATAATAACAATAACTAGGATGGGCCCTTGCAGTGTGTCATACCACCACCTGATGCACCGCCGGCTACTGTAGTCGCCGGCCTTGGTGATCGCTTGCCCCTGGACTGCCTTTGTCTATTCTGTATCCCTTATTTCTGAGGAGCTCTATAGCACCGCCATGGCACACTTTCAGGTTCAGCTTGCTAGCATTAAATCCCGAGGAGGACTATGCAATTGAAAGTACCTTAAAATCACCCAAATTAACCAAAATCCAGAAAAGCAGTATGTAACTGAAAATACCGTAAAATCGGCCAAAATCCAGAAAAGCTGTTTTTCATGGCAGAAAAATGCTACAAGTCCTCAACAAACAAGCCAAGTTCTGTGTATAGTCAGCTGGCGTTTAAGGTGGACTGACCTTTAACTCTTTGAGTGCCAGCTGTTTTATAAAACAGAAAGTGCCTCGTTGTGCATGTGTCTCTGAACTTCAACCCTTTAAAAACAGACCTATTTCTTAGGCCTCTGCTTGAATATTGCAAATATACTAAGAGGCATTAAAAACGCAACAAAGTCAATGTAAAATAAAATTGGATACAACTACGTTGTATACAAAAAATGTTTTATTTACTACCACTCGTGGCTATTGAAACTATGGAGCCACATTTTTCAGCTCAAACAATAAATTAACGTGGCAGACGGTACCAATCCCTGTTTTTGCATGTGTGCTTCGTTAGGACATTGTTTGAAAGCTTTCAATGAGTTCTTTTGGTGATTTGAGCTCAACTGGTCAAGGCTTTAAAAACCCAGAGGAAAAATGCAAGCTGTCACAGACGGTCACCATGCCACGCTTAGCAGCAAACATGAGGGAGCAGGCCATTGGTACGCTGAGATCCAGAATGACCGAAGCGAGGGTAGCCAGGCATTTTGGCGTCCACAGATGCACTATCTCACGCCTGCAGGCACGTTATGCACAGACATAATGTGCAGGTTATGGACTGGCCGCCTTATTCCCCGGATATGAATCCGATTGAACACCTTTGGGACAATCTGGATCGCCGTGTACGGCGTCGTATTCCACTGCCGGTGACGGTTGCTTTTGTTCATTCATGTTCAGTATCAAGTGAAAATTCAAATTAATATCGAAAAAAATACAATGTTGCGTTTTTAATGCCTCTTAGTGTAAATAATGAAAATACTAGATACAGTATCTGCAACCACAAGGTCTGTTTGAATAATTTGGGAACACTTGTGTTCATATCAGTGGTTTTATGGTCCAACTCATGATAAAATGTGTGTTGTAGATGTGAACGTATGTATTATAGCCTGACCAATACATACATAGCAAGCAAAGTATTCACAGTGTTTAATAATTTGAAGCTGCATTCTCAGTTAAAATGTATACATTGGTTAAGAGTTTTTATTGCTTTTCATTATTATTAAAAATAATACAGTTTCTACTTGTCTTATTGTTACCATCATTATTCTGACTGCTTGTCCTTCAGACCTGTTCCTACTCAGTAATGTTTCTCCTCCCATTTCCCTTATCTGTCCCTGTCACACCAGTTAAAGTCACAAGAAATGTGTCATTCCTGTAAAATTGCATTCTCACTCCATGGCTCACACTCTTCCAGTCACAAACTTCACTGACATTCAATTCATTTTAAGCTACAACCAGAAGACTGGAAGCTAATAAATGACTGTGTCAAAGTCCAACCAATTTACTTCATTAAAAATCACCACTAGAAGAAAATACAAGCTGAAATAGAACATAGACATTGTGAGATTGTTTTCAAGGCCAAGAATTTCTTACATGATGAAAGCCCAGTGTGCAAGCATCAAATATCTTTGAAACCTGTTCATTCCCATGCTATCTGTCCAGTGGACACACACTGCACTGCAGTTTTATAGGCAGCTAAGACAAAGCCTGGAGGTCTCTGCACAACAAGTCATGTAATAAGAAAATATTACAAACACATCAAAACTGACTGCACACATGATGCAGTGGATAGCGCCAACAATGTGTCCCAAAGAGGCAAATGAATGAATGAATGAAGTATCAAGAGGCTAACATCTAGCTGCCTCTCTACATTCTCATCTGTTGGGTGTCCTTTTTCAACCATGTGGCCTGTCATCTGTTAAATTAATCTGTCTGTCTCATGTTTTCTTGTCATTTTCTGTCTTCTTGTGTATTTGTCTGCTTGCTGGTCTTTGGGACTGTCTAACCCTGAGTGTTTCCACCTCTGTATGGTTACTTCATTGTCTTTTGCCAGTTCACTTACTTTTGTGTCCTTTTTGTCATGTTTTCTCACCATGCCTCCATGCTGCCGTAAGTTTTGGGTTTGCTCTTTTCATTTGTGACATTGTTGGACAGTTTTTAGTCAGGTTGTCTTAGTTTAAGTTAAGTGGTTTCCCTTTTTGTTTTACAGAGATTTTGCTGTTTGTTTCTTTAATAGATTTTACCTTTGTGAATTTGGTTTGAATAGTTTTTTATTCCTTTTGAGAGCTTCTGTTTGTAGTCAGAGCCTCGTTGTTTTTTTTTTGCTTTTAAGCCTTGATGTCATTTAAATGGGTGAGTTGTGTAAAAACCCACCATGTGCAGGTTTCATGAAAGGGTGAATTAACTTAAGAGGCCAACACTGCATGTTTTGTGGAGACAAAAACCATTTTGTAAACCAACCACATGTTTTGGCTTCATTTCTCACTACCAGCGGTTGCTGTGTGTGTGTGTAGGTGTATATTACTGAAGATATGGGGACATAAATGTATTTACTAGGGTTGTCAAAAGGTTGTCTGGAACAAACTGTCTTAAATGAGTTTTACAATTGAATGCTTAACGATGCTCTTTGGTGGATTATTTGTTTGTTGAATTACAGGAGGAGCTTGGACAGATTCAGAAAAGTTGGTTAATCTTCTCTGACAACGAATTTCGGACAGTTTGTCCAAGTCGAGTTACTGTTGTGCTAATTTTGACATCCTTACTATTTACACATCTTTTGTGACTTTGTCGGGACTCACCTTCCTCCTGGGAACAAAGTGCATGTCCTTATAATGTAAACTGTTTTTTTAAACATTTTAGGGTGAATACTTTGTGAAGGTTTAAAGATAGGGTAAGGATTACACAAGTATCGGTTATGGTTATAGTTAGGGCCTGTTAATAAGTGGTTGTGCTACTGTGTTGTGTACTAACTAAAGCAATATTTTGCTTAAGTCTGGATTCTACTTACTTTTAATGATGACACTCATCATCTGTGTCATGTTAGAAGTGAATCTCTGTGCAGACAGTGTGACTTCGTACACACAGCTGTAGTCCCCCTGGTGCTCGTACTCAGCCACTGGGAAGATAAAGGAGGCCGAGTGGTTGACTGCTGGCTTGGTGTTTGGGAGGCTGGAGCCAGAGAAGATGAGAGAGAAAACACCTCCAGGATAAATGGAGAAAATGGAGCAGGTGAAGACAAAGCTGTAACCCCTGGTGACCTCTGCCCCTTCAGGGCCCCAGACCAGCCCTCCGTTGGGGGACGTCAGGGATATGCTGGGCAGCTGCAGTGCTGGTGCTGAGTGCAAGAAGGGTGACAGTATTAATATAAAACCAGCAAAGATCACATCAAGATGGCTTTTGCATCTTTTGCAAATTTCAATCCCCTAAAAAAAAAAATGAATTGAAAATTTACAAAAATTTGCAAATAAGTCTGGAGGAGTGATGGCATGTTGTAACTAATAAAGATATAATTGGTAATCTCCTTCCAAGATGTTTTGTTATATTTGTTGAAATTCTTATTACTGATGAAATGATCTGACAAAAAAAACTCTTATCTGTAACCACTACCTGCAGGTCTACCTGCATGCACTCATGCACAGTCTTCTACGAGCTGCTAGCTTGGCAGCTGAGCATTAACAAAAGCCATGTTTGTTGTTTCTGATCAAAATGGTAATTTGGGGAAATTGACTGTCAGTGCTGCCAGCTTCTTTCTTTGGAAAAGAATTTCAATATTTTAAATCCCGCGTTCTACGCTTCCATATAGCTTCTTATCCGTCTTTTGTTGGCTCATGATATCATACTACCTGCATCATTGCAATACAAACAGCGTAGGCCTGCGTTCAGAAAAAAAAACTATTCTTCCATGATGTGCATTTCTATTGCATCTGCATGGCTCTCAACATGGCAGCGAACACTATGCAGAGCGGCTGCTGTCAGCTAGCCAGTGGGACAGCCCAGTTATAGTACAACACACACAGAGGGAGAGCAACTTCATTCATTCTCTGCTCAGGGAGACATTTCCACTGAAGGTGGAACGACGCCGACTTCTCAACGCCTGCAGAAACACATAGACAGAGCTTCTGTTTTTGTCCACGACAGAGCACGGCACTTCAATTCAGCACAGAGCAGATCGTGCAGGACAAGAAATCATGCACTGATGCAAAATACTACATCCAGTATATTTTCAAAATAAAATAATCTGTGTTCGCAGTGGATTGTATAGATGGAGGAGCTGCTGATTGTGGAGGTCCAGAATAATATTGTAATAACAGTATTATATATGATCTTGTTAGTCCTTGTGATACCAGTCGGGGTCAGAGATCTGGTGGGTATTAACAGACGTTGGCACTGTTCCTCATTGTTTGCTGCTATATTAATGCTCTAAATCCCATAAAGAGAACAATTAAAGTTACAAACTTGAAGATTTCTGTTTTGTTCTCTCGGGCAGCATCTGTGGTGAGGAGCTGTGATCTAAACAGTGTCAGCTTTCCTGGGAATGTCACTACAGAGATCCAGGCCCTAACAGGCCACATGTTCATTCACCACTGTGTTGCCTCATTTGGCAATAGAATAAAATATGTTTTGCTATTGATCCCATCCACAGTAATGCATTGGTGCCTGTCTGTTTCTCCAAAATCCATCTACACTGACTATGGATAAGCACCTTATACAACCTCACAAAATCTGAACTGTGCTTCATGCTGCCCTGAACAATCTGACCTCAAGCTGATATCAATGTGGATCCCAGAGACACATTAATACCTAGAGTACATGTAATCAGGAGAAATCCTATTTAAATATAATCTGGATACAATACACATTTTAATGCCAGGTGTAAAGTGGGTTCTCCCCTGGACATATGACCTTTTCAGTCAGACTTAATGGTTGCTTATTACCACTCTATAGTATAGATTCTTTCTGTTTGGTCATTCTTACTATTATTATTTTATTGTTATTTGTTGTGTTGTCTTATTTGATCTGTTGTTCTCACCTTTAACAGAGAGTCTGAGAGAGTCACTTAGGGGGGAGCTGAAGTCTTGACTTGAGACTTCTGTGGTGTACTGGCACTGGTACGATCCTTCACTGTCAAAGTCCACTTGCAGGATGCTGAAGGCAGCAGAGTTGCTCCTTGATGTTTGGGTCTTTCTGAATGAGCCTGAGGTCCGCTGCAGGGTGAATTTTCCCTCTAACTGCTGAACTGAGATCGAACAATTGATGGTGACGTTCTGACCCCAGACGACCTGAGCAGCAGGATCCATGGCGATGCTGGGCTTTGGGAGAGTTGCTGAAATATAGCCAATCAATGTAATATAAAATATATTATATCTATGATCTTTAATCAATACTTTCTCATTTTCAATAAGCACATAGTGACAAGGTGATGTAATGTTTGCATGTATCCATGTGTGTTCCCTTTTAATAAGGATCTTTTCTGTCCCATCCTATGTCACAAACCAGACTCAAGCCTTCCTCTGCACACTTCATATCAGACATATCATATTATGCTGCACAAACTAAGTTGCCATGGGTTTTGGCTTCATTAGTGTTATGATTAAATACTTTTACTCAAATGCTAGACAATGTTTTGGGCTTTATTGGCTGGATTGAGCACAGGTTGAACACTAACTGGCTCTATTGACCAGACATCTTTATTAAGGTGAGACACATTTAAACATGTAATTGTATTCATTTAGCGATCATGCAATGTAATTTGGTGTTATTCACTTGCATATAATGGCCTGAAACTAAGAATGGTTGTGTTTCTGTTTGGGCTTCGAGGCTTGTTGCTCCACCATGTTTGGTAGCAGTAGCCCAGAATGGACAATCCAAACACTGACCCTACAGACTGCCATTTGTTACCATAGACTGTATAAAAATATGCATGTAGTCACTATGACATCATCAACAGGTTTCTGAAGAGCCACTGTGAAGGTCAAAGCAGCTAGTGAGCTGGTGCAGCGCCACCCTGCCACTGAAACCAGCGCCGCTCTTATTATTATGTACAGTGCAGTATATGTTTAAGCCTTGATTTGAATGACTAATGTGTGTTAAGTATGAATTCACCTCCTGTACAGTTGTAATGAAGGGCTAATTAAACTTTTTACCCCATTTATGGGGATTGACTCACATTCAGAGCCAGCCTAAAGAGGTCATTTGAAGAACCATAGCTTGTGACACTTCCACATTAGCTTCATTTCTCAGCAGCGGAGGTTGTGGTTCGGTTTTTATGTTGAAGTGGCAGCTTGAACTGAAGGCTGACTGAATGCCTCCGTGGCTCTTCAACACATGGTGATGGAGGGTCAACCACACCACTGGATTATTTAGAGCACCCTTATCACTTGTGTGTGTTTTTAAATTGCTTCTCTAATGTTTGTGATTCTGTTCTTGAATGTGGTGTATTTTTAGCCATGCAGAGGATGACTTGTGGCGACAATGTTGGTCTGACTTTGGTCCAGAATGAGATCTCAACATTCACGGTTCTCACTCAAATACACCTCTAGTGACATTTTTGGATATTGATAAACATGTCTTGACAACTATTGGATTGGACTGACATAAAAAACAGACATTCATGGTACTGTGGAGCTAGTCAGCTGACTTTGATTCAGTCATTTTTCTCACCTGAACAGACCACACCAGCGTCCTCACTATGTCCACAGTTGTGCATCCCAAATCCTCCATGCTGGCACTCAGTCACAGACCTCTCTCTTCCCAAGCAAACAACATCATCAAGCCAGATTTTTCCAGTTCCTTCACCAAAGTGAGAGACACTCAGAGGCTTTCCACAGCCCAACTCCCTGCAAACCACCTCGGCATCTTTTAGGTCCCAAAGATCATCACAGATTGTTCCCCACATGTTGTTGTGATATATTTCAACTCTTCCAGAGCACAAGGTAGACCCAACCAACCGCATCAGACCACCTACCAGACACATAACACACAACACTGAGTATCTGTCAAAGAATGTCAACTTAAAACTGAAAGGATTTCATGCACCACAGTGTAGTTTTGACCGACCTGCAGCAGGTAAAGTTGATGTCAAGAGAAAAGAGACTATTGAGAGAACAGACAAAAATGGCATCAATGGCACATGACATTCAGAAAGTGGGAAAGAGTTCCTCCTGTACTGTTTTAAATTCCTTTGGTTATTTACTGAATTCATGTCTGTGTCATATAATAAAACTGCTGTACTATTTCAAAAAGCATATGTTGGAAAGTGTCTTACCAATGGTCAAACAGTGAAGGTTTCCCAGCAGTGCGATGCCCATGGTGGCACAAAGGCTTCTCTACTGCATTTATCAGTGACAGAACAGACGAGTGAGCTTAAAACCGCGGTGCACACACTTCTTACTGCTCAGTCCTTCCTAGAACACTTCCTCTTTCTGGCCTTTTTTTCTGCTAAAACTGGATTAGTGAAGCCACAGTTTCTGTCATAAATGGCTAGATTGCCATTGAAACGTATATTGTTGATCTGGAGCAGGTTTATTCAGAGTTTCGGACTGACATTGACTTTAGAGATGATCTTTGGGGCTTTCACAGTGTTTCTATCAGTGTAGAACTAGTAACAGGTACTAGTTACTTCATTCAAAGAGTAACTCAATTACCTTGTTGATTACTTACATCAAAAAGTAATGCGTTACTGTTAAAAGTAACTTTAAGTTCCTCTTTAGGACCCTGGGGAGTGAGAGTTTTCCTTATGGTGTGTTCACTGGAAGTCAGAACTTGGAGCTCAGATCATCTTAACTTCAAAGTTTAGTGCTCCCAGCTCTTCCAGCCTTACAGACGTACAACAGAACATGTAGCTACTGTTTACATCAGTAGCAGATAGCATGAATTCTGTCTGGTTGATTAATCCAACTTTCCAGATCAGTGTCTCTATACAGTCTATGGTGTCTCTATGAATCTGAAGGGGACATGTCCCCCATGTCCCTAGTGCCATCTGAGAGCATGAATGAAAGCAATCTGAATTCATCAAATAATTTACCAAGTATCAGACAAGCACCATATTGTAACGGTAACTGTGCTTATATATTTTAAAAGTAATACGTTAATACGCTAGTTACTGTTAAAAGTAACAGCATTACTAGTGATGCGTTACTGCCCAACACTGATTTCTACAGCACTTAAACCTGCTTTATGATTTGAAAAAATCTCGCTTTATGCAATATGAGACCTTTATTTTATTTTTATTGATGAAAGCTTTTGTCTTTAATTGCATCTGATTATTTTCTTTAATACTTATACATAAAGTTTTGTTATTATTATTATTATTATTGTTATTGTTATTATTATGTAAGCAATATAGTGCAAGAGGAAGAGGAATTCACTTCACTCATTCATACCCTGCCTTTCTAACAGTTAAAGCCACTTGTTTTCTCTCTCCTACGGCAGACATGTGAAACCAACTCTGGTTCCTTTAAAAGTTTCAATCATTTCTAATAAGACAAACTCATCAGTCCCACACAAACCTCATCTCCTCAGATCACTTCTTTGAAAGACTCTTTGTCAGCAGTCAAGGCTTTTGACCTCACAGGGTGCTATTTCACTTTCTGAGGAAATAAAACTAAGAGCTTAAGTTTCATCTATTAGTTAACGTTAGCATTTATGTGCATAATATGCACCCATTCACCAGTTTAAAATAGATTTTTTCTTTTCTCAATATAATTATTTTCTCACTCTGACCCAAATATCTTTACTTCAGCAGCATCCCATCAACATTCCTCTCTCTGTTCTGAAGAGTGATTTGATCATGCAGCAACTTTTATGGCTGCTGACAGTATTTTCTGACTTAAGACACAAAGATGTATCCATAATTACCTCCACCAAGGAGGTTATGTTTTCACCAGGGTTTGTTTTTTTGTTTGTATGTTTGTTGGTTTGCAAAATAACTCAAAAAGTTATGACCGGATTTTGATTAAATTCAATGTCACCACCAAAAATTAATCAGTTTTTAGTTAGCCCACTTCCGGCCAATTGTGAAAATTTCATCAAAAACCATCCATAACTTTCTGAGTTACTTTGCAAACCGACAAACGAACTAGAAAAGCACTCAGAGAGTGCAGACCTCCACCAAGAGAAGCATTCTGACAGAGTGTATACTCCTGTAAGCCCACAACGCCTAAGAGTGAACGTGTTGATTTTGACACCCACATTTAACATTGTATTCACATCAATATCATGTGCTTTATTATTTTTTTTCTCTGTTTAATATTTTGTAACATTTGAATTAGAATTTTAAAAAAAGACCAAAATACCAGTCCTGCAAGTACAATTTGCTCCAGCTCCTTCCTACATGAAGTTATGGTTAAAAACACATATTTGACCTTGGTGACCTTGAGCTTTTACTGATCTTGACCAAACTGAATCAGTGACTTCTGGATTCATATATTAGTTTATTTACCAAATTAGGTGATGATTGGCTGAAAATTGTACACCCTGGAGCATTCAGAAATATTGAAATCTCCCATACATTACTAAAGTATGACCTTTCATTTGGCCTTGATGACCTTGAATCATATCTAATCACCACCAAAAATTAATCACTTTTAATTTTGGCCACGTCTGACCAATCCTGAAAATTTCGTCAAAATCCGTCATAACTTTTTGAGTTATTTTGCAACTCAACAAACTAACAAATAAATAAACAATCCCTGGTGAAAACATAACCTTCTTGGCGGTGGGGGTAACTTTAAATAAAAAAGGTGCTGCCGCTGCAGAGGTCTGTGCTCTCTGAGTGCTTTTCTAGTTCCCTCTGTGAATGCTTTTGACAGAAGACAAAAGACTTCTATACTAAACATACATTTGTTGAGTTCCTATAAAGTGGTCACCAATCGTTGTACATTTTCGTAAATCATATTTTTTTATTTGTAGACCATTTTGAGTGGTGCTAAGCTAGCACTAATGCTAATGAGCTCCTAAACTGCTGGGAAAAGTCAGCTGCTGGCCCAACCTTCTGCCGTTTATACGAAGAAATAACATAATATTATAAGTCTATGGTGATTATACAGTTTTTATATAGTCTATGATCTTTATACAGTCTAGTCTATGGTGACACAGTCAGTATATAAAGTCTATGATTATTTTACAGTCCATGATGTTTATATAGTTTATATGCTGTCTATAATGTTTATACAGTCTATGGAGAATATAAAGTCTGTGGTGGACACTCACTCTTAAAAACTAGAAAAGCACTCAGAGAGCGCAGACTTTTTTTTTTATTTAAAGTTACCCCCACCGCCAAGGAGATTATGTTTTCACTGGGGTTTGTTTATTTGTTTGTATGTATGTTGGTTTGCAAAATAACTCAAAAAGTTGTGGAAAAAAAAGTTGAGCTATTTTGCAAACCAACATACATACAAACAAATAAACAAACCCCAGTGAAAACATAATCTCCTTGGTGGAGGTACAGTAATAAAACTTGTGATGTATTTATGCTCCTCATCCACCAGGTGTCAGTACATGATCATCACCTTTAATTTTATCAAACATCAAAGACAGACATAACAGCTTATAAGATCTTCTGGAATTTTTTTTAAATAAAGTGACATCACTAGTCATTTTTAACATTAGGTATACAATAAGTAAATATACATTTGAAGAAGCCACTATTTCAAATGGATAAACTGGATGTAAACAGGATGTAGAGTGTTTATCAATGATAAGACGTACTATAATATACATATATATTTTAACTAGTGTACAAATATGCAAATAAGGTATTATCTTAATAAACATGTGCTTTGCAAGAGTTTAGAAGAGAAATCTGAACACTGGATGAAGCCAGGTTCAAAATTCTTGTTTCGTTTTATTGACAAACGTTTTCACTGAGGGAATTTTGGTTATCTCATTTTATCACTCCATAAATCAGAAAATACTGTCAACTGCCATACAAAAAAATCAATTTCGCCATGTTTTAGAAATAAAATGTTGTATAAGTCATGTTATGATGATATATGAGCAAACCACTCGAAATAAACATCCAGAATATAGTAGATAAGTGATGTGAGTGAGAAAAAATAATTTTGTGAAAACATCCTTTAAGATAGGATTGTAAAATGTCACACAGGTGCTTTCCCCTGCAGGCTGTCACATGCTCTGACACACAGTTGGCTGCCTCTTAGCCACAGTGTCAGTTTCTCCCAAGTGAAGGGTGAGTTAGGTTTTGGTCTGAGACTGTGCTGATTTGTTTTCATTCCTAAAATACGTTTCAAACGGACTGATATGCAGTTTGGTCATGTGATGTTTTGCCGTATGGGAACCATCGGAGGGAACGAGGCACTGATTCATCTTGCGGCGATATTTAATCTTTGAATGTTCATCCCGGAAGCCTGCTGACGTTATGTGTTCAGGATGGTGATTATGCGGTAAATCAAGTAAGTTTAATTAATTTAATGGTAACTGTATGCCTTTGTTTCTTATCGTTACTTTATGCAGCTATTGGACTGAAATGGTGGTGTTTGTGTGTCTGTTTCCTTCACGGTGTAACAGTTAGCAACAGAGAGTAACATCAACTTGCTTGAAACGAAAGCGAGTTAGCCGGTGTATGCTAGCAGTGGCAGCTAACCCCATTGGCTAGCTAGCTAATCTTGGTCTGATCGGCATTTGTTTATAAAGAGTATCCCATCGGTCCTGGTGATTAATCGGCTTGTCTTTTTGTACTGGTAACGGTGTCTGACAGAGCTAAGTTAGCTTGCCCGACATATACTGAAGTATAACCGTGTAACCAATATCAGACAGTTTTTTTAGCAGAAGTGAGGGGCGAGGAAGTCTGGTGGTCTTGAAAACAAAGGGGAGTATTAACTTAAAAGACGTTTTTCCCAAACGCTGACGAATGTCACAGCCCCAGCTAGCTAAGCAGTGGCATCAGAGGTGTCACTTCATTAAGGCAATTACTTGGACATAGTTCAAGAAACAATTGAAACTCACTCCTGATCATGATTCACCGGTTTAACAGCGGCCTGATGGCCAGAGGTGTACAAAACAGTTTCTAGAGCAAGACAAAAACAACTGATGCCAAACTGCTAACAGACTTTAATGAATACTCCAGACCAATACTAAAAAACTGAAAGCTAAATCTGCTGTGTCTTTATAAAATTCTGTTTTATGGTGCAGCTTTCATACAGCAGCACAAAATATTTAGTTTAGTCCAGATAATAGTGTCACTGTTGTTTCATGGCTGCATTTTGAATGGAGAAACATTTTCTGAAATGCAGCATTAGAAGGGGACAAAAGACAAATATTCAGAAAGGCAGTAAACCAACATCATCATCTGATTCAGCCATGGGCATAAAAATAAAATTTACATCGCCATAAGATAAGCTAAGATAAGGTGACCCTTTATTAGTTCCACAAACAGGGAAATTTGAATTGTTACTGCAGCAAAGTGGACAGTGCAACATTACAAGAAGGGCCCATAAAAAATAAAAATCATCACTTTACCATCAGCATTGATATTTTATATCCTGTCTCCCCCATATCTTAAAACTGATGTAATGACCTGTGGTGTGAGGGAAGGTTTTTTTTTTGAGAAAACAAACACAGAAGGTGAAGACATGAAAATTATTAAAACATGTTGCAGAACTTTTTTTTTTTTATTCAGTTTCCTGTCATAAAGGGGGGGAAAAGCAGGAAATATTCCCATCAAAGGAACTAGAATCTGAGAATTTTGACTTTTGGTTGGTGAAATTTCTCAAACCGGTTAATATGATTATCAGATAATTACTCATCAGTTGACAACTGATGAGTTAATTATTGCATCTCTGATGTCTTCCTGATAAAGACAAGGTGAAAAATGAAAGAATATACATGTTAGGAACAGTCCTTGATGTGTCACATGATTCCTCATGTGCTATTGCAGCACTATAAACAGCTTGTATTTTCTACATCCATCATGGGTGAACAGTGACTGGACTGCAGCCCTTTGGAATGTGCCCATTCTTTTCATTTTTGGTTAAAACAGAAGGACTTGATCTTCTCTTTTTGCAGGGGGAGTTTCCTGTCTCGCTGCAGGAATGCCAGCAGGAGACTACGGGGAGCTCGGGGGCAGCCTCCCTGCCATCGCCTCCCTGAACGCTTCCTACTCCACCTCGCTGTCCCTCCCTTCCCCCTACCTGCTGGTTCCACCCACAGAGCGTAAGGCCATCTCTGATGTCCGCCGCACCTTCTGCCTCTTTGTGACATTCGACCTGCTCTTCATCTCCCTCCTGTGGATCATTGAGCTGAATGTGAGCTTTCGTTTGACCAGATGTTTCAGATCTTTCTGTTTGTCTTGTTTGCCACAGTGTCTGACTCTGCTCTGGTCTCCTGCAGATATCCAGCTCAATCTGGGACAGCCTAAAAAATGAGGTTGTCCTTTATAACTACAGATCGTCCTTCTTTGACATCTTTGTAAGTAGATCAATCTACCAACAGCACACATTAGTGAGCAGATATTCATGTTAAAGCAGCTCTTGTACTTTATTCTCCATGTATTTGTCCAGTATGAAGCAACAGTCAACATGTCTGAGCCCCAAGTGCCCAAGGTCATTATCTTTTCTTCCTCCTTATCTCAGCTGCTCGCCTTGTTTCGTTTCCTGTGTCTGCAAGTGGGCTACGCAGCTTTTCGTCTGAGGCATTGGTGGGTTATTGCGGTAAGTGAGCTCAGCCAGAGCGACACACTCACTGATGAAATAGCTCTCATTAGCACATCTGGACACAAATCAGAATCCTACTTCCTCCACAGGTTACCACCCTAGTGACCAGCGTCTTCCTTGTTGTTAAGGTCATCGTCTCCAGTGTGAGTCCCCCCACCCCCCACCCTCACTGCAGTTATGTGTATGTGGTGGTGTTGTAGGTGTGTCAGTGGAAACCACAGAGAGCTTTTCACTTCTGCTCTCATGCCAGTAATAAATGCTGTCTTACCGGACAGTGAGCTGATAAGAGTTTCTATCACTTTATTGTTTTATGCAGCACAGGGAACATTTTTTTCCTGCTCTCTCACCTGTTTATGTTCTACTACCACATCTTGTAATGACGTGTACATGACCTGATTTCTGTCTCTACGTAGCTGCTATCCCAGAATGCATTTGGCTATGTGATACCCATCACCTCGTTTGTTTTGGCCTGGCTGGAGACATGGTTCCTTGACTTCAAGGTGCTCCCTCAGGAGGCAGACGATGAGAGAGGTGATAGAAGCATTCCTTATGAGTTTGAGCACGACTCAACCGAATAAAATAAATCCCTGTTTCAGAACTATTTCTCTCCTTTGACATCAGCCTACCTGGCGGTCGTGAACGCAGCCTGTGAACGAGCCCCCATGATCTACCCCCGCGCCATTTCAGATGGACAGTTTTACTCGCCACCTGAATCTGTTGCAGGTGCTCATCTTTCTGAATCAGCTCTTGCTTAGTCTTCCTCGAGTTCAGTCTCTTTTTGCATTCGTCATGTGATAAATAATAAATGAACTTGTGTCTGCAGGGTCTGAAGAGGATCTGGATGAGGAGGGTCTTGGACGCAGAGCTGTCACCACACAGGTACCTGCATCAGTCGCAGTTTTAAATCAGTTTGTGGTCGTCACCTGGTTCTGACTGACGGCTCTTCTTCCCTCTTGTTCTAGGAGAAGGAGTACGTCAGACTGGGTCGAGAGGCCATGTCTGTGGTGGAACAGATCCTAACTCAGGAGGACAACTGGAAGTTTGAAAAAAACAATGTCAGTGTGATATTTTTGCCGCAGCATATTTGAGCTGTCCAATAGAGAACTAACTCGTCCACTTCTTCCTCTTTGGTTGGGGTCACACACACATAACTAGTTTCATTATCACAATTTGTTCACAGAGCACTGGCAGGTAGATTTCTACACTGTAAAGAGTGTCTGTATCACAATTATCAGAAAAACTACATATCGTTGCAACTTGGAAGAAGGTCTGAAACCGTCACCACATAACTTCACTGGTTTGTTTTTGGAAACTGAAATTATAGAAAAAGAAGAGGTTTTTAACTTTAGTTTTACAGAGAAAGAGAAAGAGAAAGCATTACACACAAACTAACGATATATTGTCTCATGTCAGGACATGGGAGACTCTGTATACACTCTGGAGATCCCCTTCCATGGAAAGACTTTCATCCTGAAGGTACGGCAGCACACGTGATCCACATGAGTCCTGATTAGACCCACGGCACTCATACTGTTTACCATGTGATTGATGTTTGAGCCATTTTGCATTTTTAAAATTTGAAAACTGCCATCAAGATATTTTTCAAACTGTTAAATACCATATTCAGTTTGATATGTATTTTATGTTTAGGGGTAATTTTGCCCTATACTGCATTATAATATAGTAGAGCAGCTGTATATGATCCTTTTAACACAGCTGGAGCTGAAACTTTACAGTATAGAGCTGAACAAACTCTAGAGGGCAGAGTGATGAAATGATCAAGACTAAGATGGTGTGAAATTTAATCAGATATTAAAGAGACTTCCTGGTGCTTCAGAGCAGCTGGAGTCACAGTTTTTCCTCAGAGAGGACTTCTGAGGAGACTGGCTATTTCCAGGAGCATTCACTGCTGTCACTTGTGGAGTTATTACTGTGAATTTTCTTCTGAGACAGAAACTGTGAAGATATTCAGCATAGATACACAGAGGCTGCAGTCGAAGCGTCTTCTTTCTTAGGAAGGTTTCTCAGTGAAAGTGTCTTTGTATGAGCCATGTTTGAATCCTTCCCTGCATCCTTTCTCACATCCTTTAGCCTAGGACACACTGGACCATCCTTTACCAAAGTAAAGGACATTATAGTGTCCCACAATTCCTGGCAGCTGCAACATTTAAAAAAATAAACCACTAAAAAATAAATAAACGCCATTCATTAAAACAAACAATATGCCCCTCTTAGTGGACAGTGACATTTCTGTTTTAATCAGTAAATTTTTAGTTTATTTTCGAAGATGTAAACAAAAAGAAAAAAAAAAAACAAAATGGACAAATAGACATACACATACAATACGAAACAAAATCATATGTCAGCACCAATTGTAATATGTCAAAAACCTATGCTGTGTAAATAACTGTAAATAGACGTCATATCCCTATTTTTAATATCATTGTCAACTGTAGTGTGTACATATCACACCAAACTGACTTAATTTTTTATTTATTCTTGTATATACTATTTTTACTATTGTATTCTATCTTTATACGCCATATCTCCTGTCTATTTCATGCTTGTGTCATGCTGCTAAACTTAAAGGAAGCCGCTAAACTGCTTTTAGTTGTTTAACGACAATGACAATAAAGTTCTAAGTTCTGTGTTAACATATTCGAAAAGGAGCGGGAGGAAGTATGCACTTATTTAATCCGACCCCTTCCTATGACTCAACAATATCTAAGCAATAAATCGACTTCCCATTAGTATGTTATCTTCATTAATATCTGTCACTTCACACTTATTACCATCGCGTATGCTCTCTATACACACATAACCGAAGACAATACAAAGATACACAACAAGAAAGATGAATAAATAAACAATAAACACCCTGTGATAATCAAATATCTTCCTCATCTCTGTACCTTGTAAAAATAATCTCTTTATACTTTACTTTTTTTTTTTTTTTTAAACTGGTCCACATCTGTGCATTCCCTGAGCGTCCCCTCCGAACTGTTCCATGATTTCACTCCACAAACTGAAATACAAAAGGTTTTCCCCGTTGTACAGTACGTACCGGACGTGATCCGAAATTAAATTTTCCCCTTAAATTATGACCCCCCTTCCTTTCCAGTGAATACTGACTGAATGTTTTCTGGTAGGAGATTCCACAATGTCAATTTTATGAGTGTTGACTGAAAGAATAATGGATGTTTGGATCTTGCCCCATGAATTATTACCTCCACCAAGGAGGTTATGTTTTCACAGGGGCTTGTTTGTTGGGTTATTTGTATGTTTGTCGGTTTGCAAAATAACCAAAAAAGTTACAGATGTTTTTTTTTTTTTTTGATGAAGTTTTCAGGGTTGGTCAGAAGTGGCCTGACTTAAAACTGATTAATTTTTGGTGGTGATCGGATCCGATTCAACGTCACCACCAAAAATGAATCAGTTTTAAGTCAGGCCACTTCTGAACAACCCTAAAAATGTCATCAAAAAACATCTGTAATTTTTTGGCAAACAAGCCCCAGTGAAAATATAACCTCCTTGGCAGCAGGGGTAACTTTAAAAAAAAAAAAAATGATGAAATGAAATTATGAAATGAGTGAAGAATGTATTGTGCTGATGTATTTATTGGCCCAAACCTCTGCACAGTGAGTGGGATATGGAAGAATTAGTGAGCGGTACATTATGCAGAGTGATTTATGATCCATTGCCTGCTTTGCTTTATTTAATTCTGCTATGCATCTTGAAATTTTGGTTTGTACATGCTTAATTTGTGATTTCCAAATTATTTAGTCATCTGTTATCACCCCTAAAAATTTGATTCCCTTTACTCTTTCATTACTAACCCCATCCAATTGAATCTCTAAGTTCTGTGATTTCCAAAAGTATTGTTCGTTTTGCTGAAGTTTAAGTGATAATTTATTTCTATCCAGCCATGCTTTAATTTTGTTCAGTTTAGTATTGATCACTTGTGTTAAAATATGTACAGTAAGTCACTACCCAAGCAAAAAAATATTTGTGTTGTCAGCAAACAGAACCATCTTCAATGCTTTTGAAACCTTACATAGGTCTTTGATATATAGTATGAAGAGTTTAGGGCTCAATACTGACCTCTGGGGGATGCCACAAATAATGTCCAAAGACACTGAAGAAACACCATCCATTTTCCATTCCATTTTCAAAAACTGCCTCCTTTCGTCCAAGTAGCTCCTTAAGTCACACTTAAGTTCATCCATTTGCAGTATGACAGCAGCAAGGGAAATGGTCTGTAACAAAATGAGTTAACCAAAAGCCAAATATAAGTAGAAAGACTGGTTGAATTAACAGCTTTGCACAAAGCAAACATTGATGTGGAACAGTAGTGAGTGGTGTAATGGAAGCAGTGCTGACTGTAGCGTAAAGTGCTGCTATAGAATAAGACTGAAATGCTCGCTGTGTGTTTCTGCTGTGGCTCAGGCCTTCATGCAGTGCCCTGCTGAGCTGGTGTATCAGGAGGTGATCCTGCAGCCAGAGAAGATGGTCCAGTGGAATAAAACTGTCTCCACCTGCCAGGTGATGACAACTTTTTATTCCTCTTTTTGAACAATCTTTTGTGTTTTAGTCGTATGAGGCCAGACTCTTAGCTGTGCCTCCTGCCTCCTCCTCCTCAGATCCTCCAGAGGGTTGATGACAACACTCTGGTAACGTATGATGTCTCCTCTGGAGCAGCAGGGGGAGTCGTGTCTGCGAGGTACATCAGCACAGCAGTCTGTCACCTTTCCCTGCTGTTCCCTGCCTTGGACTGCATATCTAGTCGAGTAATTTGACTGAGCGATAGATTTTTCTTCCCACAGGGACTTCGTTAATGTTCGGCGAGTGGAACGCAAGCGAGACTGCTACCTGTCTGCTGGCATGGCAACTGACCATGACGCCAAACCCCCGATCGGCCGCTATGTCAGGTCAGTCGACGAACAGAAAAAGTGCAGTTATGTGAGTTTGAACTTAACTATCCTGTCGTCCCTCCTGCCTCTTTAATTTTGGGGCGGCAGTAGCTCAGTCTGTAGTGACTTGGGCTGGGAATCGGAGGGTCGCCAGTTCAAGTCCAGGTCGGACCAAAATGTGGAGAGTGGACTGGTAGCTGGAGAGGTGCCAGTTCCTCCTCCTGGGCACTGCCGAGGTGCCCTTGAGCAAGGCACCGAACCCCCAACTGCTCGGGGCGCCTGGATAAGGGGCAGCCCCCTCGCTCTGACACCTCTCCTCTAATGCATGTGCATGTGTTTGTTTCATGACTTGTGTGTGTAATGTGCAATTGAAATATATATATACTAACAGAGTGAAAAAATGTAATTTCCCTCATTGAGGGATTAATAAAGGAATTCTTCTTCTTCTTCTTCTTCTTTCTCCCTCAGGGGTGAGAACGGTCCAGGAGGGTTTGTGGTCCTCAAGTCCAGCAGTAACCCATCAGTCTGCACCTTCATCTGGGTGCTCAACACAGACCTGAAGGTGAGGAGACTGTCCTTTTCTGCCCTTCAGGGATCATCTTTGTCTTTATCATCTGTATTTAGAAAAGGGGTTGTGGTTGTTGCAGCAGCAAATAGTGACAGGATAAAAGATTAGTCAACCAGAAATACTAGAATCTTTGAACAGAAATATATAAAGAACAATAACACACAGAAACAAATACAGGTTAGAGCTGCTGAACAAGATGAAAATACAAGAGATCACTAAAATCATGTCTGATATTCACCATGAAAATACATTTATATCTTCCTTTTTATGTTGAAGCCAAGAATAAAAAGTGATTTTACTGAAAAGGTGAAGTCTGTACCCTCAAAGAAACCAGGCTACTTTAACTCCATCACATGTGCAATAAGGAATCCTTGTGCGTTCTAGTAATTGCCACCCTGAATGGGTCAGCAGTGTTGCTCTCTGGACTGCAAAAAAATGCAAAATAACATCAAATCAAACTTTATTTATATGGCACTTTAAGAACATTTAGCAGTTCGAAGTGCCTCACAGAGGCTAAAATCAACAATGGAAAAATACAACCCAACCCTCGATCCCCATATATATATATATATATATATATATATATATATATATATATATATATATATACGTGTGTATATATATATATACACGTATATATACGTGTATATATATAATGTATACATATATATATATATATATATATATATATATATATATATATATATATATTAAAAATGCACTGCACACACACACACACACTTACTTAGGCAACGAGACCTCAAGGAAAGAGCCACCTTTGGGAAACACTGGAGCTGAATTAAAACCTAAATAATAAATAAATAAATAAATATGTATGGATAGATGGATTAATAAAATAAGTCATTTAACTGATCAAAAGGAAACATAGAATAAAAGAGAGCAGTCAAAAGCCTCATTAAAAAGGTGATTCTACTTAGAAATTAAAACATACATACTAACATATAATATGTGCTAACATATTGCTTGTACATCCTTGTCTAGAATAATGTAGTGCCAAGAGCTAATAAATCCAGATGGTAAATAGTGATAGTAGTAAATTAGTCCTAAGTTGATTTTATTTTTACAGCCAAGAATAACAAATCACAGACTTGCCTCAGGGGTTTTCACAGTGGGTACAGATAAAAGAGGGGCCAGAGTTAGATCCATTCACTGATAAGCACCATTAACACTGGCTTTTTGTGTGTCGTCAGGGACGACTGCCCCGCTACCTTATCCACCAGAGTCTGGCCGCCACCATGTTTGAGTTCATGTCCCATTTACGCCAACGCATCACTGAGCTGCGGCCCTCTCTGCGCTCCCACCACCACACATAAAGCAGGAGAGACACCTCCATCTGCACCAGAGCTGACGGAGAGGCGTCGCTAAGGTTTCCTTTTGGTCTAGCCTCTACCCTCCTCTGAAGGCGTGACTTCTACAAGAGAACTTTATCAGATTTCAAAGACAAAACTCTTAACATGGTTGTTGTTTTTAAGACAGATTTTTACGTGGACCTGCGATTGTTTCATGACATCAGTCACCATGAAATGAGAACCAAACCTGCCAAGTGATGGTAGGTGAACATTAGTGAAACCAGAGAGGCTGGAGGAAGACGTCTGTGGGTCTCTGTGTTATGGTCTGTCTCACTTGTGACAAAGGAACTGTGTCAGGACATGAAGCAGCTGTCTCTGAGCCTCATCGTAGTCTGCACACATGTCATCATCCATTGATTTGCTGCTTTCATTTGTTTTGTTATCAGATTATTGTGTGTGCTTGTTTTCACTGAAACGAACCCACATCTCATATCTGTCCGTCCTCCTGTACTCCACTAGAGGGAGACACTAATCACATCAGCTGGTAGTCAGTCGACTATTATTGAGGGTTTTTTTTGTTTGGACTTGTTTTCACTGCCAGGAAGTGAAACCAGGAGTCAGATCAGATCACAAAGCTGTTCATCTGTGGTCCAGATGCATTATTAAGGTAATTATGGCAAAGAAAGATGGTGGTGTTCATAGATTAGGCTGCTGTATTTGGTGCCAATAACCTCCAGTGGCCTTATGGTGAAACAGCAAACTGATGTGTCAGTAGCACTGGGCTTTTCCATCACTTCTGATATCACGGAGAACAATGTTGTTTTTATTTGATTAGAAATGTCACTTCTACGTTTAAGATATGAATCAAGGCTTGCAGAAAATCTGGATTCATCATTACGTCTAATTGCGTAAGTAATGAAAGCTGAAAATAGAGTGTGGTAATAGAGGAAAGTTTCTGTGGAGCTGAACCAAAGAGTGACTTTACAGTTTTGAGAAATGAGACCTGAAAGTTGTTGTTTCTAGAGTGTGACAGTCACTCAGCACATCACACGACACGACAACGCTTTCATCAAAAACTAGTGGCTCATTAGTGAGGAAGGTTTTTAGCTACATACTGTACTGTAAGAATGTCAGATGAAAGGAAAATAATGCAATCACAATTTGGTGCCTTTAACACTGAGTCATTTTACATGTCAGCCTTTTGTTTGCATTCATTTTATACTGTTGTATCAATGCTTTCTGCCTTCAGAAGTCAATAGTGTAATACATATGAAGCCTGCTTAGAGCACTTATTTCCTTTGATAATAGGTTTTTATTTTATTATTCTTCATACTTGTTAATTTAAAGCCATTGAAGAAATACTGACCAACAGTTTTTGAGTCTTACCCAGTGTCTTATGTCTAATAAAATATATGAACTCATGACAATGCTTCAACTTCTAAACCTCATTTAACTTGCAGACAAACCAGGATTTTATACACTGCGTGTATTCACTGTATGAGCTACATAATAATGACTTTTTTCATATGTGACACTGACTGAGTCCTGCTGTAGAAGTTATTAGTTATTAGGCCTGAGCCAGCTGGTTCCTACTCCTTTGACAACTTTAATCTTTAAAAACAGGTCACAGGTCGCATCCTGGGGGTTATCCATGTCATGAATGATAGTATCTTGTGACTTGAGCGTACTGGATGTCACATGACAGCCTTTTTACTGTTAAAAAGGCTGAATATTAAATACTCTATGGGCACAAAGCCATCTGCAACCATCAGAGATTCTTATTTAACCACATTTACACAGCTTAAGTAGCCTTACCACATATATGTGAGAATTGAAATAATCCCTAAATCAATAGAGCCATGGTGGCCTGGATGCAGAGTGTGTAATCACACTCAGTGCTGAAGAGGAGATGTGTTGTCCTCGGGGCAAAACACAATGCTCAGAACAAGAGATGGAGCAGCTCACATGATGGTGTTGTGACCATCTTCTGAGCCTGTGGCTCACTAAATGAGTGTGTTTTTGTAATCGATGAGGGAGTGAGCATCTTAGTGCCTTCATTGTCCTCCATGTAAGGCTGATGAGAAGCACCAGTCTGTCTGAGCAGCTCTACCTGGACTCTGGCTCATGGTCTGGAGACTAACGTCGACTGGAAGTGGAGTCGTGGATAGGCCCTGAAAATGGGAAGCTGAAATTAGTAATTAGTAATTCAGTAACTTTTTCACCTGAAATCTCTTCAGAGCATCAGCAGGGAGTGAGGCCAAGGACGTCATTCTGCTACTGAAATAACTGAAACCCTACATCAGCGTCTGGATTGTCACACCTGCTTTAGATGGGCTCATTCATTATGAAGTTCTGCTGCTGCTGCTGCACTGGAGACGACGACGATGACGATGAAAAGCAGGCTCTACTACCGTAAGACACCACTAGCCAGGCCAGAAACCACCTTCATACACCAGCAGTGTTATCCACCACATACCAGTCCAGCCTCTCACCTCGAGAAGAATCCACTGAAATGGTGTTTACAGCCATTATCATGTGTCACACCTGGGTAAATGTTTTTTTTAATAGCTGTGTTTGTGTTTGTGTGTGTTGGCTGACCACACAGTCCAGATCCACTGGAGTACTTTAACCGTGAAGTCCAGAAGCGCCGCGATGAGGAGACCAACCTGTGGAGCGAACCAGGAGACCCAAGCCACTCAGAGAGGCCTGACGACCGGGTCCTTTATAGCCTGCTGCAGGCCAGGAACAAGACCCGCATGGGATCCACGGTAGGAGAGGAAGGATTTATTGACACAGAATAGACTTCAGGCTTTGTTCAGTCATGTTTTAATTCTTCAGTAATTTTAATTCTCAGTTTACATGCTTTAATGTTCCTTTGTCTGAAACACAAACTGTTTGAGCTCTAGCCAAAATGCTGAGTCTGCTCTGATTGGTCAGCTGATCCTCTGTTGTGATTGGACAACAGAGTGAAACTCTTTGGACAGTGGTCCAGCTCCGCTCTAACTAGCTTTGTTTGAGGACGTGCCAAACTATCCACAAGCGAAACCCTAAAAAAGGCATGACTTCAGGGTGTTTCAGTGGGCTTTGGGCTTTATAACTTTCCAGACCTTTAAACGCACAAAAAAGTAAAAACTTGCACAGTGATACTTCAAAAGATCATGATAATTCATCTAAATAAGAAGATATTATGATCAGTTATTCAAACCAGCTATGACACAGCAGCATGCTGTCTAATTACAAGAGAGCAGACCAAGAAAGAGGCTTTTCTTTGTCTTTTTGTTGTTCAGGGCTATCGGCGTCTAAGCGTTGACATTGAGGCCATGAGAGACACCCGTCGAGAAGTCAGAGACAAGTGGAAGACTATCCTGGAGAACTTGGGTAAGGCTGGACAGAGGAGATAAAGGACAGGCTGTCACTATGCATGCAGCGTTACCACAAATGCTTTTGCCTTCTTCTATATCCAGGTTTCATGGCGGAGGCAGACTCTCTGCTGACGGTGTCTGCTGGAGCCTCACATGACCGCATGCGTAACGCCGCAGCAGCACGGACAATGCTTCAGACGCTCCACACTGAGACATCTCTCTTCAACAGCAGAGAGCCGCCACCAGAAAGATATCTACTGATCCTGGTAAACACTGCGTGAATATGATCTGATTATCTTACTGCAGTTACAGGGCTCATTTTAATTGGTCTAAAGAAGAATGAATGGAGATTATTCCAGAGGTTCAGATCATGTCTCTGCCAGTGGAGGACACTTTAACATCACTTTCACTTCTGTCCCCTCACAGGATCGTCTCTTGTATCTAGATATAGCTGAAGATTTTGTGGCAAAGGCAAAGCGCTTCTATCCTCCAAAGGATGACTCTGACGAAGAGGCTTCAGGTCTCTCCATCAACCTGCCGCTGCTGATGGCCAGAGTAGAGGCCATGAACGGAAGAGACAATGACGATGAGGACGAGAGCGAAAGAGACGATGGGAGCTTGAGCGACAGATCTTAAGGTTGACCAGCTGCAGTAATGACAGACATGAGGCAGGGGGCAGTAGTCATCAACCCTGGAGAGCTGCTGGATGACAGAAATGCTTACAGCATTCAAGTGTCTGCTGGAAGTTTTAGGCTGAACGACTTTCCCTCCAAGTGCACAGCTTTAGTCTTATCAGTTCAAAAGTCTTTTCAGCTTCTCTGGTAAATGTTATGTGTCTTTTTTTTTCTGTCTGCCACAGAGTTTTATCCCCGCCTTGTTCATTGTTCAGCTGCTGTGAACCTTCAGGGAAGCACTGCTCTTCTGAGCAGAGCCTCTTCATGTTTTGTCCTGTGATTATCAGCACTCATTTAGCTCGGTCACATGATCAGTAGCACTGAATAAACTCTCCAGGAATCTGACTTTTCCTCACAAGAATATGTGTTTCTATAGTTGATACTTTTAACTGGCTAAACTCTGCATTTGGTTTCAAACATTTTGACAAATAGTCAGTGGAAATCCCATCTCTTTAAATTGTTTGTGAATGTGACTGAGGAGAGTTTTAGGTGACATATGAGGGTATTTCTTCCCTGATCCACAAATATACTGACAATGTAAAGAAAGCTCAGGTGGAAGTTTCTGTCCTGATGTGCAGTATATGATGAAATAAAGGTCCAGCCCTGAGACTGCACTGTGTCACATGCTGCTGACATGATGCTTTTTCTGGATGAGTTTCATTTTATCAAACATCACAAAAAGCAGAAAAGAAGAAGTGCATGTCTATATCTGTGTCCCATGGCTGCAGAGATACGTTATATCCCGGCCTGGTGCTGTCCAGGGTCTGACCATCCCTCTGGAACCAGGCCGGGTTGCCAGATAGGCGATGAAGATGGTGTTTTGGTGGTCAGCTGTTTGTTGTTGTTGCTGCTGTTGTTATGTAAGAGAGACAGTGTGCTGAGGGCAGCCTGCTGACACACACTAAAATAGCAACAGTAGCCTCTGTGGTAGCGATATGAAGCACAAGTTGAAGATTGTGTGCAGGAATAATAAAAGAAATGTTACGTTTTTTCCTTATTCACCCTGGCTTTATGCTGCCATTGCCCTTCTCCTCCCTCTCTCCCTCCCACTCCCCATCTTTCAGTGACAGCTCATTTAAATGTCACTCCCTGTTATGCAACACAAAGTTCCTCCTGGCCAGGTGTGGAGGAAGGAAGGAGGGTGGAGCCACTCTAGTTCATAACACTAGGTTTCATGTCAGTTGTCAAAGATGTGCTCTCAATACTGAAGGACCTTGCATAGTGACTTTCTAAAATGGTTTCCATGGTGTCATAACACGACTGAAGGCATGACCCCGAGGATGCCTCTCTGACACTGAGCAGTGATTTACATGCGCAGCGTCACCCTGCTGAGAAGTTTCAGACAGGAAAGTGAAATATTGCCACATTTGACAAGCAAAATGAAAACAGCAATTACCTGTCACACATTATCATTATCATTATCTGTCGTAGATTTAGTGGATGGTGTTGTCATGACTACATGTGACAGACAGTGTCATTGATCATGGCATTGGGATCATTACTCTTTATGTTGTTCTCGTTGTGTGTGAGATCTGAGCTCTGTTATCTGGTGATATCAGTACCTGATGTGGATGAATGAGTCACTCTCGTAGTAACATCACACCAGCAGACAACTGTCAGAGGTTTCTGTGTGTGTGTGTGTGTGTTTCACAGTCTGTAACCTGAGTTGATTATGGCCTGTGCGGCACTCTGTCACTGAGCTAATGAATCACTGGGGAAGGAGCGCTCGCTGCTACTGTGAAGCAGAGCGCTGTGATGGCATTTAATGAGCCGGTCTGATGTTGTTACAAGTCACAGCTGTTGTATAAACTCCTTCTGAAGAGCATTATGATTTTCAAGTCAGCAGGATATGAGACTACTTCAAGTCCTCCACTTTATCTCCAAGCGACTGAAGCGTGTCTGATGCATAACCAGCTGCATGAAATAGCCTTTGTGTATGAAAAAGAGCTGCGTCATTGTTGTCTCACCACATTAACACAAGATCTGTTGAATAGGAATTACCATTATCACTAGCTATAAGCACCACTGATGTGGATCAACAGGGGTCTACTATAACCAGAAGAAGTTATTATCATTTATTGACATGGCAGATCATCAAAGCGGTGTTACTGAAGTATAGTTTATACCAGAGAACTCCAAATCACAATGTGTTTCAAGATTGTGTGGCTTTTAACTTTTGCTCTCACTTTAATAAAGTGACGACCCACATCTATGGTGCTTATAGCAGGCGATATGGACGATTTTAACGGCCTCATAACAGTAGACTCGAATCACCTCATGAACATGAACATCAAAGCCAAAGCCTTATTGAGATTCCTCTCTGAAGACTAAACCTGTTGTGTGTGTGTCTGTCCACATGTTTATATAATCCTTGATATTTTCCCCTCTGAGACACTGCGATCGCCAGCTGAAGTGGAAAGCGTTGGGCTGACTGGGCATACCTTTTGGGAATCAGGGGATTTTCAGTCCAGTTACCCATAAGCCCTCGTCAGAGTTTGTGCTCCCAGCTCTCTGGGCATGAGACACAGAGTGCGTGGTGTCAGATGTCAGCACACACTGATTGTAGAGTGACAACACGCGTCAGGAATAGCAAGAGAACATCTATAAAAGTCACAGACAGACCTGAGTCCAGCCAGAGACAGTGGAAGCCAGGAGACAGAGCCAGCTGAAGCATCCCTGCTCACTTTAACAAACAGCCTCGAGACAGATCTTCCCACAGCAGACATGAGGCCAGTCTGTAACATCCTGGAGAAGCGTAACGGTGTGGTGGTGGCAGCTGAGCTGTCCTGCAGTGTACGGGAGGAGAACAAGGCCCAAAGGGAGAGCTACAGCGCCGACTGGCACAGCGTCAATCTCAAGACTCGACCTCAGGACAGGTGAGACGTCACAGACCAGAATGTCACCTTGATGTAGATAATACACTGAATAAGAGGGAGACAGTTACTTTTCCACTACTGATAATAGCACGTTGGCTGTGATTTAAAGGGGACATATAATGGAAAAACTCACTTTTTGAGCACTTGCTCTCATATATTAAGGTGTCTGGTTTTAAAGAGACAGGAGCATTTCAGATAGAAGGTGATTACAAGTTTAAAAAAGTGTTTTTTTTGGACATTAATGTATAAAAACATGTTCTAGAAATAACCAAAAATACAAATCTGATTTAAATGAGCATGATTCGTCACCTTTAAAACTTCCCTTACTATCATCAGAAATGAGATCTTCTTGCTTGGTAATTCTTGATGGAGTTGTTCTCCTATTGGAAAGCAAAGGGGGGGACGCCTGCTAAAGTGCCCCCCCCCCCGTTGGCAAAACACATTAAACTGCCGTCTTGGGTGGTTAAAACATGATAAAATGCACTCTTGGGGGACAAAAACATGTGCCAAAGTGCGCTTAAAAAAAAACACTGAACTTAAGTGGTGAGAACACACTGTAGGTGCCCTCTTTTTTCTTTTTGCCCCTGCCCTTCAAAAAGTCTATGCACGGCCCTGCTCCCACAGTTTCTAACTTTTCTCTGATGTCCGCAGGCAGACAATGAACATGAATGACGACTCTCGCAGGGAGACTCTGTCCCGACAGTGGGAGGCCCGGCCCCTGAAGCAGTCCTGCCCCTCTGGGGTCTACAGAGTGGGCACTGTGGAAAGAGGGGTGAGGGAGCACCAGCTGCTGCCAAAGAGGAAAACCCTCCCCTTACCCATCTTTACCCCCGCAGAGCTGGGCATAAGGCTCGGACGTGGAGGCCCGCATGCCGAGGAGGATCTGCAGCCAATCCCACCCCCAGACGGCGCCTGTCCCAGCAAGAGGACCGTGGACGAGATCACAAGAGACCTCCCCCCAGTCAAGCCAACCCTCATGGAGTTCGTCAAAGCGCCCCGCTCCCTGGGTCGCTCCATGTCTCAAGAAGCCCAGAGAGGGTGAAAGACCAACAGAGAAAGAGGGGATGTTAGGGAGAGATGAGCTGGGTGGTGACTGGGAAAGAGTAGTCACTGAGCTGAGCGTGTCAGGAAAGAGCATGACAAGATAGATATACTGTATATAGATTTATCTCTAGTGACATTGATCAGAAACCTTACATACTGTAGATCTTTAGCACGATCTGTGTTTCTTGGCGACCACAGGTCCAGTCAGTGGCACTAGGAATGGTTATGTGAAGGTAAACAGGGTGTGCTGATCTCTGCCTGACCTCACCGTACCTGCTGATCAAACTCTGCCTTTATTTGGTGCAGAAAGGTGCAAATATCCTCATAAGGCAAATGAAAGTGTTCTTGAAGTTACCAGATGCATGGGTTATTATACCTGTAATGGGAGGTGAAGGGAGGCAGTGATGCAGAAAGTGACAGATGGAAAGTGACGTATGAGAGGAGACAGGGTGAGTCAGAGAGGTCAGGGGTCAACCTCCAGGCTCTGTGTAGAGTACAGAGAGCTGCGGTGTGATCATACACTGCAGTTATAAGAGTGTGTGTGTGCGTGTGTGTGTGTGTGTGTGTGTGTGCGTGCGCTAACACCTCTCAGAGGAGGAACACAAATAACCATACTGTGTATTAGGTGATCTGCTTTGTTAGTTGAGTGGTAGCTCTTTAATATCTCATACAGAGGTGTGTGAGAAGTGTTGTGAATGAATTTGAAACGTGTGCAATATCTTTCCTAGATGTTTATATTTTTACTAATAAAAGCTGAGCTGCTCTTCACTTCTCTGCCTCTGTGTTTTCTTTCGGATGAACGTCACAGAGTTCTCATTAAATTTAATGGTGAGTGAGTTTGTGACAGTTCAGGATTTGCTGAATGAAAGAATGCTTTGAAAAGAAAGTGAAGATTGGATGTAAATCACAGTGACAAGTAATCAAACTGCAACCTGGTTTAGTATTCTGGCCAGGCGGTGACTAGCTCGAAGCTTTAGGCAGGTTCATCATGTTTAGCGCTGTGTAATAGATTGAATGCAACTTTATTGATCCCTGGGGATGTTAGGATGAGGACAAAAGAAAACTGAGCAAATTTTTTTTTCTGGGGTTTAGAACTTCAACAACAATGAGACATGATAATAAATATGCTAAATATGAATGAATAAAAGGAAGATATATGTATATATATATATATATATATATATATATATATATATATATATATATATATATATAGAAAATAAAGCATTTCACATGTCAGATAGACTGAAATAACTGACATTATCAGTCATGTTTTTCCTACTTGATCACTTTAATGTTCCTCCTGTGTTTGTTTCCAACACAGAGCCCATTGTCCCTCTGTTCGTCCCTGTTCATTCTCTTGTTAAGCCTATATGCTTAATCTAATTGATGTGTGGCCCTTCTCTAATCTCCCTCCTCTTCTGATCATATTTGTCTCTCTAACCCTCCTGACTTACTGTCCCTCTCTCTCTCATCGCTCTCGCTTGTGTCTCTATGACAGACAGTGTGTGCTGCTTTGATATTAATAGCTGGGTAAACATTGGCATTACCCTGGAGACAGTGGAGAGACAGCCGTATTGGCACGTCCTTCCTATTTGAGCTCTTAATCCTCGTGTTCTATCAGAGATTTGGGCGTGCTGCCTTCACCCTCCATCTTTAAAAGTATCCTCCCACACCACTGAGACCTGCCACTGTCATGAGCACAACCCAGTCCTCAAACTCCAAGTGAACCCACAAACCTTAGAACTATTTTCAGTGGATGCCAAGGAATGTGGGAGTTGAGACGCTGCATGTTGTCACTGACAAATCTCACAAATTGACATTGAGATTCTTTCCTACGCCTCAGCTGTCTCAGCTGCATGGTGCTTGCTGTATCATCCCATTTGGCAAAGTCAACCCATCTGCAACTGCAGGCGAGTTAATGCAACCTGTATGAGAACTGTCTTTCACTGTGCAGTAATAAAGCATTTTTCCTACCAAAATAGTCAATATAATCTCTGAATTACTTCATATTTATGCACTTTTCACAATGATGTTGCTTGTGTTTCCTTCTGGCTGCTCATCACAGTGTATTTAAAGACAAGGATACAGGGCCTTACTGCACAGTAAATGGTGTGTGTTGTCACACTGCCATGGTAGGTATGAGGCACGGCAGCAGAGGAGTACCTGTAAGTGCAGGAATAAATCAAGCTTGTGGTCCATTTGCCATCTCACTGAATGGCTGTTGCTGTCCCCTATTGGACGAGTTTGGGTAATGCAAAGCAAAGTACAGGCATAAAAGCGCCATTAGCACATTATATTTATATCCCTGACATTAACATCAAACTGTCAGACAAAAGTGTAAGATCGTGATCCTTTAGTGAAGATTGTTTTTTCCATTGCTACAAAAACATATTTGATGAGTGAATCAGTAATCACTGTCTTATTGTCTCTGCTTCAGCAGCAGTAGTGCTCTCTATTAAAAAAAGAAAAAAAAAAACTAATCTCGATGAGCTTGTTCACAATCAGCAGCTCCATAATCACCAGCAATCAGAACGCTTCCCATCACACCACTGTGAACCTGCACACTGTTGGCCCCTCTCTTGTCATCCAGCTGTGAGGGGCCCTGTGACATCACAGGAGCAGCCTGTGCTCATTGGCTACTGGCAGCATGACGCTGTGTGGCTGCTTTCACCTGCTGCAGGCGTGACGTCGACCCCTGCAGCTCCAGTGCTGCCTGAGAGTCAGGCCTGATGAGAAATATGAATTAATGCGCTACATCTCCTGGATGTTTGTGAATGAGCAACATCCAAATGTTCAAAACCCAGTGAATGATGTCTGAAACCATGTAGAATTTACAACAAGGGTAGTGTCTTCTTTAATAAAAGGATGGCAGACACTTTTTTCTGCATTTGCTCGAAAAAGTGATATTGAATTGAACTGTTCAGCAGGGGGTATAGCTCAGCGGTAGAGCATTTGACTGCAGATCAAGAGGTCTCCGGTTCAAATCCGGATGCCCCCTAATTTCTCCTTGAAGGCTTTGTACCAGCCCATTTCTCTTATGGGATGAGTTCAATGCGGAGGACAAATTTCAAACGTCCTGTCCTATGATAATAATATTAATATGTGATATGGCAAGGCTGACCTGTGGGCCTGAATGCACCTGGTGCTCACCTGATCTGTGAAAGTTTTTTAAAATAGAGAGTTGCTTAGTATGAATTCACTTAAAGTAAAGAGTAATTAACACCTCCTGTATTCAAAGCACGAGTAGGTTTGAGCAACTGGAAGGATTGTCATGAATCTTCCTTGCGGAAAAATGAAATTCATGATTTATGTCCCTCAGGATTATTCCTTAAGTTTCAGAATAATGAGAGCAGACCTACATTTGGACTTTTTTTTACTTATTCTAACAGTTAATTACTGAACATACTCTTAAGGAGAAAAATGTGAGTTGTGGTATGTTATTACCAACCAAACCTCGAGTAAAATCATTCACTTTATTTGAAAATCTAATGCAGCTGCTAGCATGTCAGCTAGCTGACAGCTAGTCCAGAACATGCTGAGGACTTTAGAGGACTGAAGAGGACTGGAGAGGACTGAAGAGGACTTTAGAGGACTGGAGAGGAATGAAGAGGACTTTAGAGGACTGAGGAGGGCTGAAGAGGACTTTAGAGGACTGGAGAGGACTGAAGAGGACTTTAGAGGACTGAGGAGGACTGGAGAGGACTTTAGAGGACTTTAGAGGACTGAAGAGGACTTTAGAGGACTGGAGAGGACTGAAGAGGACTTTAGAGGACTTTAGAGGACTGGAGAGGACTTTAGAGGACTGGTGAGAACTGAAGAGGACTTTAGAGGACTGAAGAGGACTTTAGAGGACTGGAGAGGACTGAAGAGAACTGAAGAGGACTTTAGAGGACTGAAGAGGACTTTAGAGGACTTTAGAGGACTGAAGAGGACTTTAGAGGACTGGAGAGGACTGGAGAGAACTGAAGAGAACTTTAGAGGACTGAAGAGGACTGGAGAGAACTGAAGAGGACTTTAGAGGACTGGAGAGGACTGAAGAGGACTGAAGAGGACTTTAGAGGACTGAAGAGGACTGGAGAGAACTGAAGAGGACTTTAGAGGACTGGAGAGGACTGAAGAGGACTGAAGAGGACTTTAGAGGACTGGAGAGAACTGAAGAGGACTTTAGAGGACTGGAGAGGATTTAAGAGGACTTTAAAGGACTGGATAGGACTTAAGAGGACTGGGGAGGACTGTAGTGGACTGAGAGGACTGGGGAGGACTTTAGAGGACTGGAGAGGATTTAAGAGGACTTGAGAGGACTTTAGAGAACTTGAGAGGACGTCAGAGGACTTTAAAGGACTTGAAAGGACTTAAGATGACTTTAGAGGACTTGAAAAGACTTTAAAGGACTGGAGAGGAATTTAGAGGGCTTAAAAGAACTTTAGAGGACTTTAAAGGACTTGAGAGGAGTTTAGAGGACTTTAGAGAACTTGAGAGGATGTTAGAGGACTTTAAAGGACTTGAGAGGACTTGAGGGGACTTTAAAGGACTTTAGAGGACTTGAAAAGACTTTAAAGGACTGGAGAGGAATTTAGAGGGCTTAAAAGAACTTTAGAGGACTTTAAAGGACTTGAGAGGAGTTTAGAGGACTTTAGAGAAGAGGACTTGAGGGGACTTTAAAGGACTTTAGAGGACTTGAGGGGACTTTAGAGGACTTTAGAGGACTTGAGGGGACTTTAGAGGACTTAAGAGGACTTGTCAGTGTAAAAACAGTAGGTCAGTGCAGAAACACAGCTAACTTCACCCAAACTGACAGCTCATACAAACCATCAGGGACTGAGCCGCAGATACAGGAGAACAGGGATGAGGGCAAACTTTAAACTGTGTGGACATAGCACATCAACTTGTGTCAAATTCTGTTTTTACATCTGTCCAAAGAAATTGTTGCCTCATTGTTTTTGTCCACCAGTAATGAGCTGTCATATGAAATGAGGCAGCAGTGATCACCTGTCTCTGTGTGGAGGAGCAGAGGGGGACTTGTTGGGGTCCTGGGAGAGCAGCATGGCCTGATGCAGGACCCATGCAGGCTGGTAATAGTGGTGGTGGATTTCTGGGTCAGCCTCATCCTCCTCAATCATCAGCACATCTCTGGGAGCCTGAAGTAATGAGCGAGGAAAACTGTTACAGTTTTAGAGTAACAGTGTTACAAACTGACACCGTCTCAAAAACACAAGTTTACTTATTTTAAGATGTTTTAATGAACAACAACACTGAGTTAAAGTAAGATAAATAGGTTAATAGAATTGAATCAAGATAAAAAAAAATGAGTTTCATATTACATATGAAAACTACATATTTTTCCCATCACACCACTGTGAACCTGCACACTGTTGGCCCCTCTCTTGTCATCCAGCTGTGAGGGGCCCTGTGACATCACAGGAGCAGCCTGTGCTCATTGGCTACTGGCAGCATGACGCTGTGTGGCTGCTTTCACCTGCTGCAGGCGTGACGTCGACCCCTGCAGCTCCAGTGCTGCGCTACATCTCCTGGATGTTTGTGAATGAGCAACATCCAAATGTTCAAAACCCAGTGAATGATGTCTGAAACCATGTAGAATTTACAACAAGGGTAGTGTCTTCTTTAATAAAAGGATGGCAGACACTTTTTTCTGCATTTGCTTGAGAGGAAGGAACTTAGTTGCTTAGTTGTGATTTTTTAAGGCTGTATCATGCACAATGCAACTTTTCTAATATTGCTACTGAAAAAGGATACTCATTTATATAGAGGGGGGTATAGCTCAGCGGTAGAGCATTTGACTGCACATCAAGAGGTCTCCGGTTCAAATCCGGATGCCTCCTAATTTCTCCTTGAAGGCTTTGTACCAGCCCCTTTCTCTTATGGGATGAGTTCAATGCGGAGGACAAATTTCAAAAGTCCTGTCCTATGATAATAATATTGATATGTGATATGGCAAGGCTGACCTGTGGGCCTGAATGCACCTGGTGCTCACCTGATTTGTGAAATGTAAATGTTTCTTAAAATAGAGAGTTGCCTAGTATGAATTCACTTAAAGTAAGGAGTAATTAACACCTCCTGTGGTCAAAGCACGAGTAGGTTAAAAAAAGATTTAAAAAAAACAGCGTTTCATATTTTCAAGTTCTTACCAGGTTCATTCTCTGAATTTTTAAAATTCTATTTCAAAAGTCAAAACACATTAAAGTTGGACTTTGGCTTCTTGTCTGAACTGACTCTGATGCTGGTCTGGTTCCACCCAGCAGGACCTGATGGAGGGCTGGAGTATCCGGACGAGCTGAGAGCTGACATGCTCATGTTATTCATGATGAGCTGGTGCATCTGGGCGTTCTGGATCATCATCAGCTCGACAAGGTCTGCATTGAGAATATTACACACACAGCACAATCAGCACTATTGTCTCTTCTATTTTACCACGCTGCCATCCTGTCCTCCTGCCTCCAGGTGAGCAGCAGCTGATGAATCGTGGTATTTGCTCAGTAATGACTCACCTCACAAAACTATTTCACTCCTTCCCAGTCTATTTCTGAAAAAAATCTATTCAAGTTGCTATAATGCCACTGTCATTTTAAAACGTGTTTCATGTACGGTATGTCAGCCTTATGCATGAAGAAATGCTTCCCATGGCAACATGAAGGAGATGGTCAGTGATGCAACATTCAGCAACTTGACAGAACTTTGTGATATTTCACCATGTTGAAGGGGTTATGTCATATTCATGAGTAATATAGCGATCCTGTCAGTTAAAGTTAGTCTGAGGACTATTCATGCAAAAAAAAAAAAAAAAAAAGACCAGCATGATGACTCGTTGAAACATGTGATGGCTGCTTGAGTTGGATTAGCTCATTTCCTACAACACCTAGCTACTGTATGCTCAGTGGAAATGTATTGTCAGTATTGTGACCTTGTTTTTCAGTTTTCTGTCTTTTGCTAGCTTGAATGTTCAGGATGACAGCTCACTATCACAGACTGTATAAAAGACATCATCCATTGGTTTGTCTGCTGCTGATTTGAAGCCTTGACTTCAGCATCCTGGTTTTTGGCTGTCGCCATCTCGGTTTTTGGACATTTTTAGGTGACCAGAATGGTACAGTTAACTTGTAAAACACAACGTGAATGGGTTATAAGATATAAGATAAGTTATAAGATTAAAATTCCCAAACAACTCTGTGGTAGTGCCTTAAAATGGTTTATAGTCTATTTTTCTCTGAACTCAGTGAGTGCCAGCCCTTTTATAAAACCAAAAGCACCATTTTGAGTCATTTTTCAAGACCCACAGAATATTTTGTACTATGACTCTGAAAACACAGAATACCTCAAATGAAAGAAGAGACTCTTTATTTCATCATGAAAAAAATGTTTGTTTTTGTTTATTTTTGACAGTGCCTCCCTGACTTTAAACCAGTGACTGAATACACTTTTTTATCATAGATAAAATATAATAATATATATATAATAATATATATAATCAGTCATCTTTTAGCAAAACCAGGAGTCGCCCCCTGCTGGCTGTCAGAAACAATGCAGGTTTAAAGCCCCTCATTTTTATGAACTTCTCTGTATTCATAAAGCAGCAGTGTGGCATCAAATGTGCTGTGAAAAATGACCGTCTGTTAATGTTGAAGGTAGAGTACAAACAACTATCAGCCATCAAGTGTGGCTGCAACAACGTCAGTAATAATTGAGACTCTGCAGGTCAGCCACAGGGCAGGAATTACACTTATATGCCATCTAGTTTCAAATCATCAGATTACACTGTTTTTTTGGGTTGTGGCATTCTTCAATCTTTTAATAATTTCTGAAGCATTTCCACCAAAATGCAAGCAAGTTGCTCTGTGCCGAACCACAAGTTAACTTTAAATTAATTCAGGAGCTCAGGATTTGTTAGTAAAAGTGACGCAGCAGCTGTGTTTAGGCAGCCATTATAACTGTTATAATGCACACTAACAACACATTCACATTATTCCGTAACACACTGTGTTTACGGTCCTAAAAGAGGCTATAGTTAAATTATCCTTTTTAGAAGTAAAGCAGTAAACTGGGCTGACTAAAAACCTGCTGCAGCACTCTGATGAGACTTTAACACACATTTATGCAATTGTCCAGGCTGAAGAGTAGAGCATAAATAATACACCTGAGTGCTTGCTATAGTGAGCAGGTAATGTGACAGACAGGCAAGAGCAGTGAAATCCTGAGGTTTAGTTTGTGTGTGGTGACAGTTTGCCGTACCGTCCTTGACATGACCACCAGGACTAATGGAAGGAGCAGAGCCAGGAGGCATCATGGGAGCTGGGAGCTGCTGCAGGATAGTGGTGGGCTGCTGAGGAGCCTGGGGACAGGACATGGGACTGTAATGAGGCTGTCTGCCTGCAGGCACAGAGGCTGAGAATAAACTCCATCTATACAGGAGGAAAACTCTCGACTCCACAGGAAGGGGGTGACAATGGAGGGATCATCCTCCCATATGCAAACAATATTAAAAAGATCACTTCTTCTTGTGATACCAGAAAGTATTTTGTTATGACTTGTGTTTGAGCTTCACATAGAGCAGCAGGTGTGCTGTTGCTATAAGATAAAGAGCTTTAGCTGACACCCAAATAACCACAGAAGAGAATTAAGATAATGCACACTTACAGGAAATATCTGGAAAGCGTGTGGCTCGGAGGGCTCAAAGTGAGGATAAATATCTTCTGTCCACGCCATATGTGAGCGTTTCAGCTGGTATTATTCACAAGATACTCCGTATGGAGATCTAACCTGTTTGCTGGGATGCACTTAGTCTTAGGTTGCCAAGGTGCCAAAAACACAAACCACCATCACTATGCACACACACACACACACACACACACACACACACACACACACACACACACACACACACACACACACACACACACACACACCTCCGTCTGTGATCACTACGCTGACCGACAGCACAGACTGTTTGTGTAATTAATCTCACTTTGGAGTCCAAAAGCAGAGCAGCTGGTAACTCCAAGAACTAAAACTATGAGCTATAAAAGAGTCCACCCACGCTGGACTTTTTTATGTTTCACTGTTTTTCAGAAGTGAATCATTGTGAATGTAATTAGTTTTTTTTGAGTGGAAAAAAATCTCTTTAATGTCAACGTATAAAATATCTGCCTTTTCATTTTTAAATCAAACTAAGGTAGGATTATTTTGAAAGTAAGAGTAATAATAATGCTAATCAGGCAGGGATGTTAAGTGTGGGAGTTATTTTATGGTATTTTATTCTCAAGCACTCAAATATAGAGTGCAACTGTGGCACTGAGACATGTTTAAAATGAAAGAGCCTTTTCTATCTTTATAAATAAGTCTTATTTACACAGACAGAGAAGGCGCTGCTGGCTTTATGTGGCTCACTTACTGTACATGAAAAAATACCTGCATGCTGCCTAATGGTTATATCACAAAAGAAGATAAAAAGTCAGAGCCAATAAATGGAAATAACAAAAACAGCTTAAAGTAATGATAAAGCAGTGGTTGAAGTATAAAGTAAAAGAACAGATCAAATGTAATTAAGAAAAAGGTATAAAAAAAACAGTAATTCTTTAGAGATTATTAAAATAAGTACAGTGGCTTTTCTGACAGGTAGCTTCCAAATGTTATTCTTCAGCCCACACTGAGGAATAATCCGACAGGGCCTTGTCACACTTCAGGCTACGGGCTGCTGGGTAATCAAAGCTCAGTCAGGTGGCTCGGTGCCCTGGAAGTCCAGACTAAAGTCTTTAAATCAATTCTAAAACAGACAGGCAGAGAAAGGAAGCTGAAATAGAGGAGATGTGATCCAGTAATCCAGACAAGAAGTGATAATGTCATGCACAACACTTTGTAGATCATTAAACATAAGAAACAATCTAAGAGATATTTCTTAAGTGGAAAAAATGACATAGATGATCAGAGAAAAAAAAGATGATAGATCCAGACTCCAGTGTAAGAGTCAGAGATGTCATCATCAACACTGATTATTCATTATTGGACATTATTTGCTGATATTACAAATTCTGCTGTGATGCAATTTTGACTCGTTAAAAGTATTATCCCTCCACCACTACCGCTCTAAATTAACAGTACTGCTGATTACCAAAATATATTTTAATATTTCTGTCATGGTTAATCCACCAGTATGTGCAACTCTTTAATCAAAATGATATATTTAATGCTAAAATGTAATTTTTGTTGTTATTCAGGAATTTTCAAATTTACTGTTTTACAAGAAGCTGAAAAAATATCCAAGCACATTGTTGTTATTTTGTGATAGAGATATTAAATTCCAGTTATTTCCTGTCATTCCTGAACAGAAAAAATGTGTTTTAGTGGTTGTGGTTGTCTAAAAAGGTGAATTCAGTTTAAATTCCTCACTCCTGTTCAAAATGGTGAAGAGTAGTGAACTCAGTGAGAGTCCAATAAAGGCACATGATGAGACAGTGACAGGCACGTGATTCAGCATCACTGATGCTGATAATTGATATATTGATCATGATGTAGCCTATCATTCCACCCATAGTAGTAGTAGTAGTAGGCACAGCTGACGTGGGCCATTCTTTGACACTGTTCAGATTTTTTATTTACATCAAAAATCAGTTAAATTTGAACAAAATTTCATGTGAAAAATTAGTTTGTTGTTCTTGGGTTGACAGAGAAACCTAACTGTAGAGGCAGAGTGTGACAGAGGGTTGCCTTGGCTTGAACAGCTCCTGGTCTCCCCACAGGTGATTTACCTGGTATTAATATTTAAAATAACAGTGATGCCACCACTGCTGTGTGTTTATGCTACGCTCAGAATGCACCGCAGCCAATAATCCACGTGTAATAGACGGTTACAGCCCGAGAGCCTCACTATGACAGACGACACTAATTAGCACACAGTTTACATTCACTGTACTTGGCTCCCCACTCCCTGTCAGAAGAAGGAGCCTCCACACCCCCATCACATCTACGCTCTGTAATTAAAACGCTGTAATCTGGGTGGATCGTCTCTATTTTTAAAAGCCCCCTGTCTTTGTGTGGGTAAAGTGACACAAAGGGAAGCATCAAGGAAGGAGGAGGAAGGGGGAGGTGGGAACAGCCATAGCAGCAGGTGATGACCAACTCCATAAGACATGAGGAAACTAATAAACTATGCTTAATTGGCAGAGTGGCCTAAAGGTAATTCTCATCCTGTTATCCAGAGCAGCCCACGCACCTCACATCAACTCCTTTACAAGAACAGATAACAGTTTTTTTTTTAAATAGGAACAAAAGAAAAGTGAGACGTGCTTCACAAATACCACCACAGAAATAACAACAACAACAACATAAGTTAAGGCTGGAACTAATTTATCATCTTTCTCTGAGCAACAAACTGGACAAGTTTCTGCACTTTTGACAGTCGTTATGGTGAATGTCAGTGGATCATTATTGTGGATGTAAAAGGTGAAGCTCAGTAGTTCAGTATGTATGTAAAATCTTACTTGCTGCTTATATGACATCAATGTAGATTATAAGTACTAAATGAAAATACTAAAGTTAAATACCTAAAAATTGTACTTAAGTCCAATACTTGAGTAAATGCACTTACAGTAATTAATCTGTAACTCCACTGCCATATTGTGATATTTTCCACACAGGACTAATAATTCTTATTGATATGATGATGTTGATTTGAACCACCCAGCTCTATATTGAATTAAAGTGAGGCCACAGCATCCACCGGTTATTATTAGATACTCATTTAAGAACCATACATGTGACATATGTCAAATATGAATGAGACCTTGCAGCTTTTTAACACTTAAACAGCTCACCATAGGGGCAGGCTTAAGGCATGATTAAATTATTTGCACTTCTCAGTAATATTTAATCCCCCCCCCCCACACACACACACACACACACACAGAAATGGTCATCAGTGTTTTTAAAGGGTTAGCTCATTGCATTAGGGATCATTTATTCATACTCCAGGCGTGGAGACGCCCTGCAGATCTCTGTGCGTCACTGACCACATCAGCTGCATGTTCACTGCCTGGAACTTCTTCAGATGTTTCCCCATTAGTGCGCTGGTGACAGAGTTATCACCAGTTGGGGGACGGCGACAGGAAGATGGCAGATTTGAAGTTAAAGCTGTTATTATTAGTCTGACACACACACACACACACACACACACACACACACACACACACACACACACACCTCATTCCCCCCTCACCCCCTGCGGCATCAGCTTAAGAGCATGGCCATTACCTTTCCCGTTCCTATGGCAACACCACCCTGCAGCCCTTATGTGTTGGTAGCAGTGTATACTGTATGTGTGTGTTTGCAATCACGCGTGTGGGTGTGTGTGTTCGGGAATGGAGCGATGTTTATTTGGATAATGTCGGCAATCAATTATTTTAAGGTTTAATGTCCTTCTTCCCGTCGCTCTTTGTCACTGATGAACAGGCTCTGCTCACAGCTTTGAGAAAGATGCCGTTCTGCTATAGATGGTGGTCATGTTTGTGGGTTTTTAAGAAGTTTAAGGCAGTGTTGTATTTCTTTCTGATTGATCCCTGCTGCAGATGATGATGGTAAATCTGTGATCATAACAAATGGACGGACAGAAAGGATCTATGTCTTCTTATCAGGAGCCATCCAGCCTCACCTCCATTCATTCAGAGAGGCAAAAGTTTGGTGAATGACATACAGTGACAACAAGGAAGAGCCTAAATGAGATATGGAGAGAGCACAATAGTGGCATGACTGAGCCGAAACAGTGTGAAGGACAGAGCAGAGATGAGAGTGTGGATGTTATTCTCTCTGTCTGGGATGTGGGGATGAGGTCAAAAAAGAGCCAGAGAAGCAATGTGTGATAAGGCTTTGAACATATCTCCTCTCACTCTCTTCTTTTTCTCCTCTCCCTAAGGAGGAGGGCGAGACTGACAGATGCTCCCCACCTCCTCCTCCTCCTCCTCCTCCTCCTCCTCAGGCTGTGGCCAAGCTTTGTATAGTGCCTACCACCAACTCGAGCCAATTAACACATCTCTATGCACACTTCTGAGTTTATTAATACATAATAAAACTAGTTAGACATAGACACCAATTATCTTGTGCTCTGCCATTTAAATGTAGGAAGCCTGAGGAGGCTCAATCTAGGCAATAGGAAAGGTTTGTAATGATACTGCAGAACAGTTTATGGTCAATACAAGTGACTTCCAGTGGAAATCAATGGGATGAGACGCCCACCGTCCCCTTGAGAGGACACAGCCATTAGAGAAATGCATATAAATGCCTTTGGCTAGCTCCCCCTCTGCTGGATCTTTGCTTTTTGCTTATTGTGTGCCTGATTAGTCCTATGGTGATAGTTTCTATCCAGTGCAACCAAGCTGGTGTCATTGTGTCTCAGCACCATCTCTCCGGTGCTCCTCTCTGATTACCAACTTTCATCAAACACAACCTCTTCGTAGCCGTCTCGTCGCTCTGTGTGTGTGTGTGTCCAGATGCAGGAGTGTTCTGGATGTGAGCCTTGATTAAATACAGTGCAACATATGACTCGCCGTTACTCATGGGAATTAGATTTAAACCTGCTGCCAAAGGCCTGCACAGACAGTGAGCCTTTGTGGTATAATGCTCCATCTAAAATTGTCCTTCGGGTTGGAGGCTCATTAGATAATTTCATTTCCAATAGTTTATGATTTCCTCAATGAAAACAGTGAGTCACACACACACGTACCTGCTCTTCCTCTTTTTCTTTTAATGCAGAACAGCTGCAGATCAGAGACTGTGGACTCACACTAACACTGGCTTCCTCTCAGTTTGTTTCATGTTATTGCAGACATCTGTTCCCTCTGAATATGATTAAGCTCTTTACACAAAATAACGCTTTGTCCCACCTTTTTAAAAGTCAGAACCACTACCTCCTTGAGATTATAGTTGCAATTAATATTTTGCTTTTTAAAAAGCAGACAAAGTGGCCACTTCCATTAAAAAGGTAATCAGGAGGAGAATTGTATAACTGGAGCATGAGATTATATTGTTTTTCCCCATTTAAAATGGGAATTTATCCTGACTCACTAGGCTGTGGGTTAAAACCTGCCGTTGGCATAAATAAGAAATAAATAAGACAATAAATATAATACACAATAGAAATATAAATTTAAATTTATAGTCTGAGCAGCATCTCCTTCTCTCCACCCTACCAAAGAGATGAAGTCTGAGTGAGGCGTCCAGTTAAGCCAAGAATAATGAATGTACAAGGGGGTAGAACGTCATAGTATCACAGGGTGTTAATAGAATAGCCATAGTTACAAGACGTCAATGAGTCAAAGTCAGTGAGAGCGTTTAGTGAGTTAAAGCCATACTCTAAAAAAAGGTGCAGAGGAATACAGGACCATATCATCAGCATATATATGGTACAGAAAGGCAGCGAGGCCACAGGGCAGAAGAAACACTGACAACGTCAACAGCTAAGATCACAGATCTGACAGAGATCAGAAACTCTGAGAAGGAAATAGAACCAGACTGCAGTCTATCCATTAAACTCCTAAAATATGTGTAACTTTGAACAAGCACAGAAGTAGTCACTACATACTGATCTAGGGTTGAAACTTGTGAGATAAGCACATCCCAATCATTTGGATATAACAATAAAAGAGCTGCGAAATAAATATGACATTAAGAAATAAAAATCCCCTGATATAAATTATTGCAGTCCTTATGTCCTTGTTTATTTACATATTACCTTCATTTATATTCATTGCCTCACATTGGCATATTTATTTACTATCTAATAAAATGGTATTCCATATTTTACGCATATAGCTGAATGGTAATATGTGTAGCCTATCTCACCTGAATTTTTGGCAAATTATTTTTTCTTTTATGTCCCAGAGCCCCATTTCTACTTAATTTATTTCAGAACAACAAGGTGACAGTGATAATAGTCCACACAACAATGTGTTTCTATGAATTCAACAGCTGTGCTGGTGTGAGGTGATGAAAAGCACACAGCATACTGACACACTGCCAGGCAGAGTTCAGCAGAGGACAGGTAAAAACACACTGTGACACATGACAAAACCCAAAAAACAATGCCTTGGGGTCATAGCAGACAACACAGTCTTATTATAAATCCAACAATAGTCACATTGGCAAATGATGCTCTCATTCACACTGAGAATATGTGCTGCATATGAACACATTTGTGGGAATGAAATGATGTAGTTGTATCATTTTGTGGACGGTTGAAATGCGTTAATTGAGTTAAGCGTTTATGCGCATACGTAATCGCCAACTTCATGGTGTTGTGGGTAATGGAAAGAATGAGGCAATTTTGCTGTTTGTTGTTCATTTGCCAAACATAATCGATTTATTTAAAATTGCATGAGTTTGAATGCAAGGACTGTTGGTTCCCTGCTGAATTGGATGTGACACAATTTGCCTGCAGTGATGTGGAGAGAAGGTGTGTGTATGTTTGTGTGCATGTGTGTGCATTTAGTGTTTACAGTGCAAACAACAAGAAAACAATGCATTTTTAGCATTTTTCAATGGCAAGTTGCCAGTGCCAGCTTGAATGAGTCGAGTCAAGTGAATATACAGTTCAGAGTGTGTGGATTAAAGGAGAGTAAAAAGACTGTTTACATCCACTGACCTGGGTGATGAATGATATAGTGTTTCCCTTGCTCAGCTCCATGGCATATGCTGTTATTGCATTCCTCTTTGAATACCACACATCCCATTAGTGACAGATTAAACAGGACCTGCACCGTCATAGAGCTCTGCCAGTGTATCTTCCCTGTACGGAGGGAATAAAAAACATCTGTCGCACACAGTGTTGGCTACTATGCTGACAAATCTGTATCATGTTCTGACTTCTCTGGTGAAAAGCAAAGCACAGCAACAGACTTTTCCAGTGATGTACAGCAGGTATACTGGATATTTTCACTCCATGCTACGCTTCTTAGGAGAGCTATCTTTATTGTAATTAAGTGCAGAATGCCATGCTGGTTTAATCACCATTATTTCTGTCATGATTTTATAGCCAGTGATCGGTTCATTATTTCTTGTGAGCTCTCTGTAGCAAAAGGTCATTGGTGACGTTTCCTGACAAGCAAATGTACAGTAGCCTGTGGAGAGAGAGCGCTTGAAATGCACCGAACCTGCACAACTGCACACATGTTGATTGGGGTGAAGGGTTAACATGTTAATGTGTTGTTCCTGCACTGCAACTGCGATATTATCTCATTAATATCCTCCTCATGCACCTATTATAATTAACCATTTCTCAGCCTTGTGGGCTTGTGGACTTCCTTCTCAAAAATAATACACCAGGATTATTGTAGAATATTACAAAAATATGTGAAGAGAGTCACCACAAAGGGCACTTCCAATGTGTCCATAACAGATTGTGGACACATTTGCTGGTGTGCTATGCTAACTCTGTAGCATATGCTCAGTGGTGGTGGGCGACACGTAATGCCTCCGAAGTGAGAAAACAAGCAGCTCTGATGCACGATATGATGACTAATTTCAGCTGACATTCAGCCAAGTCAAGAGAAGCAACTTCTGTGTCCAGATAGGGACAAGACACAAGCAGGACACAGAAAATAAATGTATAAATGTTCAGTGCCAGTGCTACTTGTTTTGCACAGTAGATTGTTTTGCATTTACAGGAATTTAGCTATGATGACCTATTATGCTCATTTCAGGTTCATAGTTTTTATGTTTTGGGGGTTCTTTGGATGAGCAGTTGGCAAAAAGAGAAAGCGGGCCATGGTCTGAATCAGAAGATCTACCTTCTCAGAGTTTTGATGTTACAAGTTGTCTCTCCAAAAATAACATGCATGCCTCTTTGTTTCCAACCACAGTAATACCACAATAATTTTATTATTTTTCCCCCAGTTGATTAAAATACAGGCTGTGGAAGCAACAGAAAGAATGATCATATCTTAATAGAAATGATTGCATTTATTGTAGTAGATTATTTAGCCTGACCTCTTTACCTCCTCTCTATATACAGGGTGTTTTTTTTGTCTTTCAGTGAAACCACAGACCCGCTGCTCATAAAAGTGCTTATAGTGTTCTGCTTCAATAGAAAATATGCTCTTCAGACTTTAAGCATTGATTTTTGAGCAGAACTATGTCCAATGCTCTCTGCTGTGTTCCCAAAACTTGATGCACACATGGCTTGTAGTTGTATCTTCTCACAGTTGTTTTCACATGTCTGCTGCATCACGTGTGTTTTGACAGCTCTAATTATCTAATGAGTTACTTATTCAGGTCAGAATATGCCGCTCGGTTGCACATCAGTGTCCCAACGTGTGCGTGGTGAATAGGCCCATGTGTGGATGCATGTGTGTGTTTGTAAGGATCCATCTACCTCAGCTCTCCTAACAAGTACTAAAATAATAATGAGAACACTGGTTGATTCTGAGTGGGAGAAGAGGGGGTGCCCTTGGGTTAAGGAAGTTAGCTTTCTCTTGAGAAAGGAAAGGAGTGTGTGCAATGTGCAGACACTATGGGACTGGAGGAGTAATTGGACAGTTTGTGTGAAATTCCTCCAAAGCTGCATATAGGTTCATATTTATGCTCTTCTCCTCACACTTTCTGACAGCACAATAGAAGACGAACATGAACTCTGGATGCCATACTTAAACTCCTGAGGTACAGTGAGAGCTGCTTCAGGGTGAGCTTCAATGTCCCCTGATTGCAGCAGGTCAGTCTTCAGAGAGATCAGATTAAATGCTGTGGAGCCCATAAGAGCTCAGGCCATTGTCTACAAGATGGATAAATGAGCCTGGCCTCTCATCTCCTCTCCATATTAAGCTGCAATAAATGCCAACTGCTTCTACTGACTGTCTGTGGTATTAAATGTGATTGTGCCATGTGATGCTGCTTCAAAAATGGTTTCATCCTCTTTCTAAGTTGGAACTAAGGTATGAAAAACATCCTTTTATGTGTAACTTTTTTTAACATTTATAATGGAATTTAAAATTGAACCTGCTTAGAACATATTTTATTAGAAATATATGCCAATTCAGCTCTAAGTTGATAGACGAGACACAATTTTGACAAATTTCATACTTTTCATTCCATTACTGACCTGATCTGCTCATGTTAATTAACAGATGACAACGCTTATTGAGGCCATTCCATTTTAATTGCATGCTGCATTTTCAAGTTGTTTTTGGTACAAAATAACTCATGCAGCATCAGTGATTTCAAAAGTGCAAAACGGGTCCAAAAAACACTTTACAGATCATTTAGCGAGCATGCCAAACAGGACCAGAACCACTCCATAAAGCTGGGATGGTGTTTGTTGAAATAAAACGTGCAAGACTTTTGCATTTACCGAACAAGAGCGAGAAAAAGACTTTTGAATACCATCACGTCCACATAGTACACTGGCAGACGTAGAGCTATAAGAATTCAGAATCATGCTCTTTGACATTTTTTAAAAAACGTTCATTTACAATCATTTCAGATTTACAAAAAATAGAGGAAAAACTGAATGAGGTAACAGCTTGTAAACATTTTCATCACTTTGTTCAAGTTGGCAACATCAAATTCACTCAAAAGATGCAACAGATCAGCCCACGTGTAAACAATTTCCCGTGTTTTACGCACATACTTTACGCACGGACACTGGTCGCTGGACTTTTTTCCTGTGGTCGTTTTTTTCGTGAGGAAATATGAAGTTTTGCATATCTTTCCCCACTTGGGTATAGAGATCATCTTTGAGAAGTACATGCAGAGCAGATCTTGATCTGCGGTCCGGATCCTCATGCGCTCCGTCTCTCCACAGGACCTGCTCTCCACGCTCTCTAACTGAGCCCGATCATTACCGTCTCCACGTCTTTGGAGGGTCTTCGGTCCTTCACCAGGAAGTTAATCATGCTCTCCGATTTAATCATCAGGTTACACCCGAGAAAAAATATACCAAACATGACGGTGAGCGACAACACGCACAGCACCGCGATTTGCACTACACGCATAATGAATAGTTTACGCTCGTCTTGCACCAGTACCAGAGACCCTCCGCCGTCGCCGGTCACCACGTTGTCGGTGCTGTTGCCGGAATATGTTGCCAGAGTCCCGGCGAGGGTCTGACTCCCGTTGAACAGCGCGCCCTGGGTCACGTCAAGGAAGGAGACGTTCATGTTGCCTTGCGGGTTCTCAGCAAATGGACACGCGACTCCACTGGGTAGGCGCACAGTCTCACCGCAAATCCTGGACTCCAAGTAAAACTTTGCGTCATGTGACTCCAGGTAAAAATCAGAGGAAGGAGCTCCAAAAGAATAGTGTTTTAAAGTCCAGCTCTACTAATAAACACCGAGTTTTGCTACAGCTAGAGTGCGTAATGACCACATGCACATCACCGGAGTGTTGCTGCAGTCAAACCGCGTCGCATCAGGTGCGGTCAAAAGTAAGTTTCTTCACGGTTTATTCTGACTTTAGGTGAGTCGGTGCAAAACGGTGCCTTTCCTCCGTTGTAACAAGAGACAGTCCCTTTGCGTCTGCGTTCGCCCGCGAGCGCTTCTTTTGTGCCAAGTCTCTGATGCGTTTTAAAGTGATGATGAGTTCCCCGTGGACCACACCACCACTCCTCACCAGGGGAGGTAGTCAGATGACCTCAGATAATGCGCTGCTCCTGTCATGTACTGAAAAGTGAACTGAATAAAACTCAATTTAAACAAATCTGATAGTCAGGGAATTCCATATTCATCTCCTTTTCTTGTAAGAAACTGCTACTGACGTTGTCATACACACGCATAATACTCACTCACTACATGTAAATGTATTTCAAAATGTCAGTCCATCAGTTTTTTAAAGAATGAGTGTAGCTAAATGGTTTTTCAACTCCTCAGAGACCCACTTAGCAGCATTTATGCACATCAATATTTCCCCAAAGCCTCACCCATATCGATTCAGACATGAAAAACATGAAAACATTCGGTTCAATATTCAGATTACCGTATGCTATTTTAAGAGGCATTTTGTGTGTGTTGCTGGGGGAGTATTCACTGTCCCCTAGAGGCCCTAAGAGGGCACAGAGAACTATAACTTATGTGAAGGCATGAATTAATAATCTGCCATTGAACGATGACAAATAATTGAACAATAGACAGCTCTCTGTTTTTATATTGGATGTGTTTTTATTGTCTCTCAGGTGAAACTTGTGGATGCCTGTGGGACACCAGCTTCCTGCAGTGGAGGTGAAACCCCTGTAACCTGATCTGTAAGAAAGATGAGCCTTGGGTAAGTGTGTTTCACTGCAAATACACTGCGTCTTCAACCGAATAGTGATCATTAGTACAATAATATTCTGTCTAAATCCCTTATCTCTGTATGCAATAATTAAGTGTCTTTAATTTTATAAGAAAATGTGTTCATACATACGGTGGCATAATGAAGTATTTACTTTTTTTAATGAGCTTTTGTTATTGGTTTATGGGAGCTATTATGCTTTTAGGTGTTTCAGTTTTTGTGCATCTAAAAGAACATCAGAGCCTATGGTCCACACTGTTCATCTGATTTTCAGCCAGTCTAGAGCCTTAAAAATGTCAAACATTTGTGGACATGTAACCACAAGGAGCTTTAAAACCACTGCCCAGGCCTCAATTTATTTTGTTTTGTCAAATGTCAACAATGCCAACAGAGAGGAATTGTATTGCGTATGAACACACTCAAATGTTCTTCAGAAGAGGATCTGTGTCCCTATTTTATCATATTACCTCACTTGTATATGAACATGAAACTGAACAGCTGCACTCGTGAACTTACAACAGTTTAATAAAAAAACACCTGCCTCAAACATTTTGCCTGCTAAATGAATCTGCTGTTTGTTTAAAGACAAATGTAATGAAATTCAGTTTGGGAGGCTCCTGATGTGTAGGTAAGCAGCTTTCAGTCACCACCTGACAAGCCTGTTCAAACAACGATTAGCTCCATCCACAAATACCTCCCATCATCCTGGAGAAGGTTTACTTTCTGATCATTTATTAATGGCTGAGAACAGAGAGAACAAGCAGCGTTTACCGTGTACAGTCACATGAAGGAATCTCATTAGCCTCAGGACTTCGGTTATTGCAAATTAATTGGCAGCATATAAATCAATGCTGCACAGTTTGGTTTAGTTCTGTTATTTGTTGCAGAGTGATTATGGAAAGTAGCTTGTACTTACACTCCATCTCTCTGTCAATATGCAAATCCTCTGCTGCAGTTAAACCTAATGGCTCCTCTTTGTGGGCTTTAAACTGCAAAACTTTACAAACGAGGGAAAGTGATATGCAAAGGCGAGGAGGGGGAAACTTCAGTGAAGTGAATCTTTTCATATCATTACTGAGTGTTTGTCATGGAGTTTTGCTCATTTTGAAGGTTCATAAAGTGAAGAAGCTGTGGCTGATTTCTAACACAACTCCCTAGGCTGCTACGAGTTTCATCACACTTTCCATTGATATGTGATATGTGCCTAACGACTTATTATTGTTGCTATACCTGTATATAAAGATACTGTATATCCATATGAGGATGCTTATAGACATGAATGAGTGTCTCACTTGTTCCTAAGCAACAGTAGACCTGTGAGCCCAGTGACAGATGGTTGGGTAAGTTATTTTGGTTTAGAGGAGAAGGAGAGAGGGAGTGAGGAGGTGCCTGGACGAATGAGGGAGGGGAGACGTTTCCACTTAACATGAGGGAATTGGCAGCCTAGCAACACAAACTAAGTGAAGACATCTCTATCTATCTATCTATCTATCTATCTATCTATCTCAGGAAAACATCACGATGAGTATTGTTTTCATTAAAGAGGACCTGTTATGTTTTTTTTAACTTTCATTTAGTGAACCAAAATGAGCAAAAAGGAGTCAGCTGGATTTGCTTGAAGTTTGTTGAAGACGTTTCTCCTCTCACCATCAAAAGGCTTCTTCACTTCTACTCCTGTTGGACTGGATGATTGTTTTCTTTAACAAACCTGAAGCAAGTCTAGTTTACTCTTTTTTGTTCTTTTGGATTTTAACCTGACCTGGATGACTGAGAACCTACACAGACATAAATATTTTATGTAAAAATATGTAACTCCACACCACAGAAACAAAAATTTGCACCTTAACTGCCTGAAAACCATCGCCTTTTCTTCCGTAACCTGGTGATATCATCAAGCAACACATTTGGCATTGGTACTTTCACACAGAGCGAACTGGAACAGAGTCTGAATGGTTTAGTTTGATCGACCAATCACAACAGAGGACCAGCTGACCAATCAGAGCAGACTGAAGCAGGCAGGGCTTAATCAGAAGGTAAAATTACACTTTAGAAAACATAATTGTTATGTCCACTTTGACAGAGTTGGTTAAATATGGACAGACTAAGTGTGGCCAAATGTCAGGAGATGCAGGGAAAGTGTTGGAGGCCATGTTTTGAAGGGGCTGTTAATCACGCAGAGGCAAACACCGTCATTGATTACACACTGATACGGAGAGGTGCTGCACATCAACCCCTCACTAAGCAACCAGCAGTCATTAAAGAGATTTTAGAGAGATAATGACTTAATTGCTTTAATCCCAGCACACCTGCAGTAATGCAGCATGCCCGCTTGAATCGCTGGTGAATGTCTGTTTGTTTGAGAAACCGGTTCCACATTTCATGAATCTAATTGAAGAAATCCTCTCTGTTCTTGTCTCATGCCTCCACCCATTAACCTCATTTCCATTTAGACATGTCTCAGTAAGGCAGGCTGCAGTGATCTGCCTCGTCTTTTCTGTCCCATCGTTCTTTGTTTCTTCCACCTCTCTCTTTCTAGTCATCTCACTCAGATTCAACAGCTGGCTACATCAGACTTCAGTCTGGATGTGAAATTTACCCTTTCCATACTTCCATCTCTCCTGCATCCCCAGCTATTTATTTCTTCATGTGTTTGTACTTTCTCCACATATTGTCCTCTGAGAGGGAAATGTAAGCAGCAGAGCCAGAGGAGAGCCAAGCAGGTCAGATAGCAAGGCATCACAACAATACACATCATTGTCCCACATTTCATAAGCCTGCCAACCCTTGACCTGAGAAAAATCGTGTGCCAGCAGGAGAGGGTAAGCTGGTTGTCGTTAACCAAACGCTGCTTCTGTCTGAGAGCTATTGTGTCCTGATATTGGCTCTGAGCGATGGTGTTGTCAGCCTCAGTGGAAAGCTTAAAGGGCTCCGGATGGATCTGTAACAAGGGTCAAGACCCTACTGTCCCTCTTTCCCTCCTCCAGCCCTCATCCTTGCTTCTTGTTCAGTCTTAATTGGCTGCCGTCTGACCCAGTCTCTGGCTTTCTGCTCAGGACAACCGGCGCTGTGCTCTTCCCAAAATGCCATTCATCTGTGAGGCTTTGAAGCCAATAGATCCAGATCAGTCGATACTGAAGAGAGAGTCTGATTGCCCCCAGTGTATTACCTGTTCACGCACACAGAGAGCTGAATGCCATCAGAGCAGTCGACTATTATAGCTTTCCTACTTATTTCTCTATTTTTGTCATTTCTTCTCGTAGCGATGCCTGGACATGGGTGGCTGTAACTTAGCAACAGGCTGGAGAATAAGAGCAAGGCACAGAGATAAAGATTCAATAAATGGACGAGTGCAGAGATAAGAAGCTTTGTCTGCATCAAGAAACACCACACACACACACACACACACACACACACTTCTCAAAGTTCATTTCTGCAGGGCAGTCTCTGTTTTCTGCCTTGTTTTCTTTTCTTTCTTGGTTTTTCCTCATGCTCCATCACTCATAGGAATAGAAAGAGCTTTTCTGTGTCGGCTCCTTATGATATTCATAAATTTGCTGAGGAGAGCTTGGTTAGACTCTTTCTAGGGAATGCATATTACATAGCAGCAGCTTGGGGCAAAATGAGACCTGCTGGTCACAACCACCTGTTTGAGAATGCTCTATATCCTTCTAGATGTATTATTTGTCCCACTAGGGGTCCTTCTACCACAACTTAGCGTCGGTTGCTTCATGTCTTTGCAGGGATTCATTCATTTTGAGCTCTAGATGCATATTCACAGTTTCACAGGATGTTTTTACGGTAACACACATTTTGTGCAGCTTGCTTGCTAACTGATGTTCTTTTCAAAGGGTTTCATGCAAAGCTTTTCAGATAACTGGATGTAAGTCACGTCACATAATCCATAATTATTCACAGTTTGACCATGTGTTTGACTGTAGTGAGCCACACCCACCAGCAGAATACAGTGTTTGGTGCAGTTTTCTAGTGAAATGTGATGATGAGTTTTTAGTGAGTTCACAGGTAAAACTAGAAAAGCAATTTCTGGAGAAATTGTGGTGTGAATGCTGGATGCTGAAGATGCTGCTCTGCATTGCTTTAATCTGTATGAAGAAGATGAAGCAGTAGGGATTATTGGAAGAGCAGGAACATGTATGTACTGTATGTATATATTTTTTTATGTTATTATGTATTCATTTATTTCCACAGTACATCTCACAAAGGAAAAGGATGAGTTGTTCACAAGTGAGAATTTGTAAATACAGACGTGTAATAAATCAAACAATTTATTCATCAAATAAGTAGGTTACATGTCATTTTTTTGCTTTTGTGACATTATATCCAGCAGTTTCACTTTAATTGCTGTCTCTTGTTGTGTCATTTTAAGTCTGGAAACACAACTTTAAAATATGATTTTTTTTTAATGAGTGTGAAAACAGAGCCGTCAGGTTGTCCACATGCTGTGTTTTTTAGCTTCTCCTCTGTATGAACACTCTGTTTAGTGAGTGGTGGAGGTGTAAAAGTCAAATGTTATCCAGCCATTAAGAAACGAGCGTCAGCATGTCCTGATCTGATCTGAGAGCAGCAGAGAGGCAGGAATGAGGAAAAGAGCAGCAGGAGCCAGCAGGGAGCTCAGAGGACAGCAGGACAGCTCAGCCATGGGCTCCTTCACTTTTCACCGTCTGCTCACACTTTGTCTCTGTTTCTTATCAGCATCAAACGTTTTGGGTAAGTTGACCTTGAACTACTTTTTTTAAACTTTCACCTGTTCAGGCGACCTGGGTGTGTTTCTGACCGACCTGAAGGCAGCACCTCCTGTCCATATGAGCAGGGATGAGCTGCTGCTTATTATTGAGATGTTCATAAAGAGGAGCGACGCTCCTCTGCTGCTTTCAGCACTTTGCCTTATAAGGGAGTGAAAACAGCGGGACGCGTTTCCCAAAGTCAGGGTACCAGGACCAGGACCAGTCCTCTGACAAAACTCAAACACCGTTTCATTATCACATCAGCAGGTAACAGGAAATGAATGAGGAAAACTCCTGTATGAAGTCTAAACCAAACTTCCTTCTCGTCTAGACTGGAGCAAATTAAAGCACGATCCTCATTCGATAAGAAGACAGATCTTGATGTTTTAAAATGGACTAACGGAGTCATAAGAGAGATAAGAAAGGACTTTACAACCAAATTAACACCAAAAACTATTATTTTTGCCACAAATCACAGAATACAAATATAAGAAAACACAATAGAGTGATAAATTAAGAAGTAATAATAACATCAGAGCATACTAGAATAACAACACAATACATTGAATAAAATATCAGCTAAATATAACAGTAATATTGGGCATAATGCTGAGAGTCATATTTGAAAAAAGAAGGATTACCCCCTTTGAAAACCATTAGTGTGTAACACCAGGTTTGTATTATTGCTTATTCACTGTATTTGGCCACTTCAGGGTCATTTACTGTACCAGCTAATTTGAGAGTTATGATTTAGTCAAATTAATAGAGCTGCAATGATTAATCACTAAGCTGACAACTATCTAGCAACTCTTTTGAGAATAGATTTGAGTATTTGTGAAAGAACAAAGTCACTTCTCTGATTCCAGCTTCTTATATGTGAATACTTTCTGACTCAACATTTGAGGATGTCATCTTGGGCTTTTGGAAACACTTCATCACCATTTTTTTTGACATTTTATAGAAACTAAACTACTGAAATAATAGTCAGGATAATCAACAATAAATGAATAAATTCCGTCAGATCTCAAATTTAACACATTTCACACAGGTACACTGCTCTCTGAGCTCCTGGGTGTAACCCCAGTGTGCCACACCCTTAGGTTGTACTAGATTACAAAGACAAATGAGTTTGGAAATATTTGTTGACATAAAATGAAACTTGGTGCAACGTGGTCTAATGACCCAGAAAACAAGAGGATTAGCATCGTTAATGACACAGCACTGTGGGTGAGCACAGATACTGTGGTCAGTAGTCATGGCTGCATTCTGTACATCTCTCTGCTTCGTCTATGAGCATGAGGAACATGTACTTTGTGCAGTGGTGGGGTTTTGGAGGTACTTGTACTTGTAGTATTTCCATTTTCTGCTACTTGAATTTACTTAAACTACACAGCATGTCAGAGAGAACTTTACTAAATGTGTTTACTATAGTTTCTTTCAACAAATTCTGGATAAAGATGAGACTATCGATGCTGTTAGCCAGCAGTATACACCCAGCTTAACCAGCTGTAACATTTATGCAGTAATGTATTAGACATTACTGCTAATTTGTTTGCTGCTTGCTAATTTTACAAATATTGCTGCAGAAGATTTTGTGTTGTTTCATATTTCTCTTGGTATGATCATCACAGGCTCCAACATCTGCACATCACAAGGAGTCACCACTTGTAAACAGTGCCTGGCTGTTCACCCCACGTGTGCGTGGTGCTCTCAGGAGGTAAAACACACACACACACACACACACACACACACACACACACACACACACACACACACAGTGTCTGGTTGCTCCTCCCATTCATTGCTCCTTGCAGCAAGTTAGGACAGAAACCTCTTTTCCCACCAGCATTCCTTTTTTTGTCATCCTCCATGTTTTCCAACATGCTGTGCTTCTGGTGTGATGAGGACAGAAATAAAATACTAGAAATAAAGTCGGCCTCAGGGTTCTAAGAGCCACCTGAACCTGTTACTGGATGCATCAGAATCGTTCTCATAAATACAGATCTTAAAAAGCGTTTCTCCTTGATGTGATGGTACTTTGTTCAGGCGTTTGGGAAGGGGGGATCGAGCGTGTCCCGCTGTGACCTGAAGCAGAATCTGCTGGATGGGGGGTGCAGTATGGCGGAGGTGGAGTTTCCATCGAGCACACTGAGCATCCAGGAGGACGCTCCGCTCAGCGACAAGGCCTCGGGCGCTGCTGATGATGTCACTCAGATAAAGCCTCAGAAACTCCACATGGCACTAAGAGCAGGTACACAAAACCAGACACCACCTAAAGGACCAGATGTTAGCAACCCTGCAGTCTAATAGACAGACTTTGGAGGCCAAACTGTACTCTACAGCTGACTGCATTTAACAAACTGAGCTCTGTATTTTATTATAGTATATGTAATACTTAATTTCTTTTCGTCCTCAGGAGATTCCAAGCATTTCACTGTGTCAGTGAAACAGGTGGAGGATTACCCAGTGGACCTCTACTATCTGATGGATCTTTCATTTTCAATGAAGGATGACCTGGCTCGACTTCGCACCTTGGGCAGTGAGCTGGCTGTGACCATGGGCCGCACCACCAGCAACCTCCGCATGGGGTTTGGAGCCTTCGTGGACAAGACCACCTCCCCTTACATGTACATGTACCCCCCAGAGGCAGTGGAGAACCCTTGTTATGGGTAGGTGTGTGGCATTACAGGAGGAGCAGTGGAGATTTTCTGATATTCAGAGAAAGTTCTGTCCAGTTCTCCTTCACTGATTCCCCCTCTCACCTCTTCAACACATACAGAATTAATGAGAAATGCCTGGCTCAGTTCGGGTTCAAGCATGTGCTGTCACTGACGGAGAAGGTGGCTCGCTTCACTGAGGAGGTGGAGAAACAGCAGGTGTCTAGAAATAGGGATGCTCCGGAGGGCGGATTTGATGCTGTCATGCAGGCTGTGGTGTGCAAGGTAGGGAAATGTTATCACAATCACAAAACCAAGTGTGTGCGTACACACACCTCAGCCTTTCCTTTACATGTTTGTGTGTTCGTCGTCATTAGGACAGGATTGGCTGGCGTCCAGACGCCTCACACCTTTTAGTGTTCACCACTGATGCCACGACTCACACTGCTCTGGATGGACGTATAGCTGGAATAGTCCAGCCCAACGATGGAGCGTGTCACCTTGATAATGAGAACGTTTACAACGAGTCTACTGTGCTGGTAAAGGCAGACGTTTTTGTGCATGACTAATTCATACAGTTTTTAAAGGAGACCTATTATGACCTATTATTGGTCATAAAAGTAATAAAAAGCATCAGAAGTGAGGACTATTTGCTTCTTGTCTTTCAGGACTATCCCTCCTTGGCTCTCATGACGGAGAAAATGTCTGAAAACAACATCAATTTAATTTTTGCTGTGACCAGCTATGTGGTGCCGCTTTACAAGGTAAAAATACTCCACTGCTTGTGCCACACAGCATGAATTTATTATAAGTTATTAATATGATACAAACAAACACTGGCTCATGATCTTCCCAGGAATACAGTCGGCTAATTCCGGGCACAACTGTGGGAACACTGTCCGATGACTCTGGCAACGTTATTCAGCTCATTGAGGAAGCTTATGCGGTAAGGACATCCTAAACTTAAACAATAGTGGAACAAGTTATGTCAGCTTATCTTAAAACAGGATACACTTTGAGTGTTTAATCTGTTAACTTTGTTTTGAGCAGAGAATCCGCTCTGAAGTGGAGCTGGAGCTCCTGGGAGTCCCAGAGGAGTTGAATCTCTCCTTCAATGCCACTTGCCTAAACGGGGAGGTCATCCATGGACTCAAGTCCTGCTCTGGTCTCAAGATTGGCGACACAGTGTGTATCTGACGAGATGCTGACATGCTCACCTGCTATCTGTAGCTGCACTTTGTCACCGAGGTGTTTCCTTCTCTCCAGGTGTCCTTCAGTGTGGAGGCTCAGTTGCGTGGTTGCCCCAAAGAGAAGAGCCGCACTTTTACCATCAAGCCTCGAGGCTTCAAGGACGCCCTGGAGGTCACAGTGGATTTCGCTTGCGGCTGCAACTGTGAGGCGGAGGCTGAAGCCAACAGCCCCCTTTGCAGCTTTGGCAACGGGACCTACGAGTGCGGCGTGTGCCAGTGTCATCAGGGTCGTCTGGGCCCGCGATGTGAGTGCTCAGTGGAGGACTACAGTCCATCTGATGATGTCAACTGCAGCCCAAAGCCAGGGAGCCCAGTCTGTAGCAGGAGAGGCGACTGTTTGTGCGGACAGTGCTCCTGCCATGCAAATGAATTCGGCCAGGTGTGGGGCAAATACTGTGAATGTGACGACTTCAACTGCTTACGCTTCAAAGGGGCTCTTTGCTCAGGTGAGTAGATACACTTCTTTCTGCCATTTTGATAAAAACTAATGACAATGACGTAACAGAAAACACCTGCACAGATATAGAGGAGTAATGTCCAGCAGAGCCGGGACTGAAGTCACTGTTGAAATCTGAGCTTATCCTTGCTTTGTTGACATAACTGGCCAACCGCTCATGCCTTTTAGTGCATGTAAGCGTGACCCATGGCGGTTGCTCTGCACTGCTCTTATTGGATGGTTACAGATGATACAATGCCATCCAGTTAGCTACGAGCTGCCAGCTCAGCTGTTGACATGTTGAGAGCTGCACAGCGAGCAGTCAAAATGCTCCCAGTATTTAGCACCTTTTAAATTATTCACTTCAAGATGTCATGTTGTGCTGATTTTCAGGGCCATCTTTAGATTTTGGGTATCTGCTAGATCATGTTTACATGCTTCAGTGATCAGAAATCCTTTCTTTTCATCACATTTCAACAGAACTGCTTTGCTAGGCAACAGCTTGGGTTCAGTTTACTTCCTGTCATTCACTAATACTGCAAAAGGAAATGTACCACGACACATGTACCAGGACACATTATATTGTTATTTGTTGTTATTTGATATTTGTGATGTCGCTAATGGACAGAAATCCTGACGACTTGTTTCACTCAGTTTCTCAGTACTCAGTGCTCTCAGACATCTGTGGATTGAGTGTTTCAACACTTTAAGTATTTATTCACAGTGTGGAAGCTTTAACTCTTTTGAGTCATATTTCTGGACCCACAGAATATGTCTCTGAAAACACTGAATAGCTCAAATGAAAGAAGAGAATCTATTTCCATCAATCCATCCATTTTCTACCACTTATCCTCTCATAGGGTCGCAGGGGGGCTGGAGCCTATCCCAGCTGTCTTAGGGTGAAAGTCAGGGTACACCCTGGACAAGTCTCCAGTTCATCACAGGACACATAGAGACAGACAACCACTCACACTCACATCTATGGTCAATTTAAATTAGCCAATTAACCTAATCCCCATGCATGTTTTTGGATGGTGGGAGGAAGCCGGAGTACCAGAGAGAACCCACACAGACATAGAACATGTAAACTCCACACAGAAAGGTCCCGGGCCGGGCATCAAACCCAGTACCTTCTTGCTGTGAGGCGACAGTGCTAACCACTACACCACCATGCCACCATTTAGCTCAAAGCATGTCTTGTTTGCAGACTTTTAGTCTTGTTTGAATGTATTTCTTTTCATTACTATGAACACTACAAACTAAGGCAGTGGCAGAAATCTCCAAACCTAAAACCTAAAACCAAATCTTCACAGCTAGATATTACAAAAGAGAAATGACAAAATGTGTTTTTTAAATTTGTGTGAAACAACCCTTTAATTTATGTCAATGTTATCAGGAAAGAAGACGTTGCCCTTCCCTTCCTTTTCCATGATCTGAGGCCCAGTCGGCCCTCGTCTGAATGCTCTCTGGTTTTTCCCAGCTGCTCTGTAAACACACCTCAGTCAGTTTACATAGTTTCCTGATACTTCGCTTAACAAATAAAAAAAAAACTTTTTTTAAAAAAACTACTGTGAACTCATCATTACGATCCATGTTTCTTTATAAAGCACGTGTAAGTAATTGCCTAATTTAGTTGCGAGGGCTGTAAGCAAGCCTGCACATCTCAGTGCACAGTTAGTCAGTTACAGTGATGAAACTTTAACAGGCTCTGTCATCAGGTGTGTTAATATTACAGCTGTCTGAGCTGGTGGTTGTTGAGCAATAGAAAAGAAGGAAACTGAAATAACAGTGTCTCATGTTTAACATGCCCTGATCTTTTAAAGAGGATTACACTCATTTTCAGGTTCACACTTGTAACTTACTACTTCTACTGGAATGTGTTACGTTAGCTGTAATATAAAAAAAACAACACAACACCTCTTTTCACCTCTGTCTGCCTGACAAGACCAAAGTTTTTGCACTTCTCTCAAGAAGTTTGAATTCATAGGAGGAGAAAAGCAGAAAATCATCCTGTGATTGTAGTTCAGTATACTGATTTTTGTGTTTCTTGAGGAGGAAATAACCTTGATGATGGACTTGGGACTAAAAAGCTTCAACAGAGACTTAAGTTGTGACCGAGGCCAGACCTGGGCATTGGCCCCGTGGTCTGGCCCCAGGGCTGCATCTGGTCCTTTGGCTGTCCCAGACCAGCCCACAAGAGGTCAAATTAGGAATCAAACATAAATAATCATCTGTTATTTAGTCAATTTAAAACAAAATGTCTGTATGTTTGCATCTTCAGACGTTGACATGAGATGTAAGTTAACAGTTAAAAAAAAGAAAGATTGATATAGTTTAAGGAACATGGACTTCTAAATATTTGTTTAGTGAAGTCAGAGGTAAAGCTGTGTGCTTAGTTTGTGGAGAACATGTTGTTGTGTTGCAGGATTGAATCACCACTACCACACTAAACATGCAGAGTGGAAACAGACAGTTTGTGTAAAATTTTATGTTGGTTTTTAGAAATAATGCAAAAACATCAATGTTCATTAAGTAGTGAAATAATTAATGTTGGTCTATTTCTAATCCTGTTCCACTTTCTGCCTGATTATGACATCTACTCTTGTTGAAACCATACAATTCACTGCTTCTTATGAAGAAATAAATTAATATAGAGCAGAATTGAGTTCAGTTTACTGGTCCGGCTCAGTGTCAGTTTCTCATGAATAAATTGCCCACCTGATCTAGACTCACTGAGTCTGAAAGATAGTTCAGTTCATCGACCAGGGTTCGGGTCTAATTACAAGATATATTCAAGCTGCATTATGGGAAGCGTAGAATCCAACATCAGGATGTCTCAGCCTCGGAGTGCACTTTTAACCTAGAATCACTTAAAAGGTCCATGTAGTTGTACAGTAATGTGCCCTGCTTTCCAGTGACCTAAACTTAATTCATCATGAGAATCCTACAGGGTGTATTCACCACAACCTCATAGTTTCAACATAAACTAAACATACTCAGGGGCCCTCATGTGCACCGTGACCTCAGTAGAAGATGGAGTTTTCTTGGAATATGACGTGATTATATCAACACGGAGGAGGCTGGACTCTTTATCAAGGAAGGTTGTTTTTGGTAGATACAGGTATTAAGGCGCAGACTCCCACACACACAGAGCTGTGGCTGGTGTAAGACCGTCCACTGAGCTCAATTTGAGTTGCTGTGTCCCTCGGCCCCAGCTCAATTGCAGAGCTACCATAACCCAGGGCTCTGAAAAGCTCCGTGCCTGAGATATCCCCTGTGGCTGTGTATTTCCTCACCTGCTGTGGGGCCGTGCAGGGCCGTGGAGCAGGAGGCAGCAAGCAGAGCCCCAGGGCCCGTCAATACGAAGGAACAGGAACGTTTGCATTCCTCTGCCGGCAGTCTGCCAAACCTCCTCTCTCTCCACAGCACATGATACTGCCTCTCTCCTCTTCCAGCAGTGATGTTGTGTTTATTGCTCTGTCTTTAGCCCTGCTTTTGTCCTTTTATCATGGCCCCTGTGTTAACTAACCTTCACTAAAGCCAGGGCATGTGATTCATGGGCAGGATTAGTGTGCAGCCTCACAGAGAAAGGAGGACGATGGAAACCGAAAAACTCCCTTTTGTGTGCGTAAATCAACCAATAAGTGAAGATAACTATGTGCTATCACCAAGTTTAAGTGTTCCACGCTGCAGAACATCCACAGTTGCAAGGTTTTTGTTATCTAGTGTTGCTGTGAGAGTAAGAAAGATTACTCAACGGCTGCTTTGAGACTGTTAACCATTAACCGTTGACCTCATCACACCCATTAGATTGTGCTTGTACACAATCTAAAAGAGACAGACTGGAAATGGGGGAATTGTATCCTGGAGTGTACAACGGCAGATGATTTGTTATGAGCTCTTGAATTAGGGACCCTTGGACCCTCTGTGATATTTCCTGACCAGTTACTCCCTCAGTCTGAACCAGCTGAGCTGTGATTCACTCACTTTGCTCTTAGTCATCCATTGCCAAATCCTGTTTGGTTTCCAGCAAATGACACTCCAGTCTCAGGGGCTCTGCCTTTGTTTCTGAGGTACTTTAATCTCTGTGTCTCGCTGTAATCCACAGAGAAAAGCTCGCCTCCAGATTGTGTCAGCGAATGGCTGTGTCACTGTAACACTGTTCCCCGAATGTCCTGGCTTTGTGCTTTCTACATGTCAGCGGAGTCTGAGGAAGTGTGTGCGTGTGTGTGTGTGTGTGCGTGTGTGTGTGTGTGTGCGTGTGTGTTTGTGTGTGTCACAACCATTAGTGAGTTGATTCACAACAAAACATTTCCTGCCTTTGTCAGAGACAGGGATATGTAATGTCCTTTGCTGAGTAATATTTCATTGTAGAACAATTAGCTTCGAGGTTACTTGGAACTCTTAAAGACGTTGATCATTTTGGTCATTTTAAAATACAGACTAAAGGTTATTCATTTGTTTTTAATAAGCCAGCTAATCCATCAATAAAATCAACCAAATAATGAAGAGAAAATAAATGATATTGTAAGTTTAAAAAGTAACAAATAACACAACACATTGCACTAGTAATTGTGTTTGCCCGAACATGCAGGTTAACACACACATATATACTCAGTGATTCATTTTGCAATTGAGTAATTTGTATGTCTCAGTTTTGTTTGCTCGGCCCCACCCATGTGATTATGGTCACATATTTGAGCTGATATGAGAGTAGATATATTTAATATTTAAATTACAGATTCTTTGAAAGAAAACACTCTTCTCCTCTGTTTGGGCCTCTCTCAGATCATGGGAAGTGTAGCTGTGGCATTTGTCAGTGTGAAGCCGGCTGGAAAGGAGAGAACTGTAACTGCAGCACACGCACAGACACCTGCATGTCCAGCATCGGCCTGCTGTGTAACGGCCGGGGAAGCTGCCAGTGTGGCGTCTGTCAGTGCACTCAGCCTGGAGCCTACGGAGACACCTGTGAGAAATGCCCCACATGTCCTGATTCCTGCACCATAAAGAAGTAAATGCATTTCTGAAACCTTCAACAACTGACAGCTGAGGGAGTGGCAGAAAAACACACATGGAAAGAGTTTTGACGTTCTCCTGCTCATATTCATATTCATTCAGTTTAAACTTTAATTAAATGTTTAAAGATTGCTTTATAATCATGATAGCTCTGTGGATGTGTCTATGACAGACTAAGGTGGATCATTCCCACATTCCAGGATGATAACAAACTGCTCCCACTCACATTTTTAACAGATTTTTTTCCATGTGCAGCAGATAAATATCAAACACAATGTGCAGATATCAGATACGTACTCTGAGGCGCTCTGCTCTCATGTCCAGCAGTTTGTCTGTCCCCTGCCTATCAGTTTGAACCATACACTGCTATTAAAAAGCATCAGAAGTATACACACTGTGTACTGGATAAAGGTGAGCTAATGGCTCTGATCTTACAGGACATGTGTTGAGTGTCAGCACTTCCAGAGAGGACCATACACCGAAGACAAAAGCTGCAGTAGAATCTGCAGAGATGACATCCAGTTAGTGGATGAACTGGGTGAGAACTTCCTCTACTACACGTTGTGATCGTACCCTGCTGCTCATCTGCTTTTAAAGAAATAATCTTATCCTCTCTCTCTCCCACAGTTGCCCATAAGACAGTTCTTGGTGATACAAATGCAGTGAATTGCTCATACAAAGATAAGCATGACTGCTTGGTGCACTTTCAGTATTATGAAGATGAAAGTGGAAAATCCATCCTTTATGTCGTAAAGGAGCCAGGTACTGTAAGACTGTATGCATGTGTGAAACATTATTATTAGTGTAGGACAGGAGGGTGTGATCTGACAGGCTACAGGAGAGGGGGAAGCATGTGCGTGTGTGCGTCCAGTACTCAGTGATCATCTAAAGAACAGCACATCATCAGCTAGTTAACCACAGCTATGCCCTGCCACACCACAGAAATCCACACATAGTGATGTAGTGGATTGCTGTGCAGTGGACTGGAGTGAGCTCCTCTGCTTAAACTAAACAGGAAACGAGGAGGAAATGAGCTCTTTTTTGTGTCCCAGAGTGTCCTCAGGGTCCAGATATCTTGGTGGTGCTCTTGTCGGTGGCTGGAGCCATTCTGCTGCTGGGCCTGGTGGGACTGCTCATCTGGAAGCTGCTGGTCACCATCCATGACCGCAGAGAGTACGCCAGGTTTGAGGAGGAGAGATCCAAAGCCAAATGGGATACGGTAGGACATAATTCTAATTAAAACACTACTGCATACACTAACGGCCTTATGTTCAGGGGTCGATGGAGTACTGCTAATACAGTAAAGGCCAATTTATAGTACTCCGTAAATTGCTGTACGTAGACACGGAGAGCCCTCTACGTCACCGGAGAGCCTGACGGAGAGCCTCTCCGTCCTCTCCGGGCGCATGAAATATCTTTTAACTGTCTGTTACTCCTTTAAGGGAAAACGGAGACGGCCAGGTCTGAGATTGGTCCTCTAAAAACATCACCCTGCCGTGAAATGCACCCCCTCGCGGGTCTATAGGCACATAGACCACATTACATTTTCATTTTAAGTGATATTCTGGATCAGAAGGCTATAGTTTCGACCTACGTGAGTAGTTTATATACAGGTTAATGAGGTTAAAAAGCACATACTTTTGAACCTAGGAATTGCAAGGAAAGCTGGATTATATAGCCTTGTGAAACGCAAATCAAATTCATTCAACCTGCTCAAAAAATCCATTGAATTCATTTAGTAATATGGCTGGGGGTATATTTCACAGAACACACCAAAAGGTGTTGGTTTGCGTTTGCTATTATCTGAGAAGAACATCTGTTATTTGCACTCTTTAGAGGAGCTTTAAAGACTGAAAGCAATCAATCTCCCTCACAAATAATTAAATAGCAAAATAGTATTTTCCCTGGGAATTGCTTCACTTTCCAAAGGCCTGCATTTCACGACAGGTGTGCTTTCTGTGACACAACCACGATGGAGGGCTCGAGGGGTCTCCGTGGTTACACAGTTGGAGAAGTATATTCGGGGCTTAACAGAATATGGATGCTCTCTCAGGAGAAAGCCTATACTGTTTGAATTAAACAGCATCACCTGTCTTTATATTTCCCAGGCTAACAATCCTTTGTATAAAGGAGCCACCTCCACCTTCACCAACGTTGCGTACCGAGGCAACTAGCACCTGAATGCAATGAGGAAAACTCAGGGGTCAATGGCAGAGATGGACTGTAGTAGTGGAGAAACGGAGGTAGAAGATCCTACACTGTAGCTGAAAAGCAAATAATGCTGTCAACAACTTGTACATACTGTAAAAATAACAAAAATTGTTAATGACGGTTGCGTGCTATTAGGCTTTCTGTTTTTACATGGAGGGAGCTATTACACCGTTGTGCTTTTTCTACTTCCATAGTGTGTTACGTAGTTTTGGTTCATGTAAAAGAGTCCGCACCAAAGGGACATCTGCTCCTGACCTGAAGTCTTTTCTACATGACATGGTGACATCACCAGGTACTGAATACCTGACCTGCAGCTAGTTAGAGCAGAGCTGGAGCAGAGTCCAAAGTGTTTGATTTGATCGACCAATCACAGATAGTGAGCCAGCCAGCTCACCAATCAGAGCGTTCCAGGCAGAGGGTGAAAAGAGGCGCTGCAGCATAGCTGGTACGAAAAAAATAAAGAGTTTTTTTCAACATTAAATAATGTTAATATATTCCAGTAGAAACCCAAAGAGGCCACAAGTAGGAAGCTGAACTTGAGCATAAGGAGTCCTCTTTAACAAAAATAACCATGGTGTAGCTGCTGTCACTGCACCAGTTTCAGTTTGGCTCACATCTTAAAAAAGGACACTCCTTCACTTAATACAGAAAGTGAGTATAGAGAATACATTAACTTTATGAGGTGCTCCTCTGTGTCTTCCTACGTGCATGATGTTTTATTTCCACATAAGCCATGTTTTTTGAAAGTGTTGTTTAGCGTGCAGCTGTTTAAACGTTTTTCACTCAGTTCCACATGAATCACAGTAAAGTTTATCAGTAGACATACAGTTATTACTATGGGATTTTATGAAGTTATGAAGCACACTTGAGGGTTTTTCATGTGCATGAATGACTTGTTTGTTGTAATGATTTTGACCATAATGCAGCAGTCTGTGGAGTAAATCCCATTAACTGTGTTTGTGGGCAAAACTGGTTTACAGTGATGTTTGTGGTCTGTGTTGTTTTTGAAATGCATTTCAATAATGATAACTCTATAAAAGCTTTGTTTCATTTTATTTGTAAAATGGCGTGATGATGCAAAATGGTGACCTCTCTGCCACGGTTTGAGTCTAATGTAAGTATCTGAACTTTCTGTTGTCCTGCACTGTTACACTGAAATGCTATGCTGTTTATTTGTGGATATGAGCAGATTGTTTATTGCACATGGAATGATATTGGTGATAATGCCTTTTTGGGCTGATTGTTGATCATGAACAAACCTGGGAGAAAGTACAATATGAGGTGTGTTTCTGCTAGTTGTCTCATTTCAAACACGTCTGGGATCTCGCTCTAAATTTCTAACACAAAGGGAATGTACCGTATAAAGATTAAATGACTTTCACCACTTTTGTGTGATGCTTGACATTTTGGCTCCTTCAACAAATGTCAAAGCTGCTTTTAACCTTTATTAAGATCAGACGTGGAGCACAAAAGTTCATTAAAGAAAAAGAAATGTAGACAGTTAAGATCAAGTTCACTATGTTGTCTGTGTTGCACTAATAACAGGAGACATGCAGAGGCCAGAACTCCCATATGGGAAAAAAAAAAATAAAAAAAGTACTTAAATTCATGAATAGTGTATGATTTACTCTCGAAAGCGGCCACTTTTGCATTCTTTTATACAAGATAATAAAAAGTTTCATGAAACTTCTATGTAACGCATACAACAATGAATGATACAGACAATATCCTTATACTTCTTTTTATAATCTTGCATGAAAAGAATGCAAAAGTGGCCACTTTCAAGAGTAAATCATATACTATTCATGAATTTTCAGTACATTTTTTCTGTTTCTTTTCCGTATGGGCTCCCTTCCACTCATGGTGTCAGTACTTATCTATCAAGTCACAGAATATTTCCTGAAGCATAACCCATGTCATTTCTCTTATTTGTACTTGTGCATTTGTGTCACAGTGGTTGTCAAAATAACGTTGCATTTCCTCTCATATCCCACCACATATCTCTGTCACCACATCCTGTTCCAAACAGCTAATTTGTTTTTTTACACACTTTGTTGGTACTTTTGTTCCCCTTTGAAATAAAATGAATATTTAAAATAAAGGAATACTCCTAAAAATGTTGTTAATTGAGTCACAAATTTTATGACTTTAGACTCTATTTTGACTTCATTACCAATGACTTGTGAATTCACTTGGGCATACTGCACAAAACAAGCATGTTATTTAAAAAGTGAGCCACTAATCAATTCATTAATTTTAAATTCCTGAATCAACCAATATTCCCCATATTCACTTATTCAAACCAAACCAACAGCAGGGGGAATACACAAAAAGTGCTACACTACACATATACAAAGTGGAACAAGGTGCAAGGTGCAAAAACAAATACCATAAAACGAAAAGAAGATACAACAATAAAATACCACATGTGTAACTATTAAAAGCAGGACAGAGCCTTGAGGCTGTGGCTTGGTTCCAAATCGGTTAATTTATCCAAAATTAAACATTACAAACAAAACTACAACTATATGTACATTGTGTTGCTGGTGCTGCTCAGCTGATTTAACTGTATACCAGGTAGGTCCATATAATAGCAATGCAGATCTTCAGGATCTTGTTTAATGCCTCTTACAGTTAACAGGTGATAATGATATAATTTATTAATGTTGGCTACCTCCTGATTTGAAACTGAATCCATAAACCAGGTTAATTTATCACTGTTCTCAATCTGGTGGATAAAATCAATAAAGGGTTGCTGTTGCACCTGCACTCCACGTGATTTCATTGTTTTATGCATTTTGGAAGTCACAAGTTATTTATCAGTGAATCTGATAAACATATGTAGTAAATAAATAGTAGCTGTGAGTTCTGTGCAAAGACTTCCTGGGTACAAGGAAATGACTACAATAGTGGAACATTTGTCTGGGTGGTACTCAGAAAACTGATAAATGTGCGCAGTTTAATTAATCATTTTATTTCTTTAACGCTTCTGTACAAATGACATGTGAGAAAGGGTTCGTTGGTTAATTGTTGACCTGTGCTGTGTCTAAGGCAGTGTTTCCCAACCCTGGTCCTCAGGGCACACGATCCTGCATGTTTTAGATGTAACCCTGCTCCAGCACACCTGATTCAAATGATCAACGAGTCATCAAGCTCTGCTGAAGCCCGATAACGACCCACTGATTTAAATCAGGTGTGTTGGAGCAGAGTTACATCTAAAACATGCAGGATAGTGTGCCCTGAGGACCAGGGTTGGGAAACACTGGTCCAAGGTGCTGTGAGACCGCAGTCCATCAGACCAGTGGCACATGTCTCCCTCTAGTGTGTGATCAGAGCACTGCAGCACACCTGTGGCGCTCAGGTCACTTTACTGTCTGCAGAGCTGGGTGCTGAAGCGTGTCTCATTCACGTGCTCCACATAAAATCATTAATATTAGTTTGAAGTTTATTGTTAATAAAAAAAGACCGAACTTTGCTTGTGATTTTTTTCCAGAACATTTCAACATACTGATGTTTGCTTTAATTAATTTATTTCATTAGGCTTTCATTTTACAACAACAGCATCACAGGTTGATGTTAACAGAACTGGACTCATCCCGTTACTGTTATGTGTTAGCCTATTTCAGTACAACGATAGCTAATTTGCACCATTTTACACAGCAAACTTGCACTTTTACTTATTTTATATTTTGTACTTAATAATTTACAAGACAAATCCATAGTAAAAATATTGTATTTCAGTAAATAATTATTGTAGTTGCTTTATTGTCTTTTTTGATTTATAACTTATTACTTATTACTGCTGCTGTAACCAGTGAGTTTCCTCATATGGGGGCAAAACGTAAAATGTCTGATAGTCCCTGAACGCAGCCTACACGCACTCACTGCCTCCTCGCTTCCGGCACGTCAGATCCAACATGGCGGCGCCCCGTGCCGTGGCTGCTGCGGAGGCAGGCAGCGGCCAAACCGGGCCGATTCTGACAGATTCAACCAGCGGAGACGTGAAGAGACCTCAGTTCGGGACCCGTTTCCTCACAGACCCGCGGCAGGTCTTCCAACACAACGCCTGGTGGGTGATATTTGTCTGGGAGAGCAGAAACAGCCAGAGCCGGTGTCCCCCTGGCTGAGGCTCTGAGTACTGAGCCATCAGTGAGCAGGCATCAGTGTAGATTAGATTAGATTAGATTTGATTTTATTGTCCCCAAGGGGAAATTCATTTTCACAGCGTTTGTTTGTTGTGATGACAGGGGATTAACTAAGGTTAGAAGGTCTGTTTTTTAGAGTGTTGCCATAATTGTCAGGTCCGGTTATAATCCGAGAATATATTTTATATATACCGTTGTATTTATTATGTTTGTAGCATATAACGTCATGTGATCATTTGCTATTAAATAATGAGATAACCATTTCAGAAATCATATCCTGTTCTTTAATTTTCCCCAGAAAATGTTTTTGGCAGTTTTTTTTTTTCTTTTATCCACATTGCCAGTTTAAATATACCAGGTGCTGAACTCTGTGAAACATTCTCTGCAAATTTATGATTTGAGGTTAAAGTAAGTAAAGTCTTTATCCATACCACATAATGAGATTTTAATGATAATTTCATTTTGTTTGAAGATTTGTTTATTCACTGGCACATGTGAAGGTATTAATGTGTCCAGTATGATGTCACCATTGCCCTCAGATTAAGTTTGTCCCTATTTCCTAGAAATATGTCAAATATGCATCTTGTCTTGTACTTGTGTAGTCTAATGACCATAAAGAAGATGAACCTGATCTAAACCTGTTTGCAGGGACAATGTGGAGTGGACTGAGGAACAGGAAGCACTGGCCAAGAAGAAAGTCCTAGAAAACAATCTGCCACTGCCTCCAGAGAAACAAGGTGGCAGAAAGTGACCATGTCATTTCATAATCATGAGAAAATGTGCTAGATTATGACTTTAACTCTTACTCTTTATTGCCATTTCCAGAGGAATATGACAGCCGAGCGAATGAGTTTTGGAACAGTTTTTACACAATCCATGAGAATCGTTTCTTCAAAGACCGTCACTGGCTCTTCACAGAGTTCCCAGAGTTGGCCCCACAGCGTAGACTCAACCACGACTCCCAGCTCAGGGTTTCAGATGGTCGTCAGCAGGAGGTTTCGGATCCAGAACAGAGCAGAGAAGCTACAGCTTCGTCTCTCATTGACAGCGACGTCCCTGGCTCCTCTGCCACATATCGCATTCTGGAGGTGAGAGATGCAGATTTTCACATTTCAGGGATTCAAGGAGCTTTAAAAAAAAGCCCAAAAAAAGAATAAAATAAGATGAACTAAGTAGTAAGAAAGTATAAATATAAAACAACAATGTAGAATAAACTATAAATATACAATATATATATACAATGTGGACATGAAACATCAAGCAATGAATGACAACAGGGAATAGCAGCAACAAGGGTTGAGATACAGTTTTACAGTTTTAGTTGTGTTTTAAATGTGTCCTAGATCACTTCCTGATGTCATGCACTGTATCTAAATGACCTACATTGACCCACGCTGTTATTAAAACAGTGTTTCAGACAGAGGGTAAATACAGACAGTTTAAAAAAAAAAAAAAAAAAAAACTTTTTTGACAATTTTGTTAATGCTAATGCACATGGCATACAATTTGGCAAAGTATTCTCTCAAATTTTATTCTCTCAGCTCGTCATAACAAGTCTTTAGTGGGGAGCCTACATGTCCTGGAAAATTATTGACCAATTTTCCAGTCATGGAAAACACATGGAAAATAAGAGAAAAGGTTGAATGTCCTGGAAAATTATTTATGCTCTCCATGCCTTGTGAGTGAATGCAAACAGGTTAAAAGTTATTTTAACCCTTTTGCGTAAATAATTTTCCAGGATTTTCCACCACATTTAGCTATTTTCTCATATTTGCCCTGTGGGGCAAATACTGTACATGTTACTGTTTCCACATTTCTATCTCTCTAGCTGCACACGTGTTTGTTTTTATTTTGATTCCAAAATGTCATCTTTAGCTGTTTACTTAAGAGCAAAAAGTTTACTGTTTTCTGTCAGCCAGCGTGTTGTCTCACTTAAGAAGGCCATCTTGGGCTGATTTGTTTTGTGTTGTCCACTTGTATGGAATATCTTTTTTTTAAATTTTGCCAGCCTAATCATTTCCTGTTGAAATAAATGTGTGCATCCTTGGTGGAGAAATGTATTTTCTAGTTATAGTAAGAGCAGCTTTGCCTGGATATGTGCTGGATGTTGCTAATTGGAGTAAAGAAAATGAACGCTGTTTTTATTGATGTTCGTCGGACAGGTCGGCTGTGGTGTCGGCAACACCGTTTTTCCAATACTGAAGACCAATAAGTGAGTACAGTGGAGACGCTGACATGTCAAGCTGTGCTACTCTTCTGCACGTCCTTCTCATGATGTGCACCTGTGCTCTCTGCAGTGACCCAGGACTCTTTGTTTACTGCTGTGACTTCTCCAGCACTGCTGTGGAGCTAGTTAAGGTGAGATAGGATTAAGGAGAGGATGATCCGTTGACAGGTGCGTTCATCTCTAGGGTTGCTGGCTAACTGATAAATTAGCACTACTTTCTTGTCTTCAGACTAATCCAGAATACGACCCCAGGCGCTGCTTCGCCTTTGTTCATGACTTAAGTGATGTGGAAGCCATTTGCCCCGTCCCTGATGGAACTCTTGATGTTATAGTGCTAATCTTTGTCTTATCAGCGTTGCATCCCAACAAGTACGAGCTATGATTTCATTTTTCTCTTTGGTTTTTCACGCAGCATGAATCGTTGGGTTCTAAAAGTTTCCCCCTGTCTCAGGATGCAGGCGTCCATCAGTAGATTAGCACGGCTGCTGAAGCCTGGGGGAGTGATGCTGCTTAGAGACTATGGACGCTACGACATGGCACAGCTTCGCTTCAAAAAAGGTCAGTGAAGCAGAAATTCAGTGAGACTCCGGGCTAAATAGATGATCAGATCCAGTAAGGACCACTATTCATGGCCTGTTATCCTTGAAAATGTGCTAGCCTACAGTCTGGGAGTACCATTTTCTTTAATATGTCAATAAATATTATGGACCTCACACTGTGTGAAACATTGTGGTGACTCTATTGACACAAATAGGATATAATGTTAATAGATATTCAAGATTCAAGAGATTTATTTGTCACATACATAATTGTACATGTGCAACAGCAGTGAATGACTCCGCTAACATTGAAAACAAATAAATTTAGATAAAAGCAAGAGGCAGCCCTTAACGCCTGGAACTGGGATTAGAAACCTCTGGTATAAAAATGTAAAAAAATAATAATATAGCCTGTACACAGAGGGAAGGGGGAAGACATTTAAAAAATTCAACAAAACTGTATATATACATAATAAAAGATGGAAACACTAATACTGGAAACTGTTCTGAAAAGTGGCATATAAACAGTAAACAACAATAACATGATCAAGGTGCTAAGATGCAAGATGCAGAGTGCAAAAGGTGCAGGATGTGGATTTTTTTTGGGTTTGTTTGAGTATAATCACCTGAAACTAGGAATGTTAGTGGTTTCTGTTTGCTTAGAGTGACCGTTAACATCTTCTTGCCCTCTTCAGAGTCCGCCATGTTTGAACAGTGTTCTCTAACACACTTGAAACTGCCTTAATGTGAGTTGCAGAGCACAAAAATGTTGAACCGGCAATTATTCTGACTTCCATTGCTTCTAGCGTAGTGTTATTATGGTATGGATGGCCTCTGAGTGAGGGGAACGGCATTACCATGTCTCTGCACTCACATGCTGCATCCACTTTACTAGATGTTGCCAAATCCTACACACCGTCTCTTTAATGTACAATAATAATTTGTTGTAGACTAACTGGCATGCTGTGTCCTTTTACTTCTTTTAGGAAGGTGTCTGTCAGAAAACTTTTATGTCCGGGGTGATGGAACAAGAGTGTATTTCTTTACTCAAGGTAAAAATTACATGAAATTAGTACAGTTGTTTTGGGAGATTTTTTTCTTAAATTATCTGAAAACATGTCTATCCTTCTTTCTATTTCAGATGAGCTCCATGAGATGTTCACTGAGGCAGGGCTTGAGAAAGTGCAGAACCTTGTGGACAGACGGCTACAGGTGAACAGAGGCAAACAGCTCACCATGTACAGAGTGTGGATCCAGTGCAAGTACCGCAAGGCTGGAGCCCAGCCTCCAGAGGCCCAGGGCTGAGAAGAACCACAGCTGAAACTAAGACAGCCTTTTTCTGAAGATGTATGGAAATGAGAAGCTCTGTTGTTCTTGTGACAAAGGGGATGCAACTAGATAGTGTAGGGCCTTTGTTTTTTTGTTTTTTTAACCATCTCAGCTGCCATAATGTTAAAGGACTTGTTCTACAGTGTTCCTGATGGTGCTTCTACCTACAAGAGTGACTACCTACTTCTCATTTTGTGCTGATTACTTCAGGGCTGGCTACCCATGTTCAAAGGTTTCTATTCTGCCAGATTTTTACTGAACTGATGTTTTGAATTTTTTAAGATATCTCCGTGATCGTTTTGTACATGCAAAATAAATAAACATCAAAATAATCTAAACTGTAAATCTCTGTGACTTTGGTATTGAATCCTTATTTATGCTGGCAACTTTGGGGTGGAAAAAAACAAGTTCGCAATTTACTGATGATTTGTAAAGTCAGTGTGTGGTGGGAAAACCACAGTAAAGACAACTTTCTGACAAGTGATAGTTTTGGTGGTTGCCTGGGTGGGCGCTGTTAAATTGTATTGTGTGCAGAGGGATTTGCCATTGGTCCAGACGAGAGACTCGCGGCAGGCGTGGACTCTACGAAGGTGAAAATACTTGAACAATCTCACGAGAAAATATGAGATTTTACTGATTATTGTTTACATTGTAAAAAACTTGAGAACCGAACCGAATCGATCCGGATTCAACTGAAACGCCTACAACAGCACAACTTCCGAAACAGATCCTGTCCCTGCGGCGAGGAAAGCGACGGGAGCCGAACTTTGTTTTGATCGAGCTGAAAGACAGGACCCGAAATTGATCTCACCACCGGGGGACAAAAAGATAGGGGTAACTAGCGCTAGTTTAAAGACAGTCATTATATCTGGTGGAAAAACGCAGAATCTCGAGGGTCGCCATTGTGTGGAACGAGATACCCGACACAGGCACGGTATGGTCCTCGGCTAGAGGGATGTGATGGGGATCCCCGCCTAAGGAGCACAGCGAGACGGGTAGGGTTACCCGGAGTTGTCGAGGCCTCCGAGGGAATCAGCCGTCGTCTACCTTGAGCCACACCGCGCACTGCCGTGTCTCGGTCCTTTGCAGTCAGCACGCGAGGGACGAGGCTGTGGATGCGGCCTAGCCTGGGAGGGTCAGCCGAGCACCGGGGAAACAACGGGGACGGTTTCAGGGTTAACAACAGGCCGTCCCTAGGACCGATAAAGTATTGAATTGCAGTAAGTATATTAGGGTGTCGAACAAACGAACATATCTAGACAGGTGTCTTTACAGTTAGCCCAAGCATCGTGGCACCAGCAGCATCTAACAACACAGAACCGAGAGGATGCTTCTTGACAGACGAGTTAACGCTAGCCTGTTGGCTATCTACTGCTAGGTCTTTTAGGTGTGTTTGAAAAATAAATTACTGTCGCATATTTGTACTGTTTTTATACATATATATTCTTACTAGTTATCTAATCAGAAGATTGTTGTTGGGCCAACCTGAATTACATTTGCCTTATCTATTTAACTCAACATTTCGTTACTCGACAAAATCAAAGCTGGCTAATGTTACTAGCTAACCTTAACCGTTAGCTCACAGAATGCAGTGCTAGCTAGGTGATGGCCAATCATAGGTAGGTTGCTAGCTCGTTTATCCAGTGTTGGCTAGCTACATCGCTTATCATTCAAGATGTTTCACGTCTTCGTGTATAGCTGAGCCAGCAAACCACATTCCTAGTAAAGTTATACAGTAATTAGGACTAGTATGTTGACCGAAATGAACACGAATGATGTGGTATACTCTGTTCACTTAATGTATGCAAACTTCGGATTAGACAAACGTAGCAGTTAGGGCGTCTAACTTCAGCGTTAACCTTTGCACAGGTTAGCAAGCTGGGGACTTATTGTCTGTTGTGGCCTTTCCATTACTCTGAGTATACTTGGCAGTCTCTCCATTAGTGACCTTTCATAGCTCCAGCGCCATGTAACTTAGGCCTATAATGCCGGGGTGTTATCACATGATGCAATCATTTTGCAAGCAATGACTCTACACATCTGGTCCAAGTGTTCGATGCATGTTTCACGTCCCTTATTTGCTATATTTGTATTTTAGTGCTATGAGTATTTTACAGGGTGACCAAGTTGCATGGCTGGTGCTTGCTGAACACACATGATAGTGGATAACATTATTGTCAGGCTTATTGATGACTCAGAATAGGAATTTTCCACATCCATATAGCTAAAAACAGCCATGACTCATCACAACCAATGCCTTTTGAAACAGTGATCCGTCACTCCCACTTGAATATACCAGACCCCACAACGCCTTCCTTAATCTGTTCTCTTGTCTCCACAGCCATGATGGAAGAACTGCATAGCCTGGACCCCCGACGGCAAGAGCTGTTGGAGGCTCGCTTCACTGGGGTCGGCGTTGCTAAGGTTTGTGTTGCAGCAGATGCCGCTGAGGTGGAGCATAACAACTGTCTCCTGTCCAGTGCTTATAATCACAGATTTCCTTGATTTCACATTTCTGAGTCTCTTTTCCGTTCTTTGTCTCAGTATGGTTCTGCTGTTTGGCCTGGATGAGCCTGGCCCCACTCCTTTTCTTTGTCTGTCTCTGGAGAAGGTTGAGCTGTGTCTGTGTTTTTTGGCTGGTGTGATATGGCATCTCTCCCTGGCTCATGATGGAGAGGCTGCATATGCAAGTGGTGATGCCTGCCAAGAAGGCCACAGACAGGACAGGGGTGGTAAGGGGAGGAGGAGTGAAGACAGAAGAGGAATACAGAAATAGTTCTTGACCAGGTGCGAGTGGAGGCAGCATTGAGCTTTCCGCCCTCCTGCTTGCTACATGGATGGTGCTGCCTTTGTGGAAGGTGATCTTGGAACAGTTAGGGAGCGAGAGTCAGCGCCAGGAGTGGGCCGTGTGCCAGCCATAGGCAGAGCTGAGCCCAGAGCATGGCATGGCTGCTGCCGCAGAGAAAATGGCGGCTCTCAGTAAGGCATCATGCCACAGCCACCCGGTATGACGAGAAATGAAATGTGTGTATGGAGAGGACTGAGAGCGAAGTCTGTCAACAAATGACTGTTAAGAAATATGGGTTGGTGGTCTAAAAGCCCTTCAGTGTCACAGAGTGTTTTTTTTCTTGACCTTGAGCAGTCCTGTGGCACTGCTGCTACCTCTGTTATCACTGACTTATAATAGAAAGGGGAATTGTTATACATTGATGACAACTGCTGAAGCCATTTATCTTTTGATAAAGGAACAGACAGAACCTACTACTATTAAATGGTTGGAAAGTGCATTTCCAGGTCTGATCAAACCTCCAACATAATCTAGGAGGGGTAAAAAAAAAACAAAAAAAAACAGGCTGTCATTCTGAAATCCAGCAAAGCAGCATCCAGTAGCTTTCTCCAGAGAGAGAAGAAAAGAATTGTGACGACCACGTGAGCAGAAGAAAAATGGATGACATTATCTAAAGGTGACAGAGGGAGGAATACATCCCCAGCAGCATTCCTAATGTTCAGCCATTTTAGGAGGGTTCAGCGGGAGAGCTCTAGTGTGCTCTGAATGACTAAGTATCTCTCCCTGATTGGACAGCGCCTGCTGAATTTTGATGTGTGATTCATTTGACTGACAGGCATCACCTAGGGAACCGGCATTAGGGCTGATGCAGGTCTAGATTCAGTGGGAAGTTAATGGTGACAGTATTATGCCGATCCTCCACATCCCTTCCCTCAGCTCAAACTCTTTGGAGTCTTGCATGTTTCATTCATCTTTGTATTTAATTGCTCTTTGTATTTTATTTCACATTGGCCTTCATTTTAACAGGGCTCGGGTCAGAACCAAAATGAGTCATCCAATCAGAGTCTATGCAGCGTGGGCTCGCTCAGTGACAAAGAGCTAGAGGTTAGTCTCTTTACAAATGACCATAATGTATATTTTTTATGGCAAATATCTCTCTGTATTGCTATTTGATACATGCGGTTGAGTCACAATATTTGTCCCGACAGACTCCGGAGAAAAAAGCAAACGACCAGAGAGTGAGAAAACGGAAAGCAGACCATTTTGACAGCAGCCAAGGTAAGATTGTTCCACCTCTCTGCTCCTGTCATCACGCATCCCAGATATCATCCTCTCTGAACTCCCTGCATTTCTCTTCTAGGCAAAGCAGGTGCAAGGGGACATAAAATTAGTGATTATTTTGAGGTGAGTGGTAGAAAGTTTTCACTTTCTTTGCTGTGCTTAGTATGTGTATAGCAAAGCTCATGGCCTCTACAGGATGCTTCAGTATTAACCTTTCATTCTTACTTTCTAACCTCCTTTTTTTTGGTCTTTCCATTGAACTGCTTTCTTCTCTTTGCGTATCTGTCAGTTTGCGGGAGGTAGCGGTCCTGGTACCAGCCCTGCCAGGGGAATTCCTCCAGTCGTCCGCTCTTCCCCACAACACTCCCTTTCCAACCCCCCTGTCACGGTGAGCATGTCGCTCTATGATCTGTCTCATGCTTCTTCTTTATTTATCCCTTAACATCTTTCCTGCCATTCTGTCTTCTGCAGTTATTAGTCACAGCAGCACAGGTGGAAAAACTCTGGTCTTCAAACACTTGTTTGGTCAATAACCACTGATTCTTTGATTATACAAAGTTGTCACAAAAACTAAAACAACGGTGCAACAAAATAGCAATAATGACGCTGAACATGTATAAAATGTTCCAAGTTTTTCTGGCAGTGAAATATTAAAAGAACAGAGTTAATGAAATGTGTTGCACACACCATTTGGGATCTTATTCCTATTTGTGTGACCTGGAGGCTTTGCTTCTTTTCAAGTCATACAAATCATTAAAATAAATGTGAGGATGAAGCTAAAAAAAATGTGTTCTGAGTTTGTCACACCACAAAAAGGTGCTGTTGAGCACCTAGCTCAATTTTAATGTTTTGAAGAATTCGCCAAGTATATAAAATTAAGTTTAAAAATTGTGAAAAAAAAATTAGTAGTGTTCTTCAGAGCCCTGGCAGCAGCAATTAATGGATGCTCCTTTTATTCTAGTAGCTTTACAGCACTTGCACCAGACAGTCAGCGAGGGTTGATTTTATATATACGGTATATACAACACTCATCTCTCTGTTGTGGACTACATAAACAAAATATTTTATTCTTTATCTAAGTTTTTAAGTCTTTGAGTGCCAGCTGTTCTTTTTCAAATCAAAAGTGCCTTGTGCCAGCGTTTTTGCTCATTTTTCAGTCATATTTCTAGACCCACAGAATATTTTGTAATATGACTCTGAAAACACAGAGATGCTCAAATGAAAGAAGAGTCACGCTATTTCATCATGAAAAAAAAACTTGTTTTTACCTTGTACTGTTCTTGATTTGTGTGGAGGAGAGTAGAGGCCACTTTCACCAAAAATCACCACTTTTTGTACAGAATCTGTTTGTTTTGCTCTCTAAAAACGATCGTTTCCACATTCTGCTTTTTATCGCTGTGGCACATATTAACTTTTTATGTCCCGACTACAAATCACAGAAGCCCCAACATTACTCACAGGCTGCAGCAGACCGTGATCAGCGACCAGCTGCAAAAATAAAAAACACTCTGACATAGTATTACATCAATAGCACTCAAAGAGTTAAGTTTAGGAGTTTGATAGTAAACAGTTCGGTCAGCAAGGAGTTAAACTTTGCACTCGCTGCTTGCAGCGTTTGCCATCATGTGGTGTAATGACTGAGCTATCAGGTTGGCCGCTTTGGCATAATGCTCTATGGGGCGGCCACCAAAAACATTATGGATGTTTTTGGTGGCCGCCCACCAACGCTGTAGTGAATGTTCTAACCACTGATGCTATATTGCTTGTTGCTAAAACATGTGAAATGTGTTTATCAACAAATCTCAGGTTTTTACCTCACAGTGTTTTTCATTATAATTTCAATCAATCCCTCACTCACATCTTGCACTTTATTTTCATACAAAATTTGTTTCACGTGATCGGCCTCCTATATCATGACTTTCAGCTGCACATCTCCATAAATTATTTATCGTGATGAAATTCACACATTGTGACACCCTCCATCCGTGTAAGGTTTTCATTGGATGAATGTTTGTGCTTTCAAGGTGCAGCAAGGAAGCCCCTCCTCCGTTAGCTCAGCCAACACGGAGCACTCGACGTGTTCTCTGAAGCCTACGCCTCTTCACATGCTGCACAAAGCCACACAGGTACTTGACATGTCATCTCATTCAATTCTTCTCATTCTGAAGGCACTTGTTATATAAAGAAACCAATGCATTTGCAACTGCAAGAGTTGGTTAGAGGGGGCAACTTTTTGCACCAAATATTTCACTGATACTGGATGATCCTCCATTAATATAAATACTGTTTTGTGCTCACTGTACCCTGTAGTCTGACCTTACTATAGAGAAACTAACAGCAATGGAGAACAACAAGAACTCTGACCTGGAGAAGAAGGAGGGCCGGATAGACGATTTGCTGCGGGTACTAATCTCATTACATTTCATCCCTGCTGCTCTGCTTGCCTTTTTTAATGCTTTGAGAATATGTTCTCTGTCTTGGTTTTTCAGTTAAGGCATGTTAAAGTTTACACATTTCCTTCTGTCCCTACCTGTGTAAACAAGTTAGCATTTTATATTTGACCAGTTCCCTCCTCGTTTGTATGTTCTGCTGCAGGCCAACTGCGATCTGAGGAGACAGATTGATGAGCAGCAGAGGATGCTGGAACGATACAAGGAGCGCTTAAATAAGTGTGTGACCATGTCCAAAAAGCTGCTAATTGAAAAAGTATGTTCTTCTACTAGCACAGCGACTTATTCAGATTAATACTCTGTGGAATCAGCAGCAAAGTGTGATGCCTCTATTTCTTTTTTGTGCCTCCAGTCCAAACAGGAGAAGATGGCATGCCGGGACAAAAGCATGCAGGACAGGCTTCGACTGGGTCACTTCACCACTGTGAGACATGGAGCGTCTTTCACTGAGCAGTGGACTGATGGATATGCCTTCCAAAACCTTATCAAGTGAGGACTTGTCCTTTCGAACTTTGTCCCAATTATCACTTTTAACAGATTGGTAGCTCAAATGGCAAAAACACACCCCTCTGTATGTGATATGAACATGAAATCCAATGGATTTGTATTGTTTACATTGATTGATGTAAGTGAAAATTGTACTTTTGCAGCATAAAGTTTTAAGGTTATAGAGCTCAAATCCACAAAAGGTCCTTAAAATCCAACCATTTTTTTTCTAATGTGATGTCACCGATTAAAACCTGCTTGGTGGTTAGTTCAGCAGACTGTCAAACAAAGCTAGTTAGAGTGGAGTCTAATAGAGGATGAAAAGAGGTGCCAGTATGAGGGGATAAATATAGCATTTTGAACATTAAAGCATGGAAACATGCTCCATTTAAAAACCTTGAACATACAAATACATAGAATAGGTCCTTTTTTTAACAATAAATCTTGCTCCTTAGCAGCAGTTGTCTGACATGAAGTCTTGCATTGTTTGCAGAATAATTATCATGATACAAATAATGACTTACATCCAGTGTGTGGAAGCAAAGCATGAGCATAACCTCCATTTAAAGAGGTGAAGTAGATAAATACATAGATGGATAAATGCACTCGGCCCTCATGTCTTTGCATCGTGTCATCTGTTTTCAGACAACAAGAAAGGATCAATTCCCAGCGAGAGGACATTGAAAGACAGAGGAAGCTGCTGGCCAAACGCAAGCCGCCCTCCATGGCCCAGACTCCACCTCCAAGCCTGGAGCAAAACAAACGCAAAAGCAAAACCAATGGAACAGAAAGTGAAGCGTACGATGCTTTCATTTGTTATCTGTTTTCTCTTTTTTATCTGCTGATTTATTATTATTATTTTTTTTGTCTTCCCTGGATGCGTAGTGGAAGTCGCAGTGAGGTTTGTTGTGTGTTCTTACAGGTTATCACAGGCAGAGTACCACGAGCAAGAGGAAATCTTTAAGCTGAGACTTGGCCATCTGAAGAAGGTAACGCCTCATAAGTTTTGATACGTCTAGTTGTTCTGTTAACTCCACAGTTTTTGATATTATTTTTTATCGCCCCTTTCAGGAGGAGGCAGAGATCCAGGCAGAGCTGGAGAGGTTGGAGAGAGTGAGGAACCTGCACATTCGAGAGCTGAAAAGGATCCACAACGAGGACAACTCTCAGTAAGACTTCTTCTCATATGGTCCTTTCCTACTGTGTCTGTGCCGTGTCCCTGTGCCTGTTTAATTGTTTCTCACCATGCTCAGGTTCAAAGATCATCCTACGCTAAATGACCGGTACCTGCTACTCCATTTACTTGGACGGGGAGGTTTCAGTGAAGTTTACAAGGTGAGAAGAACTCTGTCTTTCCCTATCAGAACCACCTCTTTTTGATCATTGTTATTACACATTGAAGATAAAAAAAATATTGTAGTGAAGCCAGACAGGAAAAATGCAGCAGTATTATGCCATTATTAGCTGTTCTACGAACTTGGAAAGTAGGTACCATGTGATAAACCCCTTTGTAACAGCTTTGCAATTAATATATCCATTTTCTGATGCTTTATTGATTCAGATCTGTGAGCCGCCATTTTTGAGGTCAGACACTGTGGCGTTAACACTGGTGAAAACTTCTTAAAATGGCTGGAGTGGCTGGGCTGCACATAGTTTGGAAAATATTTGAAGACTAGTGTTTCATTACATTACGTTGACATCATAAACATCTCAATGAAAGTGGTTTGCGCCACAATATGAGAGTTCCTAGAATAAAACTGATGAATGAACACAGCCTTTTAATATGCAGCAAGGGCCTCACTGCAGCTCAGTGATGCCAAATCCACTTCCTAACTAATGTGAGACTTTTTTTTCCCCCCAGGCCTTTGACTTAACAGAGCAAAGGTATGTTGCAGTCAAAATCCACCAGTTAAACAAGAACTGGAGGGATGAGAAGAAGGAAAATTATCACAAGTGAGTGCTCTGCAGTTTTCAACACTACTGTATTTACAGTGGCTACGTATTCTGTTCTGTTCATCAGATTAACTGTTTAATATCCACTAATGATGGTGCAAATGATTCTTTGTTTCAGACATGCGTGCCGAGAATATCGAATCCATAAAGAGCTGGACCACCCACGAATAGTTAAACTATACGACTACTTTTCGCTCGACACTGACTCGTAAGCCATTTCTTTTGTTTTCCAGAATATACACTCATGTTTATGCATGATGTATGCTTGTTAAAATTGTAAGCCAATTTTGAACAAGCCTTAAATGCTGCTTTGATGTACCTGATCCTGCTGAGGGGATAAATACTTTTCCCCTATTCTGGCACAGGTTCTGCACAGTCCTGGAGTACTGCGAGGGCAATGACTTGGACTTCTACCTGAAGCAGCACAAGCTAATGTCCGAGAAAGAAGGCCGCTCCATCATCATGCAGATTGTCAACGCCCTGAAGTACCTCAATGAGATCAGACCGCCCATTATCCACTATGACCTTAAACCTGGTGGGTCTTTGCTCCACAGCGCCTCTTCTACTTCACATTAAATTATCAATAAAACTGACAGCTAAATGCAACTACATCAGTGATGATGGGGAGGCTTTAGTGTCATTTATGACTCAAAATGTGAATATAAACCTGAACTGTGCATTTAAATCCTGTCCTCACCCCGCTCAGGTAACATCCTGCTGGTGAACGGCACTGCCTGTGGGGAGATCAAGATCACAGACTTTGGCCTGTCGAAGATCATGGATGATGACAGCTACAACTCAGTGGACGGGATGGAGCTGACATCACAGGGAGCGGGGACTTACTGGTAACATTCACACTGATTCCATCACCATCTGTGATCTGTAAATCATGCCATTTTATGTTTTCACTACCGCACATTTGTCCTCAAGGGTCAAATTTCTGTCAGGTAGAAATATTTCTATATTTCTGACTTCTCTCACACAGTAAGTGTGGAGGCATTTAATGCTGTACAAGGAAAAATCAAAATGGCACAATCTGTTATAACAGATGCTCTGGATCTGAGTTGGAACCTCAGACTAGATGAATAATTTTGTAGACGCACAATGCATCAGTGATGAACAGTTAGCGTTGGAAGCAATAAAGAAGAACGAAAATCCATCCACACAGCTATCCAGCAGTGCTTGTACTGCAAAGACGTTTTTTGTATTGTGTTGAATGACCAGCCTCCTTGTTTATTGGGTGTCAGCACCAAACTATTATATACCACAACTAATATATCTGTAATCACATATTTGGAGAGTCCCTTAATCACTGAAGACAATGCTGCAGCAGGGAGTTTAACAGGTAGCTGCACATAGAGCAACGTCTTTATGTTATATTACATTATGGTTACAACATCTGACAGCGCACTGTGGTGACTGTGGTCTGCCAGGAGCAGCACTCCAGGCTGAACTGTTTCATGGCTCAGACATGATGGATTTCACTGCTGCAGCAGCAGAGCAGGTGATCCGTTCACAGCTCAGAGTACAGTGAGAGTATTTCCCAGGAGGATGCAGAGGACATGCAAGCTGCAGATTTATGAACATAGATATCAAACAGAAAGAAGTAGTCTGCCATTGTTATCAGAATAGAAAAATACATGCTCAATACATATCACTGCGTATCTCAGTATTTTCTGAATATCGACAGACACTGTTGTGTGTACAGGACATTTTGTTTTATGGTAACTCTGCTTGGACTAGCTGCCTGAAATGTGTTGCCAGAGATGTGCTGACAGGTCATGAAGCAGAACTCTGTTCAAAAAAATCAAGGAAACTAACAACGCAGTCATAACTAATGATCAAACATGCTGATAAAATTAGATTTTTTTTAATTAGACTTTTTTAATCTGTCCAAGCTTCTCCTGTATGCCTTTCAGCAATACCTTTCAATCACAGTCATTGTAATATTACTCAGGAATGTCTTTGTATATGGAGGTGTAACGCTTTAACACCTACTTGGATGATGCTTGTTGAATTTCTGTAATGCTGCGTGGTGCACAAACACACTCAGATCCTGGTTCTCATTGAGGATTTAATTGTCCTGAAACTGTAACACAGCTCACCATTTCTCCCTCTTTAGGTACCTGCCTCCAGAGTGCTTTGTGGTTGGCAAGGAACCACCCAAAATCTCCAACAAGGTGGATGTGTGGTCTGTGGGAGTCATTTTCTACCAGTGTTTGTACGGCCGCAAGGTAGGAAGAGCTTCTGGTGCACAAGACATTTAAGCATTTAAGGTAGTTGTAAAGTGATAAAATGCAATGAGGATCATTTCCCTTTAGCTGTATGAGGTGTTGCACAGTGTACTGTACACCAGCACCCTTTCATTGTGCTTATCCACAAGATTTATTTAGTTCCTGTTTTTTGTTTTTTTTTCTATAATGCTTCTTCTTGTCCTCTTTGCTCTGTAGCCTTTTGGCCACAACCAGTCGCAGCAGGACATACTGCAGGAGAACACCATCCTGAAGGCAACAGATGTGCAGTTTCCCCCTAAACCTGTCGTCACACCAGAGGCTAAGGTACTGCACTCTCTCACCCTTTAAGCACTCTCTTTGTACTGCAACTCCTCATGTTCACATACATAGATTCAGGAGGCATTTCTATGTATATATTTAGGAATTTCTTATCTTCTTTTGTATTTCTCAGTCATTCTTCACTTGCTTTGTCTTCCTCCAGGCCTTTATAAGGCGCTGTCTAGTCTACCGTAAGGAGGACCGCATCGATGTGCACCAGCTGGCCAGTGATCCCTTCCTCATGCCCCACATCCGCAAGTCAGTGGCCTCCTCGGGAACCTCGGGCATGGCCGTGGCCTCCACATCCAGCTCCTCCAACAGCAGCGCCTCAAACTGAGCCCACGCCTCTTAACTGACTGACTGAACTATTTTAAGGGTGGGGTGGGGTGGGGGCAACGCCAGCCTGCGTCCCCCTCCCCTCCCAACAGCATCCTACCTTGCCACGAAGAGCCCAGGAGAAACAGGTCAGAAATCATGGGTGTCCACCCAGCCCAGCCCACCTGTCCTCCTTTCTCACAGCGGTGGCAGTGTTCTGGGGGTCAAAGCCCTGGACAACTCTACACAGCAAAGGGCAAGGCCGGACACTGTATTCAGTGTTTGGTTTGTTCTTTTTTGCTTAAAAAAAAAAGAAAATAATAAGAAGTATAGAAGTGCTTCAGCTTGGCCAGATTGAAAGTACTGCAGTCTCTCACACAAACACACACACACACACACACACACACACACACACACACACATGCATGAGCCATTCTGGTCAAAGGCAGTCTGAAACATTTTATTTGTTCTCATCTCAATGAACCTAGCTGAGAGAACCAGTCTGGCCTGTTATTGTAATGAACCCTAAATACTGTATCTGTGGCACTATGTCACCCAGTCCGCTGTTCTGGGATCCCCTGCCCGCTTAAATTCCAGACCCACATAGTTTGTGACGAGGAGGAGCAGAAGCTCCTGTCCCCTCTCCTCCCACCTCCTCGTTGAACTCCTGTGACCAAAGCTTAGGACTTCCAGCTGGTGGCAGTGTTCCACCTCCGTTTTTATAATGAATGGGTTTAGAGTGGAGTTACTTGATATGGAGTGGAAGCTGAAACTACCCCTTTTACATTTTTTTTTAAAAACGTTTAAATTTTAACCAGTTTTACAGACAAAGCTGTTGTGTTTTTCAAGTTGCCTTTAATTAGAGCTGTTATTGTTTTGATTGACTCCCCGACCATAAACACATATTTATTTAGGTATGTTTGAATTTATTTTTGGCCAGCAAAATGCAAGGGACTGGTTTACATAATTGTACTGCTGGGGGAGATTGGGCCTTAGCAGAGAGTTGCATAAACCATTAAATACTCTTGGTTAAAATGTGCTTGTTGTTTTGGGCTTGTCTCACTGCTTTCTTTGAAGGGATAACCTCTATTTACAACGCTGGAGTCGTTAGTACAGTGGCTATACTTAGCTAGTCTTTACAGACTATAAGTCAAAGATCTTCTCTTGAGAAGACGCTCCACTCAGTGTTGTGTTCTTCATATGCCATTAAAACAACTTGCTTATTTCCAGAGCTTGACTCTAAACTTGAACTGTAATATCACATTGACAGTTTTGATTTAGAATGAGTTGATAATAATAGTAGACATAATAGGGCGTGATGCTGTGTACTCTGGGAGCGGACGTCAAATTCTGATTTTCTATACTACATCACTTCTCAACACATGGTGGACATGCCTATGGATCTGGATGCATCAGGTTTTGACAGTCCAATCTATTACCCTGTTTCTGACATTTAAATACACTCCTATAAAGATTTTTGTTTTTCTTTAAAAAAAATATCTTTTTAGACACTTACATGGGGGCAGGTAAGTTGAGCTGATAATGCTGGGTTACAAAACTTTTTTTTTGTAAGTTGTCTGTTTTTTCAATTGATTTTGGATGACTTTCCACCACTGAATCCAAAAATGACACATGTTTCTGTCAGGTCAGGTCAGGTTTTTTTGCTAAGTAGATTTTCAGTTTTCAAGAGGAAAAACAGTTTTGTAACACAATTTATTCATTTAATGATACAAAAGTAGATTTCTGTAAACTGAATAGTAGAAATTGATAAAGGTAAGTACATGTAAATTGCATGTTACGTCATCGTTCAAAATGTAGGACATGAACTTCTGTTTTTTTTTCTTTTTTTTCAAAACCCTAGAATGCTCAGTGACAGAGACGCTTCTCTTCAGAGTCCAGTAGAAATCAGCCATCATGACCCTGGTACCTGGTCTACATGTCCTGATCACAGGACATCACAGTGAGCTACAGAACGAGATGCTGACTGAAGATCAGATCAGATGCTCTGTGTTTTTCTGTTGATGCCAGTAGGAAGTAGCAGTCAGTGTCATAGTAGGTTGGCTCCCTCCAAACCATGGGAAATCCAAACTTCAGACAGCTCTTCTTGCCTTTAGTCCACTCACACGGATACTCGGTGCATGTCTTGCATTTCATGTGTGGTACCAAAGCTTTATCCTGGTGAAGTTGGTGAGGTTTAATACCAAAATAAGCATGGAAAGCACACTTTATGAAACTTGTGACTGGATTCCTGTTAGAAACTGTGCTATTTGTCACAGATGTAGCAGGATACATCAGGCTTATTTTTCAAAATTTCACTCACTTGTGAAATAAAAATACCAATTAGTCAAATATTGGCACATGCAAACTCTTCAAAGTTTGATTATTTCAAACAATAGAAAAAAAGTTTGTATCAATGAAGCAAACATTCCTGCATATGTGAGCCAAAACGTCAAAAACAACCATAGATTTAAAAGTTCACCAATGTGATATTTGGGTTCAGCACATCAAATTTGTCCTAAATCAGCTAAAAGAACTTAGACAATAATAATAATAGTGTAATTGCCTGAATGTTGCTGCTATCATCATCCTTTTTCTGGCACGTATCAGTGGCTGGTCTGCAGTGACCTCACTTTCCCCAGTCACATTTTTCTTCACAGGTTCCCAAATCAGATATAATATATCCAGGGTCTTCTGGGTGTCCCCCCCAAAGCAATGCACCCAGGAGACCCTGATCTGATCCCTGAACCACCTCCTTTGGACTCTGAGGAGCAGAGGCTCTATTCTGAGCTCCTTACCTTATCTCACCCTGAGGAGGAAACTCATTCCAGCCCATCATAATCTCATGCTTTCAGTCACTACCTGAAGCTCACAGCTGTAGATGAGGGTTGGAGCACAGATCAGCTGGTGAATCAAAAGCAATGCCTTCTGACCTGGCTGCCTCTTCACCATAGCTTCATCAGAGCTGCATCACTGTTCACCTCACTCCAGTTTACCTTCACTGGTGAACAAAATCTCCCTCATTCTCACCCCAGTGGTGCCTACTCCCACAGTACTGCTCCACAAGACGCTTCAGGGGACATAGACGTGAGCTTTTTCCAAACCCACTGAAAAGGACTCCTCTAGTAGCCCAGTCAGGGGTGATCGGTAGGAGCCTCCCCTGCAGCCCCTTAGAGCATCCTCTCCCTGTTCCAGCTCATCCAGCACCTGTCACTCTGAGAAAAGTGGTGTCCAGAGCAGCTCTGTGCAGAAAGATGAGGCCAGCTGCAGCTCTTGTTCCTGCTAAAGGACAAAATACACTCCTCTACAGAAAATTAAAAAAATATATATAGATATATTGCGTGAGGGCAGGTAAGTTACCCTCACCTGCCCAGCTCATAATTGTCTGCATATCGCTGCTTAAGTTGAACCCTGGAATGAAGTGATGCAGGAATAACTCAGTTTACACTTTGAGACCAGACATGGGCAAACTATGGCCTGTGGACCATATACGGACTGCTGAACTTGTCCAAATTATATTATTAAATTCAATTATATTATATTTTGGGCTGCTGCCATGATAACAAGTTCTGCAGCATCATGTGTGATACGTCTAACTGCACAAAATGTCCAGTATGTCAAACAACTAAAGATTAAAGCAGGTCATGAAGCAGAACTCCATTAAAAAAAAACAAACAAACAAGGAAACTAATAACACAGTCGTTTTTGCCCCTGCCCTTCAAAAAGTCTATACACGCCACTGCAGCAGTGTGAGGGAAATACAGTTTGTTCTGCTACTACATGATGTCTTCTCTTCCATGAAATATTCTGATCTGCAAAACATTTTATAAACTTTAATACATAGTTATACTGCGTATAAAACTAAAGTTTGTTGCATTTATGAGAATATAGAACAGCAATAAAGAAAAGTGAAGATCTTTTAATATTTTTACCTGTTTTAACAAAGGAAAAGGACAAAAAGTGTTCTATGCATGTGTAGGTCTAATGAATGAAACAGAGCTGTGTAGATCTGTTTGAGTGCTTCTCATATTTGTGGGAAATAAAGTTTAGCCCTCTTTGTCGCAGGTAGACCAGCATCGTTGGCAGTGAAGGCAAATTAAACTCTTTTCCTCGCTTTGGATTGTGAACAGGATTAGAACTATGAACCTGAAAATGTGCATCATATGAGACCTTTAATTTCATCACTGTTCTATTATATTACTTTTTATTTTATTTAGTCTCCAGTCCTCTGTGTGGGCCTGTTTGGGGAGCCTGCAGGTCCCTGGACCTCATGTTGGAAACCACACACACGTTGTTGACGCTGATCCATTCATTTCTGTGTGTGTGGCAGACTTCTCTCTCTCTCTCTCTCTACCTCTCTTCTCTCTCTCTCTCTACCTCTCTTCTCTCCTCTCGCCTCCCTCTTCCCCCCCTCACTCGCTCTCTCTCTCCCCTCTCTCTCTCTCCCCTCTCTTTCTCCTCTCTCTACCTCTTCCTCTCTTTCCTCTCTCTCTCCTCTCTCTACCTCTTCCTCTCTCTCTCTCTTCCCCCTCTCTCTCCCTCTCTCCTCTCTCTTTCCCCTCTCTCTCCCTCTTTCCTCTCTCTCCCCTCTCTCTTTCCTCTCTCTCTCCCCTCTCTCTTTCCTCTCTCTACCTCTTCCTCTCTCTCCCTGTCTTTCCTCTCTCTCTCCCCTCTCTCTTTCCCCTCTCTCTACCTTTCTTTCCTCTCTCTCTCCCCTCTCTCTTTCCCCTCTCTCTACCTCTTCCTCTCTCTCCCTCTCTTTCCTCTCTCTCCCCTCTCTCTTTCCCCTCTCTCTACCTCTTCCTCTCTCTCCCCTCTCTCTTTCCCCTCTCTCTCCCTCTTTCCTCTCTCTCTCCCTCTTTCCTCTCTCTCTCCCCTCTCTCTTTCCCCTCTCTCTTTCCCCTCTCTCTACCTCTTCCTCTCTCTCCCTGTCTTTCCTCTCTCTCCCCTCTCTCTTTCCCCTCTCTCTACCTCTTCCTCTCTTTCCTCTCTCTCTCCTCTCTCTCTTTCCCCTCTCTCTACCTCTCTCTTCCTCTCTCTCCCCTCCTCGCTCCCTCCCTCTCTCTCTCTACTCCCCCTCTCTGCTTTGGTTTTTTTTCTTTTTTTTTGGTGTGCAGCGCGTGTTGCTGTAGTTAGTTGTGAGCATGCAAGGCAACGGTCATCACCGTACCGAGGACTCAGGCAGATCATGGACAAAGCGGCTGCTTGTGTTTTTCAGATGCACTTTATATTTATTGGTCTTCAGTCTGGAACTGAGGAGCAGCGCTGCGGGTGAGAAAAGCACCAAGTTTCTCTTCTGCATTTCATTTCATTCATGTGAAAGTGGGGAAAAAGCGGCTCGGTGTTCATTCTATTGTGTGGGTTTTTATTCTGGGAACGACTTCCGGCTAGAAAACGCGTTATAAGCAGAGATCATGTGTGCGTACTGTGGATGTGGAGCCTCGGTCTGCCACGAACCAGAAGTCCAGTGAGTGGATCCAGATGTGGAGGAGGAGGAGGTGCTGTCTCTATTGTGAACTCTATTTATATTTATATAAAGTTGATTCAAAGACGCACAGACTCTGTTCCTCTTTCTCACCTTGTCTTTCTATTTCTGTGCCGGGTGTTTATTTTGGGGCTACAGTGAAAAGTGACGTGGACTGCCGCTTCATGTGGCAGCCTGGGGCCAGATGTGACCTTTACATCCTGTTACAGGCTGCGATCAACACATAGACACTGTTAGACACTGCAGCATGTGTCCCAGTAAACATCACACTGGTCCTTTTAAGCAATCTGCCATTATTTTTTCCAGTGCTTCTTCTTTTCTTGGGGATTTCAGAAAAGATCAACTGTCAGTGACTTTTCTGCTGTACACATAAAAAAAAACAAAAGAAACAGTAATGGTTAATCCACCATATGTGCAAGTGTTATATCCAATGCTAAAATATTATTGTTTCTATTCAGAAATTTTCAAATTTACTGTTTTACAAAACAGGTGCTCTGATATATTTGTTAAGCTCTGTATGTTTCACAATTAAATGATTTATTGTAAATACTGTATACTAGGCTGTCATCTGTGGCCTCCTTCATGCAAGCCAGACATTTTCCCATCATTTTCATTTAAAGGTCCCATATTGTAAAACATGAGATGTCTTTTTATTATAAATACTGTGAAAGTATCATTCAAACATTTAATCCAGAGAAATAAACACTGCTTGCATTCAGAGACTGTTTGAAACAAGCTGTCGGGGTTTTCTGTCTATTTGTGACGTCACTAATCTACAATATTTAGACCATTTCAGTTTGAAACACTCTGAATGTTTATTTCCTGTTGCATAGTAATTCTGTTATAAACACTAATTGTGAGGCTTTCAGTGTAAGTGTTTTTTTTACATTACAGTCTGTAAACATGAACCTGAATGGGGACCTTTAATCAAGTTGATATTAGAGTATTAAGAGAGTTGAAAGTCAGGAATCAGGGCATCTGACCGCTTCTTAACACATTCATTCTCTCTTAGATTCCCAGGTTAAGATGCTGATATTGTGTTTGGCTCTTTTAAAATGACTTAAATGACCTCTTGTCAAATCTGAGAATCCCTTTTCAGTCACCTCTGGACCAAACGGCTGAGCTGCAGAGGGATCTAAAGGGCAGAATTATTGTTATTGTTTTGGTTCATGTGATGTTGTCTCTTCTGATTTCATATTATGAGAATTGTTTTTTGCAATTATCCGTCAGAGTTGACAGATCAGTATGATGTCGTGAACTTTCATGCTCTGTTTCCTCTCATGAGGGATGGATAGTGGTGTGCTGATGATTTATAGGGATTTTCCTGAGTTGTGACTGGCAGGACTGCAACACAGCAGAGTTTATTTGGGTGTAACAGCTGAGATGTGGGTTTTCAAAGTCTCTCATTTATTGAGCCTTTACAACAAAGTTGTTCATGATCTTATTTAACCTCTATTTTATATCTTATCTATGTATGATGTTGAACCTAAACTGTGTCATGTCCTCTTTACATGGACACTTTCTGCACGTTCTAAATGTGAAACTCACTTTGCTGAGAGCTTCCACTTAGATCCTCTCCCCCGGCGGGCAGCCTCTCTGGATGAGGTTGAACCTATCCACAGTCTGGCTTGCTGCAGAGGCCAGGCCATCATAAAACACCAAAGAAACAAACACAGCCGGCTGGAATTTCCTGCCTATTTGTTGGTTGCCATTTTATCTCACTGGCCAGTTAAAGGCCTGTTCTTTTCTTTAATCTCAGGCATCTGTCAAAACAAGGAGCGGTTTTGCATGGAGATCGTTAGATAGAAATGAATGGAAAAACTTGGCCGATCGGTTTTAATTTTCTGGCAGCAGCGGTGAGTCACACTCCACCAAACAAGGCGACGTGGAGAAGTGTGCTGAACTCTGAATGTTGATCCATGGCCCACCTTCAAGTGTTGTCCTCAAACCAGCTCCAACAGATGACCCAACTGAGGAGGTGGAGGTTCTGGGAATATCATGCCTCTCTTGGCCTTGGTCGTGAATTTCAGCCTTTCAGTTTCAGCAGGAAAGTTTTTTTTTTTTTTTTTAAAAAAAACAGGGGCGACATGGCAAAGAGGAGGATGAGATCACAGCAGGAGAGCTGTTGTGGCTTAGCTTTCACAGGGCTCAGTGGCTTAAAAGTTAATCTGGACTTCTGCACTCTCTCTGATTGCCTGCACTTCTCTCACTTCACACATCCAGTTGTTTCCCTCCAGACTGGAATTAAAAACCTTTTTGAATTGGCTTCTTGCTGTGTGGGACTGCACCTTCAGGTCATCTGGTGGAGCTTCTCACATAGTCACCACATTAATGCTGGCTTTATCATCACATGCTGAAGGGAATTCAACACTGTAATAATGCTGGTTCTTACTGGGCTGCTTCTGGTGTGAAAATCTTCCCCCAGGCACTGTCAGAGTTGACACTGTGGTCTGTTAAAAAAAACGGCTTTAATTTCCATTGTGAAAATGATTCGGCACGGCACAAGACTGATTTATTGGCATGTGTTAGTTGATATCTAACATCTGTTTGCTTGCAATGAGAAGAGTATCCAAACCCTGAGCTGAGATGATAGTAGATGAACCTTTTATTTTGTTGTGTGTTGTGGTAGACACCCCTCTGTAATTGCAGAGTAGAGATGAGTTACAGCAGAGGACTGAGGACGTGTCCATCTCAGAGGGTTTTATGTGAGCTAGTCTGTGGCCTCGATGTAAAACACTGTGGCTTTTAGACCTGAAACGATAGAAAACTAATCCCATCTTTTGATGATTTATTAATAATTTCAAAGTTTTATTCAGAAAATAGCACAAGTATAAAATCAATTAAAAAATATCCAACCTGAAAAATCCAGCTCAGTGTTTTTTCAGTAAAAGTAGCAGCACTAGCTCCAAAAGATCTTAAAACTAGTCACCAAATTTGATTTGGGCTCAATGAATGTTCGATGTTAGCAGATTTTTGTTTGATTTTCACAGAGCATTTGTTTTATTGATTGCTGTTGGGTGTGAGTTTGAGATGTGACACATTTTTGAAGTATATTATTTTAATATCTTTGTTCCGCAATCACCTTTACCTTCCCCTAATTGTGTACATTTGCTGTTTGTTTGTCTTCTGTAATAGTGATCTAAGTATCCGGATTGTTGAACAGACAAACAAGTCATTTAAAAGAGCCAACTCAAGCTTTGGGAAATGTGATTTTCACTATTTACTGGCGTTTTGGATCCAAACGATCACCTCATCTGGTGAATAGTCAGCAGGGATCAACCAGCAGCCAGTGGGTGTAGATGGAGACACCATGCAGTGATTTTCCACAGTTTGTTTGTTGGATTATATTTTTTTACATTAACAGAGTGGCGGCCTCATGGAAAGATCGTCTTGCACTAAAAGCAGCTGAGATGTTTTCTGTGTTAACGGGGCCTTTCTCCTTCTGTGAGAGTTTTTGATTTGAGTCAGTCACACTTTAAACAGTGAGCCGGTGGTAAAGAAACAAGCAGCTGTGTGTCTCTGGCTTTATGAAAAGAAAAAGAGCAGGATGGTGATTACAGAAAACTTCACTGTGTTTGCTGCCGACCAAAAGAGCTAACACTGTTTCTGAGAAACTCCACCACAGAGTGCAAGGAGAGGGGCGTGTCTGTCGTCAGGTTTTATGGGGCTCTGGATGAGACTCTATTGTCTCTGTGTCTATAAAAGCAGCGGGGGTTTGGAGTGTTTTAGCTCAGAGGTAGGATTAAAGGAGGGATCGCTACAGACTGAGTGCAGTTTTTCAACCAAATGCCCACTGATCTTTTCCCACCTTCCCCACTTCCTGGCCTCTCACAGGAGCCCGCCGAGTAGGAATGCTGAGGGTCTCACTTTCTCTGCTCTGACAGAAAGGCTTTCTGTGTTGTTTTGAGGAGATATTTTAAAAGAATCATTTCAGCAGGACCTTAATTTAGAGTCACTCCTACTCTCCTTTCTTTCTACCACATTCTCACAGACTTTCACAACCCTGTGCACCAGTCTCTAAATACACCAAGAAATAGAAAAGCAAGAGAGGAATGAAGGAAAACCACATATATGTTTGAGAAAAAGTGTTGGGTTTATTCCTGAAATTCAGGTCACTCAGGCAAGCATCTAACCACTGCTTTGGAAGTATCAAGTTTTTCCCGAAATCCTCCGTTTTTTGCTAACATTTTAATTGTTACCTCCACCAAGGAGGTTATGGTTTCACCAGGGTTTGTTTATTTGTTTGTTTGTTTGTTGGTTTGCAACATAGCTCAAAAAGTTATGGACGGATTTTGACAAAATTTTCAGGGTTGGTCAGAAGTGGCCTAACTTAAAACCGATTCATTTTTGGTGGTGATCGGAGCCAATTCAACGGCACCACCAAAAATTAATCGGTTTTAAGTTAGGCCACTTCCGAACAATCCTGAAAATTTCGTCAAAAAACATCCATAACTTTTTGAGTTATTTTGCAAACCAACAAACAAACAAACAAGTCCCGGTGAAAACTTAACCTCCTTGGTGGCAAGGGTAACTTTAAATAAAAAAAAGTTGCTGCTGCCGCCACCTTGGCAGAGGTGTGCACTCTCTGAATGCTTTCCTAGTTTTTGATGTTTTTGTATGGTAGACATGGAAGAGATCTGTAGGTCCACATAGCTGGAGTCCAGATTCAGATCTGTGAAGACTTGCAGTTTTTTGGGTCAAACATATCAGCCACCCTAAAGATTGTCATTATAGAGACTTTTTCTATATTTATGCGCTAAAACCAGCAAACTGCTGCTCTCCCCATAGTCAAGCCCAACACCAACAGACAGCACAGAGTGTAGTGAGCCATGGCAAAGGCAGCTCCAGGTCAAACATCATGGAACGGGGTGAATTCTCGCTAACATGTGCAACCACTTTTCACAGTTTATTGTATGACGCTGTAATTATTTCCTGGTGAGAATCCTTTCATGTAATGTGTGTAAGGTATTTTAGGGTTAATAAATTGTTGTTTTTACTACTAATGCTGCTGAAGTGTATTAGGCAGGAACATGTTGTTTGGACCTGCTGCTGCATCCATTAATGGAGGTATTGATCCAGCTGCTGACCTGATCTGTGCCACATTAGCAGCTGACATGGAATCCTGTTTTAATCAGCTTTATCGACTGACTCCGTTGTTTCCCTCTCTCTGCACAGCGCCAGCGGACTCTGACGAGTTCGCTTTCTTCCATGAGGGTTCCCAGGGGTGCCTGGGGGTGCGGGACCACTCCCTTGTCTTGTCGACCTCCTGTGAGGAAGCCAGCCAGCGCTGGAAATGGGTGACTCGGGGTCGCCTGTTCAACCTGGGCTCCTCGCTGTGCCTGGGCGTGACCACTGGCAACATCACCTCCAGAGGGAACAGGTCTCCACTGGGTGTGTACACCTGCGACCGCGAGCCCCCCAGAATACGCTGGACCTGGAACTGTGGCCAGGTGTTGGACAACCTCAACAGTTACCTTCCTTCACCCTCCTTTTGGAACTCCTCCTCCACCTCCCCTCCATCAAAGCCCAAATGGACCCTGCATGGCAATGTGGCGGACCTGTGCTCTAAAACATATCGTGGTGAGTAAACCAGATCAGATTTACACGGAAAGGATTCTTCATGTTGTCAAGCTTCCCTAGACCACTAAACTTCCAGATTCCTTTCATTTTTAAAGTCCTTTGTTTTTAGTCATTAGGACCGACTAAACGGCCATTTTGGTTTTGGTCTACTGTCGGGCTGGGTACCGAACTTCAATACTTCTGTAGCACCGACCAAAAAGCTCTGGTCCTATCAGGTATCAAAAAATGAATCATTTTTCTGTGACAAATTCCAATACCCAAGTGTCTGTGAGCCTTGCTGTCAGATGTCACTGTAATTTCCAAGCTCAAAGTCAGAATTAAAATCAGAACCCCCGTGAAGTCAGATCTCCAACTCAGAAAGTCAGATTAATCTCACCAACCTTACATGGAGTTCATGCTATCTGCTACTGACGTAAACAGTAGCTACATGTTTTGTTGTACATCTGTAAGGCTGGAAGAGCTGAGCTAAACTTTGAGGTTAAGATGATCTGATCCCCAAGTTCTGACTTCCAGTGAACACACCATAAGTAGGAACTGATAGCAGTCTGTTCATGTTGATCATCATCAGACCATTGTCTAGTCTGTCTACCATGATAAAGCCCAAATTACACTAAAATAACCTACTGAGTTGAAATCATAAAATAATAATAATAATGATGATGATAATGACCGTGATTAAAGCACAAATTACACAAAAACTCATTGAGGTATTGAAAAAGTATTGAAACAAAGATACTGAAATTGGCATCGTATTAAAAATTTTACAGAAATGACTGAAGAGACACACTTTAACCTGCATGGCTCGTCAGTTTTTGTGAAGTTTTCTTGGAATTTGAACAAAGAAAATAGGAATGGGATTAAACATTTATTAATCCAAAGTAAGAAATGAGATCACAAATAGCTCATCCAGATGTGGTGATCCAGTGTCCCACTGAGCTGCTGTAGATGCCACATCTGTATCTGATCAAATGGATACACCAAAATGCTGCTTTCAGGGTATCTCTGTGGATAAGTGGCCGACTGCCAGTCAGACAGCCAAAGAAAACACTGCTGGTGTTGGTAAGCACCAGAGTTTGAGTACATTTCTCTGTATATAGACCTTATGGATTAAATCTAACCAGGGTGGTTCACAGCTAAGCTTCGTTTCCGCTGTCAGTGCTGTTCTTACCATATCAAATGTCACGGCTGTTCACTGACAAACCTTCACGAGTCTACTGTTAACAGGCTCTGCTTGATCTGCCATAAAATCTCTCCTCACTTTCTTCTTCAGTCTCTGTTTCCTCTTTTTGTTGAGAATGGGGCTCATAGATCGGTTTTCAAGTGGCGATCTTCACAAGTTTCTTTGTGAAGTCAGCTTGAATGCCTCTGACGTTAGTCAGCGGTGGAGCAGAGAGGGAAGCCAGGGTGGGAGCTTCACAAACCTTTCTTTCCTCCCTCGTTTAACATGTCTGCCCTACTTTCCATTGACTTAACATGTTCAGATGCAGCCCCCCCTCTCTCCATCTCTGCTGCTCTTTTCCTCACACTGTACTGGAGTCAAACTTAAGAAATATCCTGCAGATTCATAGCTCATAAGTTAAACTAGCCTGGTTCAAAAAAATCTTGCCTGTTTATTCTGTTTTTTTATGCAGAGTTCCTAATAAGTTTTTCTTCATAACCTGCTTTTTTCCTCGTTTCGCTAGTCCACTTCACTGTTTTGACTGTAACATCATCCTCTGTTTTTCACTGTGTGTTTGATTATACAAGTTGCTGGAAAAACAGATAAGGTATTTTAGTTCAGTGCAGTTCACAGCCACAGCTTCAGGCTCCTGCAGGGCTTCAGTGTCTACTCTCTTTGCTCTCCAGAGATCTACACCATCCAGGGGAACTCTCACGGCCGCCCCTGCTATCTGCCCTTCCTGTACGACGGCCAGTGGTTCCACAACTGCACCAGCATCGGGCGTGAGGACGGTCACCTCTGGTGCGCCACCAGCTACGACTATGGCAAAGATGAGCGCTGGGGCTTCTGCCCTGTGAAGAGTGAGCGGTCACTGTGCACTAAAGAAACAGGACAGAAGGTTTCACTGTTGTTTCCTTCCATCCTCTAAATATTGTCTTATCTCCTTTCCTCACTGTCAGGTGGAGGATGTGAGACATTCTGGGACACTGACCCGCTGACTGACAGCTGTTACCAGTTCAACTTCCAGGCTACGCTGTCATGGAGCGAGGCCCGGATCAGCTGCCAGCAGCAGGGAGCCGACCTGCTGAGCATCACCAAGCTGCATGAGCAGACTTACATCAACGGTAAAGTCAGCGAGCACACATGTCTGTGTTTAGTGTGCAGCAGCATCTCTCATGCTGTAGCTACTTGTTTGAAATATACATTGATATTGTTCAGGGGTAGACCTCACAAATCAACAACATCAAAGGTAAGAGGTTTAAGTCTCACACTGCAAAAAAAGGGTGTCTAAAAACCAAAAAACACTAAATCTGAGGAAAAAGTGAAACGATCTGTCCATGCAGCGAGATAATTTCACTTGACAAGATTTCTCAAATTAAGATTGATAAATCTAGAAATAAGATGTATTTAGAAATCAAACTTTTTACACACCCAAAGTAAGTGAAATAGACTAAATAGATGCATAAACTAAGCAGAAAATGTTGGATTTATGATGAGATTACTTAAAATCAAACCTTTTAAACACCCAAAATATGTGAAATATACTGAATACAAGCAGAAAATAATCAGAAAATGATTGCAGATGTTTTTTATGTGACTCTTGAATCAAGCAACTTCACTTTCTTACTGAATCTTAAAACCAGATTTCTTTGATGAAACTTTGGGGGAGAGATGTAATATATCTTATTTTAACAGTTATTTAGCTCATTTTAAGATTTCCTGCCTATTTGAGACAAAAAAGATAAGGTTATGCTTGATTTAAGGTGATAGTGTGATGTTGAACACTTAAAATAAGAAATTAACTCTTAAAACAACATAAATTATCTAAAAGAAGAAAGATCCTTCATCATTTGTTGTTCAGGGCCATGGAGTTCATGATCCTGATCATATTAGCTGCACACATTCACTGTCCCAACAGGGATCATTGATTTCTGGGAGGTTGTGACCATGTCGCCAATATCAGGCCATTATTATGTAACAATTCAGTCAAGGTTGAAATCATGGCTAAATAGAAGGACTGTGGGGTCTGAGTGGGAGCAGACTCTGGCTGTTTGACTGTGTCTTCTTTCACACAGAGGAAACTGAAGGGTTTTGTCAGGTTTCATACTATTTGAGTGTTTTTATGCTGTCTTAGGCTTACTGACGGGCTACAGTGCTGCTTTGTGGATTGGCCTCAATGACCTGGACATCTATGGAGGCTGGCAATGGGCCGACTCCTCGCCGCTCAAGTATCTCAACTGGGAGACAGGTTAGAGTGCAAAAACAACTCAAACTTTTTTTAAAATCCATGAGTGTGCTCCCTTATTTTTAGTAACACACTGCTCAAAGGGTTCAAATACACTCTCTGTGGCCTTCACGGTATTTTACTGGCGTACTCTGGTGTTAAGTGTCTTGAACAAGGAAACCTAGGAGACGTTTTGAAGAGCTTCCTTTCTTCCTGTCGTCCTCCAGACCAGCCAAACCATGCGGAGGAGGAGAACTGTGCTGTGATAAGAACTGAGTCATCGGGCCGTTGGCAGAACCGTGACTGTTCTGTCGCTCTGCCGTATGTCTGTAAGAAGAGACCCAACGCCACCCTGGACCCCTTCACCACCGGTCAGTGTGCAGACATTTCTACAGCATTTCTACAGAAGTCCACAATTTGATGGGTGTTTCTCTGTCTGCTCCCACAGACTCGTGGGCAGATGATGATAAATATGAGTGTGATGTGGGCTGGCAGGCCTTCCAGGCCGGCTGCTACAAGCTCACTTCAGAGAAGATAGACTGGGATACAGCTCAGAAAACCTGTCAGAGGATGGAGGCCAACTTGGTCAGCATCCACACACTACCTGAGCTGGAGTTCATCATACGCAACGTGAAGAAAGGTGATTTGTCCGTTTTCCATTGACATTTCCAATCTTTTTTCAGAGGGAGAATAAATTCAGTCATTAATTCAGTTTTTAGTCTGGTTTATCTAGTTGAATATGACTCTGTAGCTCACAGCAAGATGATGGTGCTAAAATGTCAAAGTGTCTTCACCAAAGACGGCGTGGGTGCAGACAAATTATAACACAGGGCAGCAAAATGCCTCCTTGTTTCAGCTATGTCTTCTTCAGCCTGAAAAAAAGAAAGCACGTTAAACAGCTTTCTGATGGATCTGGATATATTTTCTGTAGAGAAACATTCTACTATCCTGCATTTCATGGCCACATCTTCACCTTCAGTGGAAACTGGGCACTTTTTCACTGAGCTGAAAAACAGCACTGGAGTGAGGAATCACATTTTTAGGTCATGGCATTGTTCCAGTGATCCTGGTCATATGCTACTTTCATCTCCACTACATTTCACAGTGAAATACTGTGCTTTTTACTCTATTTAAATATTAATGCTGATGCTAATACTTTTATATTTTGGTCTTGTCTTGTCTTGGAAAGGAGTTTTAGAAAGAATAGGATAGTTTTTTAATGGTTTATCCACATTGGGGGAAATTCACCCACCATAGGAGCAGACCAATTACAGTAATAAGGACACAATTAACAACAGCAATGAAATAAAAGAATAAGTCATAATAGTAGTAATAAATATTTATAATACTTACATAATAAAAAGGAAGAAAATATATTTTAATTGCTGATGAAATGTTAAGCAAAAAAATTATTAGATAATTAAAATGTATTTTTACTATTTGTAGTGTGGATGTGACCTGTAGATAGCCATAAAATAATAAAGCAAGTGTGATATAAATGCTGTGGAAATATTAAAACACTCGGACGGTACGCCGTCACTCATTTCACGGTTTTAAACATTATTATTCAACGTGTCCCAATTTATTTTCTGTTGCAGTGAATGTGAACGATCGGCTGACAGGAAGTAAACATGGACCCAGGCCGTTGCCTAGCGACACAATTCCATTGCAATACAATTGAAATATACACCAAGAGACATTAAAAATGCAACATTGTATTTTTTTTTTACATTAATTTGAATTTTCATAATTTATTGGGTGACTTCACTTGGTATGATACTGAACATGAATGAACAAAAGCAACAATAGAAAAATGAATTGACATGGATTACAAATGTCAGTATCTTGTGTGATCGTCGTGGCATAGACATGATGAGAGCGTTGATTTCGGCCACTGGAATCGCTTCCCACTCTTCCAAGAGTGCAGTACGGAGATCAGCAACCGTCACCGGCAGTGGAATACGACGCCGTACACGGCGATCCAGATTGTCCCAAAGGTGTTCAATCGGATTCATATCCGGGGAATAAGGCGGCCAGTCCATAAGCTGCACATTATGTCTGTGCATAACGTGCCTGCAGGCGTGAGATAGTGCATCTGTGGACGCCAAAATGCCTGGCTACCCTCGCTTCGGTCATTCTGGATCTCAGCATACCAATGGCCTGCTCCCTCATGTTTGCTGCTAAGCGTGGCATGGTGACCGTCTGTGACAGCTTGCATTTTTCCTCTGGGTTTTTAAAGCCTTGACCAGTTGAGCTCAAATCACCAAAAGAACTCATTGAAAGCTTTCAAACAATGTCCTAACGAAGCACACATGCAAAAACAGGGATTGGTACCGTCTGCCACGTTAATTTATTGTTTGAGCTGAAAAATGTGGCTCCATAGTTTCAATAGCCACGAGTGGAAGTAAACAAAACATTCTTTTGTATACAAAGTAGTTGTATCCAATTTTATTTTACATTTTGTTGTATTTTTAATGCCTCTTAGTATACTAAAATACAGTCAGACAGAGGAAAGGTTGAACCTGAAAATGAGAAAAATATGGGACCTTTAGTTATTGCTTATGATGTGGCTATTGTTTTCTACCACTGCCCCTGTCAGACATTGACCAGCTATGGATAGGACTCCACGACACAGACATGCAGATGGACTTCCAATGGACTGACCACACGCCCGTCATCTTCACCTACTGGCACCCCTTTGAACCCAACAACTTCCGCAACACCCAAGAGGATTGTGTCTCCATATGGGGAGCTGTGAGTAACCCCTCCCCCATTCACCCCACACTGACCCCATAAGTCTGGGGCCTTAATCACCTCAAAGTACTGGACTCTCACTGTCAGCGAGTCTCCTCTGTTTGTATACTTTCAACAGCTGTGGGCTCTCCTCCTCCTGATGTCTTGCTTATGTGTGCAGGAGGGTCGCTGGGATGACAACCCCTGTAATCTGACTCTGGCCTCCATCTGTAAGAAACCAGGAACAAAGAGTGATGGGAAGCCTCAGCACCAAGACTGCAAACAAGTAATATCTCCTTTTCTCTCTTTGTATTGTATTATCATTTTTGCCCCAACATGTACACTCAACGGCCACTTTATTAGGTACACCTCCACCATTACACCAGCAGCAGCCTGAACCATTGATACAAGGCAGGATGGATCCATGCTTCATGGTGTTTACTCCAAACTCTGACCATCGACCATCTGAATGTTCAGCTGAAATGGAGACTGGTCAGACCAGGTTTCTCCATCTTCTATTGTCCAGTTGTGGTGATCCTGTGTGAACTGTAGCCTCAGTTTCCTGTTCTTAGCTGACAGGAGTGGCTCCAGGTGTGCTCTTCTGCTGCTGTACTCCATCTTCTTCAAGGCTCCAGTGTTGATCTTCACAGATGATATTCTGTATTCTTTGGTTGTAACCAGTGGATATTTGAGTTCCTGTTGTCTTTCTATCATCTCCAACCAGTCTGCTCATTCTCCTGTCACCTCTCACATCAACAAGGCATATTTTTCTCTTTTCTGGACCATTCTCTGTAAACCCTAGAGATGGTTGTAATGAAAATCCCAGTAGATCAGCAGTTTCTGAAATACTCAGTCCAGCCCGTCTGGCACCAACAGCCATGCTAAGTCACTTAAATCCTCTTTCTTCCTCATTCTGATGCTCAGTGTGAACTTTAGCAAGTTGTCTTGACCACATCTACAAGACTAAATGCATTGAGTTGTGGCCTTGTGATGAGCTGATAAGCTATTTGTGTTAATAAGCAGTTGAACAGGTGTACCTATTAAAGTGTCCGGTGAGTGTATGTGTGTGATTTACACTCTGGATGTTTTTGTCTTCAGTTCTGGACCTGATGCACTTTTTAAATGTGTTTCTGTATGTCTCAGTTTTACTCTGTTCACATCTCTTATTGCAGCTGCTGGCAGCCTGTAGTGTTGCTGGAGGCAGAGTTATTATTCTAAGTGTTTCAGTCTTTCCTTCACCTTTTGACCCCTTTCCCCACAACCCTCCTTCATCTCTTACACATGGTAAACCAGTCCTCCTCCAGTCTGCAACTGCAACATAAATTACTATTGTCTGCACCCCAAACAAACTGAACGCTGAACCCTTACTGTACTTCTACATGACCCAGTCAAATGAAACAAAATACATTATATTTTATAAATCCAATTTGAGACATTTTGTTCATGTCACCACTCACAAGTGCGTTCAGTACATAACAGAAATGCACGACGATGCCCTTTACTTGTTGCCACATGGCACACTAAGCCCCATCTGGAGGATCCATCACATGTGTCTCTGGTTTCAGGCCATAACTCTCTCCATATGAGACGTTGCGACTTGTGCCTACCTCACCATGGCTGCTAATGCTCACTGTTTGGTGTTTTCCAGAATGTGTGGCACAGGAGAAAATCACAGGGAGAAAAGAAAACAGTGTTAGTGTACTGTATGTCTGTGCCCTTCAGCAGTGTTATATTTCCTCTAAGTTTTGATCCATGATGTAAATGATTTGAAGGTGAGAGTCGTGCTGTTTCAGCTGCCACGTTCAACAAAGATCTTTGTGTGGATGATGGACCGCTTCTCTACCCCTCTCCCTTGGGAGCAAGGAATCATGGGTGGTAATGTGACAAGGGTCATTTGGCGAGACAGTGCGGCTCGTCTAGAGCTCATCGGCTTGCTTCATACAAAATGTGACGCAACAATGACAGGAAACTCACTGACCGCTTCACCTCACAACACGTGATTTCCAGATCATTACTCCTGCTCTGGGCTCATCACACCACAGATGTAGTGGATTAGTGCTGTCACTTCTTACACTAGTGATGCTTGTCTGCTTCATACTTCTAAAGGTAGTGATTGGACCATCAGGATAACTCAGGTGCTGAATAAACAGAGAGATGACACAACACTAATCTCTAATGTTACCAGGCTGTGTGGGGCATAAGCAGCTGCTTAGGGGCCCTCAGTCACCAGGGGGCCCAACCATCACTGACCATGTGAGCGCTTTCAGTTTTTTTTCCTTTTGTTGTAATTATTTAACTGTCTGAAGACACAGTCCTTCATTTTTTCCTGCAGAGCACCAGATGTTCAACAACTAAAAAAAAAAAATCTAGAGATGTATCTCAAAGGGACTATAATGATTGTTTATCATTTATTTGATCCTGCAGCTCCGCTCGGCTTTACAGAGCTTTATAGCAGCTCACTGTTCAGCTGTCTGGCTTTGGTTCACTCTCACCGCTCTCCTAGAGACAACTTTAGCCTTAGTTCTGTGAAAACGCTGTAAAAAAAAACAAAAAAAAAACACCATCTGCTGCTTACAATTACACATTGTAGCTTTGTGACATCACACATTTACACTGATGGTTTCTGAATACTGGCTGTGTGTGTGTCTCTGTGGACTGAGCATATTTATACAGCACTTAAACCTGCTTTGTAATAAAAGCCTCACCTTTTAAAATAAGTGACCTTTAATGTTATGCTTGTTATCAGACTGAGGATGTGAATATAATTTGGATGGTTCAGCTTCTGTTTCACTTATGGGAGGTAACAAACTCCAAAATAAAATACATTTCATGTCTGTTACATACGCTCAATCAGCACAGATGGTTTTTCAGATGACTGTAAAGGAAAGGAGGAATAGACGTGAGTTTCAACAGATCAGACCTCTCCAGCCGCTGTAGTCTTTGAGGTTTCTGTCGAGATGCCAAACGCGGTTGTGCAAGAAGCCTGAGAACGAGCTTATCCACACAAAACTGCATACGAACCGCCTCTCGCTATCATTCTCCTGTAAAAACCTCACCCCTTGTGACCTGTGTGCTTTGGCTGCACTCTGCATCTGTACACGTCCACAACTACAGTATGCCTGCATGAGCTGCTAGAGGGAGGGACTGAAGCCAGGGAGAGGTTGATTCTGTGTGTCTGGACATGCTCTTTTGTACACCATTAAACTGCTCTAAGTAGACTCACTGTTGTTTTCACTGTTAAAATTAAATGTTTTTTTCTCTTTTGTGTGTTTATTAATTTTACAAACATACACAAGACAGAACCAAATAGGAACGAAAGACAAGCTGGGAGTAACAACACAAAAAAAAACATAACAAAAAAAAAATACAGGGACATTATACAACACAGAGAGAAATCAAGTGAAAAATAAATGTTAAATTTCGGCCTATAAATTGCAACACTCCCTAAACAGTATATCTAAAATATTCATAATTGTCTATCTTGATCGATAGAGTATTGATCAAGGTTTGAAATGATTTAATCAGCAAATTTACAGCGTTGAACAGACTTTGTCTGCATGTTTGCTTTGAATGGTTTCTTTTTATTTAAGTCTTATTTTGTTTTTCCTCTCCTCCCCTCCCCTTTACTCCTCTCCTCTCCTCTCCTCTCCTGTCCTCTCCTCTCAGGGATGGAAGTGGCACAGTCCTGCTTGTTACTGGGTTGGAGAAGATCTGTTTACCTTTGATGAGGCCAGGAAGTCCTGTGAGGACCAGGGAGCTGCCCTTGTGACCATCACCAACAGGTGTGAATAGCAGTACATAGAGTTTCCAGGCTGTGTGTTTAGACAGTGCTGCCTTTCTAAAAGTCCCTGTTCATTTTGAAGGTTTGAGCAGGCCTTCGCTAACAGCCTCGTGTTCGGTCGCTCTGGTGATTCCTTCTGGATCGGCCTCAATGACCAGGGCAGCCCCGGCTCTTTCCATTGGCTCAGCGGAGACGAAGTGTCCTACACCAACTGGAACCGGGACCAGCCAGGTAGGTGACGTATGTCATGTTTTACAGTGGTGGTTTTCAAAGCGGGGTCCAAGGACCCCTAGGAGTCCTTCAGGGGGATTTCTACCCATAAGTACAGCATTACTTTTTCTAATTTAGATTACTCATTATATAAAATGTATCCAGGCACTGGTGTTAATATTACTTCTTATACAATAAAAGGTTTAAAACAATTCAGTCTTATCTCTCTTGACTATTTTGGTCAGGAGTTTCACACATTTTGAATAATATGTGCAAAGTAAAAATCATATCAAAAGGTGTTCTGTGGTTTAATTTATGTTAGTTTAGGGTCCTTGGTGTGAAAAAAAGGTTTGGGAACCATTGATTTGCTGAATGGACTGCAACAACAACAAAAAAAAGCAAAAAAAAAACTCACCACCTTTTTTTTTCCCCATACTGATATCCTGATTTGTGTGTAAAGTAGCCAGTGGGGTATGTTACGCTTTAAATTTAAAGTCTCAGATTGGACCAGTTTGTTGGGGAAACTGCAGCACTGCAGAAAATGAGAGAAAACTCCTTACGAAACTCAGGCTATCATGGATTTGAATACTCCATAATTGCTAGACCGAACGGGCGGGTCCTCTGGGTTTAGAGTCACCGATCGATCCAAAGATATGAACTGTCTGACCTCTGCACTGATTAGAGCTGCACTGTGTTGCTCTCATAAGCTTGGCTGGTTAAAGATTTTCTGGTATGGACACATATTCTAATGCTGTTCATAACCCCAAAGATCAACACATGTATTTACACCTTTTCATTATTTTTTATATGATCTATACCCAAGAGAGATGATGAGAGAAACAGAGCCAAGATAGGAAATCTTATCCTTTTTTTCAGAAAAGTTTAATCAGTCATAATCACTTTATAAGAACATTTTCCACACACTTTTTTCATTCTTCAGTTTCCACACATTTCATCAGTGTAGCCTCTTCCTCTTCCTCTCCACTCACTGACATTTCACCCTGTGTCTATTTCAGTCAGCATCCATGGCGGGTGCGTCACCATGGCGACGGGCTTCGCAACAGGTCTGTGGGAGGTGAGGGAGTGTGCATCATCGAAGGCAAAATTCATCTGCCGTCAGAACCAGGATACTTCTCTGAGCCCTGAGCCCCCTGCCCCTCAGCCCACCCCGAGCCTCAGCGGCTCCTGTCCCAGCAGCTGGAAGAGCAACAGCAACCTGCGCTACTGCTACAAGGTTCACAGGCTCTCCTCATCCAGTCATTCATTCAGTCTGTCCTAGGCATATGAGTGCATTTTATGTTGATGTTGATTTAGAAGTTTAGCTTGTTAAGACTGACAATAAAATGCTTCTGCTCCAGTCTGATGAAAATGAATTTCATCTAGACTATGGATGGTCTTGTATGATGCTGTAGATCATTTGGAAAATCTGCACAGATGATGCACATAGCATGGTTTCAACTAGATTGGATACATATTATAGTAATATTACTAATAATTTAAAATTAAATTGACCAGAATTAACAAAAGCCATTGTTCCTGAGAATAATCAGTACAGATAATTCTGTCAAGTGGTTTACACAGCGGTGGAAGTAATAGTACTGGTAATATGAAATGTGTTGCATTTTAATTGGACCATGCGTACTCGGTTGTCCCCTGTGTGCAGGTGTTTCACTCCTCCCAGCTGGAGAAGAAGCTGAGCTGGCTGCAGGCTCACCTGTCCTGTCGGAGACATGGAGCCAACCTGCTGAGTATCAGCAGCCCTGAGGAGGAGCACTTTGTCCTTCAGGTCCTCCACGAGGCCTTCGGGTGGGTGAGCCCCTCTGACCAGGTCACATGTGAGGTAATGTTATGAAAACGATGATGATGGTGATGATGGTGATGATGGTGATATTGCCTGCAGGGAGTCGGAGGACCATGAGCAGCACTGGTTTTGGATCGGACTGAACCGCAGAAACCCAATGGACAACGGCAGCTGGAAGTGGAGCGATGGACTGGCTGTGAGTAGAGATGACATGCAGCGTGCAGTCTGCACATACTGAGCACTGACATATGTTCACTCTTTGCTTGTGTCTCAGTACACTTACCAGAACTTCGGCCGCTACTACTACAACGTCCGGCAGTGTGCTGCAGCTGACCTGGGCACTATGACCTGGCTGGCCATGCACTGTGACTCTGAGTTAGACTGGATCTGCAAGATCCCCAGAGGTACAACAGCAATGGACATTTGTTGGCCTTATTTAGAAAGTCCAACACTGTACTGGTACATTGACACCAAAAAACATTAAATCACACTTCAGAAGTATGTTGATTTTTTTTTTCATCTCTAGAAATAGAGTTTTCCACCTACAGCATCACTCTTTAATTAAATTCTCTCAAGATCTCTTCTCTTTTTTTTATTAATTGCATCTTGTGTCTGTCTCATCATGTGGATCATAAATGGACCGTGTGTGTGTGTGTGTGTGTGTGTGTGTGTGTGTGTGTGTGTGTGTGTGTGTGTGTGTCTTCAGGTAGTGCTGAAAAGGAACCAGACATCTCTGAAGGTCAGTCTTATTTTCCTAGCTTTGAACTCCTCTCGGCACACTGAACACATCCCCTCAGGGCTTATTTCAAAACCTTCTTTCCTTCTTCTCTCATCCTTCCTCTGTCAGGCACCACTTCCCCAGAGTGGATTGGCTTCCAGGAGGCTGAGTATAAATTCTTTGACCACCGCACCACTTGGGACCAGGCCCAGAGGATTTGCTCCTGGTTTGACTCCTCGCTGGCCTCCGTCCACTCAGCTGAGGAAGAAGCTTTCCTGGCCAACACTTTAAGCAAGGCACTGCACTTTACAGCTGATCATTCTTCATATGAGTCGATATAATCCAAAAATGCAATTAACTGCTTGTGGTTTAGCAGGCAATCCAGTTTTATGAGAGCAAAACCCTCAGAACAAGCACCAACCTGTGTGATCTGAGTAATTACTGTCTATATTCATTTTCTACATGCAAGCCCTGCTTGTTCAAAGGTCTGTGTGGCCTCGACAGGCCTTTTCATGTTTCCTCTCTCTTTCAGATGGTGAAGGCAGAGGGTGACAACTGGTGGCTAGGTCTTCACACCTATGACAATGACGGCCGTTTCCACTGGTCAGATCACTCTGTGCTCAATTATGTGTCCTGGGCACTTGGGAAGCCGCACCCAGTCAGCCGTGATCGCAGATGTGTCCACATATCCGCCTCCAAAGGTGAGAACAAACAGGCCTCCAGAGACTGAATCCAATGTTTTTCACATGCATGAGCTTGTTTTTCACTCCTAAACAGCGGAGTGGGCTGATCAGAAGTGCCACTCTGACCTGCCCTACATCTGTAAGAGAGTGAATGTCACAGGCACCATCCCTCCAACTCCAGCATCCCCCCACCCACCTGCAGGGTGTCCTGACGGATGGTCTTCCTATCAGCATAAGGTAGATTAACAACAGAGAAGTCATTAATAAGTACATCATATAGGCAGTGAAGTATAACAAGTTAATATTTACAGTAAGTACCTCATGTTTTATTTCATACACCTGCTCAGGCTACGCTATTTGTAGGAAAAGTTATACACGATAATTTATACAAATGCAACAAAATTTGTATTTGTATGTAATCCACATTATGATGACCAAGGAGGCATGAAGAGCAACAAACCCCACACAGAGGAGGTCAGGATGGATGTTGATTTATTGTCGCTAAGCTTCTAGGTTGCAGTTATTTTAATGTGGACATATTTTATTTTATGTATGTACTGAAGTAACACTACTTCTATTGTTATTTCAGCCATAACCAGGATATTTTCCTGAACCTAAGAATGGTTTTGCCTAAACATCATCATGTTGTTCTCTATGAGGATGGAAGTTTATTTTGAAAAGACACAGTGCATGTAATGTGTTGCTGGATATTTGGAGGAAAATGCTGAATAATGTTGCTGTCTGAACTCAAACTAACCTGAGCCATCATGGTTTTTTAATGTTTGCGATGACATCTGGTGTTTCCATAGTGTTTCAGAGTATTTGATCAGTCGTACCGGGTCACATGGTCTGCAGCAAAGTTGAAGTGTGAAATCCAGAAAGGTGTGCTGGCAGTGGTGTCCAATCATTTGGAGCAAGGTAATTACAGCAACGTACAGCTGGGATGGGATGCTGGGCCCAACTAAGGTTATTGAACGTGCAGATTATGCGTTTTTTTGTAATTACATGTATAAAGTAAATTTATCTTACACTACCAGGTACTAGTATTAGTATTTTGAGAATCATAAGAATCAGTGATTTTCTGGTTATCACCATGCAGTGTTTATATTTACTGACTCATCAATAAAGAAATATTACATCTCTGCAAATACGGCTGCTTTATATTTTATATTTATATCTTTTATAAATAAATAATAATATAAATTTATCTTTATTTTTATTTATTTATTTATGTGTGCCTTCAAGTTGAGAGTCTCTACAAAATTGCTTTATGTGTGCATAATGAAAATAAAGACTCTTGAATCTTGAATCTTATCACTCTTGATGAGTTTCTCACCACAATTATCCACACTGATGCAACCGATTCTCCTCCTCACAGCCTTCATCACCACCCTGCTTCAAAACGCCAGTGTCGACCTCTGGGTGGGTCTGACCTCAGACTCTAAAGGCCATTTCCAGTGGGCCAAGCCCGGCCTGCTCAGCTACACCAACTGGGCTCCTGGAGAGCCGCTCGACAACAGTGGACCACACCATGACAAGAACCCGGTACCCCAACACTCCCCTACCAGCAGCACGTGTCACGGTTTGGTCCTCGACCTGTTTCCTGTTCTGATTTCACTTTCACTTCTCAGGGAAACTGTGTGGTGATGATTCATGGGAACCCCCAGAAGAACACTGGCATGTGGGCCTCCAGGGCCTGTGAGATGGAAAGCAATGGCTTCATCTGTCAAAGGCCACAAGGTGTGATACTGAATGATAACAGAGTCCACTTTAAAGAGGGAGAATGTTTGCACCACAAGCAAGTGAGACATCTTGATGTGACTCTGTGGTTCCTTCAGACTCCAGTCTCCCTCCGGCTCCGGTTCTTATCCCTGCCTCCCTCTCCAAGCCCGTGGAGCTGGGAGGAGTGACTTACCGGGTTGTGGAGAAGCGTCTGGACTGGACCGGCGCTCTGCACCTCTGTGAGTCTTTGAATGGGACCCTGGCCATGGTGAATGATCCCTACCAGCAGGCCTACCTCACACTGCTGGTGAGCAGCCTGCGCCGGCCCGCCTGGATCGGCATCTACAGTTATGGAGTGAGTCTATGAACTTATAGAAAATGTTATGCTTATATTAATAGAGCTGCACATGTGCCTGATGGAGTGAATTACAACTTATTTGTTTATGTTTTCAGGGACGACGTGTCACCTGGCTGGGTGGAGATGAGGTGTCATATTCAAACTGGAAAGAGGGGGAGCATCAGACGGCTGGATGTGGTCACGTGACCACAACTGGGCAGTGGACCATGACTCCCTGTGACGCTAAACTGGAGGCTGCTGTCTGTCAAATCAGTGGTGTGTGTGTAATGTAGCAGCTGTAACGTGTTGCACAGTGCTAATACCAATTGACCAGCTGCTGTGCTGACATGTCAGCATTCAGGCCGATTAAATGTTCGATGTTTTCTCCTTGTCAGATGGGCCCTTGCTTCATGAGTGGACCTACCCTGGCCACTGCCCCCACTCAGTGGGGCAGTGGGCGTGGGTGCCATTCAGAAACCATTGCTACGCCTTCAACCTTCAAACTCTGAGACTGCAGCAGGACGCACGCACATCCTGTAAAAATGGTAGGAGAGAGCTCTGCTTGTGCAGCTCATCATACTGAGCTAAAAGTTTATGAAGTGCAAAGCTTTTGACCAAACACAGCTGACAAACTGCATCAATATGTCTAAGTTTTGAAGTGCTGCAACCATTGTTAAATCTCCTCACATGATCCTTTCACATTCACTCTTTTGTTCCATCTCTGTGTGTTTCTTTCTTTTCCTCTGTCTCTTCTAGTGGGAGCTGAACTTCTCTCCATCTTGGACGAGACAGAGAATGGATTTGTATGGGAACACATCCAGAGCTATGCAGAGCAGGCACATGGAGCTTGGCTAGGCATCAGCGTCAAAGGTGCAGCAACATTGCATCAGACACTCCGTCTCTGCGGCAGCAAACTCATTGACCTTCAGAGTTTTTCAAATCCAAGTTTATTATTTTCAGGCTGCTTGTCATGAAGTCATCTCATTCCGCTTTTCTAATTTTTCTAATTTAATAAGTTTTGTCTGATTGATTAGGATTTCTTTTATAGAATAATCATGAAACAGCAAATTAAGTAAGGAAAACCTAATTATGATGGTTTCTCTCGTGTAGCAAGGCACATTATCTCAGAGAATTTAATTTATTTAAACCACATTATTAACTGTCAATTAGATTAGTAATTAATGACTGAATCTTAAAAAGATCATGATTCTAATACTGGAAACCTCTGTGACGAATTAAACGTGACGATTTAGTTTTTCTGCTGCAGGCAGAGGCCTGGTGTGGAGTGAGGACACAGAGATGTCGTACACCAACTGGGAGTCGCACGATGTCGCCTTCTCTGTTCTGTCTCCAAATTCCTGCTTCTGGATCCAGAGCAACAGTGGCCTGTGGAAGCCAGGGTCCTGCAGAAATCGCACACATGGAGTCATCTGCAAGCTCCCTCGCAGTAAGTGAGCGAGGTCTAGTTGAGTCTGAGATCAAGTTAGTCCACCAAGAGGCCAGAGCAAATGGAAAAATTCTCCCTCTAAAAAGCCCAGTTTGCTGTTTGGCCTGAGGGAAAATATCCTGTCTTTATATATGGTATCTTTGTAAAGATAGTGGGTGATAATAATTCAATGAAGGGAAAGCTTGTTGAATCACTCACAGCCCGCTGTTTTAAGTTTGTAGGTTGGTAAACACTCCAGATATATAAATGTATGAGGCTTTGCATAGTGTAAACCCTTCAGTTTATTGTAATGTTATAATGTAAAGGCAACCATAGGACAAAAATATACACTCATCGACCACTTTATTAGGTACTTAGGCTTATCAGCCAATCACATGACAGCACCTCAATGCATTTAGTCATGTAGATGTGGTCAAGACAACTAGCTGAAGTTCAAATGGAGCATCAGAATGAGGAATAAAGAGGATTTAAGTGACTTTGAACGTAGCATGGTTGTTGGTGCCAGATGGGCTGGACTGAGTATTTCAGAAACTGCTGATCTACTGGGATTTTCATTACAACCATCTCTAGGGTTTACAGAGAGAAGAGGAAATATCCAGTGAGCAGCAGCTGTGTGAACAAAAATATGCCTTGCTGATGTGAGAGGTGACAGGAGAATGAGCAGACTGGTTGGAGATGATAGAAAGACAACAGGAACTCAAATATCCACTGGTTACAACCAAAGAACACAGAATATCATCTGTGAAGATCAACACTGGAGCCTTGAAGAAGGTGGAGTACAGCAGCAGAAGAGCACACCTGGAGCCACTCCTGTCAGCTAAGAACAGGAAACTGAGGCTACAGTTCACACAGGATCACCACAACTGGACAACAGAAGATGGAGAAACCTGATCTGACCAGTCTCCATTTCAGCTGAACATTCAGATGGTCGATGGTCAGAGTTTGGAGTAAACACCATGAAGCATGGATCCATCCTGTCTTGTATCAATGGTTCAGGCTGCTGCTGGTGTAATGGTGGAGGATATTTTCTTTAGTACCAACTGATCATGGTTTAAACTCTGCAGCCTACCTGAGTATTACCTGAGTTACTGACCATGTCCATCCCTTTATGACCACAGTGGACCATCTTCTGATAGCTACTTCCTGCAGGATAATGCTCCATGTCACAAAGCTCAGATCATCTCAAACTGGTTTCTAGAACATGACAAAGAGTTCACTGGACTCCACTGACCTCCACAGTCACCAGATCTCAATCCAGTAGATCCTTTTGGATGTGGAGGAACAGAGATTCTCATCATAGATGAACAGCTGACAAATCTGCAGCAACTGAGTGATGCTATCATGACAATATGGACCAAAATCTGTGAGGAATGTTTCCAACACTTTGATAAAAGTATGACATGACAAGTATGACAAGATTTGGCCAGTCCTGAAGGGGAAGGGCGGTCCAACCTATTACTAGCAAGGTGTACCTAATAAAGTGGCCAGTGTGTGTATTCATGAGTGTAAAGACACACTGGCACTGATGTAGAACGAATGAATGGAATTATAATAACAATGGATCATTTTTACTAACTGTCTCTGTTTACATTGCAGCTACAGAAACCTCGCCTGTAATAAGTACGTATCTGACTCTGTTCATTTGAAACCAGGAAGTGAAGTTTTTACACTGTTTCTAACATCTATCTCCCACCTCTGCCCAGTGGATGGCACCCACCTGCCTGCTCTGATCGTTGTCATGGTGACGGGCCTGGTGCTGGTGGTGCTGATCGTCGGTGTGATCTACTTGTACCGCCGGCGGACTGTTGGGTCCCGCGGGTCCTATGAAGGGGCCCGCTACAGCCGCACCAGCTCCAGCCAGGCGGAGCAGGTGGAGAAGAACATCCTGGTGTCTGACATGGAGCTGAATGAGCAGGAGTAGCAGAGCCACCCTGAGACCAACCGACCCAGGACCGGACCAGACCTGACCCAGAGAGGGTTCTGATCCAACGAGCTGACTCAAACACATTTATGTTTTTGTTGTCTCCTTTGAAACAAAAAATTGAAGTGCTGAAGGGCTGTGTAGAGCACAGCAGATTAGAGTTAAATTCAGTCCTCGCCTTCTGCATCCTCTTCTGTCAGGACTTAACAGTTCTAGCAATTCCCCCCCAGATCCTTCGGTATGTACAGCTTTTCCCCCAGAAGCATTCGTGAAGGCCATAAATGGATCTACTGGGAGTTTAGTTTCATCGCAGCAGCTGGAAATAATTGGATTTTATGAAATGACTCCTCGCCGTCTTCCCTGGTGTCAATTTGTGCTTGGTGTATATTTCCTTTCTTGTCCTCATTTTGATTTAAAGACTAAAGAAAAAGTCCTATCACAGCCACAGATGGCCTCTTTACTGAAGCCATTTGTCTCTGTCCTCTGAATACACAGCCACAGTCCATTTTTAAATAGTTTTCTTTTCTTCTGTTTTGCCATAACTGTATTTACCAGAACTTGAGGTATGTTTTTGATGTTTCATTGTGTTCATGTCCTTCCTGTTGGTACGTCATCATGTGTGCAGCTGTGGAGAACTGTTGCTGATGGTGAGCATGTGTTTTTTTTTGAGTCTCTCCTCCTCTCTGAATGGACACGTCAGCAGCAACCAGCTGTCAGGAGAAGCAGAAGAAGTCCAAATGTGATGTATGTGAATGTTCAGAAGGTGGCAGGGACCATTGTTAGTGTTGACTGTCTGAGGGCAGCACACTAGAATAGGGCACATTAGTACTAAGTTGTGCACTTAGTGTTGAAAGCTGGTCTTTACATTGTCTTTTTGGTACAGCAGGACTGAAGTCCTGACTAAAATGACCAGACTCCCATGGCTCTATGGACATTTTGGCACTTTCTACTATTATTTTGCATTAACTCAAATTCAGTCATCCACTTATTAATTTTCCTCAAGGCACAGTTTCTGTCTCATGATCCAGACTTGTGTTTGCTTTGGCTCGTCACGCCACCATCTGGTGCCGATTCAGCAGTTTTTAAGGGCAGTAATTCTCTTTGTGTATGCACCGCGGAAAAGGGTTCGCAATTTGATATTTGTCTGTTTCATGTTTCTTATATGGACCACAGTTCCCTTCTCTGTATGTTTTATCTCTTTGTTTTTTTTTAACATTGCAAGTTCCCTTTTGTGTTCAGCTTAAGACATTTGGGAACTTTTCTACTTTTAAGGGATAATTGCCAACACTCAAACCTCCCTTTAACCCCACAAAGGAAAACATCCCTCAAATGAATGACACCGTTGTATATGTGAGAGCCAAAGAATGTTTTAAAAGGGAATTTCATGAGAGAAAATGTCTGCTTTACGGCTTTTAAAGATTTCACAATGACCACGTTTTTCAGAGTTTGTCTGCCTGCTCAAACATTTTTCTTTCCCCCTCAGCTCTCAGTGCATTTCTGTCTTTCTGCTTGCAGGAATGCTTTGGAGCTGTTTCAGTCTGAGGCTTTTGGTGTCTCACAGAGCTGCCGTGAAGAAAAAAAAACAGCTTTTTTTTTTTTGCTCCATGAGTTGGACTAAGATAGAGGGGGAAGGGAGGAGGAGAGGGAGTAAGGAGACGAAGAAGTGTGCAGTCTCCAGCTGAGGAATGTTGAGTCGGCAAGAAGAGCCCAGTGGCACGTCTGGAACCAATCAGAGAAGCAGGGCTCAGGGACATGAAGGGTCACAGAGAAGATTGGGGGGGAAAGAAGGATGAAGGAGAAAAAAGTGGAAAAAGAAGGAGTGTGAGGAGGAGTCAGGGATGTAGGAAGGAAGGAGGGCAGGGAAGGAGGAGTGTGAAGAAGCAGTGGTTTGTCCCTCTGCTGGTGGTTCTGCTGTACAGGTTTGAACTGATGTGAAGGTGAGGTCGTTCCTGTGAAGGTCAGCTGAAGCACCTCTTTTTAAAAGTTTTGTGTCAGTTTTTATATAAAATGAATAAAGTTTATGTTCTCAAAGCTTCTGCTCTCATAGTTATTTCAGGATTATTGTTATTAATAATAATATGTCACAAACAGCTTACTATCCATTTGTTTGTCCCTGTTAGTCAGTGAGGTGGGACATTAATTAAAGGTGCTACTGATAACATCCATGTCACACACTGTTGTGTGAGAGTCACATGTCAGAAATCTTCACAGGAATAAATAAAACATTCATGTCAGGATGACATTCTTGAAATGATCAATTCACAATCATAATTCATTTTAGGAAAAGTGATAATTTTATTCTGCACCTTTCTAAAAATTCTGTGCTTTTTTATATTCTCCTGCATGAAATGTTATCAATAAGGAGGTATGATGTGTAGGGGGTGGAGGGGCAGCATGGTGGTGTAGTGGTTAGCACTGTCGCCTCACAGCAAGAAGGTACTGGGTTCGATTGTGACTTTCTGTGTGGAGTTTGCATGTTCTCTCCGTGTCTGTGTGGGTTCTCTCCGGGTACTCCGGCTTCCTCCCACCATCCAAAAACATGCATGTGGATTAGGTTAACTGGTTAATTTAAATTGACCGTAGGTGTGAATGTGAGTGTGAGTGGTTGTCTGTCTCTATGTGTCCTGTGATGAACTGGAGACTTGTCCAGGTTGTACCCTGCTTTTCACCCTAAGACAGCTGGCTCCAGCCCCCCCACGACCCTATGAGGATAAGTGGTAGAAAATGGATGGATGGATGGTATGATGTGTGAAATGTGGACTGCAACATGGATGTCTGTCCACCAGAGGGCACACCTCACCTGCTACAGGACACATCCTTCTGCTCAGGTTGTCTTCTGACTCACTTCCCTGTGTGCTTCCTCTAATTATCAAACCAGCTTTGTTGTTTCCATTTATTTGTGCTGTGCAGTCACAGTTATATGCACATAGAGTAAAGCTGCTGGTTGTGGCAGCTACAGTCTGAACAGGCAGGCCAGCACAGAGACAACCCTGGGTGTGATGGGAGCTTGTGGCCTCCTCCTCCCAGAGACCTGCACCTCTGCAGCTTCACGCCACCGCCAGTAAATTGCTTGTTATTCAAATCAAACATGCTCTCTGGTAATCCGTCTCACTTAGGATGGATGTCACAGCTCATCCATCTGCATGCTGCAGGAGCTCCGTTTAGCGTCCAGGGGGTTATGCACTCCAGCAGTTGTTTGGAAGTTTCACAACCAACTCCGCCTGTCCTTTTTAATGTGTCTCTGCATACGGAGACTGTCCTCTAGTAACTGCTGTATTTTTCTACTAGTTCTGTGAACCATCTCAACCATTAGCCTTATTTGTATGCCGCAGCCTCTAGTCTAAACACTCTGCATGTTGAATTCATGTCTGACTGCTTTGTATCTTAATGTTTTAGTACTTTAATGTCTGCTGGTTACCTGAATATTTCACATGCAATCCCAAGAATCACAGTAGCCGAGGACCAGATTTAATTGAAATGTTTCCTTGGCAACAGCTGAATGTAATTTAAGTGTTGTCGAAGTTTGATAGCTTGTGTGTGCTACAATTTTGCCATCATCTTTCATAATGAAAAAAACCTGACCTCTCCACCTGAAGTCTCTTTGAAGCTTCTCCTCTCACTGACTTGACTTAATTAAGATTCTTGCAGCAGTTTGCACTGATTTTCTGTTTTTCATTCTAGGATGCAGCAGTGGCTCACTGAAGGGCCAAACAGGGAATGTAAAAGTGTCCATGTGAAGTGAGAAGGGTCAGATCATGAGGAGGGTTTCTTGGAGTCGTCGCTAAAGCAGCAGCCGTCTTGCCTGAGGCGTCTTGAACTGACCTGTCTCAGGTTTTGGAGTTCAAAGACAGACAGCAGCAGTGGTGGTGGTCGTCTCCTTACCTCCACTGAGAAACTCAAGCAAAACCCTTCACAACTAATTAACCAACAAGTGGAAAGAGAAAGAAGAACAAAATGCTTCAAGTAGCTCAGCTTATGCCTAATCAATGCCCTTTTAATTTGCTGCCGTTGATGTTCAGATCAGGCTTTAACTGCTGCTGTTTATTTCCCTCCTCCTTCCTATAACTGGCAGTTGTGTTGGCACTGCAGTTTGAGGGAGGAGAAGCACAGAGAAAGCAGCGTTAACAAGTGAAATTAAAAAGCCATTCACTCGCCTCAGTCATCCATTTGGAGGCCGGCCAAAGGAGAAGCAGCTGTTAGGCTGGCAGAGGGAGGAGAGGAACAAAGTGAAGTCAGAAAAAGAGAGATTTTGAAGGGAATAGGATCGTGCACTCTTCCCCCTCTAATAAAAACTTGCTCTGCATTCAGAATTGCTGCTGGCTTATTTAATCAATTGACTTTAATGCTTCTTGTCTAAAATGGGATCTATGAGACTGACGGTGCAGCTTATCAGCAAAGCGTTCATGCTAATAACCACTCTGCACTTCCATTTAAGTCCCATTTACGAAACAATATGGGTGCCACAAAATGCAGTTTAGTAGCAGTAATGGAGCCGGACATAGATGTAATCTATGCTCGCTGCTTCAGTTGTTATTTAGTCAGAGCATAAGACACAGTGTCTGACCTAATGTTGAGTCTTATTCATTTTCTCTCAAATAGAAGAATCATCGGTTCTTTGTACGTACAGTGGCTCATTTAAAGGGTCAGTTCACACAAATACCTCTGCTGGCATCAGTAGTTCAGGTTAAACCTGTATGCCAACATTTTGAGGTATTTGCCTCTGAAATGTTCACTAAAATTGTCCAACCCAATGCACAGAGCTAAACAAATTTATTAGACGAGCTGTCCTGTTTGTCTCAAATATCCTCCAGCATCGTCTCATTCACTTTAACTGGACTTTGTTTCTCATTGAGTTCACTACTCTTCACCATTTTGAACAGTGAGTGAGGAATTTAACCTGAATTCACCTTTTTAGACAGAAATGAATGCAGAATAACAAACAACCACTAAAACACATGTTTCTGTTCAGGAATGACAGGAAATAATTGTAAATTGGCATGTGTGTGCGCTTTGATATTTTTCTCTGTATTTTTGTGAAACAGTAAAATTGACAATTCATGGACAACAACAATAATAATATTTTAGCATTAAAATCATTTTGATTAAAGATCTTACACATACTGGTGGATTAACTATTACAGGAGCATTAAAATATATTTTGGTAATCAGGAATACTTTAAATTTAAGACAGCAGTGGTGGGAAAAACCACACACTAGGTGGTGCAATTATAGCTACATCTGTTAAACACTGTATGTCTTCTTTTCTCACTGTCGATTTTTTTGGGTGTAGCCTACTGTTATAGTAATTGTCAAAAATATCAGAAGTGGTAAGGTCAGCTTCCCTTTCAGAGTAAAATAGTTCTTCAGAAGGCCTCTGAGGAAAAACAAGCGGAAGTGTGTGTGTCACAACAGTGTAATTTAATTGTTTAAAGTGCCGTGTTTTACAAATTGGGATAAAATACTGTCATTTACTCACCCATTTCACTTTGGAGTCATTTGAAGTATTTCTGATGATATTTGGATTGGATGCTATCCATTTAACAGGAGTGAATGGGGCACAGAAATGCAGCCAGTAAATGACTCAAACTTGACCATTTTTCAAATAACAGACGTTCAACAAGATGGGCTATTACTATTCTCATTTGAGTCTGGAGTTGTCCGTAACTTGAGAAAATTCAATCTGTAAACAGACATGTATGTGTATGTGACAACATCACAAATAAGTGTTTTAGTTCAGGCACTGTGAAGGACACATAAGTGGGCACTAGAGGTCCTTAGTATACTATGATACACAGGAAGTAGAGTCTGTTTACTGATTGACTCCAGACTCAAATGAGAATAGTAATAGTGTAGTCTATCTCATTAAATGTTTGGAGTCAGAAATACTCCCAATGACTCCATACTGAAATGGGTGAGTAAATGACAGTATTTTATTCCAGAAATAAGCTCCAATTTGTAAAAAATGGCACTTCCTCTTTAGGATTAGCATATTAGCATGCTAAGAGGCCTAAATCCATCAAACACAGCAACAACATTTTTCCTCACCAGATGCACTGCTGAGTGTAGCTCACCTACTAAAACAACCTTCTACCTTCAGCAAGGCCTTTCTGATGTTTGGGACAATCATATGAGAGCAGAGACCCGCGCTACATGTTGAAGACATTTTGACACTGGGACAGAGGCTCAGTGGACTGGTTGAAGTGGGACAGAGGCTCAGTGGACTGGTTGAAGTGGACAGAGGCTCAGTGGACTGGTTGAAGTGGACAGAGGCTCAGTGGACTAGTTGAACTGGGACAGAGGCTCAGTGGACTGGTTGAAGTGGACAGAGGCTCAGTGGACTGGTTGAAGTGGACAGAGGCTCAGTGGACTGGTTGAAGTGGGACAGAGGCTCAGTGGACTGGTTGAAGTGGACAGAGGCTCAGTGGACTGGTTGAACTGGGACAGAGGCTCAGTGGACTGGTTGAACTGGGACAGAGGCTCAGTGGACTGGGTGAACTGGGACAGAGGCTCAGTGGACTGGTTGAAGTGGACAGAGGCTCAGTGGACTGGTTGAACTGGGACAGAGGCTCAGTGGACTGGTTGAAGTGGACAGAGGCTCAGTGGACTGGTTGAAGTGGGACAGAGGCTCAGTGGACTGGTTGAAGTGGGACAGAGGCTCAGTGGACTGGGTATACTGGGACAGAGGCTCAGTGGACTGGTTGAAGTGGACAGAGGCTCAGTGGACTGGTTGAACGTGGACAGAGGCTCAGTGGACTGGTACAGAGGCTCAGTGGACTGGTTGAACTGGGACAGAGGCTCAGTGGACTGGTTGAAGTGGACAGAGGCTCAGTGGACTGGTTGAACTGGGACAGAGGCTCAGTGGACTGGTTGAAGTGGACAGAGGCTCAGTGGACTGGTTGAACTGGGACAGGGGCTCAGTGGACTGGTTGAAGTGGGACAGAGGCTCAGTGGACTGGTTGAACTGGGACAGAGGCTCAGTGGACTGGTTGAAGTGGACAGAGGCTCAGTGGACTGGTTGAAGTGGACAGAGGCTCAGTGGACTGGTTGAACTGGGACAGAGGCTCAGTGGACTGGTTGAAGTGGACAGAGGCTCAGTGGACTGGTTGAAGTGGACAGAGGCTCAGTGGACTGGTTGAAGTGGGACAGAGGCTCAGTGGACTGGTTGAAGTGGACAGAGGCTCAGTGGACTGGTTGAAGTGGACAGAGGCTCAGTGAACTGGTTGAAGTGGACAGAGGCTCAGTGGACTGGTTGAAGTGGACAGAGGCTCAGTGGACTGGTTGAAGTGGGACAGAGGCTCAGTGGACTGGTTGAAGTGGACAGAGGCTCAGTGGACTGGTTGAAGTGGACAGAGGCTCAGTGGACTGGTTGAACTGGGACAGAGGCTCAGTGGACTGGTTGAAGTGGGCTGGAATGAGAAGTTTTTCCTGCTGTATGTGTGTGTGCGCTCTGTGTTGCCTTATGTTTTGTGTGTGGCTGCAGCTGTGTTGTATTGTTTATAAAACCTTTTAACTGCCATTCAGTTGCTAGGGCAACAGCTTTGGTCCATATTTACTTCCTGTCAGCTAGTGCATTAACAACCTTTGAGACAGGAACTACAAGTGTTTGTAAAGACCTGCCTCGTTTCTACATGCTGTCTGCTGGTGAAGCTTTCTATTCGGCTGTTAAAGCTGTGATCTGCTGTCATTATTTAACACTGTAAGATGCTGCAGATGTTGGATATGTTTAGTTTGGACATACAGGCTGTGTCTGTGGTGTGTAGGCCTACACACACACACAGACCTACTGGGCTTCACTTTGTTCAGCAGCCTAGCTGTGGTCTGTTTTTTTGGGCTAATCCAGTGAAATAGATGAAAGTAGTTCATTACATTAATGCAACAATCCTTTAAATCAAATTAACATGAGTCAGTTTACAACATTGCCTGCTGTTACATAATACTCTAATATTTAACACCATATTCTGTGCTATTAAAGGGATATTGCTTTATTAGAATCTAAAATATTGAGAAATTAATTTCATCATTGCCATTTCAAAAATAAAAAATCTCACTGACCATTATCTCAATGCTGGATAGGGTGTGTGTGTGTGTGTGTGTGTGTGTGTGTGTGTGTGTGTGTGCATGTGTGCGTACCACAGCACCAGGGGAGTATTTCTAATAATATTATTGTCTTCACTGTGTAGTTGCGCTGCTACGTTGAGGCACCACAGAGCCAATGATGTGTTCGTCCTTGTTATCTGCAGTGGTAAGAGCTCTTGGCTGAGATTGCCTCTGGTGTGCCATCATGCAGTGTGACAGCTCTCCATCCACCTGTTGTTGCTGCTGCCTCTGAACTGTGAGCGCAGAGTCAATATAACAATCTCCTCGGCCAGCGGGTCGCCTCATAAACACTTTGCAGGCTCACTGAAATCCTCAGAAGATGATGCACTTCACTCCCAGCAGACGAGGTCCCATCTGGAATTGGAAGTGATTTTTTTATGGCCCTGAAAACGACCTGTCTGCCAGTGTTTTTGAAATGAGGATCAAATTCCTGAATCTGTGTCTGAATCAAAGGCTGCAGCGACTGGATCAGCACATTTCCACTCAGAGCCAGAGCTGCTCTCAGTTCGCTGTCCAAACTAATTTCAACTCCCGTCTTTCTCCCTCCTCTTCTTTCTGTGCCGTTTCAGTGTGTGTGGACAGTTGTGAGCGAGAGGACTTGGACAGCCTGGAGGATGGATGGTGTGCAGGCAGTGGGGGAGGACTGGAGGCTGGGTGTGGTGCACTTATCTCCTCTGTGCAGATGAGAACATGTCTTTGCCTGCAGGATGCTGCTCTTTCTCAGGCCAAGGACAGCATCCATGTGGTGAAAAGGGATTACGGCGCTCTGTTCCCAGTCTCTGCCTTTAGGGAAGCCAGGATCTTGTCTTGTTTGTTGGCCATTTCTCAGGTATGTAATTAGCATCCTTAATGGGTGTAATTTGGGCCTGCTAAAAGCTTGCACTATTTTCAAAAGGACACCCTGGAAGCTGAAATTTGGCCAGAAAAAAATCTCACTGCCCAGAGACAGAATAACGACCTTTTATTTTCTACCAAACATTTTTTTCTCACATTTTCTGACCCCCAAGGCACAATTTTTTGCACTGTTTAGACAGGAGCTGAAGCCAAAGCTACAAAATGAAGTAAGTTGAAATAGCAGTAGCAGGATCCCTCCGCATGGTGACCATGCTACCACCTGCCCAATAATAACTCCTTACTGTAAACAATTAAAGGTGCCATTATCATCCCTGACCAGGGACAGGATTAGACCTCCTCATTTGTGTAGTTTTCCATCAACAAATAATAACAAGGAGGCACAAATAAGGAAAACAAAGAGACAAAATGTGAAGTTAATTTATGGAAAGCTTGGCTCACTGCTTTACTGCTTAATCTGTCATTAACCTCCACATCACTGTGGGTACGGTACACACATGAACATGCATGTGTGCACACACATTTTAAAGGGTTGAGTCAGAGGAAGCAGGTACTGAAGCCAGTATTACCCCTGTGGGAAATAAAGGTAAGCTGAGGGTGCAGCAGAAGAAGGAGAGTGAGATGAGACCACTGTGAAGACCCCATCACACTTGTGTTTACGCTCGTTGGTTTCCAAGGCAATGACAGGAGGCTCTGCCTCTCCTGTAGAGGCAGCCTCACAGAGAGGAGGAAATGTTGGCCTTGAAAACAGGCTGGTGGGGGAGAAATGGTCCATAATACGGGAGCTTTTTCTCTTTGTGTACTAGCATAGAAAGTGAATATACAGACTTCATGTGTGTCTGTGTCTAAGCAGAACATTTAGCAAGATGTGAATATGTCACATCTCAGCAACCATTGGGATATTTCTAACATTTCTGCTAATGGGTATTTGTCAGTTTGGTCGATACAAACAGAGTTCAATGAATGAACGTGCAACCATGGCTGTGTCTTTCTGTGGTTGGGTGTTTCTTCAGCCGGTGGTGCACTGCTGAGTGTTTTCCTCTGTGCAGCAGCCAGGATATGCAGAGATGAGCTCCATTGTTGGCATAAATTGCTTGGCCCAGTCATGGTGCCTCTCCACTGTGCATCCAGCCCCCCCGATACTGATCGATCTAATCCTTAGCTGTAATGAGTTTCTCTGTCTGAGAGCGAGTGGTGGGCCAAAGTGGAGAGGAGAATGAGCAGGAGGAGCTGGAGAGGGCTAATGCTGATGTTTATGGTTTATTTCCTACAGGAGGCGATGCTCTTTCATGGACAACTGTGTCTCAAAGAGAATCTCACACCTTTCAGGATATTTCTTTGCATAACAGGGTTGGCTGTCTCAGTATGTACGGAAATATGAGCCAATATGCTCATTAAATGTTTTTTTTTTCTCTCTCTCTCAAAGGGAATGTTAACCATTTGAAGCAATGAAATACTTGTGTTTACTTGTCCATTCATTGGCAGTTGATCGATGAGAACATTTAACAAGATTATCAGTCTTTTTAGTTATGCTACCTGCCCAGCACCAAACAGCAGACAGAAATAGACACCAGCTGTTGAAGAAAGTGGAGCGTTCAGTCAAAAGTCACCCTGCTAGGTCAGCTTATCCAGCCATGCAGTGAGATAGGTACCTAGAAATGTAGCCACTATTTGGGCTAAATAAAAGGGTGTCTATACATAATAAATCTAAGCAAGCACATCTGAATTTCTGGATGCTCAGCCCCAGAACAGACAGGGAACAAGGCCCAAAACATCCTGTCTGCCCAGCTGGAACAAGGAAAGAAGTATGAATGAAAGGCAGCATGGCTTTCCTTTCACAGAGACCAGGCAGGAGAAGAGAACAGAGAGGACTGCCTGTAGTTCACACACTCCAATGTCCGCCGTCTCTCAGAGAGCGAGCTCTCTGCACATCAAGGAATAAAACAGGAAGAGCCCTCTCAACATAAAAGGAGCATTGAGTCACGCAGAGCCGATCTCTGTGAAAATTTACATCACTCCTCTGTGAACCTTCACACGCTGCATCCAACAGGCCTCTCCATGCGTCTGCTCGTCTTCTCCTCAACGCTGATCTTCAAGGAACCTAGAGATAACAGGGGAGAGGCTGTTCAGCTTAAACGTGATGGAGAACATAACCTTTTCAAAGACTGTGTCACTATTTTTAACTTGTTTGCTGTCCTCCATCTGTTACTGAGAGAAATGTTCGCAAGTAGTGCTGCAACTATTTCCATTTTCATTAAGATTGAATCTGTCCATCTGTTACTGATTAATCTAAATAAATCTTTCAAATTACTACCTCAGCAACCAAAAATATATTCAATTTAAAAGTATTCATAATGGATGAAAGCTGCAAATCCTCACACTGGAGAAGGTGAAACAAGCTAATTCTGGGCATGTATTGCTCCATAAAAAAACAGAATGATTATTTGATTGTCACAATTCTCATTGATTGCCATTGTGTCAGGTGATGGTTTCATCACTGTAGGCAAACTGCACGACTGCCTCTTTGTATGCGCTGTGTGCATCTCTGCATGGCCGAGCATCTCTTAGTGGTTTAGCAGGTTCAGGAGGAGCTAATCGGACCACCACGTGCCTTGGAGGCTATACGGCCAGGCGTGACAGAGGAGTCCATGTGAAAGGCCTCTTTGTTGAGCCGTGTCATCATCTGTATTCAGCAGGATCAAAGTCTCCTCAGCTGCTTTAAAATTCCTCCTGTGGCTAGTGTTGTTGGAGCAGTGAATGACAATGTCAAAGGATGCAGAGGAGCAGCAAATTTACATAGAAATGGTCCTCGATATGAACGAGTAAGGAATGAAATCAGAGTCCACAATTTGGGATAGTGTTGGCATGTATTTGTGTCTGCCTCCATTGTGTACATACACTATATTGCCAAAAGTATTCGCTCACCTGTCTTGACTCACATATGAGCTTAAGTGACATCCCATTCCTAATCCATAGGGTTCAATATGATGTTGTTCCACCCTTTGCAGCTATAACAGCTTCAACTCTTCTGGGAAGGCTGTCCACAAGGTTTAGGAGTGTGTTTATGGGAATTTTTGACCATTCTTCCAGAAGCATATTTGTGAGATCACACACTGATGTTGGACGAGAAGGTCTGCCTCTCAGTCTCTGCTCTAATTCATCTCAAAGGTGTTCTATCAGGTTGAGGTCAGGACTCTGTGCAGGCCAGTCAAGTTCATCCACACCAGACTCTGTCATCCATGTCTTTATGGACCTTGCTTTGTACACTGGTGCACAGTCATGTTGGAAGAGGAAGGGGCCAGCTCCAAACTGTTCCCACAAAGTTGGGAGCATGGAATTGTCCAAAATGTCTTGGTATGCTGAAGCATTCAGAGTTCCTTTCACTGGAACTAAGGGGCCAAGCCCAGCTCCTGAAAAACAACCCCACACCATAATCCCCCCTCCACCAAACTTTACACTTGGCACAATGCAGTCCGACAAGTATCGTTCTCTGGAAACCACCAAACCCAGACTCGTCCATCAGATTACCAGATTGAAAAGCGTGATTCGTCGCTCCAGAGAACGTGTCTCCACTGCTCTAGAGTCCAGTGGTGGCGTGCTTTACACCACTGCATTGACGCTTTGCATTGCACTTGGTGATGTATGGCTTGGATGCAGCTGCTCGGCCATGGAAACCCATTCCATGAAGCTCTCTGTGCACTGTTCTTGAGCTAATCTGAAGGCCACATGAAGTTTGGAGGTCTGTAGTGATTGACTCTGCAGAAATTTGGTGACCTCTTCACACTATGCTCCTCAGCATCCGCTGACCCCACTCCATCAGTTTATGTGGTCTACCACTTTGTGGCTGAGTTGCTGTCATTCCCAAACACTTCCACGTTCTTATAATACAGCTGACAGTTGACTGTGGAATATTTAGGAGCGAGGAAATTTCACGACTGGATTTGTTGCACAGGTGGCATCCTATCACAGTTCCACGCTGGAATTCACTGAGCTCCTGAGAGCGACCCATTCTTTCACAAATGTTTGTAAAAGCAGTCTGCATGCCTAGGTGCTTGATTTTATACACCTGTGACCATGGAAGTGATTGGAACACCTGATTCTGATTATTTGGATGTGTGAGCGAATACTTTTGGCAATATAGTGTATGTAGGTGCAGGTGTAGGTGGAGCCCTTGTATCCAGGTCACCACCTGACCCAATAGCAAAAGACCTATAGCTTTCTATCATGGCCTCACCCCCTTTTATAGCATAAAATCAGTAATAAATATCAAAGTTATGAGAAAAGTGAACATCAGTGTGATGAGAACGACCTAGAATGACAAAAAAAACATCTTTGGGGAAAAATGTATTTGACAAGTAGTTTGACTTTTTAGTCTGGCCCATGTCCCATCCATTGATATGGAGACATTATATACAGTATGTCCACCCATGTCTATGATTTCCACCCATGGCTTGAGAGCTATCTGCATAGGTGCACAAGCCAATCAGAGCAGACTGGACTTTTTACAGGAAGGGCACTAAAAAGGAGTGATTCAGACAGAGTGGTAATACAAGTATATTCAGACAGACACTGAGAAAGATTAATCTTCAACACCACAAAGCCCACATGCTGTTTATTTATTAAAAGCAAAGAGTGACAATATCCTGATCTGTATTTCCACATTAAAACAAATTTGTTTCAATCAGTGGTCATATTAGTTATAAACTAGCAGGCCTGCAGTGGCCGTTCTCCTCTTCGTCACTTTGAGGAAGGCTGTCAGTGCATACACTTATTACAATGGCAGCATTGACATCCACTGTCTTCATTGTTATGGCAGACACGCAACAGAAAATCAATAGGGTCGTTGTAGACTTAATAAAGGTAATTTCTCCACGACCCTGCCTTATTCTGCCCCAAAGAACCAGGCTTATTTTTCAACTTATCTTATCCTTTTCCACTATTCAGTTTGTTGCTAAAATGCAGGAGGGATCAATTCATCAGCCACTAAAAATGAAAAAGAAAGTGAAAGAAAAAGGGGAAGAATTTATTTTAGTAAATTTTCTGGCTTGTTCAGTGCCGTCATTTGAAAAAAGTGAGAATATGAATTTGATTCTGAATCAAACTGATGAGGCATTTGACACCCTTCACAACATCACGTCAACATTAGATGAGCTCTGAAGGATCCTTTTTAAGAATAAGAGTATTATCCATGTTCACATTTCTGTGCTGCTAACTGAAAAATGATTTGTGCTCACTCTGCGTGGATGCAACACTTTATTATGTGTGCTTTACTCTGTATGTACTTTTGCTACACCACGTCTTCTTCCACAGTTCATCTCAACTAAGATAATGACACATCAGTGCACATGCTGTCGCTCTGAAACTGTCTCTCTTTGTCTTTTTATGGCCGGCAACACTCATATCCAAACATAAATAACATGTTATCTTCACTTTTAAAATATGTGATCATAAATATACTGTCATCTGGACACACACTGGCTCAGATGGTAATGAATAGGTCTCATCTTAATCTATTGTTTTGGTCCAGCCTAAAGTTTGACATTATGCATATATTTGTCTTCTTTGTCCCTGTAAGGGGAAAAAGTGTCCCCTCACATAGAAATGCCTGTCACAGGGTGGACAAGAGGCTGAATAAGACTCAAGTTAAAAAGGATTGTCTAAACTGGTGTGTAGCCTTTGGCAAGAGATTATAGTATAAATACATAGCTGTGGTGGAGCTCGCCTGGCAGCCATGCATCAGATCAAGGACAGTTTCAGCCTGTGCACTATTAAGATTAAATTCTTCTTAAGTAGGACTTTAGTCTGCTCATAGTCTCCCTAACTTTCCACTTGGACAAGCAGGTTAGTCTGCTGCAGTCGGTGCGTACCAGCCATCAGGAACTCTTTACAAAGGGAGGATGTAGCTCGACCAGCAGTGTTGGTGTTATTCACAGTACCCAAGAAAGGTTAAATGTGAGCTGTAGTGTCTCATTGGAAGTCTCCTGCCAGGCAGGTGGACTAGTGTGTGGACATAAATGCCCCCGGGCGAGCTCAGGTGAGTGTACTGGGAAGACAGCGGCCTTGCTTTGGCCTGGGGCTTGTTGTCTGTGCACGGTGACCTGGGGCTCATTTGTTTATTATCTCATCACCTCCCTCGGCTACGAACATGTCATCAGATTAGAAAATCCCCTTTATGAATCTTAATGTCCAATCCTGATCTGGACCCAGCAGCTATAGTGAAAATCTCAAATGCTAAAAGACACTGAGGTATTCTTCCTGCATGCTCATGGTGTCCCAGTGAAAGGGACCATAGGAGCACAGGTCAGCAGTGTTCACTAAAAGAGGGGAATGTGCTGAATTATTTAATGGACATGGAGAGGGGGTGGTGAATAAGGATGGAGTCGATACTGAAGTAAAATTGAGGTTGTGTATGTGGGGAGTTTGGCCGATATATAAAATACCTATAAGATACGATATAATAATATAGATTCTTTTAGAGTACAACAAAACTAGCTGGTTGAGTCAAACATTCATAGCCTGTATATGAGAGGTGGACCTAGTCACCATGACTACTATTATTATGGACAAAAGTTTTTAAGCTTCAAGTTCAGCATTTTAGCTGTCATTATTTCAGCGTATTTGGCCTCTGAGATTTTGGTTTTTAGCCCTCACCATCTTATTCTTTTTTTTTTTTTTTTACAGCTAAATGCTTAATGAAACAGTTTAGGTGAGCAAAATTAACTTTCATGAAGTGAAAACACAAAAAAGACAGTTCATCTTGTTAATCACAAAGTAGCCCCGTCCCAGAATAAATCAAGAAAAGAAAACACATTTTCTCATAGACTTCTATACCACCAGATACAGACCGTAAGTTTAAGGTACTTCAGCACTGACTTCACTTCTCAGACCCAGAGGAAGCCCACTGGATACAAACATATAAGAACTAAAGCACACAACCACTGCCACTTACTGCAGTGCAGTTGTAGACATCAAATCTAAAAAAAATAATCATCACTAAAAGAACGGAAGCAGACAAGTTAGGCAAATTTATTCAGAACGGGGAAAAATGTATTATTTCCTGGTTAACACACCTTGTTTTTGTGCAATGAAGTATTTTTTTCTCCAGATTATTACTAATCATTTCAGGTTGTACATTCAAATAAAGCATAGTAATGCTGCCATGTTCCTGAATGTCTGCATTTACTTTGGTGAGTAAAATGTTGTCATGAATGATAGAAACGATGTAGAAAACTAAACAAATAAGACCCAAATGGTAAGAAACAGGAAACAACACTTAAAGTGTTTTTATGTGAAATGCAGCTTAGCAGTTATCTGAATGATGACAGCACAGTGGGTTTGAATGTCACACGTTTGTGAGTGGTTATGTAATTAACAGTGGGGGAAATGGGCGACCTGCCTTCATGCAGAGTGACATGACGATACACATAACACAGCATGCACACTGTTTTACCATGGCTATCCTCACACTCCACCTCCTCTCTCACTTACACCTCTCTTGCTCATTGTTCTTCCCCTCTCAAATCACACACACACAAATAATAACACACGGGCGTTTTGCATGGAGCACTGTGCTCGCCATGCCAGGGAGGATCAGTACTGTGAAGCTAATCAACCTTCTCGTCTGCAGCGGGCACCCTATACCAGCGGCCCGCTGCCTCCTGACTGCTGCTGCTTTGACTTTGAAGGCTGCATTTGCTCACCTTTTAGACTCTGTTAGCAGGCGAAGTTAAACCAGGTCGACAGCTGCGTGCTGGAATACCAGCAGTGAATACTGAGAGGTGTCATTTATTGCTTTGCATGGCGTGTGCTGTACTGAAGCTGCAGTTTTTCACTTTTAGTATCAGTTCACTTGGCTCAGGTGTCTCTGTATGCATGTATGCATGTGTGTGTGGTCAGCTTGGTTAAACCTGTATTAGACCATCATGAGCAACATATGCCTGCGTTTTCTGTCGCAAAGCTTGCAGTCTTGTTTGCATGCACCTGTAATTGTGTAGCTGAGTGTTTCACAGGCGATTGTCTCGACAGGCTGGGTTATAATGAGATCCCTGGGGCTGAACGCAAGCTGCCTGTAAAACAACAGATGCAACTGGCCTCGCTTAGTCTCCCCTCTCTCCCTACTAGTTGACAGAGCTGTCACTCAGTGGGCAGGGGGTTGACTGACAGGTGAGGAGGGTGGGAGATGGATGAGCTGCTGTGAGGAGAGGAGAGGCGGTCACCTGGGCTGACGATTCATCCCACTGCTAAAAATTGCTGAAACATCCCAAATGTCAACAGCTCAATCGCACCAGAGATGAGCTGATGATGAGACCTTAGACTTCATGCTGCTGATGCTACATTTCAAAAGCAAGTCCATCAACCTGACATTCAAAAGGCATTTGGAGACTTTCAGATAAGGTGCCATCTATAGTCAGAAAAGTAGTTTTAATGTCTCAGATGCACAAGGCTTATAAGTCGTACCAAAGGGGGGAAACAGATTTCCAATAAATATACTAAAAATGAATCCTTCATTTTCTACTGTATTTGGCCCTCCTGAGATTACCACTCTGATGCTGCCCTCTGTAAGAGAAAAAACAATTCAGGGGGCATCTTTCCTGCTTAAGTCCCAGTATGAGAGAGGGAGTTAGGCTGCTGGGGGAACTGGCAGAGGCCTCCAGTCAAATGTTACTGCAGAGTGCCAGAAACTTCACAATAGAGGTTCTGTGTGAGGGAAAGTGCAAATGGGCATGCACACGCACAAAAAACCATTCCTCTGCTCCCGGGTGTATGGCCACTGGTCCCGAGCAGCCCCTCAGTCAATAGACCAACACTGTGCTTCCTCCAACAGGAACCTGCTGCAGAAACCTGTTACTGTGCCGTGTGCCAAGTTTACTATTAGACAAATCTTGTTTGTTCTGGATGATGCACAGGTTTTGGTTATCGTCAGACTTTTCCTTAATGCAACCACTTTTTTATGGAAATATCTTGTGACAACCCAGCCCGTTGGGGAAAAGGGGAAGCAACATAAAATCAGATTTTCTTGATGTAACATCATGTCATTTATTGGCAGAGGTTAAAAGGTTTAAATACAAAGAAAACAAGTGAACGATAATAAAATGAACAAAGCTGAACAAAGCACATATAACGAAAGGAGGGCTCTAGAGCTGCAGTAATTCGATGGACTAAACAAATGAAAATATTATTATTCAAATATTTTTATTGGATTTTTATGCTGCAAACACATACATTTAACACAGTCAACAAGGCTGCAAACAGCAGTCATAGTAACAAACATATATGTATAAAACAGAAAATGTATAAGAAGAAAAACAACAACAACAATAACAAAAAAACTAAAATAAAAAGAACAAACCCATTACAGAGATCGTGAGTCAATTCAGTAGTAGTTTCAGTGTCCCCCGCTGGGAATTCCAAATTAAAGTAGTTCAAAAATGGCTGCCAGACATTGTAAAACCTCTGGGTTAAATATTTCAATTTCTCAAGTTTTAAATGGGTCATTACATCCCCAACCCAGCGCCTGTGCTTGGGAGGTTTACTGATATCCAATTACACAAAATAAGGCGCCTGGCTAGTAGGGATGAAAAAGCGATGGCATCCGACTGTGCCCCGGATATCGCCACCTCAGCAGGGACCACAACAAACAATAAACAAACGAAAATAAAGCCTGGCTTTGAATTTACTATTTTAACAAAACACAGCAAGTAGACAGCACCCCTAACCTAGTGCATCTTAACTCTCAGTGGTGCAGGATGTGGAAAATTAACAAAGACTTGACCCATTACAAAACAGAGATCAAAACTACTGTCGAGCTTACAGCATGGCACGTCTCTAGCACCTAACAAAGGGAATCTCAGGTCTAACAGTCCTCCTCTGAAGATGCACTGGAGCCGGCTTTCAAAGTCTGGCAGGGGGTGGATGTCTCTCTGATTGGCGTGGAGGAGGAGAGCACCACCAATCAGCATTTCACTGGCACCCATGTGACCACGCTGGCATCATCCTGCAAGACTGATCGTATAGAAGTCTATGAGAAAATGAGGCTACTTCTCTTGATGTATTCGTTTAGTAAATAATGGTCCCATTTTGAGTCGAACAGAGCGTAAAGTGGGAGATGCTTCAGAGCAAGACTAGCATGTGATCGACAGGGTTGCTCCATCCTTGGTTGCATAAAAAAAAACAAAAAAAAACAAAACATGATTGCGATGCCCAAACTGCCAAAGTGTACCCTCACAGAGCTGCGAGCATGGCTGTGGACTTCAGTGTCTTCACCTCTGTTATACTGGATTGGAGGCAGAAGTTCCCCCAGCGCTGACCCCAGCTTTTGTTTACACAACACAGAGCACATTAGCATCTGCCTACAGTGCAGCGCTCACCATGTGACAGCTGATCTGAAATATTTTAGGCTATGCAGTGTTGTACACCAGTTAATCCCTGCACTGTGGCTCCCTGGTTTCTTTATGAGACAACATGTCATTAGCTAGATAATCACGCTTGTTCCCATCATCGCGGCTCATTTTAATGAGCTGTGTACATCCACAGCACGGCCTCCAGAGATGAGCCAACACACAATAAGACCCCATTTTCTCCAGCTTTCTCTAATGCTTTGCTAATGTGTTGAAATAAAACAATTTTGTTGTTGTTGTAAATCTGCTATCTTTGGGGCATGACAATTAATGCTTCTCCATCAGGCACAGTTTGCTGATTTTTTTTTTAAGAAACATATCATTAATAGCCTTACAGCTGCATAGCAACTCCATGTCTGCTCCACTGCCATTCGATCAGCACGATCGCTTTGATACTTTGCAGGCAAAATATGCAGCATCTCCATCATCAGAGAAGGCTACGAAGCATGACCTGCTTGACTCTGCTGATAAATGATTTATCAAAAGCACACACTAACAGTGCTGCGAAGAGTTGTGGATGCAGAGAGATGCAAGCAGGGAGAGGAATGAAGGCGAGGGCAGAGTGTTGAAGATCCAGATGGTGGAGGCGACAGGTGTGATCATCACTGGGAATTACGCTACACTTGTGATACTCCGACTGCACAATGTGTGATAATTTCAGCTACACATCACACCACTTGAAAGGTGACTGGAACATGAACAGTTTTTGACATCGACAGGAGCAAAAATATCATCTTTTTTTTTACTGCAGGTAGACAGAAAATAACATGAAGTTTCAGACTATGTTCAGACTGGAGGACTTAATGCTCAATTCAGATTTTTTTGTGAAATCCGTTTGTTTTTCTTTTGTGAGGTCGTTCACATTTCCAATTAAATGCAACTTGTATGTGAACTTTAAATGACCCAAAAGTGTCCTGCATGCTCATTGGAGGAGACGACGACGTCACATGCAGTGAGCATGCTCAGTGTTTACGGAAGTAAACATGGACACTTCTTCCCGCTTCTGCATACTTCAGTGCAGGATAATGGTGTTTGTAGTTTGTTGATGACATGTTGGTCGGATGAATGCCTGGCCTATCAGACTGAAGTCACGTGTCAAAAGATCAGATACAGTATGTTTGGTATGTTTCGGTTTTAGGACCACATATCCAAGTGGCCTGGGTTGCCTTTGAAAAAAAATGGATCTGTGTCATTCAGACTGTAATTAAAAGAGCAGATACAAGTCGCAGAGGGGCAAAAAAATTGGATTTGGGTCACTTCAGGCTGCAGTCTGAACGTAGCCTATGTGTCCTGTGATGAACTGGAGACTTGTCCAGGGTGTACCCTGCCTTTCACCCTAAAGGCCAATTTATAGTACTCCGTCAAGTGCTGTACGTAGAGACGGAGAGCCCTCTGCGTCGCTGGAGAGCCTGGTGGAGAGTCTCTTCGTCCTCTCCGGGCGCAGGAATTTTTTTTTAACTGTCCGTCAATCCATCAAGGGAAGACGGAGACGACAAGGGCTGTGATTGGTCCTCTAGTTGCACCCCTGCCGTGAAATGCAGCCCCTCTCCCTACACAGAAACAGACAGACAGACAGGAACTAAAGTATCGATTAGCCTTGTGAAACGCAAGTCAAATACATTCAACTTGCTCAAAAAATCCATTTAAGTCGTTTAGTAATTATGTCTGGGCTGTATTTCCACAGAGCATACTGAAAGGTGTTGGTTTGCGTTCGCTATTATCCGATTTTGTGTTGAGAAGAACATCTGTTTTTTTCTCTCTTTAGAGGAGCTTCAAAAACTGTACGGAACCGATGTTCTTCTCTTCTATCTCCCTCACAAATAATTAAATCGTAAAATAGTATTTTCCCCTGTTTTTTTCTGCGATATTAAGGTAAATTGCGAGGGGGTGCATTTCACGGCAGGGCTGCACAACATGCACTACGGCTCGAGGGGTCTCCGTAGCTAAGGAGTTGGATAATGTATTACACAGTCGGAGAAGTATATTCCAGCCCTAAGACAGCTGGGATAGACTCCAGCCCCCCTGCGACCCTATGTGAGGATAAGAGGTAGAAAATGGATGGATGGTTTTCTACCAGTCAGTTGTGTAATTTTTAATTTAAATTCTTAATCATACATAATCAAGCTAGAGGCTGCCATTATTAAACTTTTAAACTGAAGTTGAAATTTGAGACATGCTAACCCTGGTGCCGACTGATTATTATTATTATTGATGGCTGACCTTCCATCATTATGTAAATGACCATGAAAAATGTATTTCCATGTTAGCCATAATGAGAACATTACTCTAATCCAAATGTACAGTTTGTAATTTTATATTCATCATATTTCACATTGTCTGCCCACTGGAAAGTCCATTTTACATTGAATTTCATGATCACATAGATTGTTACGCTGTTACTATGGTTTTGTATCAACATGAAAATAAAAATTGTTGTCATACTTTATGTGGATACAAACAGAAAACAGTTTCATGATGTTCTTTCATTTTGATACTGGCAGCTTTGACCGTAGTATCCCAGAGGTCCGCATGTTTGTTTAGTATTTCACACTTGATGCAGTTTTAATTCCACCAGGTTAGACCAGCACAAATGAGCTGTTATTGAGTGACGTGGAAATGCTCCACACACTCTCCCAAACTCTGCATAGTTTCAAACACTCTCAGGTAGAAACAGTGTGTGTTTGTGAAAGAGTGACTCAGTACAAACACTCACTGTGGGTCTTTTCAAAAACTCAAGAGGTCTGTCAACTCTGGCAAAATAGCAGTTTAGATTCCCATCTCTTGGTGGCGGTTGAGCAGCTACAGCTATGTGGATTTAAGGGGACTCTCTTCCAGCAGAGCACTTTATCACTATTAACTTCCCTCCCAAGTGCCGTCATTTTCTCTCTATTTATTCTCTCTCTCTTCCAAACAGCAGAGCACTCTGTCTCGCTGTCTTCCTTATTCCTCTCTTTGCTGTTTAAACTCTCTCCTTTAAACATGGTGGAGGTAATGTTGCTTTTGCCCTGAACTCCATTTTCTAAATTCAACACCAGAGAGTCGTCAAGAGAGGAGGAAGGAAAAAATGCTCTTGTCCATTGCTCTGAATACAAAATGCAGCTGTCAAAGACGAAAACCAAGTGATATTAACATTTGTCTCTGATGTGCCAAATATCCCCGTTTGGCTTAAAATATAGCTCCTGTTTTCACTGCATCTCCATCTCAAACACCCATTATAATTGGCATTAATTCAGTGTTAGCAAGCTGTGAAAATGTAATTTCCAGTTCAAGAGCTCCAGTAGGAGCTTAGCTGAAGTGCAGAGCATTACACTGTCTGTTGAATTGGCTTTGCCAGGCTGAGATTGGGCCAGCTGTTCTGCTGTGAGGGACGGGTTAATAGATCAGCGATGGAGAGGCTGAGAGATACAGAGAGAAAAGAAAAGAGCAGAAGTGTGCTTATTTAGAGGTAAAGGGAGGAGAGAATAGTGAGGAGGTGTGGAGGGTAGTGAATGATTGGCTTGATTTCCCCTGTGTGTCTGTCATCATTGGGGAGCCGGCCTGGCTTCATCAGCCTTTCCTAATGCCTCCCCTGCCTACATTACATGACTATTTGCAGCAAGGTGCTGTGCTTTGATGGTCAGACATATTGGTCATCATTGCCTCTTTGCAGGAAATGAACAAACGGAGGGGAAAAGCTATTTCTTATTTGGCCTCCCTTCCCGTCCTCGCTCCCATAAATACAGTGTGTGGATTTGCTTTATTGTGTTTATTCATGCTGAAAATCTTTTATTAGGCCTTCACTTTGTTGATGGCTGCTTGGCATTTTTCAGTCTGCCTTTGCTTTTGTTTTCTTGTTCCTTCTTTAGACTGATTAATGTTTAATGTGTCTTCTGTCAGCTGCCTTTGTAGGGCCCTGTTTTAATGTTTTGTGGGTTTTGTTTTCGGTTCATTGAATGTCTGGTTCATCCCAGAAACGCTTGGCTCTACCTCCCAGTCTGTGATAGTTGGCCGCCTCTCAGGACTCCTTGCAGCTAACCAGGCAACGCTGGCAACGTCTTCGTGTTTATGAGACAGCAGGCATGTGTTTGGGTCCACCTGGCAGGGGGAGATGGAGGGGGGCATGAAGGAGTGTGAATGAGAGGCCTGTGGTGACGCTGTGGGGAGCGGGTGGGCATATTGGAGAGCAGCAGGTGCTCAGCCAATCTGGGAGGTGGCTTGAGCCCCTAAAATGGCCACCTCAAAGGAGACAGGCCCTCTGATTGGCTGGCAGTCCAAACTGACAGGGGTGCAAGCCACATCGCTTTGCCAAAGACTTGGTCTGAGTGCACCTGGCCTGCAGTCACATGACCGGAGATGTCTCAGACAGACACTGTGTGGCGTTTGTGTGCGGTTGCTTTGAAGTCCCTGGTTCTGGCTTGTTTGTGTGGTGGACCACATGGGGAGCGGAGGCTTGGTTCTTCCTCTCAGAAGAGCCGGTGGGAGCGCCTCTGTCTGGCTGCTTTTCAGGAGATGCCTCTTTGTTTTCCAGCTAATTCGATTTTATTCTGACACCTTTCATCTCCCCAGGGTTCAGCGTTCAAAGCCCTTTCCTACTAGAATACCAATCAAACACCCACCAGTGCTGACTAAACCCTCTTCAAACCCTGAGCCAAGCGCGTACGCCTCCTCATCTTGATTTCTTTTGAGTGTATACTGGTAGGCCAGCAGGGCCATCTGGACACAGAACAACTGCTGTCCATATCATATATTATACATCACTGGTAGAAGTAAATAAAGGATATCACTAGTGTTGTCAGAACTCTAGAGCTAGCCTCATTTGTCCACAAAAAGTCTGAGGAATTCAGCTAAAGTGCAAATGTACATTTAATAGTTGTGTTACTCTGGGCCTTGTTATTAAACCCCACAGCTCCCATGAGACATGAGATGTTTTTCTTAGAGCCATATGCATGTGCTTGATTTGAGTTTTCACCTCAACAGGCCAGAATGATCCACTCTCTTGGACTTGACCCTGAATGCCTCCTGACTCAGGAGGGCTGTGAGCAAAGAAACACTACAGCTATCATGTCATTATTTCCAGCCTCAGCAATAAAAGCCCATAGAGGAAAATGAGGAGCAATAAGAGCAGAGAGCGAGGGAGGGAACAGAAGAGTGAATGGGACAGTCTATTGTCGTGAAATTATTCTTTTTTTTTTCTGTGTCAGGACAAAAGGGAAATCAATAGGAGATACTGATGTTGAGCTCAAGGCTCACTTATATCACTGCTGCTTTGTCATCTTTCACTCTCTGAAAAGTGTTTTTGAAGGTGTGTGGTGATGATTGTCCTTGTGTGTTTTTGTTGTGTGTGCCATTTCTGAGAATGACACGTGTGTGTGTGTGTGTGTGTGTGTGTGTGTGTGTGTGTGTGTGTAATGCGTTGTGATGTTCTACCATTTGATGGAGGACCAAAGGCTAAAATGCCCAAATTTGAATACATCAAGGCTCCATATCTCATTTTCAGGATCATCGTTGTATTTTATGTTTATGTATGTAATAAATTATGTCTGTCTGAATATGCTTGTATCCACCCTCTGTCTGAAATGCTTAGTTTTGGTACATTTTAACACTTTCATTTAACAATGACAGAATTATGTTGCTAGGCGAAATCTCCCATACATTACTATGGCATGACCTTTCATTTGACCTTGATGACCTCGAATCGGATCCAATCACCACCAAAAATGAATTATCAATCCTGAATTTTCGTCAAAATCCGTCCATAACTTTTTGAGTTATTTTGCAAACCAACAAATAAACAAACAAGTAAACCCTGGTGAAAACATACGTATGTTTTCACCAGGGTTTACTTGTTTGTTTACTTGTTTGTTTGCAAAATAACTATGTTTATTTAATGTTGGTGGAGGTAATAATAAATGGGTCAGATTTTCTCTCTGACTAATATAATAATAATAATAATAATATCTAATATCACTTGATCAAACCTTTTCTAACAATCCATACTACAAAATAAGTAATAAAAGTATGTACGATTTCTGCTGATATCGTATCGTATAATTCACACATAATAAAACCTTAACCTGAACTAAACTTCAATAACTGCATTTTTTTCTGTTCAATACCTGTGCAATAGCTTCACTGTAATGATTGTAAATATCACACTATATACTTTTCTCCTAAATGTTTATGTTTTTATTTTTGTACAGCACTGAGTTGGAGCAGCACTCCTAATTTTGTAGTATTCACTGGAATACAACGATAATGAGCGCTTTTGATTTGAACACTTTCAGTCGAAATCAAGCTGTGGGATTCGAACCCACGCCTCCAGAGGAGACACCTTAAATTGTCCCCTTCTTAAATTATTTCACCTTAAATTATTTACCTTTTTCAACTTGTTTTTTTTTATTTTTCATAATAATAATGCTTTTTTCATTTTATATTTTTTTAAAGAAAAACTCCTAATGAACGTCACAGCATCACGCTGTAACGGACATCACTCTCCATTGTAAAATCAAGTGTCAACCCTCAAACAGCCATTTTCAAAAGACTGTCAAGGAGTCAACACTGAGTGATCCTCACAGGTATAAAAGAACAAATGTGTGTGTCCATTACTAATTATATAATTGTATTTTATGTTTATGTATTGTACATACATATACAGACATGGATCTTTTAGCATCCAGTAGCTTAATGGATAACATGTATATGGAAGTGTCTGACTGAACCAGAGTTGGTGAATGTTATTTTGTTTCTGTTGGGTTTTGTTTTTCATTTTGTTCCACCAATACAACAGCTGATCTGTCAGCTGAAACTATGGCAACATGGAGGGGGCATGAGCCTCATCTCATGCATACCTAATGTAGGTCTGTAGCTAACATTTTGAAGAAATATCCAAATCAGTCTTTTTATTTGATGATTACTTCAGATAGCCTCATACTTGCACTCGCTTGGGGTCCCAAAATGACTAGGCCCACCCCTGCTTTGTATCTGGGCTTTTCATTGTCTATGTCTTTGTAATCTCTGCCCATCTTCTCTTCCATTCAGAGCTGTCAGTCAGGTCTTTCTTTCACCTTCGCCTGGCTTCATATTTCAAAGACACCTCATTTTGTCAATAACATGTCTATTCTAGAAACTCAGAAGCTCTTTTTCCTTGTATCTAGGAGACAGACCTGAGTCAAGCTGTCTTAAATAATTACCTTGTTCTTACAGTTCCATCGTTATCAGTGCCCACGCGTGTCCTATAGTGTAGTCCATGGATGTGATCTATTTTTTCAGCATGAGTGCTGGGCTGCACAGCGTGGCACACAGAAACATCTACAAGCACACAACAGGTGAGACACACACTCAAGTAATTAAGTCTGAAAATCTGAAATGAAATCACAAACACAGGCTAATTTCCTTGGTGATGGCACGCTGAGCACATCTCTCCTCATAACTGGCCATTTAGAGTGAGTCTGTGTCATTGTCTTAGCAAAAGAAGTAATCAGTGTGAGAGAGATAACGACTGAATTATAGTTGATGAAAAAGGAGGGAGGCAGAGACGATGGCAGCCTAATGGGGAAAAAGAGAGAGGGTCTTTGTGAATTAAAGTGCTAGATGTATACATCCATAATCCGCTTAATTTTACATGCTGTTTAAACAGAAAATCCACTTTTGAATAGAGCTCTTACTTCACTGTCATTAGCTGTTTGGTTCAAACATTTTGGGAGAGCTGGAAGCACAAAAGCCTTTACTGTAATTTCCTGTTGAAGCTTTGTCAGTCATGGACACACCTGCACTTCAAAACATTACACTGCAAACAATCCAAAGACAGTCTGTGTTGGTGTTGTTCTGCTTCTGGTTCATAATATTTTAGTGTTCCTGTTTTAAAGGACCAGTGTTCAGGATTTATTGTCATCTGGTGTATAAATAAATCAGATATAAAGTTTAGTGAACGTTGGATTCTGTACTTGATATAAAGTGGTCACTGCTGGGTCCCACCGCTCTGTTTACTTATGATCGCTTCCTGCTCGCTTTATGGCAGATATCTGTCTTCCTTCAGGATCTTTGGGAATCCAGTAAAATGAGCTTCTCTTTGCTCGTCCTCGGCTTTTCATCCCGGAGCACAACCGCTATCCACCATATCTCAGAGAAAGGTTTTAGGCATTTAGCTGCAAGCGGCGAGATAAACAGGGCACTTTACTGTCAATATGGTGGTGCTTTGGTTTTGACAGTTGCATGCCGGGATTGTGTGACGTCAACTCCTGGAGCTCTATAGGGTTCAGAGTACTGGACACAGGGGGTGTGTCCAGTGAAGCTATTGTTGAGTGTTTGTATATGAAAAGTCTAGACACCAAATAAAGCAATACAACCCCTATTTACCGTCGGGCCAATATGTGATTTTGCATATTAGGGGTCAGGTGGCCTCTGCCAATTTGAGTCGATCCTTCTTTCTACTGAAATGTGATTGGCTCAGCCGCTCAGTCTTTCAAGAAAGAAAGAAAGAGGAGCAAACATGTCTAAAAGAGAGAAGCCAGAAAAAGAGATGGTGGAGCAGAAAAGCTGAGGGCAAAAAAGAAAAAGCTGTTAGCGCAGGATGCAGCCAAATGTACCAAATTATTGGACCATTTCTGTGGCGCTGGGGCAGAGGGCAGCATGGCCACAGTCAGCCAGGCCAGTGGCAGTGACACAGGACCGAGCAGCAGCAGCATGGCAGGTTAGCAAACACTGCCTTTATGGTCCTATGGTGTGTTTGTGTTTTTCGTTGTGTTCAGGGTACACAGAACATTAAGGGTAGCAGCAGTGTTACACTACACAAGCATAAATCACTGCTTTATTCTTTAATCTGCTTTATCGATTCAAAATTAAACTGATACTGGCTGACCTGTTTGTGTGTGTGTGTGTGGTGCTTTTCTTATTTTGCATTTCTGTAATAACACAGATTTTTTTCAACAGTGCTATAACTTTGTCATTGTTGGTGTTATCATTATTATTAGCTGACAAGCCCAGTGGCAGTTATAGGAGTGAGGAGGAGGAAGAGACAGATGAGGAGGAGTAGAAGAAGTTCATGGAAGAGGATGAGCAGAAGGAGGTGATGGAGGAAAGTGGAGCAGGATTGGCAATAGGCATCACTGTTATCTGTTGTTCTTCTCCATCAGACCCACTGAGACTATACATCTTAGCATTAATTGTCTGCTTTATTTACTGGAATTAATTTTCTTGCAGCTGACAGGTTGACATATATTTGGAAAAAAACAGTAAAAAAAGTGTGTTAAAAATTGCACATTTTCATTTTAACCCCATAGAGAACAAGTGAAGCATTTAGCTGCTTCTGGATGGATTGTAGAAAACAGAAATGCATCACGGGAAAGGAACCACCAGGTTAAAAAAATCATGAGTATTTCTTTCAGCCTGTTGTCGGCTGTGTACCTTCACACGTCTTCGTGGCTGCTAGCTTTAGCTAAGTCAAGAAACTGAAACGTGTGCTTGTTTTCGCTGCAGGGACTCTCCCCCGGTGTGAGAAGTGCTTTAAGCTTGTATGGCTGCAGTGCTGAGCTCACTTTCCTCTAGTTAGCCAGACCCCAACCCAGCACTCCAGGCCTGCCCTGGAGGGTGGAGGACTCATTTATAAGTCAGGATGACATTCTGGTGTTGGATGTCTCCTCTTAACCAGCCTGGTTGGTTTGTGACAGGTCTGAAAGTTTTATTAGAAAAACCACCAGCTGCAGCTTATATGTTACAGGACTGTGAGTGGAGTAGACTGTATTTTAAAGCCTAATCATCAGTATAGTGCTATTTTCCCACTCAGTTCTGTTGAAAAAGATTGTTGTCCAGCATTGTTTCTATATGTGTCAAGTCACTCAGCGGAGAGAGGATACACATCTTCCCTTCACAACCCAGCCATCAGCAGGAGTTACTGTCCACCCTAAAAACACACAAAGCAAACTGAAGGTGGATAAAACCAGGACATACAGTAAGATCTGGTTATAACCACACACACACACACACACACACACACACACACACACACTTGTTTGTTCATCTGCTCCTCTTTGCCCAGTAAGAAATGTATGCATTGCCAGAGAGCTTAAATAAACACACACACATAGAAAGCAAACCAACCAGCTCACACCGTAAATACCCAAATTTAAACAATTTAAACACAGTCCTCCCAGTCCATACAAATGATCAGTACAGCTACTGATCATGACCAGTAGAGCTGGAGGGAAACTAGTTTTATTTATGAGCAGATTGATATGGCAGAATATGTAACAGAGTTGATCAAAGCCCCAAATAACAGTGTAGCATTTAAATACACAAAGACATAGCACGCCTACATTTGTGGTCCTGGTCAAGCTCTCCCTTGCCTCACATAATAACCATTTACAGAATATCCAGTCCACACAACAAAGTTACCATTCCGTCTCTGTGAATCTGAAGGCAGTCGCTGCCAACTTGGTGGTACGCCATCCAAAACTGTCAACGATGGCTGGACTACTGCCAGTATATCCCCCACCACTCTTATAAACTACACATGCTCACAGAATAATACACAGCTGTGCCTGCAAAGCCAATGCAAAGTTCAAAATAATATACAGAAGCAAGTTTGTGTGGACTGTATGTATTTACACTCAGCCACAGGCACACACTCGTAAATCCACACAAAGCAACAGCAAACTACTGAGGTCGGCCTTAAAGGTGCTCTGTATGATATCCAGAGCATTAGGGGGCTCACGTTAACCCTTTTGTGTAAGACTGTAAGAAAGTTCAAAAATATTAGTAAACATGAACTAATCCCTGCCAAATCCAAAAACCCAAACTTCTGATATTGTAGTGTATAACTGCTCCATAGACAATGAATTAAGAGAGATGTTCTAGATCAGTGGTTCCCAAACTTTTCTCTTCAAGTACCAAAAAACAGACACAAATTAGACAAAAAGCTCCCATTTAATAAGATTTTATCACAGTGTTTCTGATTATTTTTGACAATAAATGATTCCCCTCTTTGCTGTTACTTCCTGGAACCTCACTACAGACCCCCGGGGGTCTACGGACCCCGCTTTACAAAACACTGTTCTAGATGACACTGAGGACAGACAGGTCTAGTTTCAAGCTTTGAGAGACAGTAGCGTGTGTTCACAAATACTCAATGTTGGGTAACTTTAAATCAGCACGAGTTCTACAAGAACAGACGAGGGAAAAAATGCTCATTAATTCATAATAAATGAATGATTGGTTGATTTGACTTGACAGTTACTAATACTCTTAACATACACTGCCTGGCCGAAAAAAAAGTCGCCACCAAAAAAAGGTCACACTCTAATATTTCGCTGGACCGCCTTTAGCTTTGATTACGCGCTGTGGCATTGTTTCATTAAGCTTCTGCAATGTCACAAGATTTATTTCCATCCAGTGCTGCATTCATTTTTCAACAAGATCTTGCATTGATGATGGTAGAGTCTGACCGCTGCACAAAGCCTTCTCCATCACATCCCAGAGATTCTCAGTGGGGTTAAGGTCTGGACTCTGTGGTGAAAATGATGCGTCATGCTCCCTGAACCACTCTTTCACTATTTGAGCCCGATGAATCCTGACATTGTCATCTTGGAATATGCCCGTGCCATCAGGAAAGAAAAAAATCCATTGATGGAATAACCTGCTCATTCAGTATATTCAGGTAGTCAGCTGACATCATTCTTTAAGCACATATTGTTGCTGAGCCTGCAGTAATTATCTAGTAGGAGGCTCGTACCTATTTGCTTAGTCAAATCCACGTGGTGACTTTGTTTTTGGCCAGGCAGTGTATTACTTTTTAAATGAATAAACACAGTTACCGTTTCAATAAGGTGCGTTTGTCCTTTACTAAGTAAATGATTTCCGGGGGCCGTCCCTGTTTTGGATGACAAGTCCAGTTAAAGCTGTCTCTAAAAATGTCACATATTTCGGCTTTTTATAAATGAGAAAAAAAAAAGTTGAGTGCTGACTAGAATAACAGTTATTACGGTATCTGGGTGGGAAGCAGAAAGCCTGAGGGAGCATGTTGAGCACAGAGTAGAACAACAGTTATTTCGGTAACTGATTGCTACAATATATTATATATTATAGGAGGTGTTCTCTTCATCAAACAGCTACTAAAGATATAGTGCAGTAATGCTGCGCGCTGTTAGCGCTGCTAACTGCACTATATCTTTAGTGTGGAGGGGCAATCCGTTAATCATGAATTTGCTCTGAATTTGGAAAGCTTTCACAGAATGATGACGACACATGCCATAAAATACAAGCATTTTTTTTTAGTCAAAGAGTTGTGATGAATATAATCCTTGCAGCCGTGAGAACAGAATCAGTGACCCTTCATAACGCAGAGTGAGAGCAGGATGAGGGGGAAGGAGGTGGACAGCCGGCCTTTGCATCATGTTGGAGAGTGCTCAGGGCTGCACAGGGCTGATTAGGAACAGCTCAGTGGCTTTCTCACTTCCGATCAACCACATCTCTCTCTCTTTCTTTCCCTCTTCTCTCTCTTGTTTTCCTCCATCCTCTTCTGCTATTCCCAACATGCTTTGTTTTTTGTTTTGCTGCCTTGTTTGTGCTCTGAGTGTTCTGAGTCACTCACCTCCACCAGGTGACTGCCGACGTGTCTCGGACACCAGCGAGCTCTTTAACATTCTGGAGCATCACCACGGTTGCCATGACGTCAGTGTCTCTGTGGAAACTCATTCTGGGATCAGGTTCAGATTTGCATTCTGCCATATTGCTATTCATCCCGTCAGTTTGTCAGAGAACACACTTTTAATAATTTGTTTTGGTTTTCTTGTCGGCTCACTGTTCTCATAATAGTTGTAATTTATAAGCGACATTGTTATTCAGAGCAGTGGATGATGAATAGTCTACCAGTCTGAAAAGCCTGCAGGGCACAACAGCAGTGAGAGGTGACAAAACACCTGACTGGCTCTCTAATGTGTGCTTAATTGTCCAGAGCGGTCTCATTGTAGTAGAGAGCCTGCCAGCTAATGTGAGCAGGTGGAGAGATTTCAGCTTCAGATTAGCCAGCCTGACCAGTCTGTTCTGAGTGGACATGTTATTAGTCTATAATCACCTCGACTGAGCCGGCAAGAGGCTGAGACACTTTCTCCCCAGAGAGACGATGGATGATGAGTCAGTCTCCTCACTGATATTATGTTTGGACAGGCAGGGTGTCTTATCTTTACATGCAAAGGTGCAGCGAGATTATAATTTGATTAAGACAATTATAATTTGTGACAGTTTTGGAGTAAAAACTATGGTTATTTAATTAATGTTGCAGTCTTGAGTGTTAAAACTAGCGCATTTAAGACATGTTTGGCACCATTATCTGTACAGACGCTCAGTAGTGGCTCGTTGCTATTCTAGCTGCTGATGCCAATAAAGTTTGTTTAAAAAGATCCTGGGAACTTACTTTTACATCACACCATTAGTGTAGAATTTGATTACCACAGCAAATAATAGAGGATGTTATCTGGTTGATCATTTTTATTGAGCTAAATAAACTCTTCTTCAGTATACCATAATCAGTGATGGGTGATAATGATGTTTTTTTTTTACTGTTGCAGATTCTCACTTGGTACATTGCTCTATATGCATTTTTTTGAATTTCTTTTTGAATTTGTGCTGATTGGTGATCAGATCGTATAAAGGTGTCTGCAGGGATGACTGACGGTTGTTTTTCCTTCACCAGCATTAATATGATTTTATCTACCTAACTTTCTGCCACAGTCAAGATGTTATGTTACCAAATCAAATCTTGGCTCACTTCAAACTTCCTGAAACTCAACAGCGACAAAACAGAGATTCTGCTTATTGGTACAGTATCCAAAACTGACGGCTTCTCTATCACCATCGACAGCACCTCAGTTCCTCCCTCCTCCTCTCAGGTTAAGAGCTTCGACTCCTCACTCTCCTTCAAATCTCATATCAATAACATGACTCGGTCTGCATGCTGCCATCTCCATAACATCAATCGCCTCTGAGCTTGTGAATTTAGGAAATGGTTATAATGACCTTTTTCAATACATTTTGACTTTTGGAGGACTGAGAAAACCACAGTGTTGCTACCTGTCTGTGTTTTAGAGAGAAAGAGGGTGGACTATTGCATGCGATGTTTATGTAAAGTCTTAATAATAATTACATGAGCTATTTGGTAAAATGTTCACTCCAACTTTATTGTTTCTAAACAGCTTAAAGGTTTGATTATTTATCTATTCTGCGAGCTATATGTCTTGTCTATAAGTATTTTTGGCTGATTTCTTGAAACTAAAATGTCATCAGAATAACTCTGGATGTTCTCACATATCTGGTTGGACTTAGATGATCATAATTCCAGCTTCCCTGAAAGCCATAGTTGATAATGTTGGAGAGCTAGAATGATTTGAAAGTGGCATCTCCTCTCAGCCTCCTTTAAGCTCCTCCCCCTCCCATCAATGATCCAAAGCCACGCCCCCTCTTCTGCTAACTCAGTTTGTCTGCAGAGGAGTGTGCTGAATATTTCTGGCAATGATGAAACTTGATAAGAGACAAGGCAGGAGGAGACATGAAGGCATCTGGTTCTTTCCACTCATAACGTGGTGTCAGTTGATTGGTCAGAGTTTTTACAGTCCTGTAGCCACAGAGGTCTGATTCATTTCCTTCCTTTTTCTGAACACATCATGTATTGACTGCTCTCTGGGTGGAAGGACCATTTCACCCAGTAGAACAAAAAGTGTTTCTGAACAGAATGACAGACTATAGCTTTAACATAATATTCATCCTCCAACATGATTACATTTTATTGGTCACCTTCATGGCAGAGAAACAGGGATGTGTTGTAGACGTGACTCAAGTCATCAAGTCTTACTCTTGGATGTCCAAGTTGAATTTGTATTATTTCCATTGTTTGTGGTTTGCAGAAACGTGATGTTACAATGCAAATGTTTTATCCTGGATTGGGTTCATTAGTGATATCAGTGGTTATCAGGCTAACATTAGTTAGCTACAGAGCTGTGAGAGCGATTGACTGTGTTAATGGTGAACAAAGTTTGATGTTGTTGTCTACCAGAAATCTTTGATGAACAAGTCTTGCACTCAGCAGTTCACCTCTTTTCCTTCACATGACACTCTTGAATCTGAAAGTGACGATGATCTTATCCGGACCATCGGCCATCATGTCGCTTTGCAAGGACCTTGACTGACAGGCCGGTCGTCCATTCCTGACAATGAGGTTCCCAGTGTGTGCTCACACAGCAGGAAACATTACACAGACCAGACAATGTAATGTCAAAGGTGGAAAAGGTGGACATTTTTAACACATAATATTATACTTAAAGCATAAAACAAACAGACAACTCATTTGAGTCATCATGTCTCATGTCAAGTCACAACTGTTTAACTTCCAAGTCCAAGTCGAGTCTCAAGCATAGACTGTAAAAAGAATGGACGTAGCACCCGTGACGTCATCCATTGGTTTGGGGGAGTCCTTTTTGTGCTCCTATCATGGGCATTTGAACTGCGCCATCTTGGATTTCAGTGGGCGTGTACTTTCCATATTTGGAGGAGAGGCGGTAACTTTACGGGACAGCCGGCCGAGATCCCACCCACTGAACTCAAGTTAACCATGCTGAACTGAGCTAGCCTAAGGCTATTCAGCTAGGCTAGGCTAACAAGTAGCTACCTGCAGCAAAAACAGATCGTAATGCTGCTGCTGTGTTTTAAAAATCACCTTTTCAGATTGAGAGGTTTTAGGTGGAGCTGCAGGGTTTGGTGGTGTTGTGGGGAAAATTCATTTGTACTATTTAACTGTGAAACGATCGTTTAACATGTTATTTACCGTGTTTCAACACTGCCTCCATTCACTAATGTTATCCATCACAGCAACAGCAGCCGCTTTCTGACGGAGCATCTCTGTCCATGCAACGTCTGACTTTTTAAACAGAACAATGATACGAAATAAGGTTGTATTCCCACACTAAACAGACTCAGCTTACTCTGGTCATCTATCTGTATCAGCAGGGACCATGAGTCGGCAATAAAGTCATTATAAGCCAGTGGCAAAATATGCCGATACATGCCAATAAGTGGCAGCATCCAAGTAAACTCTATTTTATACATTCTGTGGGTCCAGTAGTACTAGAGTAGTACAATAGTACAATAGTACTATTTGCACACCGAAAAAAATGCAACACAGAATCTTTGATGGTCGATTAGTACAGTCAATAGCACAACACACCATCCATCCATTTTCTACCACTTATCCTCATAGGGTCATGGGGGGGCTGGAGCCTATCCCAGCTGTCTTAGGGTGAAAGACAGGGTACACCCTGGACGTCTCCAGTTCATCACAGGACACATAGAGACAGACAACCACTCACACTCACATTCACACCTACGGTCAATTTAAATTAGCCAGTAAACCTAATCCCCATGCATGTTTTTGGATGGTGGGAGGAAGCCGGAGTACCAGAGAGAACCCACACAGACATGAGGAGAACATGCAAACTCCACATTGGGAACTAGCTACCTTCCTGCTATGAGGCAATAGTGCAAACCACTGCACCACCGCCCACAACACGCCATATTGCCAGAAACACGAAAAAAGGCAACCAAACACGGACACCGCAGTGCCTGTTAACCACAGACCTCTGTGTGTAGCCTAGCCTAGCTCAGCCGATGCTTTAACAAAGCGCTAACTGCCGGTAGCTCTCTGTGAACCTGTCACTCAACGTAATCACGCCCTAATTTATGCAAGAATTTTAAGCCGAAATAACACTAAAACAGTTGTGTGAAATGTACCAGGCTGTAAATATGTTTTTTAAAGCTGTAAAGTCGGCTATTTTAACATGGCGGTCAATGGAGAGTTGCTCACTTCCGGAGCCAGCCCCCAGCGGCCGGACGGGAACTGCAGCATTTTGAACGTGGAAGTGGTCCTCACTTGGAGAAGCCACAACTCCCCCTTGGTCTCAAGTTGTTTATTTTCTGCCAAGTCAAGGTGCTAATCATCTAATCAGTGACTTCAGTGAGTCCATCTCTCTGATGTGTTGACACTGTTCAGTGATCAGACAGGTTTTTAAGTTCAGATTTGTTTAATTATCTAAACCACTTAATGGTATAATATGTAACATTTCAGTGACTGTCTAAAACTAGATCTGTGTTATAGATTTTGTTGAGTTGTGTTCTTACATTATCACATAATCTTAATCATGGTAATGGTCCATTACATGACACTCCCTGTCTTGGAGTCATATTCCTTCTGTTCATATGTCATCATCAGTAAGTCAGCAAACCTCAAAGGAAATCATATCTAATGTCATATCCATATCGCAAAAGATCATATCTAATGTAAATTAACCTTATCTTTTTTAACCAAATGACATTTACCTTAGTTTCTGGACTTATTTCAATATATAAATATATATTTTTTATCACAAGCTGAAACAGGGACAGGTGAGATTATCTTGCACTGTTGGCAGCAGGAAATAGATAATGCCCCCCCTCCCTCAGTGGTTGACAGTGATGTGACCTTTATTAAGGCACTAAACCCCCGACTGCTCCAGTCGAGCTGCTCGGTGGAGAACCGTGAACAAGTAAAAGGGCATCTCCCTAATGTGTGACTATGTAAATAGCTGACGCCCTGCAGCAAATAAGAGAATTTCAAACCCGAGTGGTTTAAGGGGTTCGTGGGTGATGTAGGGATTTATTATCCCAACCCAAGCAACACAAAAAGATCAGACCGTTCAAATAAAACATTCATTGTAGCAGATTAAGAACTGAACTGAATATTTTATCACCACTGCAAATGTAGCGTTTTATTAGTATAGTTTTATTTTCTGTCAGAATAGTAGCCACATACAGCAGTTTTATCAGTTTCCACGGTGATGTTTGTATGGCAGATTGATGACCTCTTGTGCTCCTATTTGAGCGAATAAGGAGATGCAAGCAGTGGATGGATTTCCTAAAATATAGGCCAGCTGTTTGCAAGGTGACAAAGCTTTTCAACTTGCTGTTGTAGTTATTCACCACATAATTAGCTGCTGACAGGTGGTTAGTTTGTCAGTTTGATCATATGGGCGGAAAACTAATATCCATCTGACCGAGTTGGTTATTGGAGCAGGAAATATCATTTAATAGACTGCAGCTGCTGCAAGCTAAAAGTCTACAGCCGTGCAAGTGGCTCTGCAAGTCTGCATTAAACAATAATAATAATAAATTTGATTTATAAAGCACTTTTCATTACAAAATTTCAAAGCGCCCCAAAGTGAAACAAATCCAAGATACATAATAAAAACACAAAAATCAACAAATAATAACTAGTTATACAATAGTAATAAAAAAATATAGCATTAGCATGCTAGTTGTTCATGAACCAAAGTATTGGAAAATTTTGTCCTGATGATGCAGCTAGAAGAAAAGTCTGACAATTATGTGATCACGTATTTTATAATATGTTAATATTTAAACTGAAAACATGAAATCATTGAAATCTCATGAAATCTCAAAATCATTTGAGTCAAGTCCCAGCCATTTATTTTCTGTGAAGTCAAGGTGCAAGTCATCAAAACAGTGAGTTGAGTCCACATCTCTGATGCATAGATCGATGTTATACATTATGTTGAGTTGTGTACTTATATTATCTCAAATGTTTATTTAATCATGATAACCGCCTGTTACATTTGGTCAGTGTCATATCTCCTCTGTGCATGCAGAATTAATGATTAAAATTTGTCCCTCGTAATCACACATAAAGCTGTTTTGTTCTTCCATGGATGCCACCCAAGAACCAGTGGAACCAATAAAAACCCAGGATCCTGAATCTCGTTACCAAACCACTCCATGGCTCCTGACTCACACAAGCTCATTAACACAATACACAACCTCTAATACCTCACCAAAACACTGTATGTGTGCCCCCGCCTCAAAACACACCTTAGATAAAAAAACACCTGCCTCTGAAATATCAATAATTCCTCCCATCAGTCAATCTCCTGCTCTGCTTTCGATGTAAAAAAATAGTCTGCAGTAAGATGTTGTTCCCAGATGTGAACACACACACACACACACACACACACACACGCACACAGATGAACTACATGAAAGCACACACTCACACATTTTAATTAGCAGCACTTTAGTGCAGAAAGCACTAAACCGAAGGATAATTAATCTCCGCAGTCTGCGTTTTCACTGCTAAACCACCTCGGGGAGGGGCCAGGTTTCTCTTGACTTTGTTTGGTTCATCTGCTGGGAAAACAGGGAAACAATCAAGTTGGAAATCTGAAGGGGCAACGAGGGAAAGGTCGTCAGATTAATATGCTGCTGAAGGCATTTGCTTGTGTAGCACACTGATGGTCATTTCCTGTACTGTGGAGGAAGAATACCAACAATGTGTGTGTGTGTGTGTGTGTGTGTGTGTGTGTGTGTGTGTGTGTGTGTGTCACATACTGCCTCTCATTACAAATCCTCTCATGACTGTGTGCAATTTGTGGCTCTGCTCTGTAGCCTCTTGTCAGCAGCCAGCAAGCCAAGTACTGTCTGGATCCGTCTCTGCCACTGTCCATCACCCCTCCTTCCTCCTCAGTGCGTCTCTGTCAATTGTTCCATGTCTTTCTCTCTGTCTCTGCCATCTTTGGGGACAACACCCCGTCTGCAAATTGGAGTAATTAGCTGAGAACATCTGCGATCGCATGCTTCCTGTTCACGTGATGTCGATGAGATGACTAGACTCTCTGTGCTTGGAGGAGTCACTTGGAGGAGCAGTGGTGGTGGACAGCAGGGGATGTGAGGGAAACTCATGAACTGTGGACCGCAGCATGAACCCACAAAGGTGCCGCTAATCCTCCCGCCGTCTCAGCGTAAAGGGCAAATGGCTGATCAGATTGCTGAAATGGAGGCTAGACATCCTGCATTAATAAGCCTGCCTGCAAGCGGGGAGTAGATCGTTGAGATAAACTCCCATGCCAGCTTAATTTAACGAACAAAGCTGCTGCTGATTTGTCTTCATTTTGGCACATTTGCATCAATGTCTGTGTGACTGCTTTATTTGATGGGTGTGCAGGCTGATGAGGAATGGCAGGGCAGTGCAACAGAGATGATGCTGCCCAGTGCCCACTCGGTTAAACACACACACACACACACACACACACACACACACACACACACACTGGCACCACAAGACTAATCTTCTTAAGTCTCAGTCTGAGCTGTGGGGTCCAGCAGAGCTGATGCTTCTACTGTGGGTGCTGGCTTCATTTCCAATGCTCATTTCCTGCCCAGGGCAGCACCTTCCTACAGCTCCTCAGTGACTTGTGTGTCCATCAAAAACAAATCCACCCTACACCACTGAAAATCTTTTTTTGTATCAAATATTCACCTCTGTGAAGGCTGCGGATCAGCGGTGAACGTATTGATGCTGCACAACGGCTGTGGCTTGAGAACTTTCTCTGGATGTTTTACACATCTTGACCCACTTTTGTGCCACAACTCCACAATATGAGCCCTGAATCCAACCTACAACTTGAGGACGTGAGTCTTTATATTTGTGGTGTAATATTGTGTTCATACTGTATGTTCACCCACCCTTTCCCACTCCCCATTTTGGTTCTTGTCTTAGCTGAATGGTTTACTATCTGGCAGGGATGTAACAACAACAGCTGAATGGTCAGACCATGCTGACAGATGTAAAGGTAAAGCTTTCAGTTGCTGCCAGAGCTTGAGGACTTTGAAATGCTGCCTCCCCCAAAATACTGTCAGGATACAGCAGCTCGCCAACTTTAAAAACACTCCAGATAGAAAGTCCTGCTGCCTCACAGAAGCACTCCACATTGAGACTGACCAATGGACTGTGTTACAGAAACAGCTTACAGGGGAAAACTACTTTGAAAGGTTTGGAGTTCCAGGATCAACTGGATGGCAAAAATGTTCTCTGTGGATGAAAGAGCTCACATCGTGTCATCTGTCATACCGAAAAGGCTTGAAGCTCCCGCAACTGTGTGGAGTCTGTCATTTCAAAAACATTACATTAGCGCTCCGCTGCTGCTGCATTGCAGTTCAATCTTGTTTTTTGCCAGCTGAGAGGTCTGCACATTACCTTAAAAGACTGACTCATTCCTCGGGCTGCAGTGCTGTTTGACTTGCAGGGCAGCAGGAGAGCGCAGAGATGACATTAAAGCAGGAAATGGACGGCTATTATTTACAGAAGTGGCTTTAGAAGGCTAGTAGAGGAATGCTTACAGTCTGTAATAATGACTTGATTCACAGAAAACATCCTATACTGCAAAGTGAGAGGGAAACAAAATAGCCCCAACATTTTACCACTTTATTTTCCACAAAGAAACATCTTTAAAATAGAATAGATACAGAACAGCATTAAATTCAGTGAATCAAACTGACAGAGTTGGGAGTTGATGAGAAAAATAGTGTTAAATGAACAAAATAAAATCTGATATGTAGCGACGTCTAAAATGCACTTGTGGTAGCAATGCACACACCTTCACAATATATCAGTGTTACAAAATCTCATTTCCAGCTCCTCGTGTTTGGTTTGAGCCATCATTCATCATCGCTAGAATCCCTTTTCAGCATCTCTGTCCTCTCAGATATGGTGCAGCTCGTTCTCATGTTCGCTTAGGTCTGTGAAAACAATCCCACGTCCTGCTTTAACACGGTCCTCCTCGCCGTCGCTTTGCTGCAGTGCAATCCTCCTATTAGAGCGTTTTCAGGAAATTAATTCTTTTTCATTAGCCGGGACGAGGTGGCATTTTTACTATGGCAGTTTTTACGTGTCCAGAGCGTTAGTCCGATTTGCCATCATTTCAAAAACAACATAAATTTGTAAACAACTTGGAAAATATGCACACACGCAAAAAAATAAGATCCAAAGCAGTGTTTTCTTTTTCCACTGCGGTGCAAAAAATTGACAAAAAAAAAGACAAAAAACAATAAATAGACTTCCTCTGATATATATTTCTGTGTTTATGTATGTACATATATATATATATTTATATATTTCTAGTGATGGTCTCTACATGAGGACGCAGCTCTTGGCCCGGTCCTTCCTCATGGCCGGGGCCTCGTCCATTTGCTCAGTCCGGCCTGGCAGGGGAGGCAGCGGCAGCTGCGACACTCGCTTCAGGCCTCTGCGGGAGCTGCTGCGCTTTAGCTGCGGCTTATGCGGCCGCCGCACCGACGCCACCGTGGTCACATGGAACACATCTCGAACGCTGTTCTCCGAAACCTTGGAGGTGCACTCCACGTAGGCCACCGCGCCCATCTGTCGAGCTATTGTGCTGCCCTGGGGACACAGAGACAGGTGAAGCAAGAGATTAGCAAGCAGACAAGAACGAAAATGCATAACATAAACATAACAGGGGAAGCTGCATGCAGTGTTTTATCTTCTGCTCCACTGCTTCTCCTTTCACTGGTTTTATGTTGTACCTCTTTTCAAATAGAAATCCTGATTTGTTGTGTTTCTTTTCTGTTTGACACGATTTTACTCAAAGCAAACGACAGTTTACCGCATGCACCGCATCTGTCATTGTACCTTGGTGCAAGCAGGCAGCATATATCTGAACAGTGTCAACAGATTAAAGAGGCAGTGGATACGAGATAAAGATGTTGATTCAAAACCGTAGACTGAATGTCAAGATGAATCTCCTCAATGTGAGGCTTGAATAGTGGAGGCCGGTGTTAACAAGACACACTAAACTCCTCCAGCACTATAGCTCACCCTGGAGTAATGTTACAATGAACCCAGTTAATTGAGACCGTAAATTGTTTGCTTGAGATCAAATCAGGGACAAATTTAATTTCAGAGTCCCTCTGCCTCTCTTCCACGGCACAGCCTTGGCTCCACTGGCTGGGACTTTAAACTCACATTCATTTACAGGATCGAGACAGGTAGAGAGGACTGCATTTCCCATGACCTGAAAATCGCATGCCCTGAGACACAGAGGGCTTTTCATCCCCGGTGGACACTGCTTGATTTTTATCACGACTGTGTACTGAGGCGCATACAAGAAGCAATGAAGTCCTCATTAGGGGGAACGGCAGATTTAGATTCGGGCAGTGGCAGTGGGAGGCGGGAGGGCTGAGGTAGAGATTGCCGTGACAAGCAGAAAAGCTCGATCAGATCTCGGGCAGATTAGTGCGGAAATGTCTGGAGTTCACCCAGTGGTCACTCTCACTGGCGACTCCTCAGTGTCGGAATTCAATTTAAGATCAGCAACAGGATAAAAACACAGACTAAAGGAATAGGACATGAAATCTTCAATGTGCACAGCCTTGGCGTCTGCTGTGTGACACATTTTTATCAGCAGTAGTTGCTTCAGATGAAAAGAGTGACTGAGAAGGAGCAAAACAATAGCTTAACGTAAGCCTGGCCACTAATGCCCCCCATCTATTTGGCAGCTCGCCACTCCATCTTTTGTTTGTTTATCTTATTTACATGAACTGTCTGTTGTTTTTGTGTTAGGACGCTGCATGCTTTTATCCTCCAGCGAGAGGAAAAAGGCCTCTTTGTTTGGAGGGCTTTTGTGTGGTGGTGAAAAAGCCCCTCCACTTTTTGCATGTCCAACACAGGAGAACACAAAATGAACATGCTGAAACCTGAATACCGTTCACAGATTTACAGAGCAGTTCATCTTCTTCTCCCACCCCCTTGACCTGGAGATCACGCTGGCGTGCGATTAAATGGCTCGCTCATTTATCAGTGTCTGTTTTTTTCTAATGATCCTGGGTTTTAAAATTCCCTAAATCTGCATGAATAGTTCATCCTCTAGATGCAAACGGCCACGGCCCTCGCCATGAGCGACTGTACATCAGCTGCCAGCAAATTATGGTCAAACCCAGCATTGTATCCCAGAGGTGTTTCACACAGCTCTTACTCTGCAGTGGTTGATTGTGTTGCCTGACCCCCTTTTACACTTCCTTCCTGTGGGACAACACCAGAGATGGTGATGCAAGATGGAAAAACTGTGTTTTTTTTGTAATCGCTGGATTGCTTTCTAATTTCTTTGTTTTTCCCATGGCTCCTTCCAAGGTGCTCCCTCATCACTCCCCTCACACATATCCATCAGCTACTTGTTCTCACCTGCTCGTGGGTCACAGGGATGAGGCGCTGCTTGGAGAGCTCCCTCAGGGTGCCGACGTCCGTCCTCATGTCCAGCTTACAGCCCACCAGCACCACTTTAGCACTGGGACAAAACTCCTGCGTCTCCGCTTGCCACTGTTGAGACATGAACCAGCAGAGACACAGAGCTGCATGAGTGGTTGTATCAAACGGTTACTGGTACAGAGACAACCTCTGGCTTCAATGACACTCGATACCTGAGCTCCAGGGAGATTAAAGTGCTCTAGATAGAAGACATTTGAGCAGTCAAAGAGATGTCAAATATTCATAATAATAATATTACAAACACTCAATCACCAGAGAACTGACATTCACCATAATGTAAGAGGTGAGGGAGCATTTCCTGTTTATACTGTTGGACATTTTATGTTTTTTACCATTAATTTCACAAAACAAATAAGACTTCTTCATGTTAGGATCTAGGACACTGTGTGTTGCTTTCTCTTTTGTATAGGCAAAACATTCAATCAATCAGTTAATTGAAAATATAATCAAGAGACCACTTAATGCTGAAAAGACAGCAGGCAGATGTAGAGCAACAATTTATTTTTTCCTCAGCTGAAAAGCAAGGTTAAATTATCCTCAAATATCAGATTTCCTCAAACGCTAGGTGACATCCTTATATTGCTGGTTTTGTTTGACTCTATAGGACCCAATGACATAGAGGCTACCGTCACTATAACACAAAGAAAAACAACAAATCCTGACAACTGAAAAGCTGGAATGAGACACGATTGGTTGTTCCTGATATGCCCTCATCAACAAATGTATTTAAGGTTCTTCCTCCTGATTAAATATCTCTTTTGAAACTCAGCTGAACCCACAGTCTCTCTCTTCTCTGTGGGTTAATATACAACGGCAGCCGTGTACAGAGTGTCAGGGTGTCCATTCAGCCATCACGTCGAACACAACCTTTGACCTTCCAAGCCCACCCCTATTCTGCCAATAACATCCAATCAAAAGCTTTGATTGTTTAACCCTCTCTCCTACCCCAGCTGTCATCCACAAACCTTGGTGACCCGTTTGTTTCCAGAGGTCAAGAGTCTAATTTGGGATTGCGATTGTGCAACAGGTTTTCCATGTGCACTTCAGTTTCAGAGATTACCAGGGCGACAGCTCGGGGTTAGGGGTCATGGCAACCCCCTGCCAAGGGATTCATGGGAAAACCAAAAGCTTGACGGCAGCCCTGCTTCCCCTGTTGACAGTGAGCACTGAGGCTTGTGAGCTATTTGCGAGGTGTCTCGGTTAGATCTACAAAGTCTGCAGGGGCATTTTAGCAGCTCCCCTCAGACCACTAAACACGTCAACAGGCCGGCCGTGGGAACTGTCAGTTCAAAGGCACATGCACACACATGGCTTCAAGATGAGAGACCACTAGAAGTCATGGGCATATTTTATATGACACACATGTCCGCAAACAAACCTATTAAGTTGGGTGTCTCTACATGTACAATAGGTACTGCCAGCGGCTGCAAAAACACAACCCCACCCAGCCAGTATCACACTTTAACTGCCACCTCGATCAACGTCTGAACCATAGGCCACCTTATAAATGTTAAGTGCCTCCATCTGGCCGACCGCTCTGCATAAAAGCTGGATTTAAAATTTTAAATGCGTACAGAAGGGCAGTTTAAGCGCTCTTGAACGAGGCTGTGCAACAGCTCCTCTTTTGATGTGGCTAATGTGGCTGATTTGCGTCTGAGATATTCCTCTCAAACCCACCCGGGTGCAAAGCCTCTCCATCTCATTCTTCACGCTGACCTTCCATCCCTCAGAGGGACAAAGGTCAAGTGTCCACGGACGTTTTGATGACATAAAGGAACAGGAGGCTCTGACCTCATGAAAATGCAAGCTGCTGCTGCTGAGTGGGTACAAGATGCTGATGTTGGGAAAAACAGATTTTTTTTCCGGTTAGTTCTCAGGCAGATATTAAATGCTGATCCACAGTGTTGAGAAGAGATGAAATAGTAAAAAAAAGAAACACTGACCTTCTTTATGACACTGTCCAAAGTCTCTGGGCGGCTGATGTCAAAACAGACGAGAACCGCATCAGAGTCGGGATATGCCAGCGGCCGCACATTGTCGTAATAAGAGGAACCTGTGGAAGCACAATAACATATGGCATAAGGTCACGGTGTCTTCTGAGAAATTCCTGAGTGCACTTGTGTTTAATCTGAATTAACCCCACGAGGTTCATTCATCCCGACCATATGGCTTGTTCTGCCAATTAGAAACACACTGAAACATCCCTGAAAGTTGATCTAGAGGTCAATAATAGATGGATAGGCCATTAAAGCAGAGGCTGTGACATAAACATGGACACGCTGCAGCTTGAATGCACACACACACACACACACACACACACAGTGAATTATAGTGGGTTGAGGACTGGAGGACTTTTGAACACAATCCATAATCATCTTGAAACAACAGCGAATGCCAGCACAAAGGCCAGGCTAAAGGTTGAGCCCCTGAATTCAGTCGACCCATCCCTCTTCCCGTCCCTCTTGCAAATGCTCCTTGTTTTAAAATCTTCCATTTCTTCCTGGCCATATTAGATTCACATGCATTCACATGCCTCTCCCCCACTCTCACTTTTCATTTCTGCTCCTTGATCAAATTTGGTGCTTCTGTACTTTCACACAAGCCGCTCGGTTACACTGTTCCGCTCTCTTCCAGCTCCCATCGGGAGGCTTGTAAACATATCTGGGCTCTCTCTCTGTGGAAATGTGGTCGTGGCTGTGGGCACCCTCCTTCCTGCCGCCTATGGGAATTGATACAGAACTGAACTCTTAACATTTCAATAGCAACAGCAGCATCCTGGCTGCATACATTTAGTGCCATAAAAACTTAAGAGTAGGGTTAAATCAGCACATTTTATACTAGCATCTGCTAGAAATATGCATAAATCTGTGAATCATGGATGAATGTGCATGCTTTGGTATATAAAGTGACTATTAATTTAGTCCCTTACGGTCACTGGCTGATAATTATAGATCATCTTTATACTTGCTGTTAATGTGCTTCATACAAGACCAGAAACAACGGGCAGGGAGCTTGTTTAAGAGCTGCGTGCCTTTGTCTGGCGGGCTATATGGAGTCTGCACAATGTGGCTACAGCCTGTTTTAGCATCACTATGTTCTCTTTGTTAATGATTGAATGACAAAAGCTGCCTGTAGCCCAATTATTCAGCTGGCTGTCCCATGGTGGTCTGCTCCCTCCCCACTGAGAACAATGCAACAGCCGGCACATTAAAGATTGATGCTTTTTGTTTCTCCGAGTAAGAGGAACAGTTTTGTGTACATTGTGTTTCTCACCAAAATGCACTTTGCCATCAAGGACTAACAAACTTTCTGCTGATCAGATCTCGTTAGATGCTTTGAAACATGCATTGTCTCTGTCAGCTTGCAGTCTTGTTCTTCTTTCCTTGTATTGTGGCATACTGTCCTACTGCCTGTATGCCTCACTGCCCTCTATAGTCAGCACAGATACACAGTGTTGAGCACGCTAAAAGAGCATCATTTATCAAAAGTGCCACAACATTGTGTGCTCAAGCAACTGTTAAACTGCGCCCAACAATTTACAGCGCCAGTTTGCCAGTATGGCTAGAGCAAATACCAGTTCACATGACACTCTCTACTACTGTAGTAAAACATACAGAAGTACTTGCATCTTTTCTTATTACACAGTAGTGCAATAAGATAAGATAAAACTTTATTTATCTCGAGGGAAACTGTTGAGCAGCAGTTGCAATACAAAGTAGGAAATGTAAAAAAGATTGTACAAAAAAAGTACATAGAGTACAGTTAATAAAAAGTTCTTCATGCATGTTTGAGCATTATATAGTGTGTGCATGAAGGGAGAGTTGTTGTCTTGTCTTCTATGAACTTAAACTCCACCCTAAAGCATCTCTGCGTCATGGTCTGTTTGACAGAAAGAAATGAAAAATACACATCATTTTAATCCACATCTTACAGGACATTATAAGGAATTCATGGTCGCCTTCTCTGTTGCTACTGTTTTGTACTGCTGAGAGAGCAGAACACACAAAACACACAAAAAAACCCAATCACATGGATGCCAAGTTAGACAGTCAGCAAAGCACACACTGCACGACAGCAAGCTCTGATTGGTAGCGGTCACACATGAGGTGCTGTAGCTGCTGAAGTTGGTCTTTAGTATGTATCACAGTGCAGCAGACCTGTACCGAGGTTAGAGCTGGAGAAGAAAGAAGCATGTGGGGGTGGAGAGGGGACAGAAGAGATTTAATGACTTTGACGCCAGGGCGAGGGCAAGGTATAGATGAGAGCAGCAACCAGGGAATCAGAGACGAATCCAGATGAAGGGGAGGAGATGTTAAGTGAAGGAAAGTTGAGACAGTGGTGCTTGTTTGACTTAAAGATGTAAGTAGATTGATTTGTCACTCCCAAAGTTCAAAATGATTGGCAGGTCACGGTCACAACAGGCCTCCTGTCACAGCACAGCAATTCAGAGTTCTTCTGCCCTGAGTGACAGGGACGCTAGCGCAGCACTTTTACAAAGTCAGAAAAAAGTCCTCTGAGGGGAGAGGAGACCAAAAAAAAGTGCTGTGTTAAAACAAGCAGAGCCGGCAACAAATAAAAGTCAGTCACCATAACGATCAAGAACATGAGGAGGAGGAGCAGGAGGAGAAAAAGAGTTTTCTCCTAATTGTAAAATACATCACCTCCACCGTCTGAAAGCCACTTGTCCCCCTTCTAGCAAAGAGACATGACCAGAGATAAAAGAGGACGTAGCTGTGCAGGAGAGGGGGTGTGCGTGGGTGGGTGTTTGGGTAGGTAATGAAAGCGCTGGACTCGGCAGGACAGATCAAATAAAGAGGTATGAGAACTCTGGGTTGGCTATTGGAGGAGCTGGCCTGTGCCCATTCACTGTGAGCTGGAACAAAAGGTCAATTGAATTTCAGACAGAGCAGGAGGAGATGGATGGAGCAGGAGGGCAGGGGGGGGGCGTAGCCTGGCAGGAACCACTAAAAACCATCATGCCCGACGAGGAGTGGGAGCCCGCCACAGCGTGCCAAGGACAGGCATAAAACACCCATCGCTAAACCTCCTCGAGCACTGGCATTAGCCTGATTATAGCAGCGGCAAGCTCCCTTAGTAGAGAGTGGATTTCTGCCTTTATTTCCAATGAGCTAATTAGCACTAAGCTGCGCTGGCAATGGCGTGCAGGAGGCTCCACTGAGCGTAGATGACAGAGGTGGGAGGAACAGGTTCCTCATCCTGCCGTCAGTCGAGCTTCAAGGGCCAGAAATATCCCAGAGGACGTTGAGGCGGACAGAAACTCAGTGGAGCGCTAACGTACAGTAATAAGGCTTGAGGCTCTGTGGTGCGACTTCATTTACGCCTCCTGTCAGCCCGACACAATAAGTCTGATTGCGCATCAGCATCTAGCATCTGACAAAGCCTCCCAGTCTGCAGCACATTAATCTGTACCATCACAGCAGGACTTTCTCTCTTCCGCTCTCTGGTTGTTGCATGCTCAAAAAGCAAACCATTATGAAAGAGAGGGAAAGACTAGTCTTTGCCTCGAGGCTCTCTGATGTGTTCATGCACATATGGAGGGGAGTCAACGGCAACTAACAGCCTCATTAGGCCACACAGACACTCTGGAAAACACCCATACACACAGACAAAGGCAGGGTGTAAGAAAACACTGTCTCAAATAAATGAAAACAGTTATTTTGACTGAGCTAGCTGCAACCTTAGAAACACATTCAGCACCCTGTACCCTGCGTCTTTTTTCTCTCCTCCTGCAGCTGTTTTCCTCTTGAAATTCACCTTCAAAGCAAAGCCAAAACATTTCAAGTCGGGGTGGCCGAGTATCGTAGCAACCCGGAGGGATGCAAATGGCTTCATTGTGAGGCCCTGAAAGGAAGTAAGGAGGGGAGAGCAAGAGAGCGGAGGGGATCGCAGAGGCTAATGACTCCGGTGCATTGATCATTAGAGGTCACTAAAAGGAGGAGAAGAAGAGGGCTGGCGCTCCATCCTTGAAAGAGTTTGAGCAGACTTTTCCATCTCTGAATGTCCTGATATGGTTCCTTCTGAATGTGGGCTCTTACTCAAACAGAGCAGAGATAAACAGCAAGCTGGACACACTTTGAGAGGAGGTGGAGTGAGTTTGACCCAGTCTACCAGTCTGCTGTACAAGGAGCTGAGTGTTTTCTGTTGTGAATGTAAGCTGGAGCAAAACTTTCTTTTAAAGTCCCACATCCAGAATTCAATCCAGTAGCATATATGGTGCCACCGACCTTATTACTGTGGCAAACAAATGGTGAACTCACACCCCAGATGGCAAACATCCACGTAGAAGATTGGCATAAAACCAGTGCTTCACAGATGAGACATTCTGACTTATTCCACTAGAGTTTTAGAGTTTTGTCCAGGCATGTTTCATTGATTTATGTGTGATGAAAATCAGTCAGACGGCTGTAGTGTCTCATTGTGAGCTGTGTAATCCATCAGAGTGAAGATAAAGTCTGCATCCATTTCAGTGCTCCATCGTTGCTGCTCAGTAATGCAGTTCATAAAAGAGAAATTTGCCACTTTAATCAGAAGTAAATGTAGTTGATTGAAGTGATAAATTACTCAGTGCTGCTAATATGACCCAAAAAGAGAAGTTCTTCAGCCGCCAAAACATACTTGGTGTACTTGAGTATAACTAAAAATATAATATTCAAATATCTTCCTTTATCTTTTGGTGAATGAACATTTAGCCCTCACATTCTTTTGATATTAAAAATTGGATAAAAATTAGAAGAATGTCATATAAGACCTAAATGTGACAGATATGCACCCAGTGATCAGGTGCACTGTGTCCAAGGTGCAAAGTGTCAGGGTAGCTGGCAGCTGACAGGGATGATCAGGGTTTGTTCAAAACTAGTAGCCTCTGAGTTATTTAGTCATTTATCTGAGCCACTCCTCCATCACAGCGCTGCACCCTGAGGCTTTCTATGCAGTATCTGGTGATTTCAATCATGCCCCCTTAGACTCCACTCTCACAGCCTTTCACCAGTTTATCAACTGCCCCACCAGGAAGAAGAGGACAATAGACCTCCTTTATGCTAACAGTGCCATTCCTCTGGGGAAATTACATCACGACCTCATCCTTCTCCAATCCCAACACAAACTATGGGAACACAACCACACACTCCTTCAAGAAATGGTCTCCTGAGGCAGTGGAGGCTCTCAGGGACTGCTTTCAGTGTACTGACTGCAGTGAGCTGCAGGAACCACACAGTGAGGACATAGAGGGGGGTCACACTCTGCACCATACTACCTGAACTTCTGCATGGACATTGCTGTTCCCACCAGAACCAAGCAACAAGTCCTGGATTACCAGCGATGTCAAAAACCTCCTCAATAAGAAAAAGACCGGGCAGAGCTGAGGCACGAACAGGGAGAACTCAAAACTCTGAGAGGACTCATCTGTGGCGCTGTGAGGATCGTGTTCCTTGTTTTCTCAAACACCTTCAACATGATCCAGCCCCTTCTACTGAGAGACAAGCTGGCAGGTATGGGGGTGGAAACACACCTGGTGACCTGGCTCATAGACTACCTCAGGAGGAGACCACAGTAACAAAGCAGGACAGAGCTGGTCTTTATCTTTTTGCACTGCAGCTCCTAACAGTATTTATACAGCATTGAGAAATTCAGTGTGAATCTATGCAGCTGTTCAGGTAAGCATCTCACAGGAGCAACCATGACTGGAATAGTTTATTTCCTACACTTAACGTTGCATATCAACTCATCAGGAGGTGGCGTAGAAGTACTGATACTCAGTACCAAAGAGCTCTTGAGTCTGAGGAGTGAAGCCAGCTATAAACATGAGTTTATGATCTTCTTCAGTACAACATGATGTTCACTGAGTAAACGATGGTCCCACAGTCTAACAGACCATAAAGAAGGGCATCCTTCAAGATGGGGCGAGCTGGTGAATGACAGGTCACTACCAAAGCATTGTGCTTGTCTTTTAAAAATGAATCCTTCTACAGTGTGTTTTCAGCATTTGAAGTTGATTAACTTTTAGGCTGATGGCCTAAAAATGCCTTGATCAGCATTCGTGTCGTGTAGCTAGTGTTAAAAAAACTAGATGGCACTTCTTATACATAGTGTATAGAATTGGCCCATTTCAGGCACTTCTTCCCTTGATGTAATTTCCAAATTTGATGATCTACAGTCTGTCTGAAATGTTGAATCTGCGAGGTAATATTGCAATTTTCAAATTACACCACACCACACCCTTATATAAGGAGCTTGAGGAAGTGAATCAGTGAGCAAAAAAAATCAACTCAGTCTAGAGAAACAAGCCATTAAAGCCTGTAATGAAGCAACCTCAGCTGGCCTGCGCTCTGGTCTGCAGCTTTTTATCTTGTGCTGCTCTCTCAGTCTGACATATACAGGCTGTACAAGTGTACATACCACACACAGATAAAGCTGTTGATCTGTAATAGAGATGGCTGTGTCAAGTTTTCAAAGGCATTAGCACACAGAGGAGGTGACACCAGGTTAAATGGCCATTAACCTTCCATGTCTGCAGCCTTCACACGGGGGATATTGATCAAAGCTCCCTGCGCGTCCCCTGCAGAGGAAGTGCAGCCTTTGAAGGGCGTCGAGCACCTTCCCAGATCTGCTCTGAGCTCTGCTGCCGAGGACTTTAATGCCCATGTCTGTCGTCCATCCACAGGTCGAAAAGCCACAGCGCTGACAGTAAGACAAGGGGACAGAGCGGCATTACTGTCTGCCTCCTGCTCACCACAGGGTTATATATGGAGATGGAGCAGTGTGTCCACTTTCAGCTCCCCCTCACTCTCAGCCCTCTTTTATACTGCTGGAGAAACAGCTTTGAATTTCATCTCCTGTTGTTTGATCTCTGTGTCTTGTCCAGGGATCTGGTTCCCTGTCTCTCTTAAAAAGAGCACCAATGACTTGACTTTTTCCCTCAAACTGTTTGAGACATGGTGTGGCAGTCTATGTTGATGCACCCATCCAACAACACTTACTTCCTTGATGTGTTTAATTACATACAAACATGACTCAGTTCATGTTTGTGTGAGGAAGCCAAGTAGCTGTGAAGGACTGTTGGCTTGTGTACAGTGAAAGCAGAGAATCTTTAACTGCCTCTGTGTTTCCTCAAGCCTCTCACTCCCAGTCATTGACCACATACCCCAAAATACAATATATTCAAATCAATGCTCACACATCACTGCTTACACAGGCAAAATGATGATTTAGTGACCAGAATGAAACACCATACTTTGACTTTCATTGCTGTAATGTGCACAGTTGAATCTGGCTCAACTTTTTCCTCAATGACACAAACTCAATGCAACCAGCAAAGAACTGTATCACATGCAAGCAAGCACTGATGTGTGCAGATAACCAGATCTAATGAGATGGCAGATCACACCTGATCAGGCTGTATGTGGTGTCGTGAAGTGAAAACACACTTTGAAAGGGTTAAAGCTGCAAGATGAAAACACAAAAAAATGCCAGATTCTGTTGAAGCACTCTGTCTATCACCAGTTTAAGGCACCTCCACATTTTTTCACTCCTCAAACCCAGGTGTTGCCCACTACTCCTGACTCAAACTGAATACTAGCAGGTGGCAATTGTCAAATCCTACACATCCAGTAATTGGTAGATATTTTATTTCATGTATGCATCATAACAACAGCTGATATATTCACCATCCTCCTTCTTACCATGACTCCTTTTAAATGAGGAATACAGACTACTGCAACATTCTGGTATGGAGAGTTATTTACTACAGTCTAGTGCAACTTTTTGGTGACGACATGGCCAATGTAGCTCTGGTTTGTTGTGTCTGGGCCTTAAAACAGAGGGAGTCTCTGTATGTCCCACATTTGATTAGCAGATACAACAAAGTCCGCGAAAGTATTTACTCATGACTAAAGCCACTGGAAAACAGTTTCCAGAAAGTTTTTTGTGAGTTAAGCAACATGCTGCATGTGAGACAGAGAAACGTCTGACTCATAGATAAATATGTTGATCTGTGGACACATTCTTCCTGAAACCAAGAGAGGATGACCAAACAGAAAAAGTAACAGCAGCTGAACTCATGATCATTTACCACTCTGAGCAGCATTCACAATATAAACAGATATAATAAAAAATAAGCAGCTTCCCAGACTTGTACTTTCTGTACATGCGAGGATACTATCCCATAAAGAAATGTGACTTGGTCAGCCTAGTCCTATGAAGTATAGTGTTGATGGGTTGAGCGTTTCTTGAGAAAGCTGCTAGCAGATATACTCAAGGCTGAACACCACTCTGCAGCCGTATATTAAAAAAAGGTTTAAAAGTGTGGTTTCTCTGAGCCTGCAGATTATTAGCAGCACCTTCATTTTGCAAGGACACATTCATTTTAGAGAACCATTTCCAACCACCTTTGAGATCATACAATATGTGTGGGGGTCTGGGTCAATGTTAGACACCCACTCTAGTTCTTTGACTGAGTATTGGTGATTGCCATGGCACAGTGAGTTCTCTGAAAAGCTCCCATCACTCCTCAAAGACTACCATCACTCCACATCTCTGTGTTCAATTTCACCTGTAAAACAGCAGAGATCACATCCTTTATTTCCACTCCTACACATCTTTCAATCTCAGGATTTTCATTAAAATGTGTAATAACACTGACTGCAGCCCCTCTGTCCACAGCTGCCTGCCTGATATGAAAGTGGAATATTCAGGCAGCAGCTACACGGTGTATAAGAGAATAACTTGTGAGTGGAAAGACATCCTCTGCTCCATCAACTCCACTTCCCCCAGTGCATAACCATCCAAACACATCGCTATCATGGTGCTATCTATCCCCCCAGCCCTCTCTGAAACTCCCCAGGGAGGCCGCCAGGGAGACACGGCACTGCTTCAAGTGCAATTTCACTTCCACAAAAGCAGCAGCAGCAGCAGCGAAAAAGAGAGCACACTGGATCTTGTGTATAAATAAAGTCATCCATAAATGATGGGATCTGTCGAGTGTGTGTGAACAGGGGGTGAAGGATAGAGGTGAAAGACGGCCTCCCTCGCTGTATCCCCTTTCGCTTGGATGGGCTGCAGACGGATGCTGAGAGGGTTTTGCTTCTGTGGTTGTAGGTGGGGGGGCAGAGGGACTGAGCGCTAGCTTCAGGAGCAGCAAAACCAGTCAGTGTGGCTGTTTGAAGTGGGCTGATCAAAGCCGGCCCTGCATCGGGTTCGGGTGCACTCAGCAGAGGGAGTGGACCGCGGGAAAACACACAAAGCCACAATTCCCTGGGTGGGTGTCCTCCCGTCTGGGTGAGCGAGGCGTTCACTGTGGCCTGGTTCAGTGCCAGGGAGAGCTAGTATGTGTCTTTTTTTACATTACAATTACAGTCAAAATGTTCTTCCTTCAATTTAATCTGAATCAGTTTTGCTTCTATTAGGAGGTTATGTTTTCACGGTTTCTGACGAAATTTTCAGGATTGGCCAGAAGTGGCCTAACTTAAAGCTGATTAGTTTTTGGTGGTGCCCTTGAATCGGATTCTATCACCACCAAAAATTAATTAGCTTTAAGTTAGGGCACTTCTGACCAACCCTGGCATAACCTCCTTGGCAGGTAATAATAAAAAAAAGTTGCTGCTGCCGCCTTGGCGGAGGTCTGCGCTCTCTGAGTGCTTTTCTACTTTAGTCTGTTATTCTTCTTGTTATTGTTATTCTGCAACTATGGGGCGGCATGCCGTCTTGTAACCGGAGGGTTACCAGTTCGATCCCGGCCTGGAGCGTTTATGAGCAAGGCACTGAACCTTTAACTGATGGATCGTGTTTAGTGCCATCCGTGTGTGAATGGGTGAATGTGATGTATAATAAAATACAGACCATAGAGAGGTGGCACACTGGTGTAGTAGTTAGCAAGAAGGTACCGGGTTCGATTCCCAGCCCGGGGCCTTTCTGTGTGGAGTTTGCATGTTCTCCCCGTGTCTGTGTGGGTTCTCTCTGGTACTCCGGCTTCCTCCCACCATCCAAAAACATGCATAGGGATTAGTTTAATTGGCTGATTTAAATTGACCGTAGGTGTGAATGTGAGTGTGAGTGGTTGTCTGTCTCTATGTGTCCTGTGATCAACTGGAGACTTGTCCAGGGTGTACCCTGCCTTTCACCCTAAGACAGCTGGGATAGGCTCCAGCCCCCCCCTATGACCCTATGAGGATAAGCAGTAGAAAATGGATGGATGAAAGCTGCAACTAACAATTATTTTCATTGTCAATGAATCTGTCAATAAAATTCTTGATTACTCAATAAGTTGTTTGGTTGGTGGAAAATGCGACTCAATGCCTAAGCTGATGTCCTAAAATGTTGTTTTGTCCATAACTCAAATAAACAGTATCTAGTTCACTGTCATAGCAGAGCAGGAAAGACGGCAGAAAATATTTACATTGTGAGAATTTATTTTAATTTTTTGAAATACTCAACCGATACTTCAATAAAATAATTATTAGTAATAATTATTATTTAATAATAATAAATAAGTAATTAATTTACAACTGACCGATTATTTGTGACAACTCTACATTATAAAACACGTCCAGGCCATGTGCCCTTGAAGTGAAGACCTTTTGGATCAATGACTTCCTAGTGAGCCAGTGGATTCCTCTGCATGGCGCTGTGGATCGTGTTCCTTCAGGTCAATGAAGACAGAGGTCACACTATTAAAGCAGGCTTCCTCCACCTCTTAATACAACAGACAAAAGCTCGGTATTAAATCTATAACTAAAAGTGTGACACAGTTGGCTTCAGTGTGTCTGCTCCCAGAGGACCACAGTGGGTCAGGTCCCAAGGGTGACGCCAACAAAGGGGTGGGGGTGGGAAAAGCACAGATGTACACTTCTCCCTGTTTCCAATCTGGTGGACACTTGCTGCTCTTATAACATGCTTTCAGGGCACCCCCATGCTTTTTCTCACTCCCCCACTCTCTTTGCCTACTGGGTGAAGCAGCTGCTGTGCTTTCCAGCCTCAATGTGTTCAGCGCCCCCTTATCAGCCCCATTACGCCTCTGGTCAGCTGAGAAACAATAGGAGAGGTCGCAGGGTCAGAGCTGTTGGAATTCCCATACACAAAGCCATTCAATGACACACATGCCCACACACATGTATACATGCACTCGACATGCACAGACATTTGTCATTTGTCTCTGGTATGAATCTGATCTTTATCTGTATTTAATATGATCTTTTCCAAAATTAATCACTGGTATACATGAACATGGTTAACTCAACAATCCAGTGTCCACATCCAATATGTTTGCACCCCTACTATTAATGTATTTTCATATGTGACCCTTGTTTTACTGTAACCTTAACAAAATAGTTTCATATCTTCACGTTATCCGTTGCTCCTGTCAGTCATAATGTACTGTAGCTCCATCCTCCTCTGTCTGGCATATAATCTTAATCAGTGTTAGTCAAGCACACTATTTCTTCACCACACTCCATGAGACTCCTTTTAATTCTGCCCTGTTAACATTCATCCCCTAATAATAAAGCACCGCTTTGATTATTGCTTTGACACACTAACTATGTGAAAGTCTTACGCAGCCTATCAGCAGCGTGCAGAGCAGTTCAGCAGTGGACATGCTATTTAAGCAGATTATTCACTTTTGCCTGGTGCTCAGCATTAAGCTGACGGGGGGGAGGCTGAGATGTGCCGAAGTGTGTGATGACTCTCGGATCATAGTCGTATTTACAGACTCCTCTGGCAGAGATGAGAGATCAGAAGTTGCCTCCTCCTGGGCCTGCAAGAAGCCCTCGGTTTATTGTTCATCGTTTGGATGCTCAGGACGTTTTGTATGCAGGTGAAAGAGGGCAGAGCTGTGGGTACATGGCTGTGGTGCAGGTGGCAGACTGCATTTCTCTGTGTGTGTGTGTGTGTGTGTGTGTGTGTGTGTGTGTTTCACTGTGTACAGAAGAGCACACTCTGTGTGGTAATTACAGCCTATGTGTTCCTGTCAGTGTAGCTGGCTTTCATGCAGCTCACCCTCTGCTGACTGCTGGTGACCTCAACACGGCGCTTCAGAAGCCACATTGACTAATGGGCTATCAGAGAGAGAACATTGATGAGAGGAGGATAAATAAATAGCACAGAGGATAACAGACAATCCAATCCTGAAAAGTTACTTTACACTCTCCTGCACAATTCTTCTTTTCTGGCTTCTGTTTTGTTGTGTCTTCATCTTCTCTTTACACCAACTGTAACAGACGGGATGCTATTCCCTCTTCAGCTTGTTGACCCTTGCTGTGATAGTCTTAACAATACTGAGCTCTGGGGATGGAGCACAGCTGCTTGCCTGTTCAAGAGCTGCAACAACCAGCCCAGCAGCCAGGACTGCTGGCTGAGTTTCCATTATGTCACAGAGTCAGGGTGCAATGAGGTGCAGCGCTGTGCATGAGACCATCATTATTCAAGAAGTTTAAAGCTGGAGAACTTTAAGGAAGAGGGAAGGAAGAAGAAGAAGAAAAATATTTGGAACGCACTTCTTGTTACCCCCAAATGACTGGAGGAACAAACATGAGGCATGCATACATCTGAATTTGTGTAAGTGCATTTTAGTTATATACATTTATATAATATGGAGCAATTATGCTCCGTGAGCTGTAAATACATTTTAGTTACAGTCTAATGGAAAAAAAACCTGAGCAGTGAACCTTTTAGGTTTTCAACACCCACAAAGTTGAAATTTATTTGCATTTATTACAGTAGTAATGCTCGTTATTGCTGATCATACCAGTGATGAGTTCAAAAGTCACTAAAATCCTTGGTGGTGTGTATTATTTAGAGAACCCTGACACAAAGATTCACACATCCACTTCACCACACGCAGCTCTTGAATGTGTGCTTCATTTCTAAGATGCAAAATGTCTTTGTGGGCTCCAAATGTAATCCACAGGATTATAAGGTGCAGCCCGCCAGAGAGGCTGCAGAGGGATGAGCGTCACGGACGAGTCACATGCCAGTCAAACAGCATTATGACAAACCGTAGCCTACTCTGTGCTCAGGGAAACTTCCATTAAAGGTGTGCAGTGGGTTTTTGTTCACAAACAACAAGACGTTATCTGACATGTCTTCTCATGCTTCAACAGGACAGAGTCTACAGCCATGCTAGCGGCTCTGTGAGCCTGCACTCATTGAGATCAATGCTAATATGCTCAAATGTACACATGCTGATGTAAAAGTGGCAATCCTTAAAATCTGACTTAGAAGTTTAGCAGCCTGGGTTTTTTGTTGATAGATGAATGTTACTTTGTGTACAAACTCAAACAAATCATGATGTCTCAGCCCCTTTTAATAGCATCAAATGTAAAATGTATCAATAAACAGCACTAATATTATAACTTGTGAGTATGGAGAAAGTTTCTAAATTTCATGATCGTATGTTTGTTTAAGGCACAGTTTGTTTAAGTCACAGTATATTTCAACAAACTTGCATTATCTTCTATTTACTCATTACCCAAAACTGTCATGCTGCCGTCGTCCTCCCCCACCCCCTACGCAGAGGAGTGCCTCCCAGCCTGCTATGCATCATCAAAACAGGTTTCGTTTAGGCAGTTATTGCCCTGGGCTGGGTAGGTAAAGACTAGGAACAAGGTTCAGGGCCTATACATATTCAGTCTTGTGAACAGCAGCTGAAAGGATGTCATCATCCTCCCTTCAGGATGGTGACAAAAACAAACAAATGGTATATTTGCTCATTTTCCAACGGGCTGCAAACACCTGAACCCAATCTCATTACTTGGATTATGTTTTAATGAATTAATTAATTGAGTTTAACATTACAGTCGTGTTTCCGAGAGGCCAAATGGACCAACTGTAAGAGCCCAGAGCAAATGATGTTATCTCCTATAATAGGCTACAAAGGTCAGCCTGTCCTGAGCATCCTCCAGCTCCTGGCAGCTGTAGGTTTGAGGGTAAAGAGAGATGCCTGTTAGTTTCACCTCTGATCTGCAATGTGATTTCAGTTTATTCATTGTCTATCAAAGATTAATCAAGTGGAAAGTGTTGAGGAACAGAAAGCTCACTGATTGTTTTTACAGGCCTCTGGGTGTCCTACTGGTCCAGTGCTTTGGGAATGCAGAGTTTAAAGAGCATAAAGACACCAGGAATGTTGGGAAGCTGGTATGAGACACAGCCAGACTGGGACTCTGGTGCTGGGAGTGGTGTTACACACTTGCAGTGTCTTGTTGTTTTCTCCCAAGTAGAGACAGTCACACCTTTGAAAGTCAAGACAGCTTTGTCATAAGAAATGAGCCACAAAACACAGAGCATGGCTTTAAGGAGATCTCAGTGGAGAAAAGTAATTTTAGTCTCTCATAATTTGTGACGTTTTCGAATATTTTTCTGCTCCCTGATGCACCGTTGTGCTGCACAGTCAGTGATAAATTGACGCCAGTTCATGAACGCTTTTATATTTGTTGTTGTGAACGCTGCATGTCAGGCAGGTCTATTGCAGGAAAAAATCCTCCACTGCACAGCAACTGATGCGTTTCATGGTCCCAGCAGCAGCAGCAGCGCTTTATTTGGAAATAAACAGAAAAAAACTGGGTAACTGTAGACCAGCATTGCAGATCAGTCAAAGAAACTCAAATTTCATTGACAGACCTTCTCAGGATAAGAGTGAGGAACAGGGGAGGATGACAGGCAAGGTCAGGGAAGTACAGAGCTAAAAAGCACCACAACGTGAGCAATTAGTAGCAAAGCCTTCATCAAAAGAAGGAAGAAAAACAAGATTCTTGTGGATTGCCACTTGAAAGAAAACTCCGGCATGACTAAACAGAAAGCAAGAGTTCCAGTTTTCATGTGAGAATCAGGTCAGGCATTAGAGAGGCAGCAGGGAGGGGAACAGAAAGAGACGTGAGTGCACTGCTGTACTGTAGGGAAGTTTGGGGAAGCTGGCTGTCATGACTTGGACTTGTAAGAAACAGTACGCACATCTCTTAGCGGGGTATTAGTCAGAGGCCAAGGCTAGAGGGAATCTTTCCCAGGCACCCTAGCCATATCGGGAATAGAGGAAGAGTGCATAAATGCCTCAGGCTGTTTGAAAAAAAAAACATGACTGCCTCACTTCCAATGGGCCCCATGAGCTCTGATGGTAATCACTAATGGCCCTCAGACAAGTTATCACCAAGCCACATTGACATTTTCACCACTTAACAGCTTGGGTTGCTGCACGCACAAAGTAGGCTGTGTTCATACTCCACTAGTAGCTATACCTACAAAACGTCAATGCACAGTAATTCATATCTATTCCATGAAATCAATTTATACATAATCCATGTTATTATGAGCAATGAAGTATGACGAGCTCCAAACGCTGTGTTTGGACAGGTGTGGCAAAAAAACACTCTACTGTAGTGTGACCAGTCTTCATATCAATAATTTATTTGTCACAGAACTTCTGTATTAAAGTTACGACACCTTCGGTTTTTACAATTTATTTCTATGTAGCCTATGTATAAGTGGTTTTCAATCTTTTCCTAAGACTAATTAGTGTTGTTGCCTAACTTAAAGAAGAAGTTTGCCACACCTAACAAAGTTGATCTTTTCCTAAACCTAGTAAGCATTTCTGTTGCTTTAACCTAACCAAGGTGGTTCTTGTGACAGTCGTAAGTAAATGTATAAAAAATGAAGAATAACTTCTCATAAGATATCAAATGAACCACTGTATGAGGACACGTTGAACACAGATACAAAGATTTTCCTCATTGGAATTCCATTCAGTGACTTTGTAATTGACTAAATTCTCCAGATGGCCCGGAGCTAAAAGCAGGGCAGAATACAAAACACAGCTGAAAGTTGCCCTCTGGTTCCCAGAAGCCATTCAACCTCCCTGTTTCTGTTTAATGTGTCCTAAAATACCCATTAATTTAGAGCAGCATTACAAACACACACATATACAAAGACATACAGATTTACACTCTGTAATGTCGTCAATTAGATAAACACCTCACCGTCGTCCTCACCCACACAGCAAGGAACAGACCTTGTGTAAGAACCAGAATTAATGAGACCAAACTATTCAATGGTGTGACAACAAGTACTGGGATCATTTTTAATGGCAAAGCACATCTGACCACAGTGGAGAAATGTGAACCAGGCGAGACGCAAGCTGCTCAAATAGCCATACCTCGATCGATAATGCTCTGTGAACGGAGCCAGACCACAGCAGGCTGACCTCACCAGCAATTAAAAGGAGACAATAGTTTATGTGAGGAAGCTGAAAGCTTGGTGGTTCAAAGAAACACAGCGGTATGTCTGATGAGCATTTCCTCTCAACATAGTGGGTAACGGCAGCTCTGTGGTGCTCGTTTTATTAAAGTTAGAAGAGTAGAAGCTCTTGGTATTGTCCACTCACACATATGGCATTTTTCCACAGGCACGGTACGGTACGGTACGGCACGGCTCTACACAGTTGTAGTGCTTTTCCACTAGTACTAGTACTAGTGGTGGTACTAGGTGGTACCTACTAAAACGCGACGTCAGCCGACTGCCTTCCACTGATTGGCCAAAGAGTGTCGTCATTGGAAGCGTCATTGGATGCGAGACGTCCGATTGGACTGTAGAAGCCAACAACAACTCGACTCCGCCATTTTTAAAACCGGCAACTGCTTCGCTATTTTTACACTTCCTGGAGTCTTCTCTGTCTCTTTTTTTTGCTTTGTGCGTGACAAAAAGTCACAAAGTGAGCAACAAATACATGATCGTTTCCTTGTCCTCCATTGTTTCTGTTGTTCTTCTTCTTCCCAGTTTTCTGTCGCATGCAAATGAAGTTACAGCAGTTTCATGCTGCCATATGACGACCCCGCCCACACCAAGGAGTTACTCAGTTGTAATGGAAAAGCAACAAAACTGGGTCGTACCGTGCCGTACCGTTACTGTGTAGTGGAAAAGCGCCAATAGTGAATTCACAGGTCAAAGTTTAGTCCAGATGAACTCCAAGCCGAAGCATGTCACTCCCTCTGTGTGTAAATCCAGTGATTGCATTGAAATGACAGTGTAGTCTACGTGACACGCAGGTATATGCCGTATTCCCAAAATGTCCCAAATTGCCGTATAACTACTACAAATGCACAGAGATACATATCAGCAGAGATTCTAGGAGAATCAGTAATAAAGTCACAGTCACATACATATTTTATTTACAATGTATTGGTAACACCAAAGCAAACACCAATATTTTTTACAGTCTGTCAAGGGAAAACAGAGACAGATCGCAGACAGGAACTAAAGTATCGAATAGCCTTGTGAAATGCAAGTCAAATATATTCAACTTGCTCAAAAAATTCATTTAATTCATTTAGTAATTATGTCTGGGCTGTATTTCCACAGAGCATACTGCAAGGTGTTGGTTTGTGTTCACTATTATCCGAGAAGAACATCTGTTATTTTCTCTCTTTAGAGGAGCTTTAAAGACTGTAAGCAACCCATGTTCTTCTCTTCTATCTCCCTCACAAATTATATAAATCATAAAATAGTATTTTCCGCTGCTTTTATCCTCAATATAAAGGCGAATTGCTTCACTTTCCGAGGGGGTGCATTTCACAGCAGGGGTGCACAATACGCATCAGGACTGCAAGGGCTCGAGGGGTCTCCGTAGCTACGGAGTCGCATAACGTATTACGCAGTCGGAGAATATTCCAGCCTTAAGGTTGTCTTGGAAACATTTCTCACCATCCCCCCTCTCTGTTTAGAAAAATGGTTCAGTCCAGCTGCTCCATCAGACAGCCTGCAGAGAGCTAACTTTTCACAGACAGAGAGGAGGAAGAGATGGCAGGATGCCTCAAAAGTCAGGGAGGAAAAAACGAAAAGACTCAGACAGGAGAAAGAAGTGAAGGGTTGACAGTATGTTACCAGTTCTTTCATAGGCAAGGTGGGTCACTAGAAAAACCAGACTACACCGCTGAGAAATGAGCTGATTTCACTCTGTACAAATGATGTGACAGTGCCTAAGAGCCTAGACCCAGAACTGCTGCTAGTTTACAAGACAGAAATGACAAACACAAACCTAGAAAGGGGAGATGAAGGAAGAGAGAGCCAATAACAAAATGTATGTAAAATAAAAATGATAGATGTGTTATTTCCTTCACATGAAAGCCTTTTTCATCGAAGTGCAAGCTAATTATTTTTCTTGTTGAGAGAAAATATGAACATCTGTGTTTGCTTCGAATCAATGAATAATGGCATATCACAAAAAGGTCCTCTGAACACACACACACACACACACCCACACACACACTAGCCCTGTGGGTTGGGTGACGTTGTGTTTGTTGTGGGGTGGGCGGCTCCCGGCTGAAGATTAAAGACCAACACTGCCGAAAGGTGGTTTAGGGGTTTTAAAGATGGACAGAAGCGCAACATTCCCACTACATCATTAGGCTCAGAGATAAGGAACTCTTCCCAGTTGTGGCCCCAGGCCCCAGAGGCCCTCGACCCCTGACTGACAGACTCAAGCAGATTTACTCCCCAGGGTTGACATAAGGTCCAAGGAAAAACAACATTCTTTCACTGATTGACCGTGGAGCAAAAATACTCCCATCATCTGTCCTGGAGGATAGCTTCCCGTTTGGGAATGTTTATGGTAAAAGAAGGTCCCATAATATCCAGTCCTGTGACTGTCCAGCCATGTCGCTGGTCAGATAGATGACAAGAGCCTAATGAGACACAGATCTCAGAGCAGTTGATCCATCCAAGCTGACAGCACTGGGTTGAAAGTAGACACTGATATCACTGGTGCCTGATAGCCAAACTTCTTCCTCAGCGAGACGCATGAAGCCCAATAATTGACCAGACAAAGTAAGCATGAAAGTCCCCTTCTGACGCCACAGCACTGCTTGACCCTGACGTCACCAGTAGCTGTCAGCCTGTTTTCAATTAGACATTCATAATGGTGTGGGACGTTTATTCAGAGTAGAAAACGCTCCTGAAGCAACATTTAAAAAAAAAACAGAAAGTCTCAGTTGGAACCTTGATGAAAGAATTTCCTTGAGGGTTAAAATACATGTTGGGCATCATTTTCACCGGACAAACGCAGAAGCTTTAAACCCAACCTTGTAGTTCTTTCCTAAATTTAACTATTTTGTTGCATTACTATCTAGTTACATTACTATCTGATCACAAACTATGATCTTTTTTTTACTTGAACCAAGTAGTTTTGCTGCTGAACCAATTGTTTTACCATGTTAATACATACATTTATATATTCAAGGTTAATATATTAACAGAACTTCAGCCTTCATTGTAGCCGTGGTTTGCAGAATGCAGATTTTTTTTCATGCTGAATGACCAAGAAACTGATCATATTTCTGTGACAACAGTGCTTTTGTGTGATCCTTTGTGGACAACATCTATTTTACAGATATGACAGTTAAATCAACTTAATTGTTTTTTTTTTTTTTTGTAGTCCAATACTATTTTTTGTATACAACCACTAAATCAGTCCTCAGTCAAGCAGTTATATGTCCCCTCCAGGCCCATCCTGTCTCAAATATCCAAAACCTCACCCCTTCCTCCCCCGGCAGTTGCCTGAACCTGAGGAAAGAGCATGAGAAGAGCCAGCCACCCATCGGCAGCATGGGAAGGAATGCAAAAGCAAGGCGCCGAAGAGACATGGCTGGCACTGAAGTTCTGAGCAAAGACAACAACCAGAAATAGCAGATGCACCAAGCTAAAAACAAAAGACAACCGTCTGAAGTTGGCAAGGTCAAAGCAATCTGTCAAAGTGCTGAAGCTGGAGAGGGGAGTTGGAGGCAGTCCTCCCACGGTGGCAGCCAGGGGACAGACACCGTGGCAGGGCTGGAGGGGATTGATTTGATGTCAGCCTGGAAGACAGACAGTGCAGACAACAGATATGAAATTGTCTTACCTGACGTGTCCCACATATTCAGCTCAATCCGGTGTTTGTCTATCTCGAAACTGGCTGTGTAGTTCTCAAACACCGTGGGCACGTAGTTCTGGAAATAAAAGGGATTTATTTTCGTTATCCAGTTAATACGGGACAAGATATAAGCCTGTGTTTACACAGCCACAGGCTTCAGGAGACTGGTGGGGGAAATATCTGATTTGGAAATGATGCAGCAGATAAAGTATAGTGGCAGTCACATTTCACAGCAAAGCAGTGCCTTTGGGGATATTTTAGAAATGTTACAGCAGTCAGATACAATGCCTTAAAGTTTTTTGGGCTGCAGACACAATAAAAGTCCATTTAGACATAACAGGTCCCTCTTTAGGCAGGTGGATGTGAAGAGCTGAACTTCAACTATTACAGCTATTTAACGCAGCACAGTGGATGAGTGAGGAATTCAGTCACTCCTTGTCTCATTTCTCTTCACATTCATAAAATAAAAAGTCTTTTGGACAGACTCACCTCTGGATAGCAGTCCTTGGCAAAAACGTGCAGGAGCGCTGTTTTCCCACACTGCGTGTCCCCGACCACCACGATCTTACAGCGGCTGCCTATGCTGTCCATGGTTTGTCCGTCAGATGTCTGATTGCATCCAGCATCCAGCATGAGAAGCGCAGCGGAGCGGAGGACAGGGGAAGAAATGCCAGCAAATACATGCGCTGAGCCGGTGCGCTCTATCCAGCAGCTCCGCTCCTTCCTGCGCGCTGCTCCACGGTCTGTGTCTATGGATGACTGCTGAGCTCCACAGCAAACACAGCCCTCCTGGAAACTCCTGACCACGCCTTCCTAATTCACGTGTGAATCACATCACTCAGCTGTGATAGGCTGCTCTGATGGGAAATACACAGTTCATGGAAGAGAGATGGAAGGCTAATGGGAGGTTTTTGGAGACCATCCTGACTCCTGTTCTGTCCACATGTGTCCAGATGGGTTTGCACCTTACACCCTGAAGAAAGGGTCCCTATTAATACTAGTAGACCAGGTATTAGAGCTTCAAACATGACTTCACAAAGAACACTATATATTAACCAGGTCCCTCATTTATCCATAATGCTATGAATAAACATCACAAGAGCACAGCAGAATGACCTCATGGGTAGCTCCAGGGTTTAGCTGTACATAAATACCGTGTGATATTATCTTATATTTGGATATCACAATAGAAGTGCTGTCAGTTCAATAATTGCCTTTACCTACTTATAGCAACATCACTGAGTAATCTAAAATCTCACTGTGTAAATATTTTGTGAAAGCACCAATAGTCAGCCCTACAATATCATCATTTTAGATTCTCTCCATATCGCCCAGCCCCAGGTGGCACTCAGTCACTTTCAGGTGTTTTATATCCCTAAAAGAAGCTTGTCAGAGGTTGCACCCAGCAGAGAGAAAAACAAATAACGCAGCATTGCACTAATTTCACAGTGAAACCAGTTACTGCTTTATACTGGGAAGAGATCCCAGTTGAAATTAGTGGCTTCATCTCTGTGATTTATTCTTCTCTTCATAATGTCGTCATTGCAGTCTTGGATGCTGTGATAAATATCTGCTCTGCAGGAGGGATGATGGAAAGCAATTAATTTAAATCCAGTGTGTCCTCCTTTTAAGTGGCAACACAGACTGTTTACCATGCTGGAAAAGGACTTGTCTTCCTCATTATTTGTCAGGAAACAGTGTCTGTTTGTCCAGTGATGATCGCAGACTAAAGCATAATTACTGTGCACATCATGCCTCTGGATTTAGTGCCAGCATGACCTCTTAATGGAGATCCAATAAATGCAGTGCACATAGATAAAATAGTCCATCAAATTAAGTAGTTAGAGGTGACTGGGCTGCCTCAGGGCCTCATCGCCTTGCATTTAGTTGATGTTCCTTGTAAGTGTATTGGTTTTGTGAATGGGATAATTAAATGACGCGGCAGCATGTGTCAGGACAGGTCAGTACTGAGTCTGCTGGATCCCTGCACACCAACACTGACACCTTCTGGCCTAGAGCTGCTATTACATCATGTTCCGTCCACAAGCACAATCAATCATATTGATGGAACAACAGGGTGATAAGGACTACAATAAATTCCAGGCCAGTATAATACCATACAAGCATGGCAAGCAAGCAAGCTGTTTTTGTATTGTACACTGTATGTTGCACTGGTTGTTTGTGTACTGTTCTCGCTCTGGTTCCAAACTGTGTTTCGGGGATTGAAGAATAAACCATACCATACCATAAGTGACTCCTCATATTATTTTTGTTCCTCTGGTTTGTGGCGATAGAAGGACTTGTTACTAATCTATCACTGCTGAATAACAGCTCTGCATAGGAAATTAAAATTAGAGGGGTAGGATCAGTAAAAAATCAAGTAGACTAGGTCAGTGGTTTTCAAAGTGGAGTCCAGGGATGCACAGGGGTCCTTGAGATGGATCCAGGGTAATTAATTAATTAATTAATTAGGAGTAATTAAGTTTCACTATAATTCCAGCAGCATGTGTAATATAATTTTTACCTAATGTTTTCAATATCATTTCCAAATATTATTTTTCAGTATCCAGAATATTACTTTTCTGTGTTGGTTTACTTATTTGACTAATTGTTTCTTACTTTAATTATTATTCCATTATGCTCTGATGTTAATGTTACTGCTTATACACTTTATATTTATTACTACTCATTACTAACTGTGTTTATTATTGTTATGTATTTTTTTTATTATATATGTAATTTTGAGCAATTTCTGGCAAATGTTATGTCTCTTAGTCTCTCTCAGACTCTTTTGGTCATGGGTTTGACATGCTTTCCATAATAAAACATTTGAGACACATTTCAACATGTGCTGAAATGTGTCTAGTCTGTGGTGACTCACACCAAAATAGTGGCACCCAACAACATGAAAAATGCTTTGTCTTTATTCTAATCGCAACTAACACATCAACAATGACAGTCCTAGTTTTTACAAACGTTAATTAATCACTGCTGCACCACCCTGTCAGCCCGCTAAGTGACACAAGTCAAACACACCCAACAGGTGCATGCTGAGCCTGGCTAACAGGCTGAATGCTGACATGCTCATGCTGGAGTAACTTCTGTGTTACTGAGGAACTCATATCAGGGCCGTGCTTTGAATATGCATGAGGAGAGGAAACTAACAGAGGAGATGTACAGATGCAGCTCTCTTTTGCTGTTTTGTTGAATAGTTTGGTGTTGATGCTGTGGTGATTATACTGTTATACTGATTATGCTGCTTATTATTATTATTATTATTGTTATTATTATTATTATTATTATTGTGATTGAGAAGGGTAGTAAAAGTTTTAGAGGTGTATATCTTAAAGTTATAGTCCGTCATTCTGTTCAGAAACACTTTTTGTTATACTGGGTGAAATGGTCCTTCCACCCTGAAAGCATCAATACATTATGTGTTCAGAAAACGGAAGGAAATGAATCAGACCTCTGTGGCTACAGGACTGTAAGAACTCTGACCAATCAACTGACACTCAGAGCGAGATGAGAGAACCAATCATGTCTCATCCTGCTCACATCCTCCTCCTGTTTCTGTATCCAGCACACTCCTCTGCAGAAATACAGAGTTAACAGGAGAATCTGTTCTGTAGGAAACAATGACAGAGAAAATGCAGCCAAAAATATCACTTCCAGCGTTACTTCTGACAGCTCACCCTGCTAAACAAAGAGAAGAAAGAGGGAGGCAGAAAAGACTGAAAGACAAAACTCTGGATAAAGATACGAGGACAAACCAGAGTGAACATCAGTGGAGACACTGAGACATCTGAAGGGACTGAAAAGTGATGAAGAAGTTTCTGTCTTTCTGTTGGACAGTGAATTATTAGTTTAGCTTCAGGAGGAGTTATTATTTTCATGAAATATGTCATGTTTGCTAACTTAGCTACTGTTGTAGCATGTATTAGCCTGATGCTAACATTAGCTTTTCTGTGGGTGTAAGTTGGTCGTAGGTGTGGCTTGTATTGAAGAGGTTATAGGATATGACATTTTGATCATATTACACAGTCATAGTCTCCAGTGTCTGCATTATAAAGATGCTCACAGACTCCAGCAGACTGTGAGAGGAGCAGATCTGGATGTCCGTTCAGCTCAAAGCTTCCATAGTGGAGCGCTCTGCCGCTAGCTGTTTCCTGTGAAATTTCTGTGAATCATAAGATCACATTTAAAGCAGGTCGATGTGAAAAATAGATGCCGAGCAGTGTTTTGTGTGACAACAGTGTGGAGCGGAGACTGCGTAGCTGCAAAATTTGAACTTGATATATTGGCTTTGAGGGCAGCACGGTGGTTTAGTGGTTAGCACTGTCGCCTCACAGCAAGAAGGTACCAGGTTCAATTCCCGGCCCAGGTCTGTGTGGAGTTTGCATGTTCTCCTCATGTCTGTGTGGGTTCTCTCTGGTACTCCGGCTTCCTCCCACCATCCAAAAACATGCATAGGGATTAGGTTCATTGGCTAATTTAAATTGACCGTAGGTGTGAATGTGAGTGTGAGTGGTTGTCTGTCTCTATGTGTCCTGTGATGAACTGGAGACTTGTCCAGGGTGTACCCTGTCTTTCACCATAAGACAACTGCGATAGACTCCAGCCCCCCCCATGACCCTATGAGAGGATAAGAGGTAGAAAATGGATGGATGGATGTTGGCTTTGAACAGGATGTTTTCCTGTGGTGATGTAGCATAATGGCTCTCCTCTCCCCAGGGCCGCTCCTGACCAAATTTGGGCCCCAAACAAAATTTTTTTGGAGGCCCTACCCCCCTATATAAAAAGTGACAGGTTCTTGTCCCACTTTAAGCTTCACGTAGGACACAGTGACAGTAGTGCAGTGCAGATTGTGTCCATTAAACACACCTGTTCTCCTGATGAAATGTCTGAATAATTTAATTTACAGTGGTTCTCCAAACATGATCAATCAGCCTCAGCCATAATTGTCACCCTGATTTCATCAGGAATCCTCCTGTACTTAGCCTCTTCTTCCTCTTCCTCTTCCTCACTCCTCTTCCACTAGGCTGACCTTCCATTTCTGTGTCACAGTATTGTAGAAATGGTACACACTATGTCCTGAGTGGGTCATATATGAAAATATGGGTTTATGTCAGATTCAGCTCTGAGCTTTTCATTTCTTCAACTAATGCTTCACACAGTCCACCTCATCAGTGAAAGGTTAATTTGAGAGAAATTGTTCAATTTAGGAGTCATTTTCATGAAAAAACAATTAAAAAAAGTATAAAATTTGCTTGACATTTTGACAACCAGTTCAACTATCAGTTTTATAGGGAATGACTACTCAGCATTCACAAGTATAGTTCATTTTGACTGACATGACAGAAGCAAATGATAATATTATAAAATACCAGAGTTGTATAAAAGCATCTGATGCATGTCTAAAGGCATTTGCAGTTTGTTGGAAGGAATGAAAAACTGCTACTATGATGTGCACTAATGACTAAATGTAGTGGAGGTTGAACTAACTGTTGTGCAAATGTAAAGAGTGATGTGAGAAATGCACCAAAGCCACTGAGAAAAACTGTAACAAGACATTTAATAGATGTTAATCAGGGCTGCAGTCTAGACAGAGACTGCAGACAGAGATTCCTCTAATGAGTAGCAGCTCAGGTAAACTGTGCCACAAAGTTTGATTTCAACAACATCTCTGCCTGCTTTACTCCCGACTCATGATGTCTTCTGGACGACATGACAACTCCTCACTCGCTCTGTAAGTGCGTGCCGTACTTCCTTTCTGTTTGGTCAGATGTTGAGTGCTGTCAATCATTGCAGCTGATTACATCTCTCTTCTCTCCCTCCTCGAGCTAATTTGATGCTGTACGTGCACCATGTCTCACGGCAGCGCATATGTGCATGCACAAATGTGTCCTCTTGTGCAAAATGTGGCCCCTCGTGGAGGATGAGGCCCTACGCGGAGTGCATGTTCTGCGTTTAGGAACCGGTGGCACTGCCTCTCCCTGCCGAATCCTACTGTCAGAAGTTCAAGTTTGAGGGGGCGTGGCTTTAGACAGAGCACTGACGGGAGGGGGAGGAGCTTAGAGGAGGCTGAGAGGAGGTACCACTTTCAAATCTTGCTGGCTCTCTGACATGACAGACTAAATCTTTAAAGTCTGGGCATGGTAATGCTTTGGGTCAGGGAGAAAATCAGCAGAACAGCAGGTGGCAGTATGTAGTCATTACTAAAGCAGGCTTTCATATATTTTTTACATTAATGATTAAATGCAATTGTTGTGCAGTGTTGTGTTACTGCATATTATTATGTGCTGAGAGATGCTTTGATGGATATTCTACTCAACCAATAACCTCATTACACCTGTTGGAGCTATATAGCTTTGTGATATTTAATAGTTAGTTTGGGTTTTGAAGTATACACTTTAGCTTCATTATAGAATAAGCATCAGTATTTTAGAATATTTGAGTGATTAATGCTTTTATTTTGAAGGTACTGGGTAGCCGGGTGCACTGGGTGAATGTATATGTAGAGGGTGGAAGGAAAAAAAACTGAAGCATATTACGGCCTAAGGTTGAACTGTTAAGGAGCCAGCATGCAGTGATTTCTGGCTTTGTATATCTGCCAAAAAGAGTACAGAAAATAACTTCCTCCAACCAGCATTTCAATTTTATGCAGCATATAAACTATAGCACCATCTGTACACCACAACTCCTTTCACACAGAACACATCCACTGCACCACTGCACTCTTCTTATTTTTAAATTACTTCAAATGTCTTTGGCACCACAATGACTTTTCACTGCAATGAGCAGTGTATTTCTGCATTCAAGTACACAGGAGCTAAATGAGGTTTCTCACTGACAAAATAAACCACAAACAGACTAACCAATAACAAGAACAAAAAACTGTGAAGCAGAATTACTAAACAGGACAACAAAGACAGAGCAAATAATACTTGGCATGTTCACAGAACAGATGAGGCAGAACAAGAAGCTGATTACAGATATTATGTCTAAGAAGACTCAGCAGTATTCATTTTTGTCCATAAAGCATGTCCTTTTAAAGAGCAAGTGATGTGGATGGATGGGTTCTGTGTGTGGGTCCTTCATGAAAAGAGGCATAATTAGACAACATAGGTGAAAACACTCATATTGATGAACCACAGGTTGTAACCATCCATCCATCCATCTACCGCTTATCCTCATAGGGTCATGGGGGGTCTGGAGCCTATCCCAGCTGTCTTAGGGTGAAAGACAGGGTACACCCTGGACAAGTCTCCAGTTCATCACAGGACACATAGAGACAGACAACCACACACACTCACATTCACACCTACGGTCAATTTAAATTAGCCAATTAACCTAATCCACATGCATGTTTTTGGATGGTGGGAGGAAGCCAGAGTACCAGAGAGAACCCACACAGACACGAGGAGAACATGCAAACTCCATACAGAAAGACACGGGGCCCGGGATTCAAACCCGGTACCTTCTTGCTGTGAGAACCGACAGTGCTAACCACTACACCACCGTGTAGTGGTTAGCACTGTCGCCACCGCCACCACTGTGTGCCACAAAATATCTAAAATATTGACTGGGTGATGAATGCTTGCAGACCCCACAATATGTTGGAAAATATTGAACGGTAAGCCCTGTATCGTGATACATATCATACTGATGGATTCACAGCTCCAATAATAAATAGTGGGAAGCTCCACTATGGCCAGAGACAGTATAGTGCTTCTTATACATTAAGGTTAAAGTCCCAGGGGCTGGACTTCCAATGTGATTGTAATAAAATCTTAGGCTTCTTATGATAATCAAACAAAAAATAATGTATCTATGCAACATGTAGTTTGTTTCCAGTCTTTTTAAACCTTAAGTGTGGGAACCACTGGTTTAGCAAAGCAGCAGCATTAAAAATGAGGATAACATTTAGGCACCATAATACTTTCAGTAAGAAGCAGGTAAGTCACCTTAGTTAATGAGTTTGTATTTCAGACACACATCCTCAGAGACCGTCCAGACTCCCTGCAGACTCTATTTACCTGGCAGAGTGGTGACACAGTATTTCATCCAGGCCAAATTACACCGCTGAGCACTATTATGCATGCAGTAACCTACTTAGACAATAGAGGAGGTCTCCAACTACACCAGATGTCCAAGGCAGTACATCACTGTTCCTGCTCCTTTAACTGCAGCCATTTTCCACGATGGAAAGATTTTCAAACCCTTTTTAACAGTTGGAACATCTTCTTGGCCTCACAGTTCAATTCATAGAAGGTTTTCTGCATTATGCTTCTCTTCTAATCCTTTTTTACTCCAACATGCAGTCCAAGTCATTTTCCTGACTGTGCTTTGGAGGGACATTACCATACTGGCCCTGTCAGAGCTAATGAGGAGAGGAGCACCCACAGCATACTGATGTACGTCCAGAGTGGAGCTGCGGTTGGTGGTGGAGAACAGACAGCCTTGTAACATTTTGTCTCTGTCAAAGCGGCTGATCAATAATGCCTGCATCCTACATCATTAAGCCCCTGTGGGATATTGATCGGGACACTGCTGACTGTGGCCCCAGAAGTGCTGAGTGGCACTTTACGGCCACAAGGTGTCTCACCACCCCTCTGGTGTGGTCATGTCTCTGAGTGGACACTGGGCTGGTCTCTCAGCTCTGGAGACACACTGCTGGAAAAATGTGAAATCTGGTTTCATCTGTTTCTTTTTTGTGACATGATACACTGCATGTGTGATCCCAAAACTATGTTTCTGGCACAGGAGCCACTTGGACTTTTTTTCCAAATGTGAATAGGTTTCAACAGGGAGGTCATCTCGCCCCATGGCTCCAGCTCCCTGTAGCTGGATAATACAAAGCAGGTTGTATCATTTAATCAAAACTTAGAGTGACCTCAACTAAAACTCATATTTTTCTGATCTGCCAAAGCAGGGAAGTTGCAACAATGAGCCATACGCAGGCCCAAAGTTCCTGCAAATCCTACTGTAGAATAGGCAGCATAAACAGACATTTCCTCCAGCTCCTACCGTTCAGTGTGCTAAACAGATTAACACATGATAAGCAAATGAATTAATTGGGCATTTAACTTAAACTCATATGAGGAGCAGAGGTGAACCATGTTGTGAAGCTATGTCACAGCTCAAAAATGAGACATCAGTATAGTTTTTTGTCTCTTAAGAATTCATTCACTCTCAATAATTAAACATAATTCTGTGGAGTAATCAACAGATTTGAAAGAGCTTCCATTTAATTTGCCTTAAAGCTATAATGGACATTTTTTTGCTAAATCACTCCTCTGCTTGATGTATAGGCTTATTTTAGAGCCCTACCCAGACAGATCAACCCACCCAATCACAGACGCCAATCCCCGGGTTTCATCAGCTCTCCGTGTTTTCCAGCCTGCCTCTGTCTCGTCCCACTCACACTCTCTGTCAGAGCGCGTCGTTGACAGCCACTGGCCACTGATCAGCCCACTTTGTCGGGGTTTGTGTCTCCATGCTCGACTGCTAAAAAGAAGCGCTCTGACCCTCGCGTTTTCCTTTTACTCTCAAAGAAAAACACACGCAACGAAACCACCAGCCCGTCCACGGCGACGAAAGCGCAAGAAGTGGGAGGAAAAAAGCCTTTTAAGTGATTTTCAAGACTCATCACTGTCTCTCAGCTCCCTGCACAATGTCTGGAGAGGACGCACCTGCCGAGCAGCAAAACGCCGTGGACCAGAAGCAGGAGACCAAACCCGCCGAGGAGCCCAAAGCCGAGCCGCCCAAGACGGAGCCCGCTGCTGCAGCCGCCGAGGTGACGGCGACCACCGAGAAGGTCCCCGAGGAGGAGACGTTCACCTACCGCGCTCTGGTGCTCACCGGCTACGGGGGCTATGATAAGGTGAAGCTGCAGGTGAAGAAGGGCAAACCTGCGCTCAAGGCTGGTGAGGTGCTGGTGCGGGTCAAGGCGTGCGGGCTGAACTTCGCGGACCTGATGGCTCGACAGGGGCTGTACGACCGGCTGCCATCCCCTCCAGTCACCCCAGGGATGGAGTGCTCCGGGGTGGTGGAGGCTGTGGGGGAAGAAGTGACGGACAGAAAAGTAAGCACACATGCATCTCAGCTGTTTTTTTTTTTCTTGCCGCTTGTGAGTCTTGTTTCATTGTGATGATGAATGTTTGCATCGGTGCTGAACTACATCTGGATATGGGCGTGTCAGGCTTTGCTCGCTGCTCAAAACTGGTGCAGTTTCATGAATTAATGCATTTAAAGCAGATTTCTTCTGGGAATTAACACAATAATAAGGTTAATATAATAATGGATGTGTGTTTGAGCTGTGATCGGTGCTTATCCAGCCATTCTCTCGTGCGTAAAGACGCAGAACTCGTTATCTCTAAGTGGATGAAGTCTGCTCGTGTGTTCACATTGTGGTGCATCTCTTGTATCTCTTGAAGCCCAAACGTGTGTAAATGACACGAGTTGAGCACAATGAAGTCAGCAGCAGGCGTCGCCCCTCTTGTCTCCAGCTCCCACATCGCGCTGAGCTGCGCGCACTCAGACTGAGCAGCTGAGTGGATCCATTGTTCTCGTGTTGTGTCTTGTTGTAATGTTAAAGGATAAAATGAACACGCACAAATCCGCGGCATACTTCCCCTCCTTTCAAGCTCCTACGCCGCGCTGCGCTTTGACGCGTGCCAAGGCGCGCAGAGCTGCGTCAAGTTAGTCAGAGATAGCGACAGCAAGACCGGAAATTGGACCGCTTTGCCTTCAAAATTAAAGCTCTGAAACCGTCACCCGATAGTCTTCTTTTGCCGTTTTGTGCTTACAAAGGAATTGAAAATGTGCGCAACCGAGTGGAAATAAGAAGAAGTGATGAATATAAAAGTGCTCTGTGTGCAACATGTTGGTCGTATGCAGTGCACGTGTCTGCTATAGGTCTTCATCCTGCTCAGGCCTTTATGCCTCTGATGCAACTGTGAAAGTCACGTTTTGGAAGAAAAAAAAAATCCGTTCCAGTTAGTTTCTTTTCCATGTTTGCTTGCAGAATGTGAATTAATGCGTGACTTTATTGTGGAAACAATGACAAGATGCTATCGTTGTTAATATGGCTGACTTGACACCGGTGGCGGAGACCAGAGTCACCGACGCCTTTTGTTACCGAGAGAGACTGTGGCGCATAGGACTCACCGAGCAGAAAGGGCGAGGCGCGGCCCGACACATCGCGCTGAGCACCAGGATCACTCAGCTTGTTTGTCAACACAGAGAAGCTGCTGGCTGTTCTGTGGTCACAACATATTTACAGTCATAAATGTAATATTAAAGTTCAAAGAGGCAATGAAGCAATGATAATTGAAACAACAGCTTCCTTTAATGTTCAGCCACAATCACTGACTGAAAGAGACACTGGTGATGAGTCACAGGCCTATATGTCTGTCTCCTGGTTGCATGGCATCACCAAGGCAACGCCTTTCGAGAGGCAATTAATGCACAAAGAAATGTTACACAGTGGTGACTCACGCTATTTGTTGTAAGATCACCACAAAATCTCACATCGAGACAGCCAGCTGCTATCCATGTGCATCGACCGACATCCTTATGGATGGAGAGTAATGGGAATATGACGGGCGAGTTCAGCCGATAGCAGCCAGACGTCATGGAGGATTAAGACCCCTCTTTTCTAAGTTTCTAATAGCTATTTTCCACATTGTCAGTGATGATGCATATTGGATTTAAAGGTCACACACATTATACACATGTACACAAATGCACATTTTGTCACCAAGGCCTCCCACAATCCTCCTCGCGGTCTGTATAGCTTCTAGAATTAAGAGCCAATCTTCCTAATGGCTGGAGATCTCTGAGATCTTTTGGCAGTCAACTCGAGGGGAATGTGCTGACTCTGACGGCACTGATTTTTGGGAGGCTCATCGCTCACTGCATCACTCTCTATCTGCCTCTGTTTCTCTCTCTCTCTCTCTCTCACACACACACACACACACACACACACAAAGACATGATAATGGGTGTGTCTTGACAGTTTGCTCAGCATACCGTGCTCACAAAGCTATGCACACATTTGTGCCATTTAATTAGATAATGTAACATAAACATTGGTTGCTTAAGTAAAGTGTGATTGATTTTTATTGGATTCCCTTGATGTAAGTGCCTGCTTTCCCACACAGACATAAGAGGCACCTGAGATGCTTTTGTTAAACAAGGAAAGCATGTTTGTGTTTGTCAAATGCATCAACACAGATATCATTTTGGTATCAAAACTTGGGCATATAAAAAGAGCCACCGGATACAGTGTGATTTTCATATACTGTTGTTATATTTAAATAGTGTTTGTAAATCAAGAGGGGGACATTAAGCAGAATGACTGAATGACTAAGGGTGAGGGTGAAAGTGTAACAGTGAGTAAGCGAGGGAAGAGGGGTAATATCACAAATCACACCGAAGCTCTCCTGACACCACACATCAGCACTTTTTCTTCCTCCTGACCCGCTTCTTTTTTTCATTTTTCATGCTCTCCCTTGGTGAGTTCTGGTCGGATCGGACCCATATGGTCTCAATTACCTCCCTCTGGCCCACATTGTCAGTCTGGTATTTCCTTCATCCCTTCGTCCCTCCCTCTAACTATCTGTCCTTCTTTCCTATAATCTCTCGATTCTTCCTTTGTCAATGAATCCCTCTTTCATGCTGCCCTCCCTTCACATCACCATCCATGTACATAACTTCCTCTTTCATGCCCAGCATGTCCGTCTCACAGCTCGTTTTCATACTTTACATGGCCTGAAACACCACACTTTTGTGTCTCACATTATTGAAAGTCATCAAGATATTAATCAAGATGCAGAATACTGGTTGTTATTCTGTTAGCAAGACATGCTGATTTGCATAATCAGAGGTGCAGTCAAGTGCATAAAGCAGCATGACAGCCCTCTCGTCACAGATCAAGTTAGCCATATTTGAGGCAGGGCATGGCCTTTATCCGAACATCATAAGCAAACCGTGTCAAGGCGCAACGTCGCCTACGCTGACACCAGGGACATATTATGTTTCCTTTTAATTACATTTACAGGAGCTGAGCTGGGTGTGGGTGGTGCATTTAACCTTCATCTTCTGCCTCAACTTCAGGAACCCTGTATCAAAAATTTAGTTCTTGCTTTTTCTTTGTTTCCCTGATCAGTTTTTGCTGGAATCATCAAAGCTCAAAGCCACGAAGCAGCTGAGGAGGAGGCCCGCTTGCCCCCAAATTGAATCACCATCTGATTAAGTCTATTCATGCTGTACAGTTAACTGGAAGTGTCTTGGCCCTCCTGACCCCAACTCTGTGTGTGTGTGTGTGTGTGTGTGTGTGTGTCACTGTCACAAGGCTAGCTCCCTTGGCCTTGAATGGTCCTACTCAGACTTGGTGTGACTGACAGTAACTCACATGTTTCAGCGTGGGCGCTGAGGAATTGCTGCAGATGCATGTGAATGTGACGTGTGAGTCACATTGGTGTGTTTTTCTCTGTCTATGGGTTTGTGCCACACTGTACCCTTAACAAAACTGGCCACAGTGATGAGTTTGAGGGCCCCAAAAAGTGACAATAAACAGCCTGATATGATGATGAGAGCGACTGGGTCAGCGTGAATAACAAAGGAGAGGAAAGAGACGTAGGGCATGGTGAAAAGTGAGAGTGTAGTTTGAAAATAATCCATTGGACTCTGCCTCTGACTGAAAGATGTGGGTATGGAAAGCAAAGAGAGAGAGTGAGATCTCTCTAATTGGAGTGGATGGAGAGCGAGGCGCACGGCTCCCTCCAGACCATTAGAAAGGCCCGGGTGGAGAGGGTTTGTTCCCAGGAGGAGAGAGCTTGTCTTATGCTCAGCCATGGGGAAGAATCTGGCAGGGACTGTGATGAGCGGAGGGAGGCCGGGGGGAGAAGATGGGCCCCATTGTCCTGTCCCTCTGACGAGGAAGAGAGGACACTGCTCAGGAGAAAAGAAAGAGGATGGTGAAGACAGAACGAGAAGGAAACAGAGAGGAAAGAAGAGAGCGCCGTGGGTGGGGGGGGGGCAAGGCAAGGCGAGACAGAGACGAGACGAGGGACTGGAGAAGGGGAAGGAAGACGTTTCTAAAGTAGCTCAGGGAAAAGGAGTCAGGAAGTGAAAGAGAAAGAGGGGAAGAGAAAAAGTGAGGAGAATGGAAACAGGTTGGGGAGGGAGAGAGCACTGAGTAAGGGGGAGGAAGAAAACAGGAAGAGAGTTATAATACTGCAGTCGTCTTCGTTTCCTGTGTCCCTTGAGCGGACTCTCCTGATTGGTTGGTGAGGGCGGCACGGGGGGGAAGTTTACATCAGGGCCCTTCGTTCTGGAAAGAGACAATTGTGAATCGGATGATCCTGCTTTGATAAGGCTGGTGTGGAAGCAGAAAATGACAGGTGGCGATAGTGGCGTGCAGCGTCTAAATGATGCCTTCGCAGTCAGGATGATGGCTCTGAAACATGGATTCTGCTCAGTATAAAGAAGAGCTAACTATCCTTTGGCACTTTGGCACCAATCTCAGTCCCTATAAAGAACAGTGACTGCTCTCGCTCTGCTCTGGGTTTTATCACTTTCCTTGTCTGGGGTTTGAGGTTTGGTGAACGAGGAAGCTGCATGTCTGTCATTGCTGTGAACCACACTCTACTATAAGAGACTCGAACTGCAAACTGCTTAAAATTAGTGTTGTTGTCAGCTCACCTTGGAAGCCTTGTTTAGGAATCACTTCATTACGTTAGATCGTACTGTGTGGAAACATCTGGACAGTGAGACCTTTATCCAGACCTCCGTTTGACCCCCCTGTTCTCCTGCGTCTTCCCGCTCCAGGTTGGTGATAAGGTGATGGTGCTGAACCGCTTTGGGCTGTGGCAGGAGGTGGCAGTGGTGCCAGCAACCCACACCTTCCTCATCCCAGAGGGCATGAGCTTTGAGGAGGCGGCAGCACTCCCCGTGAACTACATCACCGCCTACATGATGCTGTTTGACTTTGGCAACCTGCGGCCCAATCAGAGCGTCCTCATTCATGCTGCTGCAGGTAAGGAGACACACATAAACCAGCCAGTCTTTGGGTTGAAATGGATGGATGATTATTAATTTACATGATGGCTGAATTCATTATAAATCCATCAATAATTCAACTACAAAGCTTGTTTTTGCCTGTTTGCTGTGGTATCTATGAAGTGTCAGTTTATGTTGTAATCCTGCAGCTGAAAACCACATTCAATCAGTTTCATCTCAGTATGTGTCAGTCTAACGGCTCTGTAGCATGCAGCCACATAAACCATTATTATAAAACAAAATATTTTACCACCAGACCTCTGCAGAGTCATTTTGAAATCAGAGCTCAAACAAGATGCAAAGCCCGTATATTGACGTCAAGGAAACGCCCTTGAATGTGCACAGCACCAGACTTCTTCCCCTCTCTGCCCCTCATGTTTATACATTTCTTTTCCATATGAATTATGTCTGCTGGAGACGGTCCCGCTGTTCATTAGCATGAGATATGGCTCCGTGTTTTGCGCTCTCTCCATAGGACTGTGCTGATACTGGAGCACCTGCCACCTGGACCACAAGGTCAAAGGTCAGAGTGAGTGGGTGGGAGGAAGAAGGTGACTGAGGGAGTAAAAGCACCTGTTTTGGGGTGTGATGCGCTGAGCCTGAGAGCGTTTTGATTTCGCTGTGTTTACACAATTGGGCCAGCTGGAGAGAATGGGGAGTGCATTAGCCAAAAAAACTGTCCTCTCTCCTGTTCCCCTCTTACTATCTGCTCTCTCTTTTCCTCTCGCTCCCACTCTGTGAGTGCAGAGGGAGTCAGAAAGATCTCTCTGCATTTGGGACAGTGTGTGGGCGTAGACGGCTAAGAGAAGTGAGCAAGTAATGAAACCTAAGCTCCGTTTTCTCTCTGTGAGACAAAAAACAAAATGACAGAGAGCTGTGGGAGACTGCCTCCCCAGGTGGATGCATCCCTCACTATTAACACAAGAGCATGGAGAAGGAATGCACTGGTAAGATTACCATTAAACCACACTGTTTCCGCAGAGCTGAGTGACAGCTAACAGGCTCATAGTTGTGGGTTTGGTGGTTTACTGAAGAATCCAAAATGTTTGTGTGCCCTCATATCATCCGGCTGATGTCACAGTGTAACAAGCATCTTGCCAGAAGTTTTCTGTGCAGAGTATGTTTGTCCTCTATAGCAGGAATGTGGTGGAAGTGTGGTGCAAGACACTTTTCCCTGCTGGTGTGGTCGCGGCGGCGTCTCTGGTTTCTCAGGGCAGGCTGCCAGTCTTGGCTCGCCAGCTGTCCGGACATCAGGATTGTAAAAGCACATTACTGCGAGGCCATGACAAAAACATTTGCTTAACAGTCTGCTTCACTGCACTTTGTCATTCTTTGTAAATCATTATCATGCTGTTTGCTGGTCGACAACACCAATCCATTAAGACGTTTAAAGGGGACATGCCATGAAATACTCACTGTTTTTTTTTTTTTCTCAAACATTTTGGGTATCTGGAGCGCTGATCTCCAACCCACAAACTGTGAAATAAAATGACCTGGTCAGGTTTTTGTGGGCCGTCTAGATCACAAAACAAGTAACTCAACAGCACATTCAGATTTATTTCCCTTCATTAGAATATATCTCCCACAGCTTGAGAACTACCTTTGCAAATCTGCGCCACAGCAAACTCTGATTATTATTGATTAACTGATTTATTAATTGTTTTGAGTATTTTTTTAAGGAAAAAAAATCTGATTCCAGCTTAAATGTAAATATTGTTCTGGTTTATTTACTCCACTGTGACAGTGAACTGAATATCTTCGAGGGCGTCATTTTGGGTTTTGGGAAACACTAATTCACATTTTCCACCTTTTCTGTCATCAACAGTGAAATGCGGGTATATTCAGACAGACAGTATGAGGAAAATGATGTGTTTTTTAACATTAGAGTATTTAAACATGTTCTAGTCAAAACACAAAATATAAGTATGAACCTGTAAATGAGCATGATATGTCATGTTGTCTAATAACAGTTAACATGTTAGTTTATCTTTCGTAGAAAAGGAGTTAGCAGTGAGAGATGTGCACATCCTTCACCTCCCCCTGCTGTCGGGCTGAATGTTGGTGGTGGGTCTAACACCTGAGGCTGTCAAAACTTGTTGCTGATACTCTCTGATTAGAGAGATCCAAACATATCTGCTGTACCAAGCCAAGAGAGAGAAAGTCCCTATTTTAACACTTTTTTATATTATGAAATTACAGACAGGGTGGCATAGTTTAATTTATCATTAAATGTATTCTAATACTGGGACTGTGACATATCATAGGAAGTATTAATTAGTCGATCATCCGAAAAGTAATCTACAACAATTTTAATAATCAATTACAGTGTTTTATATCATTACCGTGATTATATTTGAGTTTTGCAAGATACTTGAAGACTTCTCCTTGGTCCTTATGGATTTTTAAGGGTCATTTCTTCAGTGTTTCCTGACATTTGAAAGCTAATCAACAAGTCAGTTGATAATTAAAATACAGTGTCAGCACTGCAGTGATGCATCTTAAGGGCGTGGTTCCCATAATATCTCTGGTCACATTATGTCAGTCTGAGATGTGACCACCAAGAGATTTCCAATCATAAAAATGTTTTAGAGGCCCGCAGAGGTAAAACTGACCAGTATTTCAGTGAAAGTGACCTAATGTTTTGGTCTATCCCCAGTAATGTACTCTGTTTACTTGCAGTTTCTTGTCCGACTCTACCATCCATGTCATTCATCTGAGTGTATGCATCACCACTGCCTTCATTGAAATTCTTTCTTCCCATGTCAACATTTCCCGAGAATTGATTCTTTTTTACCAGTATTTGACGCTTTAAGTAACACATCAGAGCACAGAGCTTTTATTGTATTTTGATTGTGAAAGGATGGTTAATTAATAAGCTCTGTCAAGACTGTTACCATGACGACTCAACCCTGCCCACAGAGAACACCCAGGCTTGTGGTGAAATGGTTTTACTTCTACTCGTTTCATAAGACGACTGTATCAAGTTGTGTATCCAGCTGAACAGCAGTGATTTTGTGTGCCAGACAACACTGCATTCCTGCTAGACCAGTCTGGACTTATATGTGCCGCTGAAGGGTAGCGGTGGTAGAGAAGATGAACCTGGTTTGGTAATTTACCAGACAGCAGCTATGGACATAGTGTCTGAAGATGGATTTTATTTTCCTACTGTCATAACTCCTTTCAGTGAAGTATCTTTCTAGTAAATGCTTGAGTTGTGTTCATCTTCACCTGTCGGCTTCTTTATTCTCATTAGGAGCAGTGTGCAGGATTTTAGGGCATAGCGGTGTGGTTGCAGATTGCAACCAACTAAAACTTGCGTGTGTGTGTGTAGAGCTACAGTGGTAACGTGTAGAAGTAAGTGTTTGTTTTGTCCAATCTGGGTTACCGTAGAAACATGGCAGCCAATGAAGACATAGCAATACCACCAGATCTTACACATTGTTCCTTTCAACAAAATTAAACTCACATCAGTTTATCAATGTGAACAACTTATGATAAGAAGATAAGTCTTTAAAAAAGAGAGAATCCTGAGCAGAAACAACAGAGTATAAGGTGATGCTTTGAACAGCCAGGCTAGCTGTTTCCCTCCATTTCCAGTCTTTATGCTAAGCTAAGCTAACTGGCCACTGGCTCTCACAGAAATGAGAGCATTAGTGTTCTCTTCTTAGTCAAATGAGCAAAATGTTCAGAGCAAAGACTGATGTAAAACATGTTTTATTTAACACAGGTAGACAGAGAAATATTAACAGCAAACATCAGAAATATAAAAAGAAAAACAAGAGGCTGATGATGTCGGACAGCTTTCTCATGACCTCCACCCAGAATCAGAGGAAGTGGTGGAATATTTGGAAGTGGGTGTTTTAAATTTTGCCAGAGCAATATATAATGTAATGATGATGATGATAAGTTCCCATTCCCCTCCATGTTTGCAGGTAAGGCCACAGCAACTCATCAAGCGCTCTAAAAACAGGCTTTCCTCAAAAGCAGGGTGACCTTTACCCATCAGGATTAGGTGGTTCACTCTGGTGAACAGTCCTCTGCTGCCTGTCGTCCCGTGGATCCGTTCCTGTCCTCTCTTTCCAAACAATAGCTTGTTGTACTTCCCCCCATCGTGCCTCCCTTCTCCACCGCTGCACATCTGCATCCTCCCCCCCCCATTCATAACCTCCGCTCCCTCTGCGTGACCTCGCCATATCCGTGCTCGATTCCTCGTCATCGGGGGACTGTGTACACGTTTCTGCTATTGTTTTCCCCAGAGGGCCTGGGTGGGGGGAGTTCAGCGACATTTGGATGCATCTCATGGGTCTTCCAGAGTGGCCAGCCAGCAGCCTTTCCTCTGACCTCTCCCTGAACTGGTCCTGATGTTTGTGAACCCTGGCCAGCCACCACACCCACAACACACATTCCTGCATGCCGCTTCCAACGATGACGTCCTCCTCTGTTTTATTTATGAGCTCTCGATTGGCCGCAGGCCGTCGCCAAGTGTCACGCATTGTGTTGCAGATGTGGAATGGTGCTACAGGAGCCTGTATCCTTGATTCATCTGATGCTTTCTTCTCCACCCAAACCCTGTTTGACATTTTTGGCACAAACGCTGCCAGTTTGTGGCTTCCAACTTGATCTTCTCATGCTGTAGAAAAGCATGTTCATTAATGGCGCTGGAAGGTTCTTCGGCTCACTGCATAGCACATGTAGTCAATCTTCTCCTCCCATGAAGCTCTGCAGAAGTTTGAGGACTGTCTGTTAAATTCCTCACATCCTGAGCACTATTCAAGCTGATGGTTATTAAACTTTTTATTTTTCCCACTAGCCAATTATGGGAGCTTCCATACCTTTTGCAGCTGCTTCTCGCTGGAGTGTCTGTGCATGGGATAGAGTTACACCAGGTTGCACTGAGCTTTTTGGTTTGTATTAGAACATACAGTATCTATATATATATATATATATATATATATACATACATACTTTAATGTTTAAATTAAACTCTGCGGATTCTGCTCCAGCTCCACTTTAACTAGCTTTGTTTGAGGCCGTGCCAAACTAGCACAGCAAAATGTGAGGCATTTCAGGCAATTCAGGAGCAGAGAGAGGAACTCACTTTGGTGTGGGCTTGTCTGTAAGATTGCAGAAAAACATAGAAACTTTATAACAGACTAAAGGAAAAGGGAAACAACATGATGGGTCTCTTTTAACTTTGTTTCTTAGATATAACATGTTTTGGTATGGCATTTGGCTCTAAACACTGCGATAAAGCCATTAGGAGGGGCACTGTCTCTTACTGAAGTGTTCACAGATGGTCATTTTCTTGAGGTTTTTAGGTACAGCTCAACAGAGACCCAGATATTTCCTTGTCCATCATCAGAAAGTCCTGCCCATCACCTCACACTGTCTATGCAGACCATGAACACCGCTTACTATCTCTGTTAGCTCTGTAAAAGTGCAGTGTTTTCAGTGGTGTACCATGCTTACAGCCAGAGGAGCAGGTGGCTGGGTCTCTGGGGTTGGGTGGATCTTCATGACTGCTGTCAGACCTGCAGGCAGGGCCTCAGGCATATGAGCCCTCAGTGCACATCTGATTGCAGATGGGATTAAAAATGAGCAGCTAATCATCTCTTGCATGTTGGATGATTGGTTGGAAGACATATAGATTTCCATGTATTTCATTTCTCCCAGGACTCAGAACTCAGAACAGATTACTGCTCTCATTCATTATATATAGAGCAGCTAACAAAGTCCCTAGATATTTAAGCATTAGCTCAAGTATAGTTACATCTCCATCTCTCTTATTGTGTCTGGCAGCCACAATAAAAGTGTGATGTGCATTGAAAAAGGTTTTCCTCCCTATCTGCCTGCTTGGGAGCTCTTATCCTACTTTAGAGAATGCTAATTCAGTCTGACCACCGACCGGGAGTCTGGGCCGAGCGGTTGAACCGTCTCTGTGTTCCCCAGGTCTGGCATCGCCGGTGGCAGATCAGCTGCACTGATAGGAGAGGGAAACCAGGGCAACCTCCAACCAAACCCACCAATTGCAGGGCTTGCTTTAGCTCCCAACGCTGCAGCCGTTGACAGATGACCCCCCCCCCACACACACACACACACCACCTCCTCCACCCTAACCACCACATACAGTCGCAGGTGCGTGTGAAACCCATGTCAGGACACCTGCCTGTGAGTGAAGCTGGGGTGAGTGTGCACCAGCTTGTGTTTCATTTTGCAGCCAGGAGGAAAGCAAAGTGTTTTATCTTGTTATTCACACACATGGATGTATATAATGTGCATGCTATGTTTGTGTTTTTTACCATTGAGTGTTACTCAGGAGGAAATCACAGGGACCACCACACACGAGCAAAGGATGTTATTTTTTTTATGCACTCATCCAGCTCCTAAAAATGGGCTTCCATCAGCACATCAAACTGCTCTTCAGGACCACAGTGTACACACACACACACACACACACACACAGAGCCATCCCAGATAAACATCAATTACATAATGCAGCGTAGTATCTCAGGAGTACAGTACACATTCACAAACAGCCAGCTCCAGCTCCAATCAAGTGGCAATAAATAGTTAATTTATTTGGCTCGTTGGTGTTGTTATAACACAGCCACAGTGAGTTTGGGTAAAAAAAAAAAAAAAAGAGCTTGTATTTCATTCTCTGTTGGCTGCCGTCACTGCAGGCTAATGAGAGGTTGAGAAAGACGAGAGTCCTTGAGGAAATGTGTAAATACATGCAGAAAAGACGCCGCTCAGAGGCGAGGGACCAATCATCTTGTCTCGTGTTGACAGTGGACATATGGCCGACATCCGTCCCCCGACTCACACCTGAGATCATAGCCTGGCTCGCTATTGACAAATTATTTTTTAATTTAGACAACCAACTTTCTGTTTCTGTGTCAAAATGATCTGTGATGCTCCCCCAGCCACCCATCCATGCTGCTGAACTGGGTGTGGAGCAATAACAGTGGCTCAGTGTCAGTCTGGATTCCTCTGTGTTTTGGGAAAAATTCCTCTTTGCTCCTAACAGTCATGTTGTGGAAGCCAAGTGCAAATTTGTGCCAAAATGCAAGTATGTAAGGAGTTAGGGGAAGACAAACCCTGCTGTATTCCTCTAGAGAAAGAGAGAGAAAAACAAAACACATAGGTGGATGCTTTCTGACATTTCCTAATTTTCAAGTGTAAACAATTGAATTTCAAGGAGAACAAATGCAATTAGTGGCAAGAATTTGCTTAAGCTGCTTTCTCTTTCCCCTGAGGAATGGGTAAGTGTTCGTGGATGGTCTCAAATCACACTCCACCTCCACCGAGAGAGACGGTTCTCATCTAAAGAAGTGGACATAGAGGGAGAAACTACAAGTCAGGAGACCAGGGCAGCAATGGGAACTGAGGCACTGGGCTAATGAAAGGTTAATATTTTAATCTCTGTGCATATTTCTGAAGATTAGCTACTCTCCACCTTGTGATGGATGTATATAAGTGTGTGTGTGTGTGTGTGTGTGTGTGTGTGTGTGTGTGTGTGGTAAGGGGTTCTTGGCAGAGCTCAGCAGTCTTGTGATGGGAGATCAGGAGTTTGTTCTCAGGGGATTTTTTTTTAGGATCAGGTACCTTCTTCTTCCCTGGGGCACCATTGACATGACTTTATATACACACACAAAGATTATTTAAAATGCCTTTTTTGGGCCTGATTAAAAAGTAAAAAGGCTTTACGCTTAACTCTCAGCAGAGGCTGCTAGCCCATTACTCAGTGTCTTCATGAAGGCAGAAACAGAAAGGGAATCACTGTGTTTATGACAGCAGCGTCAGTTAAATATTAATATGCCTGGCTGTAAGAACATGGGATTAATGGATGCCTCATCCTGTTCGACACTTTTTCACACCTGCATGTGAGGGTTGCTACTACCCATGAGAGAGCCATTCCGACAATGCATATTCAACATTTTCTCCTTTTTTTAAATCCTGCCTTCTGCTTCACATAAACAGTTCACTCATGTGAAAACCTGTGTGTCAAAGGCAAACAGATGCACATGTGTAAAAACTGTGCAATTATTACCACATATCAGTGTTTATCATAAACCCATGTCCTTTCATCTGCCTGTGAATTACTCCTGAACACGTCGCTACTAAAAGCAATATAAGACCTGCCAAACATAAACTAATTAATATTATAATATCAACAATATGGTTGTCATCAAATGCCTCTTATACACCCAGAGGAAGAGCAGCCAATGAAACAAAATGGCTCCCTTTGCTCAGTCCTTGCCGACAATTTGGCCGAGGTTTCCCTGGCAACACAAACTTGGTTTCTCACTGAGGACAAGGAGAGATCATGGTGGTGTTGCAATGCAGCCGCAACAACACTCCCATCCAACAGCTACAGCCTTGATTTAGTTCCCTCATCAGTCCTCCCTCAGCAGGCATGATCAGAGTAATGTAGAGCAGACTCAGAAATGTTTTTTGGTGCTCATACAGAAATTGAGGGCAGGGAAGGGCTTGTATTTAGATTATTTGTCTTGTCTTGTCTTGTCTCTCCATCAGGGGATTTCAAATAAGGAAAATGCAGCTTTTTTCATGATGTTATTACAAAGCAATAAAGACGACAGTGGGATTTGGCGTTAATCCCACTGTCACTACCTGATCTGTACCGGAAACCCGATTTGTACTGCGCATGTGCAAAATTGGCGTCACTTCCTCTCCTCACAATTTTTATGACAAATCCCACTGTCGTCTTTATTGCTTTGTAATAACATCATGACCCACTTTAAAAATTGTTTAGTTGTTTCGCATTTTGGGCAGTTTGTCCAGTTAGACTTACCGTAGTGCATTCAGCAGAGGACCGTGTTAAAGTGGAAGCAGCAATAAATATAATATCATTGAATTTAATAATATAATTTTGACACGTTCGGCAGGTCAGATTAAAAAGCCCGTAGTTTGTTAGTTTTTTCACTCTTGAAAAAGAGCTTTTAAATGTCAGTGAGTTTTTACCTGGTTAAATAAAGGATATTGACTGACTGATTAATACGTCCCCACAGGGAACATCATCATCACTATTCCAGTCATCAGTTTTAATGACTGCATTACTGTCATGATCTACTACACCATACAAAAGATATATAAACATGATCATGATTTAGAGATGTTTAGAAGATATACATGATCAAACATCTCAAAGTGAAAAACTGTCACAGTAACTGGTCTGCTAGGCAAAACAGACTAGAGGAAGCTCGTAGCTGTCCAAGGAAAATACATTTATCTCTTGTTGTTGATTTTGAATTTGTCACACAAACTGAAAGATTAAGTGTACCTTCATGGGTTGAGACTATTTTCCTACGTCTTGAGCTAAATAAACAATTTGAAAACCCTGTGGATTTTCCTGAAATGCATTGTTTTACAGTTGAAAACTGGATTTGCTTTTCCTGTGAAAAGTTTCCATTTTGGACATGCATGGTTTCACAGGACAGCAGCTTACAATCTGCTGTGTGAGACTCAGTTTATAATGAAGTAAAGGAAGAAGCTTTTTTTTTTTTATCGATGATAGAATCAGAAACGTGCTAGATGAAAACGAACAGCATCAAAGATGCAGAGGCCTCCTCGTGCATGTGCCTCTCTTCCTGTCTCTTTAGCTCACTGGGTGTGCAAAGGAAATGTTGGGTTTTAGCTGCCGTAGCTTCATCATTTGATTAATGCAAACCTGTCCAGCAGCTCAGCTATGCCACTGAAAACAGATGCCATGCACACGTTCGGTGTTGCTTTTGTTCTCTGGTATCAGATAAGACGTGCTCTTTACTTGGCCAGGCATAGATGACCTTTATGGATGCCTTTCACTTCCAAGTCCTCAAGTCAGCCTTTATTTCAAACAAGCCACTGCTTATCAGTAACCTATTACTTCTTGCTCAGGCTGCCTTGGTAAACACTGGCCAAGGCTTTTGCCACAACTATGTACACACTTTCAAATAAAGCAAATACAAACACAGATATGTGAAACACCCACTGAGGCACAAGGCCTCGCACTTAAAAGTTCTCTTAGATTAACGTAGCATATTTTGTTTTCAGCTGTCCTGGTTGTAAGTGCCATATAATGTCATCCAGCTCTAACAAAACAGATTCCACAGCTACATTTGTTTTGTCCCGAGGATTTTGTAGACGGGTTGTCATGAATTCAGGAACCAAAAAATTGGATGTGTCATGTGTCATTGAGCTACAATGGCTACTTTCTCCATAGTGGGATGTGTCTGTGTGTGGGTGTCTATTCTCCCTCAGGCCAGTCGGAGTAATGTGATTGTGTTTAATATGCTCTCTACATACCCCTGAGCAAAACACATCCACGCTGTTATTGACTGGCTTGTTTGGGACAATAAATAATGTAAATCACATTTACCTGCCATAGGACACACGTGTGAAATGGGAATTCTTAGGCGTCTTTCTGCTCAGTTTCATGCAGGTCTCGGTGTTGCCTTGAATGCTTGTCAGTAGAATAAATACATAGATATACATAGATTCTTTCACAAAAATCCCAACAGTCTGTTAACCCTGCCTCCCTTCCTCCAGGCGGCGTGGGTATTGCAGCCACTCAGCTTTGCAAAACGGTGAAGGATGTGACCGTGTTCGGAACAGCGTCCGCCAGCAAGCACGAGACCATCAGCCAGGGCGGAGTCACGCATCCCATCGACTATCGCACCAAGGACTATGTGGAGGAGGTCCGCAAGATCAGCCCGAAAGGTGAGAGATCACCTACACAATAAGACAGTGGAAACTATCTATAATCAAGGTTTACATCCAGATCAGCGTATTCCCACTGGCACAAAGCAATACTGTGTGACTGCAGTGCCAGTTCTGAACAAACTGCAGACAGTGAGATGATATATTTTCATACACTCATGACACAATTCTCAGCAGAGCTGGCTGCCATGCCCACTAGACCAGACTCACAGCATGCCGGGAGTCGTTTTTCCGACAAAGCAAAGCTCATCTCACTAAATAGTGGCTGCTTGAATTCTCAATATAACATGTCTGTGATTTTATAGAGATGCAGCCTTTGCTGAAGGAAAGTGCTGCTTTCCAGTGAAATGAAACAGCACTATTCCTGTTTTTTTTTTGTTTTTAAATCATGCTCATTTCATAACCCCCACTCTGTTCTTCGTTGCATGGAGCGAGACAGACAGACATTACAGAGACTGATAGGATGAGAGCCAGAGCTGACACTTCAGACAGAACGTATCTAATTAGACGGCCGGATCAATGTGCACCCCTGCTCGCCACCTTTCCCTCCGCCTCTGGCTCTTTGTCAATTCATCTATGCGGTGGTCATGGCAGAGTCCTGCTGTGAGCATCCCACAATCAATAGCAGGGTTTAACAGAGCAAGGAGTGGCAGCCCAATTTGAGGAGTCCCCTCTGGCACAAAGGCCGAGCCTGCACGTTAATAAGCCGCTGAGAAACCTTCGTAGTTATGGTTGCCGTTCCTTACCATCTGTTCAGAGGTTTGTTATTCTCTCCACCTTGGAGTGGAATGTGACCAAGATACGTTTCATTCCTTGTTGTCTTATCAGAGGCAAAAATGAGAAAACATATAACAAGTAGGATCTCACCCCACTCCCCTGATTTCCTCTCTTGGCTTTCGTACGGGTTCCTCTCCATGTAAACACGACACAACTTGGCCACGATCGCTACTCTGAGTGAACTCTGGCATGTGGAGGCGGCTGCTGAGGAGACTTGGCAGGCTGCTCTCACTGAATTCACATCAGCAATAATTGTCCCCTTTCTTCTCTCTTCTGCCACAGGGATGGACATAATACTGGACCCTCTCGGAGGATCAGACACCCATAAGGCCTACAACCTGCTGAAGCCTATGGGCAAGCTCATCACCTACGGTAAGTGTAGAGTAGTATTTTCAGTGCAAAGTTTGTGAATCCTCAGTGAAAGCCCCTCCAGGAGGCAGTGCAATAAGATCTGGTTAAAATGGTCAATCTGGAAGAATGCTTGGCAATTTCACCAGTTTTCCACACATAATAATCAGATTCAGACACAGTTTTATGAGCCAAAATCAAATGAAAATGATTCCTTAACCGTCTCGTGGAAGAGACTCACGCTGAGCTTACCTCAGGCTATATGTATCTCTCCAACCAAGCGTCACCAGATTCCTACTCTTCTAAAGTTACCACAACTTATTATGTAATGCCTGAACCCAAATGAGTGATTTATTCAGCTCTTTGGGAGCATTGCAAAGCCTGGTAGGAAGCACATAGACGACCACCTTTGCTGACTAATAGAAATACCCTTGAAGGGGTTATTCTTAAACGCATTTCTGCTCTCATACTCAGTGTACTCAGTGTAAGTGCCAATTGTTTTACACCTTTATTACTTTCTTGCAAAATATTTGGAAAAGCAGCTACATATTTGTCATTTTTGACTACCAAAGATCCTGGGACAGTTTAGTAAATGACTGCAGTATGGTGGGTTTCCACAAAAACAGAATAAAGCAGCTTCCTGGTAGGCGGGGTGACCTCTCTGCAGAGGCCCGTGTCCTCAGCGCGCTGCTGCATGTTATCTGTGGGAAGACCTTTACGCTCGCTCTCTAGCGATGCCAAGTTAGACCCAGCATGCACGCAGCAGTGGGCAGGGTCGGCATCCATGAGGAACAGGGACTTGCCTTTGCACGCTACACAAAAACCCCACTACTCAGCGTGGTGCCCCCCCTCCCTCGCCCATTCACCCTCTCACATCCAAGCCACCCTCCCAGGCCCTCAGCTGCTTCTCTTCCAGCTTATCAAAAGTATGCATGGCGGGAACAATGGCTGTTCTATCTGCACGAAACCTGGAATGTGTCTGAATGTAGCCGGCCGGGTCCCTCTGTCCTCTCAGAGAAGGCTTTGTGTCCCCCTGTGTCCCCCGACACACAGAGACAGTGAGGGCAGGGAGGCACTGTGAACACAGTTGGAGGGGATAGGAAGCTGACAGGACTTTTGACATGCTGCCAAATGATTAATGAGTCGCTTATTTTTGTCAATATTTGTTTGGCCTAGAACATGTCATGAAATGAGGGAAAAAATGAAATGATGAAGCCCAAGATGATGTCTTCAGACTGCTTGACTGTTTCAACTAATAGCCAATAAATCATCAGATTTTAGAAAAAGGAGCCAGCCAGGAGTGTTTGCTATCATTCCTTGATAAATGACTTGACATCCACATCATCCTTGGTGTGATTATACTATCGAAGTATATTTTCTGTCAATTAAATAGCGAGTGGGGTGCACTCTCCAGTGGAGCAAAGATTGATTTCACCCTCCCTCTCCATCAGGAGCAGCTAACATGCTAGCTGGCCAGAAGAAGAACCTGCTCGCCGTGGCCAAGAACTGGTACCATCAGTTCTCCATCCACACGCTCAGCCTGATCCAAGGGAACAAGTCGGTGTGCGGCTTCCACCTGGGCTACCTGGACGGGGAGATGGAGCTCATCACTCAGGCCATGAACACCATCCTGGATCTGTACAAGCAGGGCAAGGTGAAGCCCCGCATCGACTCCACCTGGCACCTTGAGCAGGTTTGTGTCTTAACTGAGGTTCCTTTTACGCCAATATATGTAATATATTGCAATGTAGTATGTCTTTATCAATAATAGAGGACAAACACATACTGACGCGTTGTCACCTCTTTATTTAGGTTTAGGAAAGCACTACATGGTTGTACTTTGTACATTGAAAATGACACTGAAAGTTGTGAACATATGACCCAAATGACCATTCAATCCAACGTTTCCATTTAGCCTGGTTTGGTTTCACAGTGCACAAATGAATGTGCACCAGATAAAAAATAAACTTGCCAAGGTACATGTAGGAAGCAGCAGCATGGAGCAGATATGTTTGGTGATGCTGACAGTACTGCTTTAAGCTCCAGGTTATAAACAGCTCTGTTTTGTGGACTTTATTTTTGGCCCATGTGTCACCAAACATCAGACTTCTGCAGAGGTCCACGTCCGTCTCCCACTCGTGATAACCTGTTGTTTTCCTGTGTCCTTCATAACAAATGTCTGTGCATTTTTATTCACCCCCAATTCAGCTGGGTCAGATTATGTTCTTGCCACCAGAGTTTGATTAAAATAGAGTGTTGGCTTGTGAAAGCACCTCAGTGTGACTAAATGCATCCCTGTGCACCTCAGTCTTCATGTCCAGGTAATTCGTCGTAACCAGGGTGTGTTTACACCTGAGCGACATCCATTTTTACACCTAGAATTCATGTGTGTGTCTGGTGGGTTCAGTGTGTGTGCAGTGGGAGCTGCAGGAGCTGGGCGTGGCACTCCAATTCAATAAGGCTCAGGCGAAGTTTCTCCACAAGACGCGCTGTGTCTCCTTGAGCATAACTCACTCAGCCAGACAGACAGAGTCAGATTGTTGCTGGCAAAATGAACACTGCTAGCAGATATGAATAGAGAAGAGTGTGGACGAAAAAAAACAGAGAAAGAGGGTGCCAGAGGCTGACATCTTCTGTTGTCAGAGTCGGAGCTGGTCAGTGTTCTGGCCTGTATTTCTGCGGCCGGAGAAAAACACCTGCTGTCTTTCTCTGCCATCTGACGGTCTCTCCATCTGTCTGCTTTTTATAGCACTCTTTCTCTCCATCTTCAGGTTATTTGACTCCCTCTCTGTGCCTCTCCATCTCGCCGTGTTCGCTCCTTCTCCCTCCTCAGTGTGTCTTTTTTGCTTTTTCCTCTCTTGTTGCTATGGCGACATCCTTTAGTCAGTGTGTACATCTGTCTTAGGGAGGGGCCCTGATGTATGAGAAGGAGACATGGAAGGAGCGCAGAAAAAGTGAAGGGAGGAGAGGTACATATCAGTCTGGCTTGAAGCTATCTGGTGTGGAAAGTTTAAAGTGCATGAATGCATCAAAGACAAAAAACTATTCAGATAAATCATTGAAGTGCCACGCCCTGACACCGTCCATTACTGCCTGCATCCTCCATCACCCCTCATTTTTGCTCTAATAATCAATACACATGCTTGGACAGTATTTGTAGCTCTGGACTGACACCCAGGAGGATGGTGGTTGTGTCTGCAGCCACAAATAGCAGTCTGAGATGCCTGGGAGCCGGAGAGGCTGATAGATCGTACAGTGATGGGTGGAAGTGGGCGGAGCCGCCAAAAGAGCCTCAGTTGCTCTCGCTGTGACTTTCATTCACATTGAAGATGATTCTTATAATTCCCAGACTCACCCCTCCCTCTCTTTCAGTTTCGCCAAGGCGTGTTTCTCATCCAAAAGACACCAGTTGCTCCCCTCCTCCCCTCCACTTCGAACTCCCACCACCCCGCCTCCTCTTTCCCATGTGGTTGAGTCGTCAAGGCCACGTTTCAGCCAGGCTTTGTGTTGCTAGGAGATGGCCCTGTTGCCGTGGCATTGGTCGTTAGGTGGTCTGCCTGCCTCGCATTAGGAGGGGGAGTGGAGGAAGGAGGGAGGCGATGGAGACGGGAGCAGACAGTGGATGGAGCATGGCGTTCAGGAGGAGGGTGGGGTTGATCTGACTGGGATTCTCCTCTCGTCGTTACCACTGACAGTCAGTTGAACCAAGCTGGTCTATCCATCACTGGACGGGATTTGGCTGAATAGCTGTCAGTCCCTAAATGTAAGATGATTGGTTGACACCATTAAATGCAGCTTTCACATGCGAACCAAAACATGTGACTAAAGAAAATTGGCCAGCTTAAAAGAGATCTTCCTTGATCAACATTGGATTATAGCCACTCGCAATGTTTTCAGCTCAGTTTTAACCTTATAAATGTTGTACAAAGCTCACATTGTACGTTTGACATTTTTGGCTTCAAATAAAATCAAAAAGGACTAAATCCATACTCCTTGTTCTGTGCAAAACATTTTTTGTCTTTATGTTTTTCATTTCATCCCTTAATTTAGATGAGCAATGCATATTGCACGTCCACAAAACACTGAAGGAAAGTGCTGGACCGATATAAGACAGCAATGAAATCGAATGAAGGTCAGCACTCAGTAGTTCTCTTAAGTGCAATTCATTGGCATACCCACAAGTTAGGCTAATGCTCTCCTTCAGACATCACTTAAGAGAGCTACACTGTGCGGCCCTTCATTTATGTTTCCTTAAACTGAGCTGAAATGAATATGATGCTTTAGTCATCTGAAGTCAAATTAAATCTTTAAAAAAAATACCTATTAAGTGTTTGAAGGTTTGCGCTCTGCTATGGTTTCTTCTTTTATCATCTGTCTGAAGCTGTTTGAGCTCCTGCCCCGCCCAGTCTGCTCTGATTGATCAGCTGATCCTGTGTTGTGATTGGCCACCCAAACCAAGCTCTTCAGACTGAGCTCCAGCTCCACTCTAAATAGCTTCATTTGAGGGCATGCCAAATTATAAGGCAAAATGTGTTACTTTTCACCATGTCATGGAAGAAAAGGCAGGATTCGAGGAAGAATTTTTTTTTAGTTTCTGTTTGGTGTGGACTTCATAACTTTTCAGATCTTTTACATGCACAAAATACAATTTCATACACTTAAGGAAAGGCAAAAACATAATAGGTCCCCTTTAAAGTTCTCGTGCAACAAGTCTGTAACTTGAAATCTCCAACTCAGGCCGCTGAATCCTCATATTATCTTCAGTTGAACGTCATAATGCATCTCTGTACTGAACAAGGAATATGGGTTTATGCCCCATCATCGACATGGAATGGCCTCCTTAGGAAAGGCTCTCCTTGTATGCTCATGGAGGAACAAATATGACTCCAAAAACTGTTGCTTTAGGACATGAAATAATAATAATGGGATGTAACACTCATTAGTCTGATAAGAGCGTTCACTGATTGATTCATCCACAGTTACTCACAACATCATTTTACAAAATGAAAATGAAGAAGTTACATCAGAGCCACCATCCACTCTCCAGGACATCTGCCTCATGCCTCCTTTCTGTCCTTGACTGAGCATGCAGAGGTGATATAAGTAAAATATCTGGATTGTGTGGTAGCACTGGGATATTAGATACAATTATTACCTTCTGCATTTCATAAACATTTCATTTTATTTTTGCTTAACATTCTAATATTGAAAGTATTTGTTTTCTGTGTATGTGTCATTCCCCTCGTTTATTGTGTTATCCTTCTGTTATCCCGTTTTTCTTTGCTTTTTGCTGCCACAACAATTTAATTTCCCTTCACAGACTATTACAGTCTCATCATCAACAAAGTTCCTCATATGCTGTGTATTAAAATGAGGCTGTAAAACTCATTTTTAGTCTGTGGTATCAAAGCAGAAGATTAGACAAGCAGGATGTGAGGAGGCTCGTATTGGTGTGTGGAGGAAAAACTGGCGTATTTCAAATCTTCCCTGCATCCTTCACTACGCTTTAATCTCATGTGATTGTCTTTCTCCTCCCATCCCTCCTTCAGGTGGGCGATGCCATGAGAAAGATGCAGGAGAGGAACAACATCGGCAAAGTGATCCTCAACACAGAGCCCATGCCTGAGGAGGAGAAGAAGGAGGAGCCCAAGAAGGAGGACAAGAAAGAGGACAAGAAGAAAGATGACAAGAAGAAGGACGACAAGAAGAAAGATGATGGGAAGAAGGATGAGAAGAAGGACGACAAGAAGAAAGAGGAGCCCAAGAAGGAGGAGAAGAAAGAGGAGGAGAAGAAGGAAGAGCCCAGCAAGGAAGAGAAGTGAGAGGGAGGGATGGATAGTCGAGCAGATTGGCAGGGAGTTTGTGTCCTGGGAGCAGGGGTGGAGGGTGGAGGATGGAGGGATGGGGGATGATGGATAGGGTGGGTGGGGGTGCAAGCAAAGACTGGAAAGAGTAATAAGGGTAGATCACACCACTGTTGATGTTTCACCTCACCCTCATCAATCAACAATGTCAGTGATTACTCAGGCCTGGCTCCACCCACCTCCATCACATTTTCATGGCTTTATCGCTAAAAAAAAAAATATTTCCAGTCACTTGTAACACCTCATCAGCTCCAAATGTATCCTCTCCGCCGAACACAACATCGAGGAATCAGCCACAACACTTCTCCTGTATGGAGCCAGGAAGGTGTGAGAGGCGTGATGGATCGTGGGTATGGACCCAGGCCTGTGGCAAATTACTGTTTCCATGACAACCATAATCCCTGCTCACACTCCGGCCCCACCCTTGACCCCCGTGCCCTTCCACACCTCAACTCCCACTGTGCTAAATTGTTCTGCTCTGACTTCCACCTGCCACCTCCTCTTCCCCCCTCCCTCACTGTGCTGAGTCCCCCACCCCACCCCCACACCCCCACAGCACCACACCACCACCCCTACGCCCACCCCATCCACAGGCCGGACCCACAGACAGGCACAAAGACAGATAAACGGAGAACGACAACCACCCCCACATTGCTCTCTTAGTGTCCAACTCTTAGTTATGTCACAGAGGATGAGTCAGAGATGCCTGTGATTGGCTGATGCAGCCCAGCTCCCATGGAGATGTTTGCATCATGGTGCTGATCATAATGTCCGATTGTTCAGACGCCATAATGCACACATTCCCACCAAATTTCACCAAAGTTATTACAGCTACTGCAGTTTTGCACTTGGCTGAATATGAATCCCCCTCATATTGAGCTTTTCTGTGCTGAAAGCATTGCTCAGCTTCCTTCTCCTTAGCTACAGATTTTTCTAGCTGACCAACTGTTGGCAAGAAGAGTGCGTTGCCAATTAAGAGAGAATTTGTTTCTGTTTAAACAAGCCACACACACACACACACACACACACACACACACACTGAATGTGATGAAAGAGGCACTGTCATCACAGAGACAGTTAAGCGTCTGAAATGAAGCAAGTTAAGAAGGTGAATATCAGGATGGGGCTTCCTCCCTCCCTGATCCTCCTTCAGGCGTTCTGTGGCATTCTGCTCCTTTCACAGCGACCGCTCGCCTGTCTATCACCCTGACCTGAGAGAGGAGAGATTTCAATTCAAGCTGGCGTCCATACTTTGCCTCCCCTGCTTGTCTCCACTCCGCTCTCTCTCCCTCCTCTTCCCATTTCCCTCTCTATGGTCGGCATAGCAACAGGCGTCAGGCTCGTCAGAGGAGGCACTGTGGTCTGTTCCTCTGACTCCCTCTCCCCTCGTCTCTGTTCTGCCTCCCTAACTCTATATTTGCCAACAGTCGGTGCAGAGTAGTATTCCAACGGGTGTAAAGCACATTAAGGATTTCAGTTTTCAGAGGTTGTCAGTGTTTTGCTAAATCAAATATTCAGTGGGTGCTGGCAAAAAAAGACCACACACTGCTCCCCCTGATGGCCAGTATAAATTTTGTTTTACTGGTGTAACGTCATTGAAGTGAATCACTCATCATAATCCTACTGGCTGGATTTGGAAAATACCAACTCTAAACCTTACACATTGACCCACCTGCCTTCATGTCTGTCTGTCTGTGGGCCTGGCCTCAGTGTCGGGACTCAATGGTGACTAGTGACTTTGTAAAAAACATAAAATGTTTGAAAAAAAGGAAGAAAAAAGTTGTTGTGTTAGCATGAGTGGCCTCCCTCATGTGCCGTGTGTGGTGTGCTATTGTGTGTGAAGATGTGTGTGTGTCCTCAGGTCGTTTGTCAGGTTTTAAAAGCACCCCGACCCCCCCACTATTCTGCTACACTATTATGTAGCTCTGACCCAAACCCTCCCTCCTCTTGCTCTATCTCTCCCTTCCCGTCTGATAAAGAGGCCTGTGTTATGAGGACAGTCGGTATTAGTATTTTTGCACTCTGCTCGCTGATCTTAATGCACTTACGGGCACAGCGGTCGCACACCAAGTCCCACACGGGCTTTGATTCTGCTCCAGCCTGTTTCCAGTCATCCACTCCCAGTGTATCTGCTGAAGCTCACTGACAGCACAGGTGGCACACACATAGAAACACACACATACACACACACACTCATTTTCAGCTTGCCAGTCTCCTCCCAGGTCCAGCTTCTCCTGGGTAGCAGCTAAAATCAAAGCATTCATCCATCCTGGATTACGGCAAGTAAAACGTGGAGATGGGCTGGACTGCGACCGCCGTGCTAGTGTGGGGAGTGACTGTGTCCTGTCAGCCTCTGGTTAGTGTTCTGTTCTAATCTGCTGGGCTCCCTTTGTGAACCTGTGGATGGTGCCATGTGAGAAACAAATGCTTCGGTTAAAAAAAAAACAAGAAAAAAGGATGTCTTACTTAATATGTTATTTTAATTTACCTTTATATTTCTGTTTGTTTGTCTGTTTCGTTATCCAAGGGTTTAAAGTTCAAAGCTCATACTCTCTTATTACGTGGGGACCTGCCGACCTGCACTCCTTTTTTAAATGTGATGAAGTCTTTCTGTTGGTCTGAACCATTTGTGCCAAATTGTATGTATATTCCTCTTGTCAATGCTTTGGATATTAACAGTGCATAAAAAATATGAAGAAAATTCTGTTCTTTGGATGCATTTCCGTCAACCTTGAAGAAAAGTGAAAATACACATGGGTCGTCATGGTGTGTCCAGTTTGTGTCCCAAATGCTCACGGGTGCTGACAGAATTGTTTCTACAGTTTACAAAGAAAAGGTTTAACACGATTTGTAGTTTTCAATTGGTTGCAGTCTTACTGAAGTGTCAGCCTGCACTGTGCCTCTCTCCTTGCACAGTTTACCTCAATCCGAAGCACCTCCCTCCATATTTATATCCTGTTTTACCAGCTCTTGCATCGTGTTTACAACCATAATATTAGTATTGCAGTGAAAAGGGAGTGGACATGGTGCATTTAAGGATTGAAACACGACCAAAAAAAGACATATAGAGTCAAAGAATTCCTCCACATCCAAAGCTCCATGGTATTCCTCTCTGTGGATCTCTATTTCTTTGGTTTGCTTCTAAATGCTTGTGTAGCAAGTGAGGGAGCAGATGTTTTCACACAGCTGTGCAGGGATGCCAGTACTGTAACACAGCTGCACAAAACCCCAGCTTACTGGCCGATCACAGCTCAGCTCTGGCCTGCCCCAGACGCAACATTTCCGCTTTACAGCTGATCCCAGTTCACTCAAGGATTATTAGAGACGTTCCTTTTTTCATGTGCTACATCTGCAGAACTTCTTGCCCAGAGCGACAATACTCCAAAATTCCTCCTCTCCGTATGGCTGTCTTTCTCCTCCCCATGCACAATCACTGCAAATGAAACATTCATTTTGACATCTGGAATTTGAAATTGCGCTCATTTGTTAGCGTGTGGAAAACCGATTATGATCTCTTCCTTTCTTTCAACATTTTCCCCTTGGACATTTTGAGCTGAGATGCCTTTCAGATGAACTCAATCAGCTAGGCGGTTGCCGGAGAGCACTTCCACCATGCTGAAGCTGCAGTGTAATGTCATCTTGAAATGGTTTCCCACTTATTCCAGACACTTATGCAAGCGTACATCTCAACTCTGGAGATGCACAGGAGAAAAAAACACTTCAAAGTAAAAAACAAAGTGGTAGCTTTCTGACCAGCTGCAGTTTTAGAATTGACATTAGTAATTAACACTTGTAGTTTTAGGTTTGAAAAATGCAGTCAGACAATGAGCGTAGTGATAGCTGATCTTCTGTCTGTCTTGGCTTGTCAGCATAAAAGCAAACATCTTCATTGTTCTGTTTCACCAACTCACTGCACAATCTGTCATGGCGTCCATGTTTGATGTAAGCTTTAGTATTTTAGTCAAATGCGTGTTCACTCACCCATACACTGAGAACCCAGACAACCACATCCTCCTGCAGCTATTGTTTCCTCAGCAGTCATTATCTCATCACAGCAACCTGGCTGGGCCTGTCATGTACAGTACTGGGATGCATGCTTTAGTCCATCAGAAAACAAGGCACGTGTTTATGTACAGCTCGCCGTCTCTTTCCACAGATGTTTAGAAATCATGTAGTGGCGTGGTGTGAAGGAGGAGAATGGCCTTCCAATCGTGTCATGTTGTCCCCCCACGGCTCACCTTCAGCATGGGCGCTGTTCACACCTTAACCTGTCTCTGGGAATGTTTCAGAAACTCACTTCAGCTCTATCCCACTTCACTCCTCCCGCTAGAATTCAGTCACTACTGGTGATTTTCTACTAGGCATACCCAACAAGTTGATTTCTAGTCCTCCTCTACTCTGCCCCCCCTCCAAACACTCGTCCCGACTTTGTTTTTTAAACCCTTTGAATTGATGCTGCTTTTGTGCTTAACTCTGGGTTTACTGCGTGGTGCCATGTCGTCCACATGGTCTCTAGAGCTTGTAACGCTTCAGTGTGTAATGTTACCATATGCCTTACATGTTTTCCAGGACTAATAAAAAAAAGCATAACAAAATGTCAGGAGATGTGCTTTTTCATTTGTGCCCATTCTGAAAAAAAAATGAAGAGAAGCGAGCTAATCCAATATTACCCTGTAATATTCTACAAATCCACCTCACCTAGATGATCTTTTAAACTACACAGAATGATACATAATGGCTTGAGTGCAGCTTTAGTATGCTTTCTTTTTTTTTTTTTTAACAAAATAAAGCTAAAACATTCAGGGATGCAATGTGAAGAAACTGATGCTGATTGGTCACGTTTGTTATTTACACACAAAAATTAGAACATGAATGATCTGTGTTGAAGAAAGCAACAGTAAGGCAGGTAATAATATTTAAAAATAAAAACATTTTCTATATACATGAACAGACATCATGAACATACTCAAACATAACGCTATAAGCTGGCACTATTCACCATACAAACATAGTGCAAATGGTTATAATCACAACATTTTATTAAATGATGAAACTGCTTCAGAGGTCCTCCTCAGATTGTTTTTAATCTTAACACTTGACTGGTGGCTCCTCGATCCCCTTGGATGTCAAGACCTCAGACAAGAGAGTCAGGTAAGTGGAATCTGCGTAGCCGTCCCTGAGAGACATGAAAAAAGAAGACAGCTCAGATACATGGGTTGGTGTGACCTTTAACTAGGCTCTGCTGGACTTCTGCACCGGCCTCACTCACCCTGATTCGCCTCCCTGCAGGCTGGTCTTGTGTGGGATGCAGTCCCAGGTCACCCTGGCCCCTGTGTCTTTGCCTGTCACAGTGAAGGTGAGTCCCTCCCTGAATGCTTTCTCCAGCCTGGGCACCAGCTTCCTCGTCCTCTCGCTGTCAGGAAGGAAGGCCTCAAACAGCCCTCCTTGAAATGGTTCTCCTGGAGAGGGGTGATCCTCCTGGTGAGACAGAAAGCAAAGACCACAGCTGTGAACAAAGTAGATATGACCATGCATAAGCTAAAAGCTCTGTGATGACACAGTGTTTTCTCTTGAAACTCATAATAATAGTGATAATAGTCCCAAATTCTACTCGTGTTCAGGGTCATACTTGTATTTTATGTTCCTACTAGAACATGTTTACATGCTGTGATTAAAAAACAGGTTTAATTTCCTCACCTTGTCTGTCTGACCATGGCTGTATTTGCACTCAGTTTTAGCGCAATTTAACAGAATTATAGTTGCTAGGCAACAGCTTGGTCCATGTTTACTTCTAGTAATCTGTGTGTATTCCTCCATATTGAGCTTTTTGATAGATTCAGTTTATATAGCAAACCATGTTTAAAAAAAATACTTTTTATGACATGCGGCTTTCAGCTACAATATGAAAAAGTGTACCTGTACACCTCTGAGTTATAGGCCGTACACAGAATACTAGAAAAGTACATTGAAGTTTCACTGAACCTGTTGAACAATAATGATGTGTATTGTCTCTCAGTGCACATCAGACACAAAAGTCACCAGTGAGAATGAGTTTAAAATGAGCCCCTCACCCCTTGGATACCATCAGGAATGGAGTAAGTGATCTTGATCACAGAGTCGTTTTTGCGGCCTGGTAAGCTGATGTGTAGTTTGGAGTAGCTCATTTTGCCCTGGATGCCGCAGATTGTAGGCTGCAGACAAACCCTGCAGTGGACATGCATAGTGTCGAGGCACTCCGAGCACATGGTGGCTCCACACTTTGTTTTTGTCGTCTCGCTCACCCCACACACACACACTCCCAGGCTTCTCAGACCTGATGTGGATTCCTCCAGGGTGTCCTGGATCTCTGTTTGTCTTTGCTGCATGCTGCATGCATCTTTTAGGGCAGAGTCATGTACCCTTCTCTCTTTCTTATAACGGGCCATGCCTCCATCAGTAAGGCCTGCTGTTGACCCATCATCGTTGACATGTGACGCATCATTTCCAGTTTCAGAGTGTCTGACAAATGTCTCCACCTGCTGTCTATCCACCTCCACCGTACCTACGATTTTCACTTTTTCTTTAACAACAGGGTTCTTCCTCACTAGCGGTTGGCTAATAGAGCCATTCACAAGCTCTCTGTCACAGGACTCACCCTGGTTTGTTCTCCTTTCCTGCCTACAGTCAGTCCCACCAGCTTTGCTCGTCTGGCTCTTGAGCATAAGCTGAGGATTACTGTGACCATGCAGATTAATATTTTGGTCCTCATTCATTTGCAAAAATGACAATGGTTCCTTATTGGAAATAGAGTTTCCAGGCAAGCCCTGTTGTTCAGGTACTTGGGTTGAATCTCCAGAAAACACCTCCCGCAGTGAAGCAGCTACCTGAGAACACAACACTTCTGGACCGGAGAGAAACAATCGTTTCTTTAAAATCTGCATGGTAACCTTCTTGAAGCGGCTACGCACCTCAGTGCAACAGGCCTGCAAAGTTTCATCTGCTGGGTCAGTGATGCCCAACTCTGACAAGTGCAGCTCCTGCACAGAAAAGTCCACACTGACTGAGTCAACCAGCTTCTGTAAAGCTTTCAAACATGACCTCACTTTGGATGAATTTGCCCCTCTTAAGGCAATGATCAGATCACCACGAACACCTGAGCTGCTCTCTTTCATCTGGACGTCAGAAGTCAGGTCGTCCACCCGGGTCCTATAGGCTTCTTTTATGTGCTTCCATATCACAATGGAAACTGTCATATCTGCATTATAAACTTCCTGCTTTTGCCTCCCTGTTTGGTTGCTGAAGCTAGACGACCTGCCCCTGGCTCTGTCTGTGGATTTGCCAGAGTCATCTTGACTCTTCTGACTCGTAACTTGGACCTTCTGCACTCCAGAGAAACTCGTGGTCCGCCTCAAGGTGGATCCAGACCCAGCAGGTGACAAACTCGACTGAGTTGTGCTTAGGAGAGGTGTTAAACTCTTGGGTCGAGTATCAATGAAATGTGAGTTGGAGGAGGTTTTATTCTGCATAGAAGTAATCGAAGGCAAAGCATCTCCACTCTTAAACAAGATGTCCCCTCCAGTGGTTTGGGCTAATGCTCTGAAGACACCATCATCAGCAGGCCCTGCTCTTTCTGACAGCACATCATGCCCTAACACTGGCCCGAGGCGTGTTTGTCTACTAGGAGACGAGAGACCTCGTAAAGTGAAGTCAGTTGGTCGCCTGCCTAACTCCAACCCTGAATCCTTAAACCGAGCAGCTAGTTTATACCGTCTGGCTCCTTCAGCTCGCCTCTCATCCTCCTCTGACCTCAGCAGCTGATCTATGGTGTCATCTGGAGAAGCTACAGTGGAGGACAAGATGAGAGGCCCTCTCTGCTCATCAGCATGAGTTGATGCACCTGAATCACATGGAGGTTGACTAGCCACATCTTCTTTTTCCCCCCTCACTTCACTGGAGTCCAGGAGAAGAAACTGCTTGGCCTCGGACACATCACTGCTGTTCCCAATAATGTAAATATTCCAGTCATCTTCATTCAGGAGAAGCTTGGGAAATCTGGCACTTAAGCTCTCCATCACTCTTTGCTGTCCCCCCCTGAGGTGCAGGATACTCTTAGGGAACTGGTCTCGACGGATCTTGGTCTCGTTTTCCTGGTAAAGCCTAGTTATTGCCTTTTTTGCCAAATTGAGGCGCTGCTGATGTTGACCAGCCTCCCCACCACCTGTTGCAACCTGCAAGAACAGAGTGGTCAGCCCCTGGTTTGTCATATCCACCACATCAACCACATACTGACTGAGGATATGCTGGTATTCCTCCTGGCAGTGCTTCTGCAGATACTGGAACATGTCTGCATCCACAATCAGTGAGAAGTCCTCCTCTGGCGTAGCAGGATGCTGAGGATCCTGCAGAGCTGAACGCTCTGACTGGCCAGTGTCTTCAAAGCCATAACTGCCAGGGGTCAGGTCTCTATGAGAGCTTGAGTTGAGCTCATCAGGCCCATCAATGACACCTTTCTCTTGTTGCTCTCTACGCATATGTTTCCTGCTCTGTTCCTCTGACTCATGAGTGTGAGGCTTCTGTGCCATCTGTATGGTCCTGGAGCCACTGATGACAGGTTGATTCGAGTCTTTGTTTTCTGCTGATCTTGGGCGCCCAGGTTGGCCAAATAGCTGCCCCAAAGCAGCCTGGACTTCAGAATAGGCACCATGCAATGTGCACAGTTCCTCTGTGGCATCGCAGCTTATCTGGATCTCAGGGTGGCTCTTATGAAGGCTCGTCAGGGCCATCATTCCTCCAGGAAGCTGGCTGTGGTCGACAGTTGCTGACAAACGTAAGATGACCTATGATGATGGAGGAAGAGAGACAACAAATGCTTATGGATTTTACCACATATTCAGTATTTGCTGACATATTTTCCAATATATGGTGTACCTTGTCTGGGTCCAGCCTCTCTCTGTGCTCCGTTACAGTGAGTTTATACTTCTTCCCATCTACTTCCAGAGTGTGTCGGCTGTGTTCAATAACTCTCTGTGCCACTGTGGGAGAGAGGTCACCAGAGGGAAATCAGTCTCAGTCTGTGAAGCATCCTGACTGAGCACTTCATCACTAGATTGCATGTCAACAGTTCAGTTTAGTGTAAATCACTGGTGAGAGCTGACACAGTGAAATATCTTACGAGAGTCCACTTGAGAGTGAAAGTTAATGAAGCATTTGCTGTATTGTGGTATTGTAGTTAATAGATGCATTTGTCTCTGTAATAGAATCAGTTCAGGAATTCCCTTCCCCCTACACTTCATATGCACGGACACGGACACACCCTGACCTCTACTGACCTCCACTGTCCTCGAAAGTGATGAGGGCTGACACAGGCGTTGTCTTGACAACTGTGACAGAGTTTATTTCCCCTCCTCCATTCCTAGCTCTCAGGAAGTGGATAAATAGCTTGTCTCTCAGCCTGTCATCCTCCATGTCTGTGGGCAGACCGCTCACCCTCACAGTCCTGCCTGGCTCTGCCATCTGCAGGGAGAAACACAACCACTGCTGTGAAGGAAAGACTGTTTCAAAATGTCTGGATTCTGCAGAAATGGAGAGCGAGGACAACATGATGACGACAAACACTTCTGCATAAAGATGTTAATGACAATGTAATATCCAACCATTTACAGACCCCACCCTTGCAAATAGGAAGAGGGACAAATGTGAGAACATACCACCCTCTGTTGGGGTTACTAGGACACTACATCATCATCACAAATCAAACACGTCCATGTCAGGACCAGAACTGATGAAGCTTTTGTTGAAATTCTGGGTTAATAACTGTCAGTATTAAAGTGTCTCCACTTCCTTTTAAGGTGGTACTGTAAAGCATAGACAGGCTAAGAATATGACAAGCTATGGCAACTGATAGTGATTGTCTCAATACCATAACTATTGACACATTTGCTCTGATTGTTGTCTTCTTTTAAGTCAGTGCAATATAGATGTAAATGTGAAAATAGCAAATATATGTCAGTTATACTGCATGTCGACTGTAAACTGCTCCAGTAACAGCATAAGCTGTATTTATTATTTTGAGTTCCGCATATATATATATACACACACGCACATCCTCGCTCTTTCCTGTAAAGTTACCATCATGTTATGTAGAAATAAACTGTTTGGGTGTATTTGTGCCCACCCTGCAGCCTATGAGCAAAGTGCTGAGTGGTTATTGCTACAGAAAAGAGCAGGAAAAGCCACAGTGCAGAGCTGAGAGTCAAGGAAGTGGCAGAAATGAGAGAAATCTGCCATCAATCATTACTGATTACTGTCTGCTGACTGCTCCCTGCCACTCTATCTGATGGACACCTTTCACACTGATACCATTACTGACCTTACAGGTGTTTCACTGCGCGTTTCTCTCTGTCCTCAAAACACCGTCACACATTACAAACCATGCAGGAAAAGTGAAACTACGAGCCGATGTGTGAGTTATGGAGCCGTCGAGAGGGGGCGACCTTATTCACCTTATTTGTGAAGTATTACATACAGTAGATAACAATTATTACTACAGACAGACAGATTTTATGTTGGGAATTCATTTTAATCAGGATTAAACTATTTAACAGTATATAAATAGTGAAATCTAGCTCCTTCTCTGCCAGCTGCAAACATACAATGCTACTCATACGTTGTTGCATCGGTATTAACAGTGTAACATTGCCATGTGTAATAATAATAATAATAATAATAATAATAATAATACGTTTTTTATTGTCTTTATTGTTCTTCATTGTCAAGCGCCCTCGGGTTTGAGAAAGGCTCTGTATAAATCCAAGTTGTTATTATTATTATTATTATTATTATTATTATTATTATCATCATCATCACTATCATTATTCTTATTATTCTTAGTAGTAGTAGGCTAGTAGTAGTATTGTCAATTCTGTATACAAGTACACAGGAATGAAATGTAGTTTCTCATGGACCAAGGTGATAAATGACAACAATTAACCAAAAAACAAACAATAGAATGACAACCAAAGAACAAAAAACTAACACTGACAGAACTACTAAGTAGCTCCACTAAACAATAAACAGGTTCAGGTTCACCTTTTGCTGATCTACTTACACAGTTTCTTATCAGATGTTACATTCTTGTTTTAACTTGGCTACTATACCATAACTCAGGGGAGGTGTTCACTCCAACTAGGCAAGAACACACAATACACATATGTTGATTCTGACACTTTTGCAGTAAACTCACAGGTGTTTGTGTCACATGGGACCAAAAGTATTCATACAGCCCTTGTAGTTGTGAAGATATACCCTATTTATTTTGGGTATGTCATTTTCAGGCAGGAGGCAGAAATATAGGCCTAGTGAGTTGTCACCTGAGGTGCCCCAGGCTCTAAACAGTAGGTGGCAGTAAAGCCTCATCACGTTCAAAGGCATTCACTGACACTAGCCATAGAACAAGGGAAGAGGGAGAATTACCACAGAGCTGGAAGGAAGTCATTGTAGTCCCAATACGCAAACCAGGAAAAGACAGTACAAACCCAGGGAATTATCGGCCAATTGCATTATCATCTAATATCTGTAAAATAATGGAGAAAATGATAAATGACAGGTTAACATATTATACAGAAAGTAAAGGCTATATATCTAAATATCAGAGTGGCTTTAGGAGAGGGAGAAACACCATGGATCCTGCTGTTTGTCTAGAGCATGAGGTCAGAAAAGCACAGGTAAACCAAGAAAGTGTGGTAGCTGTGTTTTTTGATGTAGAGAAGGCCTGTGATATGATGTGGGGGGAGGGACTATTAATCAAACTCAGAAAATTAGGTATTAATGGTCAAATGTATAGATGGATTAGAGATTTTTTAACAGGCAGATTCATTCAGGTGAGAGTAGGGAGGAAGTACTCTGGGAAATCTGCCATAGAAAATGGAACACCGCAAGGGAGCATAATCAGTCCATTATTGTTCAGCCTTATGATAAATGATGTGTTTACAGGTATAGAAAATCAGATGGGGGTGTCACAGTTTACTGATGATGGGGCAATCTGGAAGAGGGGAAATAATCTGGAATTCATTATGAAGAAAGTTGAGGGTGCCATCACTAAAATAGAGGAGTGGTCATATAAGTGGGGTTTTAAATTCTCAGTAGATAAGACAAAGACAATGTTTTTCACAAGGAAAAGAATTAGCAGCACGATGAAACTAAAACTGTATAATCAGGAACTGGAGAGAGTGAAACACTATAAATACTTGGGGATTTGGTTTGATGAAAGAATCACATGGGCTGTACATATTCAGAAGGTGGTGGATAAATGTAAGAAAGTATTGAATGTGATGAGGTGTTTGGTGGGGAGTGAATGGGGGGCAGACAGGAGTGCACTAAAAGCCATATACTGTGGGCTGATCAGATCAGTGTTGGACTATGGGAGTGTGGTATATGGATCTGCAGCAGGCACATCTCTGAAAAGACTGGACAATATTCAATATCAGGCACTGAGGATATGCACAGGAGCACTGAAAACAACTCCAACAGCAGCACTACAGGTGGAGATGGGGGAGATGCCATTAGGTATGAGGAGGCTACAACTTTCAACAGTTTATTGGGTTAATTTACAGGGGCACAGTCAAGAGCATCCAACACAACTCACTTTAAAACCGTGTTGGGAAAAGGAGAAAAGGGACAACAAAAGCTTTGGCTGGTTGAGCACACAGAAAGCAACAGAACTGGGACTAACACAGCTAAACATCAGTCCTACAGTACCGTTACCAGTTATACCACCCTGGATACTTCCAAACGCCACAGTTGATCTCACGTTATTAGAAAAGAAAAACAAGAATAGAGGACTCATTTATAACCCACAGGTAGTACAGACATACATTGAGGACTTTTCCAGCTTCGTCCAGATTTATACAGATGCCTCAAAGAGCTCAGATAAGGCAGGAGCAGCTTTTATTGTCCCAGAGTTTAATATCACAGTGGGGAGGCGGATCAGTGGAGAAGTGTCAGTTTATACCGGAGAAATGATCGCAATACTGTTGGCAGTACAGTGGGTTGAGGAGAACAGTTATATGCTCTGATTCCAGCTCAGCATTAATCACTTTACAGGACAGTCAGTCACACAGCAGACCAGACATACTGACTGAAGTGCAGCAAACCCTATACAGAATTCAGATGATGGGGCTGACAGTGATTTTTGTGTGGGTACCAGCACACACTGGGCTCAGAGGAAATGAGATGGCGGATAAGGCAGCAAAGGAGGCAGCAGGAAAGACATCCATCGATTTGACAGTTAATGTCAGTAAATCTGAAACTAAGAGCATCATCAAACAAAGACTGAGGGAAAGATGGCAAAAACAATGGGAGGAAGAGAGGACGGGACGATGGTTTTACAGAATACAAAGGAAAGTGTGAGAAATGAGAAGAGCAGGAAGGAACAGAAGAGAAGAAACAATAATATCAAGGCTCAGGTTTGGACATACTGCACTGAACAGTACACTATTCATAATTAGAAAACACCAGACAGGGAACTGTGACTACTGTGGCCAAGAAGAGACAATAGAGCACATAATACTTCAGTGTCAGAAGTATGAGCGAGAAAGACAGAGTTTAATTACACATCTCAGGAACATTAAAATACCACTGGATATCAGAGTCATTCTACAACAGAGCTCAGGGCACAAGAGTTACAAATTTATATTCCAGTTCCTTAAAGCAACGAGGCTGCTTGATAGAATATAATTTATTTTTATTTATTTATTTATTTATTTATTTATTTATTTTGAAGGGGTATTAGTAGTCATCCTGATTCACACTCCTTACCAGTTGGTGGCGGTAATGCACCAATACGTTGTTTGCCAACCGCCAATAAAACACCACAAGAAGAAGAAGAAGAAGAAGAAGAAGAAGAAGAAGAAGCCATAGAACAAGAGGCTGTCTTCTGTCCAATCAGATGCCGCCTTGCTGCGGCGTCGCGCAGGCGCAGTGAAACAGATCTTCATGCGTTCTGCGTCGTGTCCGGTGGAGGTCACAGACATCTGAACGAGACTGAGGTGAGATGAAACCTGCTGTCTTGTGACACTGAAAGCAGCACTTTGTTGTTTATTATTGATTACAAAGCGAACTGTTGGCGTTCTTTTTATTTTCAGGCTTTAAATTATGTAACGTCAGTGGTGTTGCGTTAAGATGAACACGAGCTACCGCTTTGCATCTGCGGCAGATAACATGCGTAACGTTAGTCACCCGGCGTGACTTTGCTGATGCAAGCTTAATTGCAAATTTAATTGTAATTTCATTGCATTTCAGTGATATATAAGTAATATTTAATACGCGTCGTAAAGTCTAAAGACTGTATCCGCTTTTGTCGACTTGTGTGCTCAAGTAGCTGGCTAACTTGCCAGCTACTTGAGCACACAGCTAGCTGACAATGCTAGCTAGTGAGCTAGGTCAGCTAACACAGCTAAACCTTGGCTCCTCTCCGCTCAAGGCCAACTATAACTGGGTGGGAGCGATTTGCACTCGCTTTCCAAACACTGTCACAAACATGCATGGAGTAATGTTGGGGATGTGTGTGTTAATTGTGTCAACTCCTTATTTTATTTCCACTGTTAGTGGGTTTGCTGTCATGGCCAAGCTCTTTGAGTCTATTGGGAAGTTGGGGCTGGCCCTCGCCATTGGTGGAGGTGTTGTGAACTCTGCCCTTTTCAATGGTGAGTGCTAACAAAACATGCAATATATTTATCAACATGACTGATCCAAGTTTACCCAGTCTTTACTCATTGCTATGAACACTACATCACTTGGTCAAGAAGTGACTAATAAGACTTGAGTTTCCCTCTGGAGTGATGAAATATTTAGCTATATATCTATTTATATATTAACTGAGTCACTGAGTGATTATTATATTTCCACACAGTTCTAAGATGTGAAACCAGTTATGTTGCATCAGTACACTAAACTGCAGCATCTACATTTACAGTACATGTACATATGATGTTTGTGAGAGTTCACTGCAACTGAACAAACTGTCTCACACACAATCATACTATACACAGCACAACCCATAGGTAAAATACACCCTGCAGTATTTAGTATACATCTACAAATGAATTAAACACATATTAAGAATTGGCTATACACACACACACACACACACACACATATATATATATATATATATATATATATATATATATATATGGTGTTGCCAATGGTGTTTATATTGGCATGAAAATTATCATTGCCTGAGTATGACATAACCTCAGGATATTCATATAGCATTGTCCTAGAAAACCTCCAGTGGGGAGTGTCATTTACACTGTTGCTGTATTTGCCGGTGGTTTTGCATTTTCAGTGCACTCCTTTATGCTGAATCTGTTCTGGCAAAAGAGGGATTTATTTTTCCCCTAAAATATGTCTGTTAGAATATTTTGTAGCTTCACATTGAAGAAGCAAGCAAGCAACCAATCAGAATTGTGTGTTAAATGTAGGGAAAACAAACATTTTTTTCTGTTTGATGGAGCTCTAGGCTAAAAAAAAAAAAGCATTCATGCTGTATGCACAAAGGACTTGGCAGAGATACTAACTATTCATTTTACATCTACAGTTGATGCAGGGCACCGGGCGGTGATCTTTGACAGGTTCCGAGGAGTGCAAGATGCTGTTGTTGGTGAAGGCACCCACTTCCTCATTCCCTGGGTTCAGAAACCTATCATCTTTGACTGTCGCTCTCGTCCACGCAACGTGCCTGTCATCACTGGCAGCAAAGGTACAGCCGTTATCCTTTAAACCACTGCAATGTTGTTCTCACTGTTGCTCATATAACATTCTGGGTCCCTCGGGATTTGTAAGAATGCAACGAGCCTCTTAGAACCGCTTTTAAGCTGAAAAACAGCAAAGAGCAAAATGTTTTTGCCTATAGGCTAATATATGCTGTAAGAGTTGATCTTAAATCTGTCCTCTGCCCCACAGATCTGCAGAATGTGAACATCACGTTGCGTATCCTTTTCCGGCCGGTGACCACCCAGCTGCCACGCATCTTCACCAGTATTGGTGAGGACTACGATGAGAGAGTGTTACCATCCATCACCACAGAGGTGTTGAAGGCTGTAGTGGTGAGTATGAATAAAAAAAGAGTGATTTACAAATAAAGATCGTTATGAGTGAGGGTCCTCCAGTGGTTCAGTCTGCCTCATAGAGGGAGGCAGACCCACAAAGACCCAGATTAGCATAATCAGCGATTACTAGAGAATGAATGAATAAAAGTTATGAGTGAGCTGATGTTTGTTTGTTTTTTGTTTTTTGTTTTTTTGTCCCTCAGGCTAGGTTTGATGCTGGGGAGCTCATCACCCAGAGAGAGCTGGTGTCTCGACAGGTCAGCGAGGACCTCACCGAAAGAGCCAGCACCTTCGGCCTCATCTTGGACGATGTTTCACTGGTAGGAAAATGCTTGCAAATTTAGCAGCCCAGGAGTAACAATTTGGAGTAACAATTGTATTGTGTTCTTTCAGACACACTTGACCTTTGGCAAGGAATTCACAGAGGCTGTTGAGATGAAGCAGGTGGCCCAGCAGGAGGCAGAGAGGGCCCGTTTCGTTGTCGAAAAGGTATTATTTAACACAGAGGTTATCACTCTACGACGTGCATTCAGCCTCTATGGAAGGAAAAAGGGTGGAATATCAAATTATGGTTGTTATAAATTGAGGCAGCTCACAAAATCTTTTTGTAATTTTAGGCAGAACAACAGAAGCAGGCAGCCATCATCTCAGCTGAGGGAGATTCCCAGGCTGCCCTGCTCATCGCCAACTCCCTGATGGAGGCTGGTGATGGACTGGTAGAGCTGCGTAAGCTGGAGGCAGCAGAGGACATCGCTTTCCAGCTCTCCCGCTCCCGCAATGTCACTTACCTGCCGTCAGGACAGGGCACATTGCTCCAGTTGCCCCAGTGATAGCGCCTCACCTCAAGTTCAGCCCACTCTCGCTGGTACAAGAGTCACAGAATGGGTGGCTGGAGGTTTCAGTAAAGGACTCTCAACTTCACACACATTCCTCCCACTCTTTCTCTAACCAACTCTGGACTGGGCTCTGCTGATAGCAGGATGTTTGGGAGACAGAGTGAGAGGTCTGCGATGGATACATTTATGAAGTCCACCCATGTGTAACGGAGTGGAGGGTAACCTATATATATGTAGTACTTGTTCTTGGGAAAAAAATGGCAATGCAGTGAAGTCGCTAAAATGGTTCATTGTTTCAGAGGCAGTCTGTGACTCATTTGAAGGATGACATAAAATGTAACTGATAAATGCCATTACTCTGTATGAATGTTATCAAAATGTGTACCTGCGCATATTCCAATCTTCTTTTGATTCATTGACATAATTGACTAATGAGAGTGTATTCACTTGACATAAATTCTCTTTGATTTTGTCTTCAGCGGTATAAAATCCCTGGAATAAATCTGCTCTCAAGCAAATTCTTTGTTGATTATACCCAAATAATTGTAACATGCCTGTCAGACGATTAATTAATTAATGACGATTAATTCTTTACAGTCGTCACTGTGACATTAGTGTGGAGAGCGTGTACACGCCATTTTCTGAAATGTCAAGTTCAACTTAACAATAAAGCTGTTTCTACTTCCCAGTGGTCACACTTATTGTACAAACCACTCAGTGGTGAATGCACAGCTTCTATTGAATGTAATCATAACTGTCACCACAGGAGGGTGGAGGTTCAGTTCCCATTTTGAAAAAAGTATGGCAGAAGCTGTTGTTCTGTTCATTGTTGCTTTCTTACCTATGAAGCTACAGTAATTAACAAGTACTTAATGTGATTTTTTTGTGAGGAAATCAAATCTACTCGGCAATTGATGATGAGGCCATTTTAAATATACCCTGATACCAGTGGCGTGCAAAGACTTTTTGATGGGCATGGGTGCAGTCTCACCACACCTGAGGGGCAATTTTATCATGTTTTAACCAGCTAAGAAGGCAGTGTTTATTTTCCACTCATGAGGGCAAATTATTGTGTTTTGCCAACCACGTGTTTTTGCCTCCTAAGAGGGCGACTGACATGTTTTATGAGATTAATAAATACAAAACGTGTATTTTTATTATCCAGTTTTGAACCGTTTTCCCATGTTATCTATGGAAAATATGTTGTTCAAATGGAATTTGCGCAAACAGAATTTGCCTTGTGTGTCAACACCCAAAAACTTCAAAAGCTCCAACACCTCAAATGGAGGCGGTATCTTACTAAAGAGTAGCAGCTTATGGCTAATAGAATATTTTAATTTCACTTTCAGGATTCCTCCTTAGAGAGAATAAAACGCTCCTCGGGGGGTTCTCGTTATTATTTCATCAATCAAGCATTACAGCAAAGCTCCTGTGCGCGCGCCGTACCCTGCCTTGTTTGGGGGGGGCTCCAGACCAGACACTGCCGCGCGCCTGCCAGACAGCGGCCTGTATACCTGGGATGAGCGCGGGACGGCGGGGGTACGCGCGAGAGCTTGGCCGGGCCACGTAGCGGGGCAGAAGACACCGGCAGGTATTCTTCCAGCCCGTACCGCACCTCAAATACACCATCCCGCACATTTGCGCACAAAGATCAGTGGCCAGACAATGTAGAGCGAGCCAGAGAAGTGCGCGTGCAGCTCCGAATCTGTGCAACTCTGATTGCACGAACGCCAGAGGGAGGTCGACGGAGGTAAGCCTGCAAACCGCCAACAAAATGTTGTTGAATAACTTAATTTGGTGCTTTTACATGTATGACACGCATGGCAAGCTGCTGGGGAAAAGCCGCAGCTGCAGTGAGGATTGTGTGTGAGCCCAGCTAGCACTGAGTTTGTGACAGTGTCGAGTTTACTGGGTTTGTCACTACAGCAGTCGGGTTTTGTTAGGAAAGCGGCGCTTTTAATCTCGGCACAGCAAGAAAGATACAGTGATAACAAAGCATGACATCTGCTTTTCATCTCGCCTCATGCGGGTCCAGTAACTGTCACATTTCCCCCTTTAAAGTACGGCATCGAAATTACGTGTAACGTTAGTGCTAAGTATATGACGTTAATGCTAGCTCCAAGCTAACTAGCGCCAATCTGGGCGGTTTGGGGTTAAAAAAAAGTGAAAGTCTTGTATCTGTTGTTAGCTAGTGCTTGCCAGCAAACACCAGCAATAGGTGACATAGTGTGTGTAATGTAATATGCTCGTTCCTCAGCTTGCGTTGCAATTATCTGCACTAAAACATCCAATGGCTGCACCTTGAGCTAATGTAGCCAAGTTAGCTAGTCATGTGTTTGCAGTTTAGTACCTTCTGCTAGCTAGCTAGGAAACGCTAGCCTAAGTTGGCCAGGCCTGCACAGTGTAACTGCTGTTTAGTGTACAGTGTTGCCCTTTAACCCTTTCTTTGCTTTACACACACACTTAACTCCAACGTCTTTTGCTTCAGCAAGATGTAACTAAACCCAAAAGTAGCAGCTGCTCTATGTCGCGTCATACTTCCCAAAATTCTGTCGTCTGTCGTTTCGCATTTTGTAACGCTCGTCAGAAAAAGTGCACTTCTTGGAGCCAGTCCGCCCGTTTGTGTTTTAGCTAAGGATTTGTTTTACAGTATGAATTAGACTTTATAGAAGAGATTTGTGTTCCCAAGTTGTCCTTAACCTATTTTTAAAGGAGCTAACCCAGTCGTGAAACCAGTGGATTGCTGTCAGGTTTGACAGTGTCTCTGTGCTGTGTGTGATGACAATAATGACCTTTGGTATGGGAGACTGTGGGCACTGTCTCACTCCTCTGTGATACCCAAGATGATTTTTATACCAGGCCAAAATAACCTTAGGTATTGTTCTTTGACCCCATTGTGAACTAGAAGGCCAAACACACGGAGAGTCATCACCCCTGCAGTGCACCACACAGTGAGCTGGTTAAGGTCTTATGAGTTTGGGCAGAGTGAGGAATGTGAACCTTCACACGGTCATCTGCAAGCTGTGAAGGGGAAAGCTCATTAAAGTCTAGACTTTAGAGGGAGCATGGAGTTGAGAAGGCATTGATGCACCATGAGAGGTAAACATGAAGCGTTTGACTGCCTCAGAGGTCTCGTCTGTCTTGCTGTCACAAACCAAGTACCTGTGAACACTTGCACCATTTAATACTGATTGTTTAAATGTTGCTGATGCAGTGGAGCCCCCATCCTGTGTCATTCAAATCTTAAACCACAATAGCATCTCTCTGTGTTTGGCTGGCTTTGTGACTTACCCTGTGTCAAATGAGTTTTGGTTTCTCAACACGTCTCTGGAGCATGACAGAGGAAAGCTATAAGTTAGTTATTGTTGAATAAACTTTGATTTCAGAGCAAGCATTGCTTAGCAGTATTAATGCATTTTGGGCTGTTAAGACATTCATTTATGGACTGTTCTTTTTTCACATTAGGATAAAAGTTCATATATCCAAACAATAAATAAATAAAAATAAGCAATCACAAATGATCATTATTCCAGGAGGTTTGACCTCCCTGAACTGACAAAGTGATTGTGCAAACTAATTAGCTGTGATATTGAGAAGTCTTTGCGCTACTTCATTCCCACATCAAAGGACTGCATTATTTCGCTGTGAGTGAAACTCTGAAATGACTCATCGTCCATAATGATAAGCTGGTGGAAGGGTTTTACTCTATATGGGTTACATAATCACACTGTGTGTTTGTTTATTTGCACATATTTTTGGGAGGAGGGTGTTGAATTTGGCACTTTTGATTAATTTTATAGTTTGCATGTTAGATGCAAACTTAAAGTTTGCTGTTGTATATCCAAACCCTCGAAGGTTTATTTGAAATGTACATGCACTTAAAAAATTGTGGAACAAGGTGGTTTCTCGCGCAATTTCTATTCCTCTGTCATCAAGGCACAAGATAATCTTTTAGGCTTTATGTCTATGACAGCCATGTGAGTTGAGTTGCTCTGTCAGTGCAGTTTAACCTCCCCTTGTGGTCTTAATGCTCTCGGAGCTGCTGCCCAATTCTCAGAAAGGATCAGAGTTGACATGCACAGGAAGACAGGTGTGTCTGTGTGTGAATAGAGATCTTCTACATAAATGGCTGTCGAATGTCTTGCAGTACTGGTAGGACATAGATTCTTACATGTATGTCATTAATAAAAACAGAGTAATCATCCTTTCATTCCATTTTCTGCCTGCCTTCATTTTTGCATACATTTTACTTTAGTCTAGCGAGATCATGCAGCAAGCAGGAGGAACAGATAGATCAGTTTAGGTTTACCAAGAGAGATTATTTGACTTCAGATTGAGTACACACAGAGCATCTTTGCAGTGATTCTTTGCATTACTGATAACTTTGAGCAGCTCCTGTTCAGTTACATCAGTGTCAGCCTTGAACCCTTAATGATAAAGTAGTAAGAGTAAGCCACAAGAAACAACTTTCATGAGACAAAGCGTACTCCAGAAACAGCAAAAGTTAAAAAAACATAAATGAATCATGGCCTATTTATGATTTTATTTGTTGACAGATTTGTGTTCAATCTAAAGTTGTTTATGAAAACAAAGAGAAAAGGATGTTTGCATCTCCAAGAAAGGAAATGTGTTTTTCGCTTCTTGCTCAGGGAGGTTTTCTAATGAGTAAACCGCCCTTGTGCACGCTCATTACGGCGAGGTTGTTCAAGGTCAGCCAACTGTCGTTGACTTGCTTGAACATGACAATATTAGTTTATGCTCCAGATTTTGCAGTGCGTAAGCTCTATAGAAAAGGCTGAAATACAGTTTCCTGTGGTTGTATCTGCAACACAAGCTCCTGGGCTGTGGTTACACTATGCTCTCCAACAGTCAATGGGAGGTGTGTGTGCAAGATAGTGTATATCATTTAAAAAAATCTTTTGTTTAATCAGTGCACTTGCTATTGAGTCTGTGTCTTTACAGAGTGCTCAGATCATATTGTTGTGCCAAATGTTACACAGGAAAGATCAATAGCTTTGCTCGAGTGGATCAGTGGAGCGGTTTATTCGGCTTGTGGGTGGTGTAAGGTCATAGCATACATGCTGCCACAGCCCATTGCAAATGCACATGGGGCTCCTGAGAAGTGTTTCAAGGGCTTTCTGCAAGACAATATTTAGACAGATATTTAATTGATTGTCTTCGACTCTTTGAGTGCTAGCCGTTTTATAAAACAGACCCACAGAATATTTTCTCTGAATAACTAAAAAGAATGTTTCACCATGAAAAAAATGTTTGTTTTTACCTTGTTCCATTCTTGTTTTATCAGAGGTAGAGGCCACTCCCACCCTAAACACCACTTTTTCTCCAGAATCCGTCTGTGTTGCTCGTGGTGTATAGTCTCTTTGTGTCCCAATTACATCCCCCAAAAGCCCCAAAATTACTCACAGGCTGTGTGAGACCGCGATTAGCGACCCGCTGCCGAAAAATCACTTTTGATGTCGAAATACGTCATTGGCACTCAAAGAGTTAAGAAGCTGCTTCCCATTGTTTAGTTATGAATATGCACTTAAATTAACAAAGTGCGTATTCAAGCAAACAAGCAAACTTTTTTTTTTCATAGTGGGGTGTTTCAGGCCACAGCATATTTATAATGCATTTGCATTTAAATCGCAAATAAAATCCACTTAATAATGCATTTTATGTCTTGGTACCTTTCATATTACCCATCGTTATAGTCATATTACAGTTACAAACAGCAAAGATAATATACAATAATCATTTACTACATTAACAAGTTATAAAATCTTCACCTGTGCCAAATTCAGTGTAGTTGCAGCCCTTACAGATAGATTTCAGACCTAACATGCCATTTAAATTATGTGAATGCTCTGTTTTTGAACGTGAATCCACTCATATTTGCTGTGGTTTTGACGCCTACACACAGAACTGAAACATTTGTGGGCAAACGTGGCACTCGGTGTTGAAAACCTTACAATATGGCTGCAGTTAAAGTTTGCATCCTTTTCTAACCTCATCTGTATTTCCTCTGTATTATCTCATAGGTAATGTGCTATAAATGGCTCTTGAAGCAAGACACAGAAGTCCTTCCAGCAGGTCCATGTCTGGCATTCAGCTCATCTTCACCTGCTCTGCGGTTTGAAGACACTGGCACCCTGCAGGTTGGCAGCCTTCAGAGAAACTGAGTCTGGGATCTGCCTACACTTCACACACACACATTCGAGAGGAATTTAACTTCAAATGTTCGACATCAAAGACACAGAACCTTTGATTTTGCTGATTGCTTTTTAAGCATATGGAAAACAACCTGGAGCAGATTGTATGTCTTTCTGACTGCATTTCCTACCTTGGATAGTATGGATGCTCTCTTTGAATCAGGTTGACTGTCTGTCGCCTCATCCCCTCCTTCCTGTCTCTTCAGTAGGAGGAGGGTGGGGGATTGGTGTGGCATCCCCTGCCCCTCCTCGTAGATTCAACTACAGTCAGTCTACATTGGCACCACAGCAGTTACTCTTTTTGATTGCCTTGTGCTCTCACCAGCTCCATCCTTCTGTTCCCTCTCGCTCTTTTTGAAACCCTACATGAGCCTCAAGGAAGAGGTTTCTGTCCCTGGCCTTGGCGGGATGTCACAGGAGGAAGGACGCAGGGCCCCGGTGTCCCAGTCCTATTTTCACCCTCCTAACCCGGATCTGGACCTGGCAGGCAAGCTGTATAAGAGGGAGCCGTATTCTGTGTTAGTCGACAATAAAATGGCTGCAAAGACATCAATGGGAGATCAAAGCATTGGTCAGTTTCCTGTTCAACATGTGCAGCATCAGCAGTATTTCAGAGAGGGAGGAGCAGGGCAGGAGGGAGGGATGCAGGGGTCCCAGGTTGGCAATGACGGCACCTCTGATGACACTGAAGATGATGATGATGTGGAAGAAGAGGACGAGGATGGGGAGGATGATGGCTTCAAGCGGGAGCAGATCATTGTCGAGGTTAACCTGAACAACCAGACACTTCACGTATCCAAGGGGGACAGCAAAACTGGAACCACAGCAGACGACTCTGAGAGAGCTGTCAGCGATGACGAGGAGGAGGAAGAAGAGGAGGAGGAGGAGGAGGAGGAAGAAGTGGAGGAGGAGGAAGAGGAGGACAGCCTCGATGAGGAAGAGGAGGATGACGAGGAGGATGACGAGATTGAGAGTCGAAGGATGAGGTCAAAGAGGCCCCGTCGTGGTACCAGTAGCACAGTAGCTCCGAGCCAGCCACGGAGGAAAAGCCTCAGAACATCTCTGAGCACAGCCACTGCTGGAATGACCACCAGGGGCCGCAGGAAGCGCATGGAGCGTCCGAAGAGCAAGCGCCGGTCAGCCAGATCAGCCCCATCATCTGCTGGTTCCACGGCCACGACGGCCGGAGGGAAAGCAGAGGTGGAGGAGAAGGAGATGCTGGCGTGTGAAAAGTGCCCCCGAGTGTTTAACACTCGCTGGTACCTGGAGAAGCACATGAACGTCACTCACAGGCGGATGCAGATTTGTGACAAGTGTGGCAAGAAGTTTGTCCTGGAGAGTGAGCTGGCCTTACACCAGCAGACCGACTGTGAGAAGAACATCCAGGTAAAGCAAACCTCTCCTCTATATCCTTATTCACAAATTCACACGTATTCTTTGATACCATCTTTATATGCCTCGATAAATTTAGCAGCTGCCCAGGACAACTTCCTTTTGGATTTATTTTGGGTACTTTGATGCATAAATAGCCTTTTTTGCAGTACAAAAAACATTTGAAACATGAAACTGTTCTGTTTTCTGTTATACTTTGTTCATGAGATTACATAATAATGCAAACACTGTAAGTGCAAGGTAAACATTAGTTTTGACATATGTGAAGTGACAGTATCTATAGCAAAAGTATGTTTATATTTTTTAGTGAATTATTTGAAATAGGCACGGTGGTGTAGTGGTTAGCACTGTCGCCTCACAGCAAGAAGGTACCGGGTTTGATTCCTGGCCCGGGGCCTTTCTGTGTGGAGTTTGCATGTTCTCCCTGTGTCTGTGTGGGTTCTCTCTGGTACTCCGGCTTCCTCCCACCATCCAAAAACATGCATGGGGATTAGGTTAACTGGTTAATTTAAATTGACCATAGGTGTGAATGTGAGTGTGAGTGGTTGTCTGTCTCTATGTGTCCTGTGATGAACTGGAGACTTGTCCAGGGTGTACCCTGCCTTTCACCCTAAGACAGCTGGGATAGGCTCCAGCCCCCCCACGACCCTATGAGGATAAGCAGTAGAAAATGGATGAATGGATTATTTGAAATACTAAAGCCAGAAAACTGAATTTGTAAAAATTATACTGTATGCGTATTAGTCATTGATGGTATTGTAAGTGTGTTCAATTTTTTAGTTCTCTAAAACTGAAAAATTAGACTCCCAAGGGTCTTGTGGCAGATTTGAATAGCTAAATTTAGCACTTGTTTTGCTGAACTTGATTTGCATCTTAAGGTAGGTTTTGAACAGGGACTTTTCACTGGGAATTAATGGGTATTATTATGATTTCACTGCCGCTACTACTCTTATTGATTCTTTCTCAAGACTAAGTATTTGCTTCTCAGTATTATAAAAAAAAGAGAATAACTTTAAAACAAGACTACAGCTGCAACCGTAGAGAGGAGGGCCTGCTTTGTCTCAGCCAGCAGATAAGTTGAGAAGAATTTGCCAAATTTTAAGATACTGTAAGTGGCAAACAAAGCTCAACAGACTGCATACAGGCAGCTTTTGTTTTTGCTCGTTCATAAATATTTGCTTTTGGCCAATCCAGTAAAAGGCAGCAGAAAAGGTTGGATCCTATCAATGCTCTAGTTTTCAGTAATTTAGTAATTTACTTTTCCACAGTTGGCCAAAACACTTAATACCTTGTGAGGCTGTGAAGATATCCATCTATCCATTTTCTACCACTTATCCTCACATAGGATCATGGGGGCTGGAGTCTATCTCAGCTGTCTTAGGGTGAAAGGCAGGGTACACCCTGGACAAGTCTCCAGTTCATCACAGGACACATAGAGACAGACAACCACTCACACTCACATTCACACCTACGGTCAATTTAAATTATCCAATTAACCTAATCCCCATGCATGTTTTTGGATGGTGGGAGGAAGGTGGAGTACCAGAGAGAACCCACACAGACACAGGGAGAACATGCAAACTCCACACAGAAAGGGCTGTGAGGTGACAGTGCTAACCACAATACCACTGTGCTGCCCACTGTGAAGATATGTGTTTTCCAATGATTAGTTTAGAGTATCACCATTCATTAAGGCAGAACTTGTTCATGACTTTTCCTGTCCAGGAGGCAACTTTCAGTATTAACTCCTTTATTCCATTATGGGCAGAATACTGCAAATAGAACATAAGTTTAATCACGTTACATATTATTCAGTGTCCATACAAAAATAAATCACCCCCCCCCCCCTTTGGAAGCTATTCATAGTTTACTAATAACAGTAGAGTTTTTGCACTGAGCAAGAGAAACCTTTCACTGGTGTGGTGTGTGGTGAAGTGCTTCATGAGAAGTTACATGGACATAACTTGTGTTGAATGAAAGAGGGAGAAGTTGTTCTTTTGTTTTTTGCTTTTTTTTTTTTTTTTTTTTTTTTAAGGTTCAGTACACATAACACATCGAGTGACGATCCCACAGATTACAGAGAACTTATTTTAAAAATTGGTAAAACAAACTGATCAGTGTAATTCTGCTGTGAACGGACCCTGTGATAAAAGTACAGTAAGTGAAGCTACCAGCAGAGCTCCCGGCTTCATGAATGAGATTAGAGACAGTCACTTTGGGCTCCTCACATGATAGCTTAGCTTGACAAGTGTTTGCCAGAAGACGTGAGAGATGCTAGAACAAAGTGGAATGAAGCGCTCAGGTCATCGTATTAAAACCTGATTTTGGTGTTTTTATGTTGATGTCAGCATAATTCTGTGGAAATGCTTCTCTGCAGTCTTTCCTGCAGTCTGCAAGATCACCACCAGAACAGCTGGAACTACTTTCAGACAACAGCCCCAACAACACAGAGCCAAAACAACAATGCTGATGTTCATTATTTTCACAATTTAACCTTCAACTTAGTGCAGTTTTACAAAGAACAAATCTGTATTTGCTGACATGTTTCCTCTACCTAACATGATATGAAAGAGTTTAGAATACATACACGATCAACTGTTTTGTAATTTATGCAGCTTAGTTTGAATTTAATTGTCCCTCAGTCGATCAGTGTCTTTGTCGCTGTCACTTGGACCATTTCACATATTGATTCAAAGTGAGATGAATATTTAACAAGCCTTTCAATTCCTCTGATTCAATCAAGTATCCAGTCAATTAAAGTGAATTATTAGCATTGATGAATCCACACCCCTTGCTGGAGAAGCTGTTTGGTCTATTGATTGTCCTCAGAAGAGTTTCAAAGGGAATTCAGCAGATTTGGCTCACTGATGTTTTTTCCAGCAGAGGGAGCTGGAGTATAACAAAACATTTTGGCCCAATAGTAACAACCATCTGATGGCCATGAGGTTTTGTTGCTCATAACATTTATTAGCAATAAGCAACAATAAGCTTAATGTTTTAACTTCTTCTGTGTCCATAGTGTGTTTCCTGCAACAAGTCTTTCAAGAAGCTTTGGTCACTGCATGAGCACATTAAGATTGTGCACGGCTATGCAGAAAAGAAGTTCTCATGTGAAATCTGTGAGAAGAAGTTCTACACAATGGCTCATGTCCGTAAGCACATGGTTGGTAAGTGGAGACCTTTATTCCCCCCCCCACACTTCCTGTTATGCAGCATCACCATCACATCTCATACTGGGGTCATGAGCCACAACATGACAATGGTTGATATTATTGCTGTTTCAAACTTTTGAAGATGGTCATGCGGCATTTTTTTTCAATGCTTTACTCATACAATCCTATTGAGTGTTTTCTATATTATCTGATCAGTTGAATGTGTTGTTTACCCCTCTTTTTTTTCTGGTTCATCTCTTCCCCCTCCACCCAGCTCACACTAAGGACATGCCTTTTACCTGTGAGACATGTGGGAAATCATTTAAACGCAGCATGTCTTTAAAAGTCCACTCGCTCCAGCATTCTGGAGAGAAGCCCTTCCGTTGTGAGGTAAGACATGATGATGATAATAATAGTAGTAATAATTATAATCATCCTGTATTCATAAACCTACTGTACACCTACGTAGGTGCAGTATCCTGATGTGTCTCACCTGCATCCAAAGTGACCACAAATAAAATTTTACACATTGATGTGGTCTGTTGAAACTAAGGCCATTGCAGGCTAGAGCAGTGGTTCCCAACCTGAGGTCTGGACCTGAAAGATCACAGGAGCTGTGCCAGATTTGTCTGCTCTGCTCTTCTGAACTAGAATCTAAATAACAGACTTACAGGACAAGTATTTCTGTTTACCAAAGTATTTTTAATGTTTCTGTAATGGTTAAATCACCAATATGTGCAAGCTCTTTAATCAAAAATATCTTTAATATATTTAAAATATAGTAATGCTTTTATCCAGGAATTTTCAAATTTACTGTTAAACTGCAGTTATTTCCTGCCATTCCTGAACAGAAAAAAATGTGTTTTAGTGGTTGTTTTTTACTCTGGATTTTAGGGCTGACAAAGCTTTGATCGATGGCACGGGATTTGATTTAAAAAAATAAAATAAATAAAAAATCGAAGCTTCTGCCTTTTTCCCCTATGGTTTTCACTCACTAGCGACAGACAAGAGCAAACATGTCCAAGAAGTCATCAGATGTATGGCTGCACTTTAAAATATGCCCCGTCAACCCTCAGAAAGCAGAGTGCCAGATTTCAATCTCCGACAAGGAAATGGAAAGCCCGACGCGCAACAGTGTATAAATTATCTTGCTTAGAACATGGACAACTAAATCTTTCAAATAGGCTGTGTGACTCAAAATTAATGATAAACATAAAACAGATTTTATTGGTGTAGAATATGCTAATGCTGACCTTTTCTATCAGGCTGCTCTGAGTCTGGTATCAGGTGACAGATCTGATGCTCTGAGTTGCGCATCTGCCTGATCTGTCTGCACTTTGCGTGAGGGTTTTAATTAAATTTAAAGTTTTTAAATAATTAAAATAAAAATCATCAGCTCATCATTTGGCAATCAATCAGCTCTGAAGCTTTGAATGTCAAAAAGGAGGTCAAAGGTCAACACTACCGGATCTATTTCAGTGAATTCTAGTGTTCTGGCTCAAATTTGGGTCTAAAAAGGTGAATTCAGTTTAAATTCCTCACATCACAGAACAGTGATGTGTTGTGATCACTAACATATTTGTGTTCAGAGTCTGTAACACGCAGTGAATATGAAGCATTGAGTCCTCCATACACAAGACACAATGGATGGCACTAAATGTGAAACTGTTGTGAAGCTGGACTCATTTTCCTTGTTTATATTTTGTATTATCTTTCACATGCTGTTGAAATATGTGCTGAACTGTGAAAGGTCATCCACAGAACACAGAAGACGTGCTGTGACGCTTCACAATCAGATGTTATGCATTTTTCTTAAACAATCTAAATTCCAGTTGAATGATTTGTTTTCTCTCTAGTCAGTTGCTTTCCTCCTGGAATAAATGTCAGAACCTTTGAAGTTATGAAGTTAGCTATGCTTTAAATATTGTCATAAGCATACACACCTGTATGTTGTCATCTTTCTTGCTTGTCCTTTTATAATGCTTATATATGCTTTTATTTTGAGCTGAATTCACCAAACACATAGTAGTTTGCTGTTTGAGTGGGGTGACTGAAATTTACAGTTTTGATGAATATGCCCTTGTGTTCTTCCAACGGAAGCCTCAAGGTACTTTTCGCTCATTGGTCTGAGCAGAGGAGCGTCTGTGGTTTGCGACCATCCCCAAAATAGCAAATTATATTCAGTGGTTGCCTTTCAGAGGGGCACTATCCTCCTAAAAACCACAGAAAAAGTCAAACCATGTCAAAAATTAGCTAACACTCATACCTGCAGTGTAACTGACATCTCCTATGGATGCTTTTGTCATGGTTTTGTTACAGTTCTTATCTTATCCTGGTAGTTACTCATGAATTCAGTAGAAGCTCACAGATAGGGTGGTTTACTCCCTCCTAAGGCCTTTTTTAATGTACACCGGGGAACATGTGTGCATGGGTGGAGCTGCTCTAATTAAATGTTTGAAGCCCTCCTCCACCGTAACATGTGATTACATGATTATTAAGGGTGTATGTAATGTATAGTCCACTCTCCTCAATGCTTAAACTCCATGTGGTGCAGGGAAACTACAAGACTAAGATTATAAATATCTCACTCCAGGAAAAGACCTACCCAAGAAAACCTCATCAATGCAAACATGGAGCATGCCTCCATACACCCAGATAATCTAGTTATAGTTGGCTTGCTGCATTGATCAGATTTCGTCAGTGTTTCCTGCCTAACCAGAGTAACCTGGTTCATTGTGCATATAAGTAAATGTACAACATGTTCCAGCAAGTATCTGTAAACAAGATTACAGAACTTTTGAATCAGGGTAAAAATCTTTGACGTACTCCATGGTCTAAGTGTGCCTGGCTGTCTGCTGACCTGCTCTGTTTTATCCTCTGTTTCTGCTGCAGAACTGTGATGAGCGCTTCCAATACAAGTACCAGCTGCGCTCCCACATGAGCATTCACATCGGACACAAGCAGTTCATGTGCCAGTGGTGTGGCAAAGACTTCAACATGAAACAGTATTTCGATGAGCACATGAAAACACACACAGGTGAGAAATGTCATCTTTGTAGCATCCATCATGTCAGACAAATTGTGCTTGTGTTCAGCTAGGGCCCAGCTTGTTGCCTGCAGGAACCTGCTTCTAGTTTTAAAGCTACATTTCTGATCCAGAGATTGTAGCATCCAGTGGCCTCCCAATCACTGTGGAGTCCCCAGAACAAGCTGCCACTTTCTTGTAAACACAAAATGTTATTTGGTGTACCTGAAAGAGAGAATATCCAGTGAGCAGCTTGTTGATGCCAGAAATCAGATGAGACTTATCAGAGTGATTAGAGATAATAGAAAGACAGCACCCTTTTGAATCCATGCCATGAACCCAGTGCTAGTAAGGTGAACTTCATAAGTTTATGTATTGGCCAAAATGAAAACGCTGCACTGCAGAGCCTTACTACATTTGAGTCTTGCCTGTCAGTCGTCATTATCAGTCTTCTCTTCCATCTTGTGCACATCTCTTTCCAGCACCTTTAGATCACACAGATAATTAAATTGGACAAGACAAATGCAAAAGGACATAATGTATATGGATTTTCTTCTTTTTAAGCAATGCCTGGAGTTAAGTCTTCAGCCCATTTTATGAAAACAGTCATACAGTTTCTAGCAGACAAATTCTGACATGCTTTAAGGTTTTTTTTTTTTTAAATAAATACTTAACAACAGCAATGTTCTTGGGCTCGCTCAGTCAGGCAGGCAGCTGGTCACCATACACTCTAAAAAAGGACATGGGATGTTTCCAAGATGAACATTATAGTGGTGAGAGCAGGCAGACTTTGCCCAGTTTATATAATGAAAGGGATGCTCGACATCAAAGAAGAGCCTTGCATAATTATACTGGGGCTGGTAATGACTACCCAGACACATGCTGTATTACATCCCTCTGCTTTCTGTCCCAGCATTGCTGCTTCCAAGACCAAACTGAGCTGTGCAGCCTGTTGGTCTGTCACTGTTTTAGCCGTGGGTGGACACGCTGCTCTCCGTTGGCCCTTGCGGTTCCACTTGTGATGTGTAATTACGCTGCTCTCTCCTCTCTCTGCTGTACCAGCCAGTTTAGCCTCCTGCAGGAGGAGACACACCCAGCCATGTCCTGTAATAGGAGGCACAAAATGTTCAACACAAGCTCCACAATGTAGGGACCCAAACGTCCCTACATGCTGAGATTTTTTTTGGGGGGGGGTTTCTTTCAAGTGTAATGTAACAGCCCTGGATAGCTGGATGGCTAGCACATTAGCTGTCACCTTTTGATATTTTGTTGGTTTGGAGGAGCTTCACACATAAGATGCCAGTGTAAGGCATTTAGAGAGCCCTTCAGCAGCCTGTTCATAGATGGCTGTGTGGGTGGTAGCAGGCACATTCAGCAGCTCCATGGAGGGAGGTTAATGAGAGCGGCATTCCAACGAAGCTGCTGTTATCCATTTTCACATCTCCTCTACTCAAAGTGTGGATTGTAATAGCTTCCTGCGGAGTGGGTGGGTTGACAGCAAAGACCCTCAATTCAACATACCAACTTATTAGCATTTTGAAAAGAGAACTGTCGCTCTCTGTGGAGAGAAATGGTTGAAAGGGGGAAAGTTAACATTGTTTTTTGGAGAGCTTTAAGTCGATTAATAACATTACATTTGACAACAAACCATTTCACTTTGACAATGCATCGTCTTATTTTCTCACTGTGGCTCTGATGAGTCTTTTGTTTTACTGAATCTGTGCAGGAGAGAAGCCTTTCATCTGTGAGATCTGTGGAAAAAGCTTCACCAGTCGGCCCAACATGAAGCGTCACCGCCGCACACACACCGGGGAGAAGCCCTATCCCTGTGAAGTGTGCGGCCAGCGCTTCCGCTTCTCCAACATGCTCAAAGCACACAAAGAGAAGTGCTTCCGGGTCACCAGTCCTGTGATCCTGCAGACCAGCGGCCCACCTGTGCCTGTCCGTATCTTTGCCAACACCTTCTCCTCATCGTCCTCCATCTCTGGCCCCAGTCCCTCAGCTGCCTCCCCGGCCACCACCTCGGCACCCTTGGGCCTCAGCCAAACAGGAGGGCCTATGTCTCCGCGAGGTCCTGTGGGACACGCTTTCTCCCACGTCCAGCTCCATCACCCCCACTCCCCAGCAGCCCAGCAGCACCTCTCAAACACGCCTCAGCCTCACCCTCACCACCACCTGGCTGTGCCTCCAGTGTCCCACCTGCCCCCTCCCCCGGCCCTTTTCAAGAGTGAGCCCTTAAACCACTGTGGGCACGAGGACAGCGGCTACCTGCACCACATGTCTCCCCCTGACAAGGGCCCCGGGGCCCCACAGCACCACTGAACTGTGCTTCAGCCCTGCAGGCCCACACCAAACCACGCCTTGTTCGCCCCCTTCCCATAGTTCTGCCTCTCAGTCGCTAGGGTGCTCCTCTCAAACGGATTTATCAAGTCAAGCAGCACATGCACACCTGCATATGTGCTCCACGTTTATCCACCCTCAGTGCACACATTATTTAATACCCTGGATAACTGACAAAGATTTTACAAGCTCCTGGATTTTTAGAACATTTTCTTAGGAAATCAAAATGATTTCTGAACAAGTTCTCTTAAGTGTACATTGACACGTGTAAAGTATCTCCTTTTCATCAAAAGCTGCTGATGGAGGTCGACATATGTATTACTTTGGCTTGGTGGATCATCAAGGATCAGTGTCATTGAACTGTCCTCTTTACGTCAAGTTGTGGTTGCACCTTGATCAGGACTCTCTGTGCAGTTCCTCCCCATAGCAATACTCAACCTGTCCTCCTCGTTGTACGGTCGAGCCTGGCCCCTCAGCCATGTCTGATGAATGTTAACCGGTTCTACCTTAGCATTTCTGTGTCCCAACACTGAGGCCAAGGCTTTCTGTCAGAGGAGCAGCAGTGTAAGGTGCAGTGCCATAGGTTATAGTCAGAAGGGGGGGTGGGGGTTTTGTAAATCTAGACATAGTCTGAGATTCACGTCATTGTTAAATGGTGCTTTCATTCCAGTGCTTACGGTATTTCTTAATTTAGCTTTTTCCATTTGATTTTACAAAAAGCACCAAGGCATTGCGTCAGCCTGGCTTTTCTAAAGTGGATTAGAGGTTTGATTGCACATGTTGTGATCATCAAACTCACGTCAAGCAGGATGTGCATCCTCACACTTACTCAAGCACACGCTCAAAATAGAGAGACCCCATGGTCACTGATCTCCTCACTGGGATCAGTGCAACCTCAGCTTTCAGATAACACGTGACTGTCAAATACTGCCACTGTGAGGGGCCAAACACTGGCTCCATCAGGATTTACCCCACTTCCCTTCGCTGCTGTCGAAATGATACGGGTTACCATGTGAAAGGTCATTTGACACACAACAGTACACACACCTGGGAACTTTTTCCACACAGTTTTTAACAGGCAATTATGCATATTCCTCTCAGCCTATATTCCACAGTTTGGTGCGGGATGTTGTTGACAATGTTAAAAGGTTTGTTTTTTCAAATTTCATCGTACTGATTGATCCACAAAGGCAAACACGTGTCTAAACCTGTTGAATGTTGCTTACGCAGAATGATGGCTGATATGTTTTTTTTTTATATATATATATATGTTCTCTGATAATTCGCTGAGTTTTAAGCTAATGTAGATAAACTGTTGTTAGCACGTGATAGGACATGTCAGGATAAAAGGCAGGGGTCATACACCTTCTAATACTTGGAATCATTGTATAGATAAGCAAACATGATCAAATCAGAGTAAGAAATTACATTAATTAATGTAATAGCCGATGGTGAGAATGTTATTTGTTTGAAATAAGCAGAAAAGGTTGACAGTAGTTGTATGGGTTCGTGGCCCTTCACCCAGTCTGATAGCTGTCAGGTGTGCGTGTGTGTGTGTGTGTCAGTCTCTACCAGTGTGTCTGGTTGTCCCCAGTGCTCTTCTACCAAAAGCTGCTTTTACACAGCGTGGCCCAGTCTAAGTGTGTTTTGGGGATACCTGAGATGGTGATAGCAGTGAACTGAACTGGACCGTCGTTCTACCACTCTGAACGGCAGTCAGTCTGAAGCAGTTAAGCTCAGTAGTTTAAGATGACCCCTGTTCTTGATTTGAGATGTGCTATTATCCTGCCATTTGTGTGGGTCTGCATCTAGCTGTTTGCTTCTCATCATGTCCCCTCAGGTTCACTGCTGGTCGTGCTTCAGCGTCGTCGCAGTATGGATCTTTTGTTGATGTTTTTTAAGCCTTTTCATTTGTGTGTATTCTCTGCACTTTACCGCTGCGTGGGTGAGGCGCAGGGAAGGGAGGGACTGACAGTGCATTGTGGGAAAGGGTGGAGGTGAGTTATTTCGAGTGGATGTTTTTAGGCAAGGAAAGGAGGAGAATACTGGGTGGAGGTGGTTAGTGTGGAAGGGACCATAGCAAACGAGGGACACGTCCTTTTGAAGTGTGTGCACAAATTCAGTTTGCCATTTGTTTGAAAGCAGCCTGTTAGCTCACAGTGAAAGCAGTGCTCCTCCTGCTCTGGTCACTCCTCACTAGCCCCTCCAAGCTAAGTCTGCTCTTCTGTCATGTTCGTTAGCGGAGTTCCTCTCCGTCATCATGTCCTGTCCTGTCTCTCAGTTTGTCAGATGAATCTCCTCCTCCTTTCTTTGTTTATATAGAATGCACTTTCTACTAAAAATCTTGGCTAGTTAAGAAAAATAACATTGTATATTCTTTAAAGATGTTTTAAAAAAAAAAAATCAATATACTTTTTTTCCCCTTTGTATTTTTAACCACTTAATGTAGCATTGCGTATTTTATTATTGTATCTGGTACAAAATGTGCAGCTTTATAATGTCCTGGTTTGTCCTTTTTTGTATGTTAATCTGGAGATTTAGGAGAAGTGGAAAAAAGTTGGGCCTTTTTTGATAATGTACATTTATCTGACTGCTAACTTTGAGAAGTAAAACAAGTAGCCATGATTATCACAAATGTGTGTGTCTCTTTATCTTCAACGGCTGCAAACTGGTTCTAGTGGAATGGTAATTGAGCTTGAAATGTTGAAAAACAAGAAGCCTTGCTGGAAAGCTTGAATCCCAGCTGACTGCTGCTCCTGAGCTGTTATTTAGTTATTTTAGGGTCACTGGGTTCTTGGCGTAACGCCTGAAACCAACCATCTGCCAGCTGCACGTGATGTTCAAGGTTCAGCAGCTGACTTATTTGATTTCTAAAGATTTTTATTTGTCAAGAAAAGTTTTAGGTCCTCTTTTTTTTTTTATATATGACCACTTCCTGTTTTTTGTGTGATCGCCTGAGTTAAAATGTTTCTTTGTTTTTTGTAAAGGTGGCCTGAGAGAATCTCACAGTATTGTGACCTCACACAGCGACTCTCCTGTTCTGCAACATGTCTTTGCATTTTTTACTTATTTAGATTTATAAAAAAAAACTTATACCAATTAAATATTAGAGCAAAGAGAGAAAAATGATTGTGCAAAGGCTGTCTTATCAAATGACATTTCCTGTCCTACTCAACCAGCTTTATTCATCCATCAGCAGTGTGCCTGCTCTCATGGCACATTAACACACCTACTGTTGATGAAATAACCCCCAAAAGCTTCGTGCCCTCTCATCGCTGTATGTGGCTTTAAGTGGCGCTCCAGTGAGTCATGTAATGTTACAAGATAGCTGAGGGTATGGAGGAGAAAGTGCGAATGACTCACTGATGGGGAGTGGGTGGTCAGGTAGCGAGGCCTCACTTCACTAGCAGAGGAGATAATAACACACCGTCTGTACATCTCCATTCCCATTTGGGTTGAAAATAGTCAGCCACCCCAGCTGTTAGTCATTTGGCTTGGTGGCGAAGAGGAGGGAGGAGGACTGCGTCTGTCAGCGGCAGATAAGGAAAGGAGGGCGTCACACCGTGTTTTTCAGCAAGGCCCATTAATCACAGCGTGCTTAGGAGGATTCATCTCGACAAGAACTGTTTCTCTGTGCTTAATAAATGGAGACACCATATTGTTCCAGATTTGAAGTGATGTAGGCTGCTTAGTTAATTTCGTTCCACGTTTCTCTGATGTGATACATCCATATTTCCTGACTCTTAGGGGTCAGAGGTCAAGTGGCCTACAGCTACAGAGTGTTTTTCTCCTGCGCTTACAGTCACACTGACCCAGATAGGATTTATGAAGGGCATAAATCCAGCTGAAATCTGGGATTCCTCAGATACTTTGCTGTGGCACCATTTTTTTTTCCAGACCACCTCTCTGTTCTCCTCCTGCAGTGGAAACAGACTCACACTGTTTATACACTATTTATACACCGTTGTGCACATATAGTTAGGAAACAGAATATTTGCGTTGGTTTTTTTTTTTTCTTCCTTATTTTTTTTTTCCCTCCGCCTTCTCTTGAAATTGTCGCGCACGCGCTCGGTTGCCTGCTGTTAAAAGGGGCGGGCTTGTAGGCGCGGTCACGTCGGCGGCGGCTCCGGTGGCTTTTGACGGTCACATAAAAAAACCTCCGGAACAGCGGGACTCTGTTTCTGTCCTCAGCGAGACCGGATCGGATCGGACCCAGCACTGGTGGCAAGTTACTCTTTTTTGCAAGGACTCACCAGAGGAGTTGAGGTTTGTTTTGCTGCATGCTGGACTTGTTGCAGAAAGTAGGTTATTTAAACAGGAGAGGCTGACAGCTGATTCTCTAACAGGCTGGACCAGAGGAGGCTGCACTCTGCTCTAGCCTGAATACAAGCAGGCTGACATCCAGATATGATGTTAAACAGGTGTTACCTCCAGCACCTGGTGCTCTTAAAGCCGGTTTTTCTGACATGTTGTTGCTTAATGCGTCCTGTTGTCAGGCTGAGCCAGACATACTGTAGTAGGATTAATGACGTTACTATATTAAGTTTCCATAAAGAACTTTTGGTGTGGTTGTTTTAGAAGTGCTGCTGTTACATGTGCAGGATGCCTTCAGTAGTGTGTTTCCTCTCCACAGACTGAGCCAGGAACCAACAAGTCCTGTTGTCATCACTGAGCACCACAGGTACACACTGTAACACACTGTAACACACACACACTGTAACAAACCAGCACGCTGTAACATGCCGATGACTCTTCTTCATGTATGCTGAATATTTTGCTTGCAGGATCTGCATGGAGTTTCTCCACATCTGACTTTGATCAGATTAATCTCCGAATTCTGAGCTTCTCCAGCAGAATGACCTCTCCTCCTCTCCTCATTCCCTCCCCTCCTCCTCCCTCACCTCTTTCCTCTCCTCTCTTTCTTCCTCCTCCCTCCAATTCCTCTCCTCCCCTACTCCTGCTCTTCTCTTTCCTCCCCCCCTCATCTTTTCTCTTCTCCTCTTCTCCTTTCCTCTCCTCCCCTACCCCTCTCCTACTCATCTCCTCTCCCCTTCTCCCCTCTTTTCCTCTCCTCTCTTCTCCTCCTTTCCTCACCTCCCCTACCACTCTCCTCCTCTTCTCCACCCTCTTTTGCTCTCCTCTTCTCCTTTCTTCTCCTCTCCTACTCCTCACCTCTCCTCCCTTATTCCTCTCCTCTTTCCTTTCCTCCTCTTCTCTCCTACTCCTCTTTTCACTCCCCCTACTCCTCTCCCCTCCCCTTCTCTCCTCTCTTTGTCAACTGACTTGCTTGATGCTGCTCTGCTGGTTTAAAAGTACTGCTGGACGGCTGCATTGTCCCTTTTCCTTCCTATGGCCTAGTTCTCTCTCTCTCTTTGTGTGTGTGTACACTTTAAATGGTTATTTGATTGTTTTTACCTCCACCCCTGATGTTTCCCAGAGAGCCTCCACCTCACCGTGGGATGCTGGATAGTGGGAGGAGAGCAGAGGAGCTTTGATGCCATCAGTAGAGAGGTGTGACATAGTCAGTCATGGGGGATTCAATATTCAACTGCTGTTATGTCCCACCCCATCCCCCAGGCGAGGGGGAACCCCACGGGTCCGGGTCCAGACGCGCACACATCATGGCCTCCAACTCGACGAGCATCTCGTCCGATAAGCGCTTTCTCATCTTCTTTGACTTTGACGAGACCATCGTGGATGAAACCAGCGACGACATGGTGGTGCAGGCCGCCCCGGGGCAGCACCTTCCGGACTGGCTGAAGGACAGCTACCAGCCCGGCCGCTACAACGAGTACATGCAGCGCGTGCTGGCCTACCTGGCTGAGCAGGGCGTCACCGAGAGCGACATCCGCACCACCATGGAGAAGATCCCGGCCTCCCCCGGCATGATCACCCTCTTCCAGTTCCTGCGCACGCGGCCCCCGCAGGACTTTGAGGTGGTACTCGTGTCCGACGCCAACACCTTCTTCATAGAGTCCTGGCTGCGGCGCGCCGGGGCCCGCCAGCTCTTCCACCGGATCTTCACCAACCCGGCCACCTTCAACAAGGACGGCCGGCTGGTGCTGCGGCCCTTCCACTCCCACGACTGCCCACGGTGCCCCAGCAACATGTGCAAGCAGGTGGTCGTCAGGGACTACGTGGCCCGCAGGACGCAGGAGCGGGGCCGGCCCCACCAGAGGATCTTCTACGTGGGCGACGGAGCCAACGACTTCTGCCCAGCGCTCTCCCTCGGGCCCCGTGACGTGGCTTTCCCGCGGCGGGATTTCCCCATGCACCGGCTGATCACGGAGACCCACGAGGCCATGCCCGGGGAGTTCAAGGCAATCACGGTGCCGTGGACCAGCGGGGAGGAGGTGGTGCAGAGGCTGAGGAAGCTGGTGGCAGAGTAGAGGGTCACACAGAGGTCACGCTTTGAGTCATATTCTCAGGAAAAATATACTTCCAGGAACTTGAACTTGAGTTCAGAGCAACAGATTCCTTTGATTTATCTGTCAGAAAAGATTAAGTGTTTATCTGCACGTGCCTCAGCCTCTCATGTTTTGGTGCAGAGGTCACCTTCAGATCAGGGGCAGTTAATCATCAGCAGGTTAATGATTAGTCACTGTCACCCAAACACAGGAACTCAATCACAAGTGAGATGCTTGTTGTTTGTTTATGGCGAAGCATCTGGGTAGCAGAAGTAAGGTGAGGTTATACAACTTTAGAGTTTGGGTGCATTTACATAATAAACACCCCTCAATGGTGCTTTTAAATGTCAAACTGGGTCAGTAAGAGCGTTACAATATTTAGGAATGTTATCTTTATGTTTATCAAATGAAGGGTTGATCTTTGATAACAAGTGTGGTTATTTATCTGCACTTTTAAATATGAAATATTAAATTATAGCTTGATCTTAGTAACAATAGCATCTCATGGGCATTTCAACACCCCTACAAGATGACCAAACAGTATTTGTATCAACGTGCTTCTCGGAGAATATTACACCTAATTTAGAAGTTTATGACAATATGCTAGTGTGTGTTTGTTTGTTTTGATGTGTTTTTATTGTGTAGGCCAGGCCTACTGAAGAACATAACACCAGCAGGAATAAAGCCATCAACTGAAACCCTGCTTGTGTCTGAATTTCTCATCAAACCTCATGAGTATCCACATTAATAGTTCATACATTCTGCTGATTACAGAGACATGCAGTGTCCCTGTGTAGAAAGACCACTCGTTGAATCTCAAAACACTATGAGTCACTCCTCTGAACTTTTAGGCAAACTTAGTTCTCGACACAGCAATCATTGACGTCACATTTAAATATCAACTTTGAACAAGTTATCAGAGATAACTGCGCATTCCGAAAACAAATACATTTAAATAAAAGCAGAAATTGTGTTGTATAAAAATGTAAAAATATGTCAATATAATTTAAAACTAAAATATAGGCTGTACACAGAGGGAAGAAGGAGAAAGACATTAAAAAATAAAGAAAAGATGGTACAAGGTACAAGATGCTTAACATTTATTCAAGTAACGTTTCTTAAATATTTAAGGATCATTTACTTTTACTTAATTTAATTTAAATTCAAGTTGTTTTGGGAAACCTAGGGCTCATTCAGGTAAATGTCAGTTATAAATGCTTATCCTAAATCTGTTGTGTAGGTGTGTTAAGGACAGAGGATGCTGATCGTAAGTCCTCTAAGGCAAATTTGTGATATTGGACGATATTAATAAAACTTAACTTGACTATACATGCCTAATTTGAGTTGACATTTCAGTAATAATAAACCGTCCTGGCCATTATTTTCAGGCATATTTATGTTATAGACGTACAGTGAATAAGTGTATTATCATGAATATTTACTGCCATCTGGTGGTCACATTGTGTAACAACAGCTCCGTCCATTTTAAACATTTTATTGTGAAAGCAATCACCGGAAGTTATAGTAAGCTATTGTGACTGCCTTAACCAAGACGACATACATTTCACAGTCAGTGTTAAGTCGGTTACTTGATTTGGATCAGCCACATGGCTAGCACATAGCATGTGCTGCGAAATACAAGACGACACTCCTGTGGTGAATACAAAAGTAAAACTTTAAAAACTCATGGAGTTGTAGTTGCGCAGCATGACCACTAGATGGCATTAAAGGCACTCCTGACAGCCATGGCGACCTTCTGTTACACGAGCGTCCGAGCATCAAGGCAGACTTCCGGTCAAAAAAAAAAAGCTAAATGAAATTTATGCTTCAGTGTGCAACGAGAGACCCTCCAACAGTCGCATGTCTCTTTATGCCTTGTTCATGCTACACGACTATCGGGGTCGTCGACTCGCCCTGGTGTTCACACTGCAAACAACGTTTTGTATCCAAAAGTCACGCGAGAAGTGGAATCAGGAACAGGAAATGCGCGAACGCAATGCCCGAGCCTTTCATTGTAAACATGGACGCGGGGCAGAACGCAGCTCTCCAGTTTGTTTGTGCGCTAATATGTAGTGAAAAAAGAAAAACGAAGAAGAAAAGAGTATGGAAGAAGGACTGGATGGGGACACGCGGACAGCACGGACTATCTGTCCTGCAGAGACAGTTGGAGGTAACGTAAATCTATATTTTTGCAAACAGCTGCTAGCTAGCTCGTATTGTTATTAGCAAAGACTGTGCAGTCTGTGTCGACGTACTCTTATAAAAACGGCATTTCTCTGCCTCCTGTACTTGTAGATACGTGATGGGTCTGGATTCAGGGAGCTGCTGCGGATGACCTCTGAGGAGTTCGACTTCTTGCTCGGTTTGGTCGAGGACAGAGTGAGGAAGCAGCACACCAAAATGAGGAGAGCCATATCCCCGAGGGAGCGTTTATCTCTCACCCTGCGGTATTTGGCCAGTGGTGAGTCATCTTATACATTTATCACAGGTATGTAGCAATTGAATTTAGACGTGTCTTTAATTCTTCTTATGTCTCGTGTAGGGGAAACATTCAGGTCCCTCGGGCTCCAGTACAGGATTGGGGCCAGCACCATCTCTCAGATTGTCATGGAGACGTGTGATGCTCTGTACCAGACTATGAAGGAAGACTTCTTGAAGGTAAGACTCATCACTGTACACCAGTGGTGGACTAAGTAATGTAATCTTTTGCTGTAGCACACAGTGAAAATACTCCTATTGTTTTCAAAACCTCACTTAGAAGTTAGTTGTTATCAGTGATTTTTGTTTCATTAGCACCCGTTGTGCCATAATATTCTCGCTCCACTTTTCTATTTTACAGGGTGTTTAGTGGTTAGTATTATTACTGCTGCATTAATGCACAATATTTCCCTTTGAGAAGTAGTGGAGTGTAAGTGTAAAGTAGCACTAAATGGAAATATTCAAAAGTACAGTATAGTTACCTCAATTTTGCTTTCAAACGCAACACACAAATCCTGTAGGCTTTGCAGTTTGGTCAAACTCTTTTCTCAAAGTAAGTTTTGACATGGCACTGTTATTTCTATTTTTTTAATACTTGGTCATATGAGTAGTAACAATCTTTGGTCAGGAATTAATATACATCACAGGCATTTTTAATTTTCCTTCTGTGGCACAGATAAGAATCTGTATATCATATGAATTTTTAACTCTGAATCTTATTTCTTTTTTCCTCAGGCATCAATGACAGAGGGAGAATGGCGGACAGTAGCTCAGGAATTTGAACAGAAATGGCAATTCCCGCATTGCCTCGGCGCACTCGATGGGAAGCTCATCCACATTCAACCTCCAGGGAAACGTGGGAGTGTGTACCACAGCTCTTCCGTGGTGATAATGGCAGTTGTGGACGCCAACTACAAGTTCATTTATGCCAGCGTGGGAACACAGGGATGCGTCTCAGATGCCTGGCAGTTTGCCAACTCTGACCTGCATCGAGCGATGGACGAGGCCGTTCTGAACTTTCCTCCACCCGAGCCTTTGCCGAATTCCAGCGTTGTGATGCCGTTCATGTTTGTGGGGGATGAGGCCTGTCCACTAAGACCTGACCTCATGAAGCCCTATTCATTCAGGCAGATGGACCACGGACAGAGAGTGCTGAACTACCGTCTCTCTAGGGCACGGAGAGTGGTAGAAAATGCATTTGGCATCCTTGCCAATAGGTTGAGGGTTTTCAGGTCCACCGTTTGTTTGGAGCCACACAATGTGGTTAAAATAACTATGGCCTCCCTGTGCATACACAACTTCCTCTGTGAGCGCCGGTCTGAGGCATACACACCTCCAGCCTTGGCAGACTGGGAGAATGCCGACCATCACATGGTAGATGGGGCCTGGCGTCAGAATGGGATGGGGGCTTTCCAGCCATTGGACCATCAAAGGGAATGCAACCTAACACTAACTGCAAAAGCGCAGCGTGACCTTCTGCAGGAGTATTTTGTCTCCCCTGTTGGTAGTGTGGACTGGCAGGATGTCCACATTTAGTCACTGTTTCTGCCTTAATAAAGAGAACATCTTTATACATTACTGTGGTTCTGTTAGTGAGGAAACATGGACTGTTTCTGCGAGGCATGTATTGAGGCTTATATTTGAGTGACGTCATTGATGGCGTCCAAAGCCTCGCTGCCTGGCCGTACCGCGTGACTGGTTCAGGAAGTGGTTGAGATTTCGACGCAAGGTTTGACAGCAATATAATCCCCAAAGGTTCCATTCAAAATGTGTGGTTGTAGTGTTGTGCTAGTTACTGAAAAATATTAACAGTTACTTCATTCACAAAGTTACTCAATTACTTTGTTGATTACTTACACCAGAAAGTAACGTGTTGCTCTTAAAAGTGAGTTTGCCTTATGGTGTGTTCACTGGAAGTCAGAACTTGGAGCTCAGATCAACATAACATCAAAGTGAAATGCTCCCAGCTCTTCCAGCCTTACAGACACAGATAGCATGAATTCTGTCTGGTTGGTGAGATCAATCTGTGATGTGAATTCATCAATCAGGAAATCAGTTACTGAGTAACGGAGAAATGCACCATATTGTGATGGTAACTGTGTTTATGTATTTAAAAAGTAATGCGTTACAGTACTGGTTACTGTCAAAAGTAAAGGTGTTAGTAACAGCATTACTAACCAACACTGGTTGTAGTTGAGAGAGTTTTGGACTGTATGGAGAGTTTGGATAAAAGCTGGAGAAGATGTATCTAAAGAATGACATCACCTAAACCTAAAATGTGATACAGTATAGTCATAATATACCCACTAGAAAATATAGAATTTTGATATAAACAAATTATATGATCTTACTTTTTTTAAAAAAAAAATATTTATAGTAATTCTCAACAGTCGTGACTGAAACAAAATTCTGTGTATCAGATTACTACGTGGTTAAGATCACAGCTGTCTGTTTTACACACTTTGGCCATCAGGTGGTTTCTTGTGCACACGAAGCTTCGAGAAATGAACCCTCTGCTGAATTTGCTGGAAAGTTCAGTGCTTCATGAAGCTTCATCACTACGTTCTGTCCTGTCTGCACTGAAACGGCAAGGTAAAAATAGTTATAAGGGACACAGGTGTTATGACATGGTAGCATTGCAGTAAAAGTACCTTAACTACATGTAGCTATTTTCAACTCCTCTGTGTGCACTCACCAGCCACATTATAGTTACACCTGTGTAGTAATGCAATATGCCAACAGCTCTTCCATACATAACATTTTCTGACAATGTCAACAAAAACTGAAAACGTATAAGCTTCATAAAAGAATACATGGCATAGCTGTTGTATTGGACAGTATTGTGTATTAAAATAACGGGCATATAAATTGAGTATATACTCTTTTAGCTTCCTGTCAATACTAATATGTAGTATTTACAGTCGTGTTCAAAAGTTTACATACACTGGTAAAGAAAATCAGAGTTGTAGAAATAACTGGAAACTCAAGAGAGCCATGACATCATGTTCTTTACAAGTGCATGTAAGCTTTTGACCACGACTGTATGTTGTATGAATTATAAACCATAAGTATAAGGGAAATATTTAAACACCTGGATTATGTAAATTATAGAGCATATGATAATATGCTCTATAAATAAAGTAATTATTAGAGCACATTAACAAATAAATATGCACATTTTGATTTGATAATGTGCTCTATAAATGAAGTTACTATTACACACGAAGATTCGGACAATGTCAATCACACATTTATTCCAGAAATAAAAAAAAAAAGAAAACTATGTATAATAATATTAAAAAAAGTGTGAGGTTAAAGCGGGGATGCATACACCGTCAGATGGTGTCCTCTGGGTCACTCTGCAGTGGTTTACAGTGTGGGGCAAAGTTCGGTGTTGAGTGGGGGAGTGAAGAGGACGGTGGATGGCGCTCAGCATCCTGGGCATCGTAGATTTGGTTCATGATGCTGCGTTTCAGTCTTGTCAGACTGGATGGGTTATGGATCTGTCTGAGTTCTGCAGCAACCTGATTCCCAAATGTGGTGAACTGGTCTGCAGACTCAACCCTTGCGGCCATCTGCTTTAAAAAGACGAGCTTCTGCAGCTCAATCTCGGTTTCTGTGGGCCGTCCTTTACGTTTCCCTCCCCGCACAGCCGACTCTGTTGGCACCCTCTGCCTGGATGTCTGGTTGTCTGCTGAGGCAGAAGGAGCTTCCTCAACACCAGATGACTCTCCATCATCTGTCCAGTCAGCCGGGGAGGGGCGGGAAGTGCTGGGCGATGACCGCTCTGCTGTCCACTCTGAGGAGTCAAGCTCCTCATTTGTTGTAGGGAGAGGAATATCAACCTGCCAGAGAGGTGAAAGAATCAGTGTCAGTGTGCAATTAGACATACTGCATACATGCAAAACAAAGAAGAAAAAAGGTAAAATAAAAACAAAAAACACCCTAGCGGATCATTTTATGGCAATTACTGATCAGAGTTCTTAAACATGCCCTTACCGGTTCCCTTAATCCTAACCCTAACCTCCGTTCAGGAGAAAAGCATGAAGCTGCTGATAGATTGACACATCCATCCTTGCAGACATCTTTCCTGCTATTACTTTGAAATATTACGATTCAGCGGCGCGTTGCGACAGCGACAAAACTCTTCCAAATTTTGCCCTCCGGCTGCCTCTGATTTTTTCAGCTCCATAAATAATATTACTCAAGTGAGTGAAGCTGATAGTGAATTTTGTGATAGGGTAATTTCTTTGGGTGAAGTTTCAGATGCCATAAAGCACTTACAAGTCAATAAGTCTCCTGGAACAGATGCTTTACAAACAATTTTCTGACTCCTTAGCCCCCTCCCTTTTAGAAGTCTTTAAGGAAAGCACTGATAGGGGTGCTCTCCCTCCCACTTTATATCAGGGTCTTATCACTCTGATTCCCAAACCGAGAAAGGATCCTTCATTCCTCGATAACTGGCGTCCGATTACCTTACTAAACAACGATAATAAGATTCTTGCACTGATCTTTGCAAATAGATTATTTATGTTATTGGTGAATGTCAGACTGGATTTATGCAGAGTCGTCACATTTCAAATAACATAAGATTAATTTTAGATTTATAGATTACCCAGAATTCATGCAGGATAACAGCTTTATTCTCTTTTGGATTTCTATGAGGCATTTGATTCTTTGGAACATGACTTTATTATTACTGCTTTAAGTAAATTTGCTTTTGGTCAATCCTTTTGTAATGCAGTCCATACGTTATATTCCAATAGCAACAGCTCTATAAAACTTACTAATGGTACTTCCCCAAGATTTTCTGTGATTTTCTGTGTGCTCTTATGACAAAGGTGGTCTAAGCTTTATTGATTTTGGTGCTCTTAACAATACCTCCAAGGTGAACTGGATCAGAAGGTATCTGGAAAACCCCACATCCTTCGCGTGTTCTCGAAGTTGGGCGGCCTCAATTTCTTATTGCTTTGTAAATTACGACTTTCCAAAGTTATCACTTAAACTTTCTCACTTCCATCAACAGGTTCTTTTAGCGTGGTGTTTGATTTACAAACACTATTTCTGTTTTTAGACAAATGGTTTAACAATGGAATTGTTTTGGTGAATAACTTATTCAAAAAAAGATGGTCTGTTATATAATGACTCTGAATTTCTTATGCGCTATAATGTACCAAAGAATTCTCAGTGGTTTTTGATGCCATTCCTGCTGGTCTGTGCATGTTATTCAAGCGCTCTAACAGCTCTCCCTCCCTGTCTTTTAATCCTCCTGATGTCTCACAGTACAGTATGTTTCAAAATGACCTAACTTCTATCCCACCTGCAACTTCCTATTGGGCAAATTTTGTGCCTGATATTGAGTGGGAAAAAGTCTGGACATTATCACAAAGATTCTTTTTAACACACAAAGTAAAAGAGATCTCATTCAAATTGTTACACAGATTCTATCCTACAAATCAATATCTATTAAAATTTAAAACATGCCAAAAACATCCTGAAACTTGTCCTCATTTATTTTGGTCTTGTGAGTTAACCCATGTATTTTGGAGGAACTTCCACAAGTTTATTGCTGATTACATCCTCTCTAACTTTAACCTCCACTATAAGAATGTTATTTTTGGTTTTCACATTTTTGATTGCAAAGACAATGATGCATTCTTTTTTATAAACTTGTTTTTTATTGATGGCAAAGTTTCATGTACACAGATGCAAATTTGTTAACAGAAAACCTGACTTCCTTGTATCGAAAAAAGAAGTCAAATTGTATCTAAAGACTATTTTTCATCCAAAAACGCGAAGGCCTTAAAAACTGTTAACGTCTGCCAGTTATTAGACTTATTTACAGGAAATGCACTCTCGCATGCTTGAATTACACTAAGAGACATTAAAAACGCAACATTGTATTTTTTCGATATTAATTTGAATTTTCATAATTTATTGGGTGACTTCACTTGGTATGATACTGAACATGAATGAACAAAAGCAACAATAGAAAAATGAATGGACATGGATTATAAATGTCAGTATCTTGTGTGATCGTCGTGGCATAGACATGATGAGAGCGTTGAGTTCGGCCACTGGAATCGCTTCCCGCTCTTCCAAGAGTGCAGTACGGAGATCAGCAACCGTCACCGGCAGTGGAATACGATGCTGTACACGGCGATCCAGATTGTCCCAAAGGTGTTCAATCGGATTCATATCCGGGGAATAAGGCGGCCAGTCCATAACCTGCACATTATGTCTGTGCATAACGTGCCTGCAGGCGTGAGATAGTGCATCTGTGGACGCCAAAATGCCTGGCTACCCTCGCTGGGGCGGCAGTAGCTCAGTCTGTAGTGACTTGGGCTGGGAATCGGAGGGTCGCCAGTTCAAGTCCAGGTCGGACCAAAAATGTGGAGAGTGGACTGGTAGCTGGAGAGGTGCCAGTTCCTCCTCCTGGGCACTGCCGAGGTTGCCCTTGAGCAAGGCACCGAACCCCCAACTGCTCGGGGCGCCTGGATAAGGGGCAGCTCCCTCACTCTGACACCTCTCCTCTAATGCATGTGCATGTGTTTGTTTCATGACTTGTGTGTGTAATGTGCAACTGAAAAATATATGTATATATACTAACAGAGTGAAAAAATGTAATTTCCCTCATTGAGGGATTAATAAAGGAATTCTTCTTCTTCTTCTTCTTCGGTCATTCTGGATCTCAGCATACCAATGGCCTGCTCCCTCATGTTTGCTGCTAAGCGTGGCATGGTGACCGTCTGTGACAGCTTGCATTTTTCCTCCGGGTTTTTAAAGCCTTGACCAGTTGAGCTCAAATCACCAAAAGAACTCATTGAAAGCTTTCAAACAATGTCCTAACGAAGCACACATGCAAAAACAGGGATTGGTACCGTCTGCCACGTTAATTTATTGTTTGAGCTGAAAAATGTGGCTCCATAGTTTCAATAGCCACGAGTGGTAGTAAACAAAATATTCTTTTATATACAAAGTAGCTGTATCCAATTTTATTTTACATTGACTTTGTTGCGTTTTTAATGCATTCTTCTTGTTTCTCCTGTTCATTATATTTTTGTATATGTTTCTATATTCTGTTCTTGTTAAAGTCTCAATAAAGACTTGAAAGAAAAAAAAGACAGTGACGAAGCTCTGTCGGTAAAAATTGTGAGGAGAGGAAGTTACACCGTTTTGCACATGCGCAGTACAAATCGGGTTTCCGGTACGGATCGGGTAGTGAGAGTGTTCACGTTTAACAACAAAAAGCTCGCTGAGCTGACGACTGCCTCACCCCGATCTGAGGGAGGGGTGTGGAAAAACCGTCACTGACGTACCGATTGGCCGAAAATCGTGTAGTGTGAACAAGGCATTAGAAGAAGCAGAAAGGTGTGTGTGTGTGTTGTGTACACTGTTGTACTTACATCGATCTCACACGGCCGGTGAACAATGTGTGGCCTGATGAACTCCATTGCCCTGAGGAGCCATCTTTGTTTGTGTGTCAGGTCTTTGTTCACACTGCCGTTAGGTTTGGGTTTTATAAGCCTGGAGTACTGGGTCCTCAAAGACAAGGCCCTGGTCTTCACCTTCTCAACTGAAAGATAAGATTGAAAAAAACAAAAGAACAATGCTAATTGCAGGACATTTTGGTACACAAAGTTTGTTGCAAGCTATCGTCCGTCACTCTAGGTTACAATATAGTGGACAACACATTACCTTTAGCACTGTATTTGCCTATTCTAAACACATTTGCTCACCTGGCTGCTTCAGACTAGCCGCCACTGCACGCCAACTCTTCTCCTTTTGGACCCGGTTGTGGTAGAGCTCGTGCGACACGTCATAAAGGCTTGGGTGCTCCCGCCATTGCTCGATCAAACTCTCCAACGTTTCCTGTGTCCACGGACACCGCAAATCCTTTCTTGCCTGCATTGTTCCTGTTGTTGTTCCTCTTGTTATTGTTGTAGCTGTTCCTGCTACCGCTTCGGCTACTTCTTCTTCTTCTGTTGATTATGAACGGCGACTGGCATCCAACTAACAGGCGCATTGTCGCCACCTACCGGACTGGAGTCCATCCATCCATTTTCTACCTCTTATCCTCATAGGGTCGTGGGGGGGGCTGGAGTCTATCCCAGCTGTCTTAAGGTGAAAGGCAGGGTACACCCTGGACAAGTGTCCAGTTCATCACAGGACACATAGAGACAGACAACCACTCACACTCACATTCACACCAACAGTAAATTTAAATTAACCAATTAACCTAATCCCCATGCATGTTTTTGGATGGTGGGAGGAAGCCAGAGTACCAGGAGAGAACCCACGCAAACACGAGGAGAACATGCAAACTCCACACAGAAAGGCCCCGGGCCTGGGATTCGAACCCAGTACCTTCTTGCTGTGAGGCGACAGTGAGTATTAAAATACTTACCCTAATTTGTCTGTAAGAGTATTCTAGTATCAACTTTAGGTTGCAGAAATATCCATGGAGGAATGCATCTAATTCTAACCGTTGAAAGGTTTCTAAATTGTACTGTTTGTTAATTTCCCATCCAAAGTCTTTGCCAGTAAATGTTATGTATTCCCAACAACTTTGCAGAACAGATGAGGCTATATATCTGTTTCCTTTTCCCTGAATTCTTATCCAGTATGTTAATGATAGTTTAGTTCTTCTTAAATACAAAGGCATTTCACTGGATTCCACTATCAGCATCTTAACAGGCATGGTATTAAGTGCTCCAAGACAGAGTCTTAACGCTCTGTATTGCATTCTGTCTAGTTTTTGTACATGACTTTTTGCAGCTACATTAGACACCACACATTCATAATCCAAGGTGGCTCTCTAAAAGGCCCTATATATATGTAGCAGCGCCTCTCTGTCAGCTCCCCATGCCCGACCGGTCAAGCATCTCATGAGGCTTAGCACCTTTTTACATTTAGTCTCAACTTTTTCAAGGTGATTTTTCCATGTATCTTTATCATCTAGTCATAAACAAAGATATGTTAATTCTTAAACTCTTTCCATGGGCTTACTATACAGTTAACCCCTGCTTATTGTCTATTTTCTTTTTTGTGATCAGCATATAACATGATTTTGAAGCAGAGATTTTTAATCCCCAATCGTAAGACCATCTCTCTATACCTATTATTGCTTTTTGGATGTTTTTCAGAAGTTATGACACTTTTCCCCCTTTTCCAGATTGCATGTATACATCATCTGCATATAGTGAGGAATGGATCCCAACCCCTGTATTCTTAAATATATCATTAATCATTATATTAAATAGAATTGGACTGATGATGCTGCCTTGTGATATTCCATTTCTTATGTCAAAACTATCTGACGTTTCAGAAGCTGCTTTTACTTTAAATGTCCTTTTTGATAAGAAGTCCATGATCCAGTTATATAAACGACCACCTGTACCTAACTTATTCATTTTAATTAACAGACCTTCTCACCACATGGAATCAAAAGCTTTCTCGATGTCAGTGAAAACTATCGCCATAGCTTCTTTCATATTTGGGTGTCATTACTCACTTTAATGAATGCATCGGTTGTGGATCTTCCATTCCTAAAGCCACTCTGATACTCTTTTTGTTTTTCCTTCAATAAGTATGATGACTTAACCTGAAAACAATCATTTTTTAACAAATTGACATCATTTTAGATGTAATTTCAGCTGGACTTTTTTTTAAACTTTATTTTTAATTGAGATTTTTAGTTTCACAATGGGAACATAACACAGAAATCATTACAGAACAGTCAGGTCACCACGGGAGACAAAAGCATCCAGTCACAGGTGGAAGTTTCTCTACTGCAGGTGGGCTCATCCACAAGGTGAAAACATTTCAGAGACAGGTAGGTACCACTGGTTAGCATCAAACAGTCATCACAGTATCGACAATGGACAAATGGAAAACAGTCAAAAAAGGGGTGTTGTATTATCCCATTTTCTCGTTTACATATAGTAACCATTTCGACCAATACTTCTGGGCTTTAATACCATAGAATCGTAGGAAGAGGTCAGCATTTCCATCTCGTATGATTCTTTCCCCCGTGGCTGTCCACTCTCTCACTGTTGGTGGTTCCTTCTTTAGCCATTTCCGTTCTTTCTTGCTGGCTATCAGCAGTGTTTTCAAAAGGTATTTATCCTGGAGGTTGAGTTCAGATGAAAAATTACAGATGTATATGGTCTTCAAGTTATGCTCAATCTAAAAACCAATAATTGATTTTATTTCTTCTTGCCAATAAGGTTGGATTACTGGGCAACCCCAAAAGACATGAGAGTGGTCAGCCATCACATTATTACAGTCTCCAACAATACTCAGATTCAGTTCTGCCATTCTGTAAATATGTTCTTTTCGTGGTTATGAAAAACCTAATGATATTCTTCCATGCAAACTCCCTCCACTGCTCTAAATTGGTGGTGGAGGAGTTAATTTGACATATGTTTAGCCACGCTTCCTCTGTCAGTGTTATATTTGCCTCCTTCTTCCAGGTGCATTTAACATAGAATGTTGAGATTTTCTTGTAAGATTGCAAACCTAAATATATTCTGGAAACCACGATTTTACCTTTGTAGGCATCAGTGAGAATGTCAGTAAAATCCCTGTCACTTTCTTCAAGTGTTTTAATGTTTCTATCAAAATGATGTCTAAGCTGTAAATATCTATAGAAATCCTGTTTGTCTAAATCATGTCTTTCCTGCAGCTGCTGTAAACTTGCCATGCCAGTATCAGATGAGATTACACAATATGACGTGATGCCTTTTCGAGTAAATTCTCTAAATCTCAGATCCAGTTGTGCTGGTCTGAAATCTCTGTCATTTTCAACCCACCTTAATAATCCTACTGTCCTCTCTAGGTGTGAATTTGAAACCTCCCTGAACCAGATGTTAAGGAGAACTTTAGTAAGGTCACTTAAATTACTGGAGTATTTGGTTCGTAGGCTTTTATCACCTAGCAGAGATTGAAGAGGGATATCAAGTTGGCTCAGTTCCAGTTCCTTCCATTTTGCATCATAACCCTCATCACACCAGTAGACTGCATACTGCAGTTGAGCTGCTTTGTAGTAGCTCTCTAAACATGGGAGCGACATCCTTCCTTCATCTTTTGCTAGTTGTAAGGTTTTGTAGCGCACTCTTGGTTTGTTTTTCTGCCATATAAACCTAGATATGATCCGTTCCATTCATTAAACTGTTTAGGAGGTATTTACACAGCTGGGGACTTACAAAGAAATAACACTTGTCTTCACTGTCTCTATTCGGTTATACAGATCAAGTGTCAGAGGAGCCCATCTGTCCAAATCATTTTTAATCTTGTGTTTGTGATAATAACATAATTTGCATCATAAATCTCCTTTAAGGTCTTGGAGATATTAACACCCAAATATTTCAGAATGTTAGTTTTCCATTTAAATTTAAACATTCTAAACATTCTGTGTTTTGGGGGTGAGTAGTTAAAAATGAGGGTCTGGTTTTTCTCTATGTTTAGTTTATATCCTGAATAGAGACCAAATTGATCGAGGCAAGACATAAATTTGGGCAGATTGGTATCAGGGTCAGACAAAGTCACCAAGAGGTCGTCTGCATACAGACATGTTTTATACTCTCTACCCTTAAATGAAATTCCCATGATTTCTGGCTCTATGAATAATGCAAATAAAATAGAACACAATTGACAGCCTTGTCGGCATCCTCACTCCAAGGAGATTGTGCCTGAAAGATTGCCATTTATTTTAATTTGGGCCACTGGAGAAGTGTATATGGATTTAAGACAACTTATGACCATATCATAACCAAAGCGCTGTAGGACCAAATATAAAAACTCCCACCGTACGGAATCAAACACTTTCTCTGTGTTGAAGCTAAGGATTTCATCTTTCTACTGCTCATAATGTCTATAAGGTGTAGAGCTCGCTTTGTGTTGTCTTGTGTGTGTCTATTCTTGATAAACCCTGTCTGGTCTGTTTCAGTCAAGTCTGGGATAATGTTATCTAGTCTGTTAACAATTATTGAGGTGAATATTTTGTATTCTGTACAAAACAGAAATAGGTCACTCTGTCCTGTCTTTCCCTGGTTTTGGTATTACAGAAATTATGGCTTGTTTCCAGGACGGTGGAGTCTCGCCCCCTTGAAGCATCAAATCATTTTAATAGCAATGGTGTGAGGGAATCCCTGATAATCTTATACCACCCAGAGGGCAGTCCATCCCCTCCAGGTGCCTCACTTGATTTCAGTTTCCAGATGGCCTTATCAACCTCTGCTTTTGTTATTTCTGTGGTTATCTGCTTGTTTTGTTCTGAGCCAATAGATGGAAGGTCTGGAGAATCTAGGAAATACTTTACTGTTGAGGGCTCTGCTAATTTGGGTTGACTGTATAGTTTTGTATGGTATATTTCAAATGACTTGTTTATTTCTTCTGGTGTAAGACATATCTGGTTGGTAACGGGATCTTTTATTCTAAAAATGGATCTTTCAGACAGTTGTTTTCTTAGTCTCCATGCCAATATTGTTTTTTGCTCAGGGGCCATTTTCATAATAAGTTTGTTTGACATACTTCAATTTGAGTTGCACCTTATCATCAAGTTTCTTATTTAGTTCTGATTTTATGGCAGCTGTTTATTCTAATAGCGCTGGATCGTTACTCTCTATGTGCTTCTGTTCCAATGTGTCAAGTTCATTCGTTAGAATTTTGAGTTTTTTAAGCTTTTTTTTCTTTTGTGATGCCCACATTATAATTTTCCCTCGCAATACTGCTGTTGAAGCATCCCATGAAAGACTTGGTGACACCCCTGTGTCTGTATTAAATTCTTCATAATCCTTAGTTTCTTTTTAATAAAATCCTCAAATTTCTTATCATTTAGTAGGGTAGTATTGACTCTCCAGATTGTGTTTTTTAGCTGACCATCCAAATGTTTCAGGTATACACCAGAGTGGTCTGATAAATCTCTAACACCAATGTTGCAATCTACAGGGGTTGGACAATGAAACTGAACACTGGCCAATTTAGTGTTGGAGGTTTCATGGCTAAATTTGACCAGCCTGGTGGCCAAACTTCATTGATTGCACATTGCATCAGTAAGAGCAGAGTGTGAAGGTTCAATTAGCAGAGTAATAACACAGTTTTGATTAAAATATTGCAATGCACACAACATTATGGGTGACATATCAGAGTTCAAAAGAGGACAAATTGTTGGTGCACGTCTTGCTGGCGCATCTGTGACCAAGACAGCAAGTCTTTGTGATGTATCAAAAGCCACGGTATCCAGGGTAATGTCAGCATACCACCAAGAAGGATGAACCACATCCAACAGGAGTAACTGTGGACACAAGAGGAAGCTGTCTGAAAGGGATGTCTGGGTGCTAACCCGGATTGTATCCAAAAAAAGTCCACCTTTACTGTCTTTCCCACAACCGGGAGAGTTATGGTGTGGAGGAGCCCCAAAGAAGCGTACCACCCAGACTGTTGCATGCTTAGAGTGAAGCACGGGGGTGGATCAGTGATGGTTTGGGCTGTAATATCATGGCATTCCCTAGACCCAATACTTGTGCTAGATGGACACGTCACTGCCAAGGACTACTGAACCATTCTGGAGGACCATGTGCACCCAGTGGTTCAAACATTGAATCCTGAAGGCGGTGCTGTGTATCAGGATGATAATGCACCAATACACACAGCAAGACTGGTGACAGAGTGGTTTGATGAACATGAAAGTGAAGCTGAACATCTCCCATGGCCTGCACAGTCACCACATCTAAATATTATTGAGCCACTTTGGGGTGTTTTGGAGGAGCGAGTCAGGAAACGTTTTCCTCCACCAGCATCACGTAGTGACCTGAACACTATTCTGCAAGAAGAATGACTCAAAATCCCTCTGGCCACTGTGCAGGACTTGTATGTGTCATTCCCAAGATGAACTGATGCTGTATTGGCAGCAAAAGGAGGCCCTGCACCATACTTATGAATTATTGTGGACTCAGTTTCATTGTCCAACTCCTGTATAACTCTGTCTGTCTGTTCTCAATACAAAGAAATAATCTATTCGTGAGTAGACTACATGGGGGTGGGAAAAAAGTAAACTGTTTAGCAGATGGGTGAAAGTCCCTCCATACATCAATTAGGCCAATTCTTTCAATCATTTTCTTTATGATTCAGAGATAAATTTTTTGTTGGATTTGAAGAATCCAGGGTGGGTGCAACTGTACATTCCAGTTCCCCCCACAGATCAATACACCAGAAACTTCTGTAGCTACAAGATCAAAGATTCTATCAACCAATGCCCTATCCTGTCATGGCGGTCTGTAAATGTGAAGTAATGTTACTTCCTTTGAGTCTAGCGTTCCCCTCACTGAGACAAAACACCCTTCTTTTTCTGTGATCTGTTTGGAGAGCTGGAAGTCCACTTTGTTTGTGATAAGTATTGCAACTCCCCTTGCATGACCGTTTGAATAAGAAGAGTATAACGTATTTTTAAAACCCATCTTCTTTAGTTTCTCATGGTCTGTTTGTAACATATAAGTTTCTTGCAAAAAAAAAAATTGTGTTATTTTCTCTTCATCTTGGCTATGAGCTTTCCCCTTTTAATATGACTTTGTAACCCATTAACATTAAGTGTTCTGTGTTCTTGTTGAGACATAAATCATTAGATACAGTTGCTTCCTCCATCATATACACCCAGGGTGACCTTAACATTACAACTTCAGTATAGGAACAATAACAAAGAACTTGTAAATTGAAAACATTCCCATTCCCATTAAGAGGGAAAACTGATTGGAAAGGGGGGCCTCAAATAGATTACAGCAAACTATAGATCATCTAATACAGATGTTATTATTATGATTTTAATAAAGGAAAAAAACTGACAGTTTCTCAGTTTAAATAGGGTCTCTTAGTTCTTATGCTGGTTTAGATCACCGTGCTGGCTTACCACAGGGATGTTAGGTAGTTGATCACTTTGGTGTGGGGGCGGTCTCTCCACTGTCACAGTGATGAGTTTTTTTCCGTGCCCTCTCTATCCGTATGTGTCCAGGTTCTGTCGTTTGGCCATCACCGTCTCCCAGGATGATTTGATCAGTCTCTCTATCGGTGCTGACGCGATGGGTCCCTTGTTGCTTCTGTCATCCGGTGCGGGCCCCCTCCTCCTCAGGTCCTGTATGGCCTCGGTTACACTGTTACACGTGATGGAGCCGCCATCGTAGAACACACGAAGCTTTGCTGGTAGTGGTGTTTGAAAGCGGAGATCTTTTGCTTTTACTAACTTTCTGATGGGGGCATAAGTTTTCCTCTTTTTTTGAGTCTCTGCCGGATAATCTAGTCAAAATAAACCCTCTGTTGGTCGTTGTGGATCTCTCCTTTTTTCCATGCAGTGTGAAGTACCAACTCTTTGGTTCTGTACTCTAAAAAGTAAATGACCACAGAGCGAGGGCTGACTCTCTGGGGTGGTTTGGGACCCAGCGTGCGGTGACAGTGCTGTATGTTAAGTTCAATATCCTGCAGTGCTAGCTCGGTCTTAATGAATCCTTCCATAAACTCCTGTAGGTTGCTTCCCTCTGTGTCCTCTGGTATTCCATACATGCGGATATTGTTTCCTCTTGAGCGAGCCTCTAGTTCAGTTAGCTTGGCTCGGTCCAATCCTCCATGTCGGACAATCACTGTAGTGCCTTCTCCGTTCTGTTTGTTGTCTCTTTCATGTCGGCCATAATTTCATTCAGTTTTACATTAACCTCTTCTCTGAGACCAGCTAAGGCTCTCTTCATATCCCTGGAAAGATTCAGCAGGACTTTAACATACAATTTGACAACCCTGTCTGACAGTATTATCTCCCTCCTGTATGCTGTGTCATTTTGCAGCGCTTCATTGAAGCTCTATGATGTTTCCTAATTTCGTTGTTCCTAATTTCGTTGTATGCACCGTCATATAATGACAATAAAGGCTTTTGATTTGATTTGATTGATTTGATTTATTTCCACACTGTGAAATATTCAAATTCAAGATTCAGTTTCACAGCAGTGCTGTCTAATCAAGAGGGCATATTCTAGATAAACAGCCCAACTTTGTAATGACTGGCCCACTCTTAGCAGTGAGGTTTCACAGTTGAGATGAATAGCAGAAGACAAGAGGTAACCTTGTCCTCCACAAGGCAGAAATGTGAAGACAGACACTTGTGAGTAAATCGTGCTATTTCCACTGTCTGCAGAGTGGGACAGCCACATGGCTTCTCCTCTTGTCTCACTGCAGCTTCTCAACAAACCAGCTAGAAGGAAGCGACGCAACAAAATCATCTGGTGAAATATCAAAAAGTCTGTCAGTACCATCTAATTCCAGATATTGTGGTTCATGTCACATTTTTTAAACAAATGCTTTCCAGTATATGGATTTGATCCTTGCTTTTCATGTAAATGTTCATGTACTTAAATCACATCCTCATGTTAATAAAATCCTGCATCACACATACATTCTTTATAACCTTGTCAGATGTCTGTGCAGTGCTTTAATACAAGATTTGATATTTCTGCATAGAACTATGATATTGACATTTTTTTTTAGTTTTGCTAAAAATCCAAATTTCTTTTTATGTCTTCATTTAACCACACAGTCTGTTAAGCTGCCCTCATAGCAGTTTGTTTTAAATCTGAATTAGGACGACACAACTAATCAAAATGTAATCTATCTCTGTGTTGCTGACGCACTTCTTCTTCTTGAACAGCCATCGAAAAATACTCTTCTTCTTCTTCTCTTTCTTCTTTTCAGTTGGCCCGTTCTGTTTGGTCACAATCTTTCTGCTGGATCTGCTTCTGCAGCTGGCTGACTTTACTCTCAGCTTCAGTCCGCAGCGTCTCCCACCTCTCTTCTTTCTCTGCCATGAGAGCAGTGTATTTCCCCTGCTAGTCTTCACTCTGTACAAGATCACCTTGAACAGAGCTCAGCTGGCTGGCTGCTTGTTGCTGAGACCTTTGATTTCAGTGGCCTTCTGGTGGAGCTGTTCTTCCAGCTGAGTCACCTTGATCTCATCATCAATCAGCTGGCTTTCCCAGCTGAGGTGTTTCTCAGCCATTTCCTCTGCATCCTTGTGCTTGAGAGCGTTGAAGGTACAGTGCCAGAACTTATTCTGGCACTACGAATCACACTTCTCCATCTGGCAATCTGATAGATGAGTCTGGGTTTGGTGGTTGCCAGGAGAACGATACTTGTTGGACCGCATTGTGCCAAGTGTAAAGTTTGGTGGAGGGGGGATTATGGTGTGGGGTTGTTTTTCAGGAGCTGGGCTTGGCCCCTTAGTTCCAGTGAAAGGAACTCTGAATGCTTCAGCATACCAAGACATTTTGGACAATTCCATGCTCCCAACTTTGTGGGAACAGTTTGGAGCTGGCCCCTTCCTCTTCCAACATGACTGTGCACCAGTGCACAAAGCAAGGTCCATAAAGACATGGATGACAGAGTCTGGTGTGGATGAACTTGACTGGCCTGCACAGAGTCCTGACCTCAACCTGATAGAACACCTTTGAGATGAATTAGAGCAGAGACTGAGAGCCAGGCCTTCTCATCCAACATCAGTGTGTGACCTCACAAATACGCTTCTGGAAGAATGGTCAAAAATTCCCATAAACACACTCCTAAACCTTGTGGACAGCCTTCCCAGAAGAGTTGAAGCTGTTATAGCTGCAAAGGGTGGACCGACGTCATATTGAATCCTATGGATTAGGAATGGGATGTCACTTAAATTCATATGTGAGTCAAGGCAGGTGAGCAAATACTTTTGGCAATATAGTATGATATACATACATTTTCAGATATTAAAGAGTTTGTTGATTAGACTACTAAATTAACTAAACCAATTTAGGGATAATCTAGAGGACAGATTAACATTAAGACTTAAACTCAGAACTTTAAAACTGCTCCACAATCTTCTCTGATGCCTCTTAAACTCGCAACTGCTGAACAGTGCACAAAACCTGAACTAAATGTTGTTGACAACAGTCCAACTGTTAATTTGGTTGATATCATTCACTGAATTCAGCTGGTCATATTGAATTAACATCATTTATTCATTTATAAAACTATCCTTTTGTTTAGTCATGTATTCTATTATTTTCTGTTCATAGTTTGGCCATGTAGTTTGTCAAATAAACATCTAATTTTATGAAGAACTTGGTTATTTGATTTGTGTGCATGCTGACTGAATATTTCTTTTGTATTTTGGTAGTTTTTTTCTTAACCATCTAATTTAAGTACATTCTTACGGAGGATTGCACTTTCTAGTTCGTTGTACTTGCACAGTGACAATAAATGCTTTTGATTTTCATATTTGGCTGATGAAGCAAAGCTAATCAGTCATAACTGTGCTTAGGAAGGTCGATAATGTGTCACCAGAGCTGGACTTATTCACCGATAGGGGCGACATACACTTGACATACACTTCCGTTACGTTAATAGAAGAAGAAAGCCGGAAGTAAGGGTTTCTGCGCATGGCGCTATTTGGGAAATTATTTATCTTTTAAAGAACGTTACAAACCTTTGTCTCATTTTTGACAATTGTCTGTGCTGTCTGCATTATACCAGATTACAGGTAAGTCTGTTTTGCAAACTTTAAATAATAGTTTTGTGCTGTAAGCTAACGTTAGCTAAACAACGTAACTGTAACGTCGCCTCTCAAGCCATTCATTTCTTCACTTGTTAGCTAGCTAGCATGCTAGTTTTTGGTTCACTGGGAACATCGCGAACACAAGAAATGGAAGAGTTAATAATCACTGAAACCCCTCACCTGAACTCTTTTTAGTCAGAGTTTTTGCCGATGGAAACCATCTGAAGGTTTTATGAACAACTAACTACACCGTGGTGGTGCATGCTAGGTGCAAGGTTAGCATAGGTAGTTATCATCGGCTTTTGAAAAAGAAGCAAATCATATTCCACAATGCAAGGTTAATTTTTACGTGATCATAACTACATTATCCAGCCCCCCACCCTACGAGGATAAGCGGTAGATAATGGATGGATGGATAACTACATTATTGTTGCACATGCTCAAACGCCAACACTTAGATTTACTACAATGTCATATTACATAAATGACTTAAAGATAAGCAAAGCTGCATTTTTGTTTCAGCATTGGATCTCATTCATTTTACCAAATAAACAATATGCATTACTGTTCTTTAACACAGTTGTCTGTAAGATGGAGGCTGATCTCTATGATGAGTTTGGAAACTACATCGGCCCAGAGTTGGACTCTGATGATGATGAAGATGATCTGGATGCAGAGGACAGAGATGTTGATGAGGTATCTTTTCAAAATGTTAACTTATTTTGCTTGGTAGAACTTCAGTTTCTTAATATGTTCTCACATGTCATGGTAATGTCTCTCTCCTTGTGCAGGGCGATGAAGATGATGACGATGAGCCTGCTGATGCTGATGAGGATGTCCCTGGTATGGAGGTGGTCCTGCATGAGGACAAGAAGTACTATCCTACAGCGGAGGAGGTCTATGGACCCGAAGTGGAAACCATTGTCCAAGAGGAAGACACACAGCCTCTCACAGGTCAGCAGCTTTACAAAGTGCACAGTATTTGGGCGTTTACTCACATGCTTGATATAGGTCACATTATGCCTTTGTGATATAGTATAAATCAGTAGTGTGTCCTCTCCTATCCAGAGCCCATCATCAAGCCTGTGAAGAACAGACAGTTCACCCTGATGGAGCAGGAGTTACCTGCCACTGTTTATGATATGGAGTAAGTCACTGTCATAAATAAACACATGGTGTCTTGCTGCCTAAGATGTCTGAAGATGCAAATATTCATTTGGATCGTAGCCGGTATAAAAGTACTGTACTAGGTCTTGTGTGTTTTCCAGCACCTTTCTTCTGTTTGCTGTGTGTGATAGTCCTCTTCTCTCTACACAGATTCCTTGCAGATCTGATGGACGGTCCTGAGCTAATCCGCAACGTCACCCTGTGCGGTCACCTTCACCATGGCAAGGTTAGATCATGCCTGACCTTCCACACAGCTCTTATTTAACAAGAAAATAAGCCAGTGTTAAAGCTTGTTTCTTATTTCCCTCTCCCCAAGCAGCGATGAAAAGCACCAGGATCGATTAGCAGGAATTGAGTTTTTATTAAAACTAAATTAGGTGGAGCTCAAAAGGTCAAATTGCCGGGAGACGGGAGGCGTGAACTCTGTTGAAGTTTGAAATGATTGGATCTGATTTTACTCAATCGCTAATGTTTGGTAGTGACGTATGTAATGTTGTGCTGCTAGCATTCAGACTAGCCAACTCCTTCACCACTAACGGAGCTAACTAAAACATAAGACTTTTCCTGAACCTCGTGGGGAGTAAAGCCACAATATCTTTGCCAGCAATAAAACTGGTTAAACATTCCTCTTGCTGAATATTTGGGAGCCTAGCCAAAACAGATAGAATGGCTTCCTTCACTTCCTTCTCCGCCACCATTGCCAAACTACAACCAGCTAGACTACAACGCAAATGCTGTGCATATGTTCGACATCATTGGTAACATCTGCCTCCCCCATCCCCCACCATTGGCTGATTGGCCAGGATGGAAATCATCCTGAGAAATCGAGTCCAAGGGGACAAAACCCAGACGTAATATGTAGGGAAATGATAATTGAGTTGAAGATTATGGAGGGCTAAGGCCAGGCTACTGCTCCATATGCTCTTAAGTGATAATGTCATTAATACTTTCCAACATCAATGCTACGTTTGTTAAACATCTGTTGAAAACTTCAAATCAGCTTGTAGAGATTCAGTTACATGATGGTGCATTCAGACGATTGGTAAAAACAAGTAACTTGAACAGTTGTTTTAATAGTAATATAAAATATGTTGTAGAGAGGGAATTATGACCTGCTTAACTTCTTAACTCTACTGTCACTCTAAACAGTTTCTAAAACCTCTCCTCATCCATCTGCATGCGATAATGTAGTACTTCAGCGTACTATGGTATGGTATGGTATTTCAAATATTCCACATGCATTTGGCCTTATGCTCATCAATGAAACACTTCTGAGTCTGATAGCATATGTTAATTCACTTTAGACTTACCTGTGGGGATGTTTGGGGATCTAATGATTGTGTTGATTCTGTTCAGACCTGTTTTGTGGACTGCCTGATTGAACAGACGCACCCAGAAATCAGGAAGAGGGATGATGTGGATGTGAGTGTGGACTGGAAGAATTTATTACTCTTATATTATGTGTACAACAGCAGAGACTAACAAAACATTTGACTCTTTCAGCTCCGATACACAGACATCCTCTTTACAGAACAGGAGGTGAGTGGTTTTGTTGAACTGTGCCTTAATCATCAATAATCAACACTTCATTATGAATATATTGGGTAACCATGTATTAGAATGGCAAGTAATTGTAAACATGAAGTATGATCCTCAAAATAATAGCTTAATTTGACAATGTTGCTTCTAAAGCAGGCAGTGTGCAGGTTTCCTGTTGTGTAAAGGTGATTTCTGTGTTGTTATTTTCCATAGAGAGGTGTTGGAATCAAGAGCACCCCCGTCACAATGGTCCTGCCAGACTCTAGAGGCAAATCCTACCTGTTCAACATCATGGATACACCAGGTATTGTGTCCGGCTGCATGTTTGTCGCCATGTTTGGTGTGTGGTAGCAGAAAGTGATGTAAAACCTTGTGCTTCCCCTGAAGGCCACGTGAACTTCTCCGACGAGGTCACATCGAGCATCCGGCTCTCAGACGGCGTTGTCCTCTTCATAGATGCAGCAGAAGGAGTGAGCTGCTTTTTTTTTGATCTCTACAATCCTGCAATTTCAACATTTGTCAATGTTCTTCCTTGTTCCATATAACAAAGACTGTGGTGCATCTCTGCCCAGGTGATGCTGAACACAGAGCGCCTGATCAAACATGCCGTTCAGGAGCGCATGGCCATCACCATCTGCATCAACAAGGTGGACCGGCTCATTGGGGAACTCAAATTGCCTCCAACAGATGCTTATTATAAACTGCGACACATTGTGGATGAGGTCAATGGTTTGCTCAGGTAATGTTGGAGCCAGAATGGCATCGTGCTCTGTCGTGCTACATATTAGTGGACACTTTCAGGAAAGTCCTTTCTTTTTCTCTCAGCACATACTCCACAGATGAGAACTTGGTGGTGTCTCCTCTCCTTGGAAATGTGTGCTTTGCCAGCTCTCAGTACAGCATCTGTTTCACTCTGGGCTCCTTTGCAAAGATCTACTCAGACACCTATGGTGAGACTCCTCAGCACATCCTTTTCTCATGTCTGATGCACTTAATGAGGTATTAACCACACCATCTGCGTTGCCTCTTCACCCAGGTTGTCACTGTAAATGAGAATTAGTTCTCAATTGACTTACCTGGTAAACTAAAGGTTAAATAAATAATAAAACTAATCTCTTTGTGTTTGCAGGTGACATCAACTATAACGAGTTTGCAAAGAGGCTTTGGGGAGACATTTATTTCAACCCTAAAACGTGAGTAACTAATTTGGATTCTGCAAGGCTAATATTTAAAGGTTCCATATTTAGCACTATGTACCATCAAGCTTTGCACTGAAGGGAAGTTGGCAGGCAGGTGGGAAAGAGCAGCATGAATGACAAATATATGACTTCTGGTGCATAAATAATATTGTAATGTGAGCAGAGCAGCATTACAACTCAAACAGCCACAAAGTATTTTACATTAATTTTCCATTTATTTTGGGAAAACATTCACAACAACTGTAAATTCTTACCTTTCACAATAAAAGCCCTAGACATATACGCTGGATCACTGTTTACTAAGACAAACTCACTGAACTTATATTTTTTCTAAATTCAATTCAACAGAATACTTTCACAGTATTTCACGGTTCTCACGCATCCTGGAAAACCTGGAAAATGTTTGACTGATTTTCCAGTCATGGAAAACATGGAAAATGGGGGGAAAAAAAGGTCAAATGTCCTGGAAATGGTTACGTTATCCTAGAAAATCCCATGCCTCGTGAGAAAATGCTTACTTTTAACCCGTTGCATAAATAATTTTTCCATATGTTTTCCATGACTGGATATTATTTTATAATTTTCCAGGTTTTCCAGGACACATGGGAACCTTTGAATTCTATAGCACTTAAACCTGCTTTATGATTGCAAAACAAATATGACAGTGTCACAATTACAATATGGGACCTTTAATACCAAGCTGTCCTCCTCTTTTGTCAAGTTCTTATTTTCTCTGTCATCTTCTATTTTTTTTTATTTATTTTTTTTAAATTCAGTCGCAAGTTCACAAAGAAAGCTCCCAGCAGTAACTCCCAGCGCAGCTTTGTGGAGTTTGTCCTGGAGCCTCTATACAAGATCCTCTCACAGGTTGGCCCACATACATGTAGTGTGACAAGGCAACACATCCAGCTCAATGCTTTCCAGCTGAGTCTCAGACCTCACTATGTAATCCTCACCTAAATCCTCTCTAGGTGGTCGGGGATGTGGACACATCTCTCCCCAGAGTTCTGGATGAGCTGGGGATCCACCTGACTAAAGAGGAGCTGAAGCTGAACATCAGGCCGCTGCTGAGGCTGGTCTGTAACCGCTTCTTTGGAGAGTTCACTGGTACGGCTTCTGTTGCTTTCATCTGTCCATTTCATGTCGTTTGTGTTTATATTTTATCATTCTGTTATTGTATGTGAAGACCCCAGTGGTGCTGCTTTACTCAGTCAGTTTTTCTGCTTGTCATGTTTTTGCTCTGATCATCATGTTAAATCAGCATAAAGTTGAGCATGACTTTCTGCCCAACAGGCTTTGTGGACATGTGTGTGCAGCACATACCGTCACCACAGGAGGGCGCTCGGAACAAGATAGAACACACATATGTTGGCGGTTTGGACTCGGACCTTGGGGAGGCCATGGCAGAGTGCGACCCTGATGTGAGTATCATGAGAGCAGAGCAGGAGTCTGCTGTTTGGTTGGCTGGTGAGAGGCAGAAACAACAGTTAACTGCAGATCACTGCAGTCTGTTTCTAGTTGTAGTCATTAGTGTCTTTCCAGCTGCTCTTACAGACTAAGCCAACAGGCTGTTTAAATGACTGAGCTGTTAAATAAGCCACTTTAAACAATGCCGGCCATTGATCACAGTTTTCCAAGTTCCAATGAATGTCCTCCTGCCTTTTGCTTTAGCCCTCGTATATTTATTTCAGTGCTAATGTTACACTCCAGTGTGGTAAGACTTTCCTATTAAGACTGATTTTGATGTCTCTGTTGCTGATCCCCTCCTCCTGCTCACCTCATGTGTCTCGCCCTCAGGGTCCTTTGATGTGCCACACCACTAAGATGTACAGCACAGAGGACGGGGTTCAGTTCCATGCTTTTGGCCGGGTGCTGAGCGGGACCATTCAGGCAGGTCAGCCCGTCAAGGTTTTAGGAGAGAACTACACCCTGGAAGATGAGGAGGACTCCCAGGTCTGCACCGTGGGTCGTCTCTGGATCTCAGTTGCCAGGTAAGGCTGCAGGGGTTGGATTTCCTAAGTCTGTAGAACCAGAAATCAGTCTGACTGTGCCGATCACTTTCTCAGATACCAAATTGAAGTGAACCGAGTGCCTGCCGGCAACTGGGTTCTCATTGAAGGCTGTGACCAGCCAATTGTGAAGACCGCCACCATCACAGAGCCCAGGGGGAACGAAGAGGTGACGCTTCAGAGGAACACTACTGAGATATTTAAAAACACCTTATGTGAAATGGCATAGCTGACATTTTTACTTTCTCTGACAGGCTCAGATCTTCAGACCACTGAAGTTCAACACAGCATCGGTCATAAAGATCGCAGTGGAGCCCGTCAACCCATCAGAGCTGCCGAAGATGTTGGACGGGCTGAGGAAGGTCAACAAGAGCTATCCATCTCTCACCACAAAGGTGCAGTATTGTCTCCAGTAATAAGCTACAATATAGAGAGACTCTCTAATGTGTATTATCAGGTTCATGCTGGAATGTTCAAAAACCAATGCAACTCTCCAACCTCTGTTTGAGCACCTGTAACTTTGAAGATATTTTACATTTACTGAAAACTATGTAACACACCAAGAGAAAGGAAAATAAAGAAAGCCCAATAGGGTCCCAGTTTAATTCCTATAACACAATAGGCTGAATAAAGCAGGTAATGACTCAGATTACACTTTATATGGTCTCACAGTTAGCCGGCTCAGTAGCCTCTAAAACTAGTTATATGTGATTAGTAAGAAGTGATCTCAACAATAATTGTGTAGCTACTAATTGCTTGAATTCTAGTTGACCTTGTGTGTGCGTGTCTTTGTTTTTCAGGTGGAGGAGTCTGGAGAACATGTTATTTTAGGAACTGGAGAGCTCTACCTGGACTGTGTCATGCACGACCTGCGCAAGATGTACTCAGAGATCGATATTAAAGTAATTCTTTTCGCTTCTTGCAAATTACAGCTTTAACTTGGAGGTATTACACAGGGGCGGAGCCTTGGGTACTTCCTGTAATTACCTTGCTGGTTGTCTGCAGGTTGCCGACCCTGTCGTGACTTTCTGTGAAACGGTTGTGGAGACGTCGTCACTCAAGTGCTTCGCTGAAACGCCGAACAAAAAGTGTGTATCACTATATGTCAATATCATTGCCTCTTATCCACATACATAACGTGTTCTTTGCTGGATTATTAATTTAACTTGCAGCTCTGATAAATTCAAATCAAAGTTTCTCATTTCTAACCTTTATTAAGACCATTAGATGTTTTCGTTGTTGTGTCAGTTTGGAGTCACTGTCAGTTAGTCCTTCCCTTTGGCTGAGTGACTGACAGCTGTGTGATTGATGTGATTGACAGGAATAAGATCACCATGATCGCAGAGCCTTTGGAGAAGGGGCTGGCTGAGGACATAGAGAACGAAGTGGTGCAGATCACATGGAACAGGTGAGATAGCACCGTCACACTTGCATACAGTGATCTTGTGATCTGCTATTTAACTGAAATGATATAATCTGCCTGATATTCATTTCTTCATACACCATCATTCACTTGGTCAGCAGGGTGAGCAGGATTTAAATGAAATCTTTGAAGAAGGTTGAGGGAGACAGAAATGCCTGTGGCTGAAACAGTCCTTATAAAGAGCAGTGACTGGATCTGTGGGTAATATTCCTGCATCCATAGGTGTGGATCCAATTCAACATGGATCATCCATTTTAATCGATGACAGTCTGGTTTGTCTTTTTTGATATATTTCTCATGTAATTGTCTTTAGGAGCTGCAGAACAGTGTCTCTTTATACATATACAGTATACATTTATCTTGTATACTGTATATGTTATGTTGTATATCTTATGTTTAATGGTGAAGTAAAGGACAGCTGGGCATATGCTCATTAAAATCCTTCCTCTATGTATTGATCAATTCACTTCAGTAATTCAATCATGCACTAAAAGCGTGCATACATTTCCCTGTTCCTGTGACATGAGTGTGTGTTGTGTTTCGTTCCGCCTGACAGCAGCTTCCTGTCAGTCCTCAGCTCATCTGTTAGACCATCTGGACCCAGTGGTGCTAGTGTGGAGTAGCAGTGCCAAAGGAGTGTCACACTTCACACACCATTAACCCAAACCTTCGCTCTGCTCATCCTCGTCCATTAACCCCTCTGCCCTCCGATCAACCAATCTCCTTAATGCTCCTGCTCTCAACTGCTGCTCTCTTTCTCTGTGGCAGGAAGAAGCTGGGAGAGTTTTTCCAGACTAAATACGACTGGGATCTCCTGGCGGCCAGGTCCATCTGGGCCTTCGGACCGGACACCACAGGACCAAACATCCTTGTAGACGACACGCTGCCTTCTGAGGTGAGTTATGCTACCAGCCTGAATCAGGACTAAAGAGGGCACTTTGTGTCTCATGTGACTATTGGTTCATTTGGGGACTACTGCCTGCTGTTTCCCAACAGTTTAGAGCCAAATAAAGTCGAGCTGTGACCAACAAGTATTTACTTTTGTAATTAGCTCTACTGTTTAAAGTAATAATGATAATAATAATAGTAATAGCGATATTCCCTGTGAAACCAGCTGTTTAAAACACAAATATTCAATTAAAAACAGGAGAAGCAGTGAATCCTTCCACATGAGAAGCTGGAGCCAGGGCTTGTTAGTTTGGTAGTTTTGCTCGAGAATGTCCAAAACCAAGTAATCGATCATTTTGATTTGCTAATTAATAAATTGTCATCTTTTATCCAAACTCAGAGGATAAGTATATTATTTTTAATAAATGCTACATAAACCCCAAACTATGGATTTATATAATATTTGAAAAGAGTTTGAGATGCCAAAAGACATATTATCCATTCCTAAACAATGAGAAAGAGACTCTGTACTTATAAAACTTGGGACAAAACAACAGCTTTCATTTACACTAGAGTGTAGGGCTTTATGGTTTAGGATGATGTTTGACAGTGGAAATTGATTTTCACTTTTTAATTTGGTAATCACTGCATGGACCCTCCAATTCAAAAATACAATAAAAATGTTACCTGGTCCGTTTCCAGGTTTGTAAAATTCTGCTTCATTCATGACCTTGACATTCAAATTCTTACTAATTCTTTACAGTTGTCCATTCTGTCTTCCTCTCAGACTGAAGTCCAAATGTCTAATTACACACATTAAATTCAAAAGTTTTATTAATTCCTGTGTTGTGTAGTTTTAAAATTTAATTGTGAATTGAGTATAAGGTATTATTTTTAGTCCATGTCGCCCAGCCCTAATCTGTTATTGAGGATAAAGGCCTCTGAAGTGTGAGGTTAAGAGAACGTCCCATCAGACAGGAACCATGTTTTTGTCTTCCTGTGCAGGTGGACAAGGCTCTGCTGGGCTCAGTCAAAGACAGCATCGTTCAGGGTTTCCAGTGGGGCACCAGAGAGGGGCCTCTGTGTGATGAGCGTAAGTTGTCTTTTTCTTTGCCTCAGAAATGTTGCTTTCTGTTTCTGCTCCTCTCACTAAATGTCTGGTGATCAGTGTGCAGGGGAAAATGTCTGTTCTGATATCATAACTGAGTGTTTGTGCTGCCCTCAGCCATCAGGAATGTCAAGTTTAAGATCCTGGATGCAGTGATTGCTCAGGAGCCTCTTCACAGAGGAGGAGGCCAGGTCATCCCTACAGCCAGGAGAGTGGTGTACTCTGCTTTCCTCATGGTGAGATCACCCTCCTCCTGAAGCTGACTTCACCTTCACTTTCTTTTATGTTCCATTACCATGATTACAGCTTGGATTTTGCTGACACGGGTTCCATTTAATTGTAGTGTGATACTATTCCTCTCACAACTGTGGCGTCTTTCCTCATGTCCTTTGGCTCAGTCACTGCTCCCGTGATGCATTCAGAGATCAGCTGGCCGTACAGTTTGTGTGGCCCTCTAATGTATGGACTCCTCTGTCTCACAGGCCACTCCAAGGTTGATGGAGCCTTATTACTTTGTGGAGGTTCAGGCTCCAGCTGATTGTGTATCTGCTGTGTACACAGTGCTGGCTCGAAGGAGGTTGGTATAGACTTTCTGTTCATATCCAGGCATCTAGGCAGACAATGTTCACTGATACTGAAATAAAGGACCATGGAATATTTAATAATGGGGCTGTGTCACGTAACAGGGGTCACGTCACCCAGGACGCTCCTATTCCAGGGTCTCCTCTTTACACTATCAAGGCTTTCATCCCGGCCATCGACTCCTTTGGCTTTGAGACGGACCTTCGCACTCACACACAGGGACAAGCCTTCGCTCTGTCTGTGTTCCACCACTGGCAGGTGAGACAACCAGCTCTCCTTTTAATACATTAACAGTCAGACACATCAAGATGAAAAGATGGTGCTAATAACCCAGTCGGAGCCATTAAACTGTGTCGAAATTTCAAGAGGTAATGGTCACTGCACTTGGACAGATCCCTTCCTAATGTGATTTCAGTGGAGGTGATTGGGGACAAAATACTGTCCTGACACTAATATGAGGCTTGAACTCATTGGGTCTTATTTTCTAAAGTTAGATTAAATTAATTTCATACAATATATCATTAAACATAATGTCAGAAGTTAATTCAAAATCAACGTACGATTGAAAAGGAGAAGGTAGAAGCAAACACTTATAACACAATCACTTAACTATCATATAGAGATAGATGTAGATGTATATATCATATATAGATATCAATAACCGGCCCATTCTTCATTCCTGTACCTCTCAGAAATTATTTTTAAAAATACATTTTCTTAACTTGTTTTTCTAAATTCACCCACAAATTTATAAACAATTGGTCTTCCTCTTGTCTGTCTGAGAACAATCGTTTCAGTGTGAATTTCTAGCTCAGCAAGGAAACAAATTTTACTGAAAAGACTAAATAAAAGAATAGTACCTGTTTGACTCTAACTGGCTGCTGAAGCCTCGTATTACCTTAAAAAACAAATTAGACGTGTTTGGAGACATTGGAAAGTATCTCCTTCATGACCAGTTTGGACAGAAAGATGATTACTGCAACAAGCTACCAGTATTTTACATTCTGTGCTGGACAGACTTGTAAACAATGTCACTCACATGCACAACCTGTGTGAGCTTGTGCAGCAGTGACCAGCCTCGTGCACACCTCTGCCTCTAGGGATAAATTGCTTTTGATGCGGAGTGTTAAGTCATTAAGTTTTCAGTGTAGCGTAGCTGCCTCTGTCTACCATGTCGGACATGTGTTTGTGTCTGCACTCTGCACAGCTGTGTCAAGGAAAATTAACTCCCCTTACCGAGGATTAATACTTTAAAGCAAAGCCATTCGTCTGGAAGGAAAGATGGGTTTCCCTCGGTGCAAATATTTAATTTTGTTATCCCCTCGATGTGAAAATTCAAGTGTTAGACATGAATTATTCATGTAGGTGCTTGTCCAAACACTGAGGAAAAGATGTCTTACACAGTGATCCTTTGGGAACATGCAGGATAAATGAAGACTGGTTGACTGTACCACTTTCACAGTAATGTTTTGAGTGTGTTATACTGGAACAGAAAGCAGTTGTTAAATAATTCCCATGAAATTATCTCTGAAATAATTGTTAATGTCAGCTGAAAGTCCGCTCTAGCTTGACTTCCTGTGTAATGATTTATTTCCATATCACCCGATGCGAGGTTGTTGATCCTGAATAGAAAATGTTCTTTCCCTATAAGACACCCTGAGGTCCAAAATGACTGGTCTAAAGGGCAGTGTGGAGTTCAGACCTGATGCGATCAACGCTCTGAATTTTCTCATCTGCTCTGGGCTTAGACAGACATTATTCCTGTTGACACATATCGATTAAACTGCCCCAGAAATTAAGAATAACATGGGTGTCCCTGCACTGTGTTGTCTGCCCCATTAAACTCACAGGCTTTGTGTTCCTTCCTCATTAGTTTGATTATGTACTGCCAGTACTGGCATGCACACAGCTCAGTGCTGAGTTACTGTTGTCAGCAGCTCCTACCAATCTGTTGATTGGGCTTCAGCCACTCCATTGATTCCCCCCCGTTCCCCCCCACCCTTTTCTTCCTCTTTAATCTTTTCCAGAGGCTGGGAACATCTTATTTATTCCTTCTATCTATGAATTTACGGGGGGGGGATATATGACCTCTGAACTCCTTCAGACAATGTATTTAGTGAATCACTTTGGAAGTGTGCTGTTGCTTTTTCCATCATGTTGATGGACACAATCCTGACTCGGTAACAATGGGACAGACTGAGTCAGACATTTAGTGAAAGGTCTGTTAGAAGTGTCCACTCACTTAAAGCTCAATGTTTGATGTCTGTGTCAGGCTTAGCTGTCACTTGTCCTTCTCTCTGGGTTAACAACATTTCATGTTTCCTTTAGATTGTCCCTGGTGACCCTCTGGACAAGAGTATTGTGATCAGGCCTCTGGAGCCTCAGCCTGCCCCCCACCTGGCCAGAGAGTTCATGATCAAGACCCGAAGGCGCAAGGTCAGTCTTCTGTCTACTGGTCTTTCACCTCACAGGTTGCCACTTTGGAATTACATGAGGTTATATCTGGTAAATTGTCAAAATGTAGTTATACACATGTACTTATTCAGTGTTTTTATTTAGAAAAGGTTCTATCGCCTAGGTTCTTGTGAGCCATTCAGCACTAATCAGTGCCTCTTTGTTGTGTCGCTGCACACTGCTGGGACAAAAGCAGAGAAAATGTCATGATGTTTTACAGCAAACATCATGACATTTTATCAAAGGCCTTTACGGACAGCAATAAAAGCATGTACTTTATTCATATATAATTAGTGGTAGTAGAATATTTTCCGTTGTTAGCTACAATGCTAGCCTGACAAAAGGGAGGAAGAGAGGTTTGTGCTCCACCAAAAGAGCCGTTTAAGAATTTTGATACACTCCATAAATACATACAATTTGAAAGTCCTATCACTGTCATGTGGCAAAGACAGCTGTGTCTCCAAACTCAAGTAGGATCTTCTAATTTGAAGGTGGTGAGTTGTTCTTGACTTATCTCCTGTGTTTGTTCTGCAGGGTCTCAGCGAGGATGTGAGCATCAGCAAGTTCTTCGACGATCCCATGTTGTTGGAGCTGGCCAAACAGGACGTGGTGCTCAACTACCCCATGTGAAACTGCAACACAGAAAAAAGGTTGTCATATATTCAGGTTACTCTCTGCTACTGCTGCATTGTTAGCTGGTCTCATTCCTTCTGGAAATCCCCTAACCAGGAATTTGAAAAGCTCTGTAACAAACAGCGATCGCCTGGATCAATAACAGTGCAGCGATTTTCATGTCTCATCTTTCTTCTTGTATTTTTATATGTACAAATTGTTTTTGTAGAACTGGATGTCCTTGACCTGATGTCTGAATAAAAGAAGTGTTTGATAAAAGGACTGCAGTGGACTGTGAATTGAGACCAGTGCTGAGTTGGTGCTTTGCTGAGGAACTGAAGGGTGATGTGTTAGATTGACGGTCAGTCTATCTATGACAATCATTAACTATTAAGAGTTTTTACGTCACCTGAAGGCCACCATAGTTCTCTGACACAGCTGTGAAACAAAAGTAACGTGTGCGACTTACATCACTTCTGAAGCAGGCTAGTGTGATTATGGTATGGAGCACTGCAGTCTGCCTCGCCGCTCTATCCCTCACACTTCACCTGAAAACTGATTTGATATTTTATTTAATGGCACTGTCCTATTTGTATGATGTCACCTGCACAAAGTGATGAAATATGACAGCTGCAAACTTGCCTTCTCAAAAGGATCACAATTAGATCTTCATAATAACATATCATAAATAACTAGAAAACCGCAAGCGGTTATGTAGGGCCCTCGCGGTATGTCGGGTGTCAGATGGGGACAGCGGTGCGAGTGGGGGGGCAATGAACGTCAAGCGATTTGGCCAATACACGAAGGAGTTAGGGCCATTCGATGGTTCAATGTGGAAATCACGCCAAAATGAAGAGTGGAAACAAAATGGCCGACTTCCTGTTTGGAATAGACAGTTGGTGCAAGAGACTTCTCTCTCTTTCTGTTTAGGAGGGGAGGTATATTTAGAGAGGGCTGGGGCCATTACACACACCCACCAGGGAAGGGCCTTCATGAGCAGTGAGGTGAAGCAAGGCAGTAACACAGCCAGTCTGATGGTTCTGATCCCACTCATTCATAAAGGTTGGTTACGTTTAAAATAATATGGGCTAATCATATGCTACTGAGGGTCATGTAAAGATCTGATACTTAGTTAAATAGTAGACCTCTGGCCTCAGGACTGCCTGTAAGCATCTGGGGTGGCCAGCACTTTGCTCCTCTGCACAGAAAAAAAATTGACCAGTCACCTAAATAATTTTAAAAACATTGCATTTATTTATTTAACCACTCAACTATAGGCTGCACATACTGTATATCCATCAGGAAAGTCTACTCTGAATGCTTTGAAAAGTGCCTTCAGGAACAAAACTAATTTATTGTTTTATTTATTTGCTTGCCTCAAGTAATTGACATTTGAAATACATGGTCTAACAGAAAAATGCTGCAATCACCCTTCAAAGATCCCTTTAAAGACCCCAGCCCCCCTCTCCCCGTTGGTTCACCATATTTCAGTGGCTATCTTGAAATGTTCAAACCTGTAATCTGGTGAACAACAGCTATATTCATATCCTGATGGATTTTAGTGTTTCTCTTCCAAAACCATTGAGGTAGAGTCTGAGGATGGCTACACATACTTGCAACAAATGACTAAAGTATTATTATTTGCATATTTAGGTGTTTTTGTGCCATTGTTGACCTATGGTGCAGCCTCTATGTTTTTGTTTTTTAAATGGTTAAAAGAAAATGAAATCACCATTCACCTTTATCAGATCATTATGGAGATAACATAGGAGGAGAGGGAGAGGGGCATAACATGCAAGAAAGGTCCCCCATCCATGGGCACAGCAGCGGTTTGTCCATGAACCATTCAGCTACCAGGACACCCTGCATGTACTGACTGTTCCCTCCTTCCTTGACTTAGTGAGTTGAGTTGTTTGCTGCCACCTGTTGGTGAAGCCAATGACATGACACGTCTGTCAGTTTGACCCAGGGACTGCTGCAGCTGAGCCATTCATCCATACCATACAGCTAATATCCCCACTATAGTTTGTAGTGAACAGAAAACAAATGCTGCCATTTGATGAGGAAAAAGGCTCGACTGCACAGAACTGCATGGGAAATTGTTCAAGGAGGCAAAGTAACCAGTACCAAATAACAGTGAACTCACCTCAGTGCTGACTAAGAATTAAGGACTGGTGTTATTTTAAATTAATAATTTATTTATGTGTAAGAGCTCTCCTTTAACAATTCAAACTCCTGGTACTGAATGTCTTTATTACAACTATTGCCCGTGGCTGATTTAGTCGTCCCAGGGATAAGACTGTTCATTTTTGCCTTCGATCAGGGGCAATGCACAGCTTTGTTATTGTGGCTGGCATTTCTTGCAAGATCCAAGACTTCACTGCAAAGGTTTCTGTCTCAAGGCCCACTAAGTGGATGGCCTCCCTGCAGTCCTCTGGCCATTTTAGCTCAGGCACATCTTTTTTGCTGCTGGCTAGCAATCTTCTGTCAGATTGATTCAACAGGGAAACTTCAATCCAGATTGCACAGTATGAGAAAATGTGATAAAGAATATGCAGGGTAATTAAACTGACTTACATCTCAAGCCAAGTCAAAAGGGCGGACAACAAAACAGGCTGAATTTGGGGACATGATTACAGACAGGTTTTAAATATTTAAACAATGCAGCACAAATTAAACAATTAACACATTTTCCTCATCCCTTTCACTCTTCAATTTGACTGACATGTAAATGACTGACATGCTGTTTAAGAATGGATCTAACTTGTTTCAGTGAGCTGTCTCTGCTGTCAGATGGCTTTGTTGCAGAGATAATTAGATCATATACGAACCCAGAACTCACACTGTGACATTGCGAGAATCCAGCTGACGTGACAGGTTGGTTTCTATTCTATTTTATTGTTATTATCTATTTCTATTTTATTTCATTATATCAGTACTATATTTTATTGTTATAATATAATTGTTATTGTTATGTATATGTTGTATCTCATAGATACATAACTTATATTATCTCTCCATATTATTTCACACATACATTATATATATACGTATATATATATATACGTGTGTATATATATATATATACACACGTATATATATATATACACACGTATATATATACTGTATACATATCTTCTGTGCAATAACTTTTTTACTTACATGTAGCAAAACTGTTTTACCCTTACTACTGTGAAAACTGTGCCTTACTGCTGTAAATAGTGTATTGTCTCTTAGATAACTTTATTTTTGTGTTTTCTGTTTTTAAGATGACTGTCTTCCTTTTGATATATGTGACTGAGCACCATGCGGAGCAGCGCTCCTAATCTCATTGTATGCACCGTCATATAATGACAATAAAGGCTTTTGATTTGATTGATTTGATTGATTGAACACCAACACAAATCCATCATGTAGTCACATTACAGTTCTTCTCGGTCACTTTGGTGCATTTCTCACATCAATTTTTACATTTGTATAACAGTTCAGTCTTCACAACATTTAGTCATCTGTGATCGTCATAGCAGCAGTTTATCATTCCTTCCAACAAACTGCAAATGCTTTTAGACATGCATCAGTTACATTCATACAACTCTGTGGTGCTTTATAATATTATCCTTTGTTGATGTCATGTTAGTCTTGAGTCATTACATGCAAAAATGTTGCTCTAGTTGTCAAAGTCTGTTGAGCGAATATTATACTTACTAGTAACATATTTTTTGTATCTTTTTTTCCTGAAATTATCTCCTAAATTAAACAGTTTCTCTCAGATGAACCTCAGCTTTCACTGATGAGAAGGGCTGAGGAATGTGAGAAAGTGAGAAATAACATCATAACCCAAAGTGACACCTGTACAATGTTTAGTCCAACCCTCAACATTACTAATGATTTAATGACAGTTATGCAGTTATTTTTATATTCACTGCTGGTATTTGTGGATCTCACATCAAAACCTTGTAAATGCGTATTATGTAAAATGATTCATTTGTACCTGATCATGAAAAAACTTCCCAAATTATAAAGCTGTTTGTACATTTAAAAGATAATCAATTAATCAATGTGGTCATGTGAGCGCAATCATTATATTTTTAAAGGTGAATTCATTTATTGTCAACATTTAATGAAAACAACAAAACAGTGTTTGAAAGAGCCAGGAGAAGAAGCCCTTCTTGTTTCTGGTCGTCTCTTCTTCTGACACCATTACAATGACCACTGGTTCCACAGAAGGGGTCAGAGGTGACCAAGCTGGAGCCTCAGCAGAGTCTCCTTCTTCTCTGGGTTTGGGGTCCTCCTTCAGGGTTGTCCTTTCATGCGTGTCCTCCCAGTCCTGGACATCAGAAACGCTAGGAGGTTCAGGAGGAGTTGACGCGGTCACAGTCACAGTAGAGTCCGGTTCTCTGATGGGCTTCAGGTCTTCGTCCTCCCCGGCCTCAACATCAGCAATGGAGGGAGGTTCAGCATGGGGTGTTGGAGACCCTGGAACAACATCAGAGCCTGGTTCTCTGTTCATTTCGGGGTCAATCAGGTGGAGTTTGTTGTCTTCATCCTCCCTGGCCTCAACATCGTTAATGGATGGAGGTTCAGCGGAGGATGACGGAGAAACTGGAACCATGCAAGATTCTGGTTCTCCATTTGGTTCACTGTCAATCAGGTGGAGTTTGTCTTCTTCATCCTCCCTGGCCTCAACATCAATAATGGATGGAGGTTCAGCAGGGGGAGAAGCTGGAGGAACTGGGCTGTGGAGTTGAAAGTTGCCACAAATCTGATCAACTGTAACATGAACAATCTCCATCAGCAGCTCAGGTGCAAAGCTCTTCAGCTGGTCCACCAGGACGTCTTTAGGGTACATCTGTCTGACCTTTGTCAGGATCGACAGGACCATGTCGTCCCTGGTGGAGCGGGAGAAGGTGGCCTGACACTCTGCTGCAAGAGCATCAGAGACTCTGTCCAAGACAGCCTGTGTGACGCCCACCGACATGTGGCTGAGCTTCTGGGAAGCCATGTTTAAGAGGGAGCGAGGAGGAAGAGTCCAGAAGCCCTGCAGGACTCTGGGCACAACCTCCAACACCACCTCTCTTGGACTGAGCTGTGTTGAGATGGGAGTCTCCTTCTGCTCCTGGCTGAGCTTCCTGGCATAATCTTTCGCCAGTTTGAGAACTTTAGGATGTCTGTAGGTTAGAGGCATTAAAAATAGATTTTAAAACCCTTCAGATTATCACAGAGATATTAAAATCACAGCAGTTTAACTGTTAATAAATATGTGTCTAATAACTCACTGAAAACTAGGAGGTAAGGCCTCTGGGGAGTTGAGGAGCATCTTGGCTTCGCACTCAATGTCCCTCTTTTTGTTGCTGACATTTACTGCCATCACCTGGAAGAAGGAATTATACATGAAGTCAGAAATCAGCACAATATATCATGAACTGCTGTTCAACTTCTCAGCATTATAGTCTTACCAGCATCAGCAGAGGCTTGGCATCCTCCTCATCAAAATCCTCCAGCTCAAACTCCCAAAGGCTGCAAACATGAACGAAGCAGAAGATTATTTTTTACTCTTACTCTTCACGCCATCAGAGTAATATTAGTGTGACGTGAGCAGAGTTCAAGGTGTAGAGGTGGACTCACTGTTCTCTCAGAGTGCTTTGGCTCTCCTGGAAGATGAAGTCTATCATGTCTTCAGCAGTCACCTCAGATGGTATCTGTTTTTTCTGCTGAAGCCTCAGGAGCTCCCTCACCAGTGCAATCTTTAAAAAACAGTCAGCAGATCAGGCATTTTTAAGCATGATAAGACTTTACTTACTTTATCATATTTTACCTTGCATGGTGTATTAGTGTGGGCTTGAAGGGAATGTAGGTCTTACCTGAGTCTTGTAGCTGCTCTCATGCCAGCAGATCTGCAGAGCCCGCTCATAGATGGGTGTGTCAAACAACACCTTAAAAGGGAAAAAGATATGTCACTTTTAGGTTGAGTCATTAATTTTAAAATCACACCACTGGAAATGTTTAAAATCCAGCTCCAGTAAAGACAAAAACAAAATTCTCACGTACCCTGATGGGTCTGTAGAGTCCTTTGCTTCCTTCAATGAACTCCATCGACATTTTGTTGCTGTATTCAACAGGGGGAGAAGCTGGAGGAACTGGGCTGTGGAGTTGAAAGTTGCCACAAATCTGTTCAACTGTAACATGAACAATCTCCATCAGCAGCTCAGGTGCAAAGCTCTTCAGCTGGTCCACCAGGACGTCTTTAGGGTACATCTGTCTGACCTTTGTCAGGATCGACAGGACCATGTCGTCCCTGGTGGAGCGGGAGAAGGTGGCCTGACACTCTGCTGTAAGAGCATCGGAGACTCTGTCCAAGACAGCCTGTGTGACGCCCACCGACATGTGGCTGAGCTTCTGGGAAGCCATGTTTAAGAGGGAGCGAGGAGGAAGAGTCCAGAAGCCCTGCAGGACTCTGGGCACAACCTCCAACACCACCTCTCTTGGACTGAGCTGTGTTGAGATGGAAGTCTCCTTCTGCTCCTGGCTGAGCTTCCTGGCATAATCTTTCGCCAGTTTGAGAACTTTAGGATGTCTGTAGGTTAGAGGCATTAAAAATAGATTTTAAAACCCTTCAGATTATCACAGAGATATTAAAATCACAGCAGTTTAACTGTTAATAAATATGTGTCTAATAACTCACTGAAAACTAGGAGGTAAGGCCTCTGGGGAGTTGAGGAGCATCTTGGCTTCACACTCAATGTCCCTCTTTTTGTTGCTGACATTTACTGCCATCACCTGGAAGAAGGAATTATACATGAAGTCAGAAATCAGCACAATTTATCATGAACTGCTGTTCAACTTCTCAGCATTATAGTCTTACCAGCATCAGCAGAGGCTTGGCGTCCTCCTCATCAAAATCCTCCAGCTCAAACTCCCAAAGGCTGCAAACATGAACGAAGCAGAAGATTATTTTTTACTCTTACTCTTCACGCCATCAGAGTAATATTAGTGTGACGTGAGCAGAGTTCAAGGTGTAGAGGTGGACTCACTGTTCTCTCAGAGTGCTTTGGCTCTCCTGGAAGATGAAGTCTATCATGTCTTCAGCAGTCACCTCAGATGGTATCTGTTTTTTCTGCTGAAGCCTCAGGAGCTCCCTCACCAGTGCAATCTTTAAAAAACAGTCAGCAGATCAGGCATTTTTAAGCATGATAAGACTTTACTTACTTTATCATATTTTACCTTGCATGGTGTATTAGTGTGGGCTTGAAGGGAAAGTAGGTCTTACCTGAGTCTTGTAGCTGCTCTCATGCCAGCAGATCTGCAGAGCCCGCTCATAGATGGGTGTGTCAAACAACACCTTAAAAGGGAAAAAGATATGTCACTTTTAGGTTTAGTCATTAATTTTAAAATCACACCACTGGAAATGTTTAAAATCCAGCTCCAGTAAAGACAAAAACAAAATGCTCACGTACCCTGATGGGTCTGTAGAGTCCTTTGCTTCCTTCAATGAACTCCATCGACATTTTGTTGCTGTATTTCACAATACAACAAGCCACACAGTCAAAGCGATAACGTAAATTTGCACAAGGTCAAAAGTAGACTCTGGAGAGTACTGACACAGTTGATATCCCTGGCACAAATGAGCAGATCAGAATGTTTTTCATGTCCCTTTTACAATCTCTGAGTTCTAGAACAGAATCCACAGGAGTTCTGTTCTAGAACTGAACTCATTTGGAGCACAACAAGTGGGTCAACATGGAAACGCTTTTTGAAAGCATTAACAGAATGCTTTCAAAAAGCGTTTCCATGGTGACCCTCTTGTTAATTAAAATGTAATTAAAATGTAACCAGCCATATGACACTACTGTGAAATGATGCATACATAAACATAGAATATCCAACAATGTTGTTATCACAACCCCAGTTGAAGATGTGAAGAGCTTCCAATTACCCACATTTTATTAGCCAGTGAAACCCCCTGGTACATTTCCTGTAACGAATAATAATAGTTACGATAATGATAACAACTAGAAAACAGCAAGCGGTTATGTAGGGCCCTCGCGGTATGTCGCGGTCGGGTATCAGACGGGGACGGCAGTGCGAGCAGGGGGCAATAAACGTCAAGCTATTTGGCCAATACACAAAGGAGTTACTGCCATTTGATGGTTCAGTGTGGAAATCATGCCAAAATGAAGAGTGGAAACAAAATGGCCGACTTCCTGTTTGGAATAGACAGTCGGTGCAAGAGACTTTTTTGTGCGTCTGGTCAAGTTACACATGTGCTCGGCTAGGTCTGGAGATGATCTGTACCAAATTTCAAGTCGCTCGGACAGAATCTCCAGGAAGAGTTCGTTTTCATCAGAAAATCAAAAATTCAAAATGGCCGACTTCCTGTTGGAATTTCAGCTTCCTGCCAAGAGACAATTTTGTTCCTCTAGGTATACTTAACATCTCTACCGATTTTCGTTCAGGTACAACAAAGTCATCAACATTCCCTATGGGAATTTTTCAACAATTTAGGGGGCGCTATGGAGCCATTTTGCCACGCCTGTTGGCGTGACCTGCATCCAGTGTTATAGGTCGCCACCCTCAACCTGTGTATCAAGTTTCATGATGATACAGGTTTATCAAAGCCATCAAAAGGCTCAGTTTATTGTTGCACACATGACATCTTCTAAACTACATTAAATGTGTGTAAAAGAGATGGATGCCCTAAATTAAATTAGCATTTAACAAGGTATTATAATTATCTGTTGCAACTTTATAAAAAGCAATCCACCCATTACTGACTGTTAACAAAGTGTTACAAATATCTATGTAATGTTTTAAAGACAAAGGTTTACAATATCTTAATCATTAACATATATTTGTGTGTGTGTGTGTATATATGTGTGTATATATATATATATATATATATATATATATATATATATATATATATATATATATATAATCAGTCAACAATGATCATGATTTTTGTTGTAAAATAACTATGAACTAAGCTTAATCAACTATTAATGATGGTTAATATAAAGAGATGGTTATATAGATAGTCTTCTCTCATGGCACTGATATAATAACCTAATATAATATATAATAACCCCATTTCTCATCCTAGGATTAAATCAAATAAATGTTTTTTTTAATTCAGACTTTATGGTTTGTGGTTAATAGCTTACATTTATTGTTTTATGATACAAAATTGAATAATGCAATGTTTTACAGTTTCTAAACTAAATAAAAACCTGCTTGCAACTCACCATTGGGGAAACTTTCGGGCTGGCAGTGGGTTCAAGTCTAACACGGGCCAGGACTGTGAGTGTGGACTCAAATAAAATAGGTAAAGTAGGTACTGTTATTATTATTATCATTAATGGCCCTGAGTGTTTAAAAGTGGTTGCAGACTCTCCCATGTTCCAAGCGTATTGGAGAACTATAATTGCAAACTGCTAAATCTAGAGCCAGTGTTTGGTTTGTCTATTCTGGACTACTGGCTCTGTGAAGACGATCCACTCCCCATCTAAAGTCTTTTATTTCCCAAATCCACAGAGAAGTTTATGACACTGCAGGGGCTGTTTCCAGAGGTACTATCTGCTGTCAAACTCACCACCTTGCATTGTAGCCAGCATGATTTCAAGCTGACCAGAGCCACTGTGAAAGATCAAGCTGACAACTTTTCAAGCCTACAGGTGATATGTAGTTGATCTTCAAAACATAGAATGTGTTGAGTGGATAATCACTCAAGAGCAGCGTTCAACTGCACCTCATGATGGATGGATGCGTGGGTCTTGTCACGCCTTCAGAAGACTGGTGTCTGAACAGCTCAGGCCTTCATCAGTCACCACTGACAGTCCTCCGAACAGTCCTGGAGGTGACGGTGATGGGCAAGGTAAGAACGGGGACAGTAAGAGACAAAAATGGCTTGAGCTGCTCTGACATTTGGACTGAATGTCAATCCTGTCCAGAGAGAAAAGGGATTTTTTTTTTAACTCCAGCAGACGTTGGTAGGTGATGGAGGAGTACTGTGCCCTTTTCAAACGCCTCGGGGAAGGAGAAGTTAAAACATAGAGGAATTGCTGTAAACATGAAGGAACACATTAAGGAAGCGCTAAACACGGAGACAAGACTACTTATCAATATTAGGATGCTTTCAGGGTTTGCATCCTCTCACCTCTGCTCAGAGGGCATCTGCTCTGACAGAATGTGATCAACTCTGCACATGGTGAGTAAATGTGCGCTGAGACGACACGGCCCCGTCACTCTTCCCCTCTGCTGGGGTAAACTGGGATTGTGCCTCGCTCCGGGGCGGCTAGACGGATGGCAGCACTTCTTGCCGGTCTGAACACAAGGCCCCAGAGCACTTGTTACAATCTGTGGTCCCTGTGCTAAATATAGAGAGGCGAGAGACTCTGCCTTGGTATAGGGCCGGCTAGGGGCTCCCTCCTCCTCCTACGAGTCAAACCTTTTCCTTTCCACCTCCATCTGCTGTCAGCTGCCTCATCAGTCACCTTTTCCTGCCATGCATCTGTCCTCTACTCTCCCTCATGCAGCCTCACCTCTCTCTGGTCATGTGTCTGACTCAGTGACATGCTGTACAGAGCAGGAGGCTACAGGCCTGAAGAGTCCAGTCAGCTGACAGTGTGCTTATAGCCAAGCAGTGGCTCATTATACAGATCAATAACAGATTTGCTGAATGAAACTGATGAAGGTTGAGTCAACGTCCAAACAATGTCATGACTCCAAGAAGTGTCTTCAAGTTGTGAATGACTAATTAAAGTGAGAATATATCACCCCATTTACACGTAGGCAGGTATTTATAGAAATCCACCTCTCCGGTTTCAATAATATCCTTGAGTACACAACACCGTTTTCCAAAATATATTCATTTACACAAACCCGCATAAATACCCCGCCAGGCACTATTTGGAGCATGCCAGCCCTATAGGTGGCAGTGTAACGAGAAGTGTAAAGCCAAGTCAACCAATTAGTATCGTGAAAAAATTACACCACAACATCCTCTGTGACGTTTGAAAACCTAAAACTCTGTTCTCCACCATTTACACGCAGGCATGAAAACAGAGTTTTCACAAATCTCTACTTTTCCTGAGTTTTCAAAGATAACCATTTTCAGTGACTGAAACCTGCGTTTACGTGTAGATGATAGGTGCAACTGCATAAATAAATACTCGTTTTTACAGATACCCAGCTGCATGTAAACGGGTCTATGAGTTTTTCCCAGAGGCAGAAACTGATTGAGTTAGGCTAGTTCTATAATTGATGGATTTTTGAAAAGGTATACCAGAATAGAGCATCTGTATTAAGTGGCCCTTTCAATAAAATGATGGATGGATGGACATGAAATGGTTACCAGGAGACACAAAACAGGACTTAAAGCATTGAAAATATTATAGAAGCTATAAAGGAATATCCTGGGGGGATAGTTTTTTCTTTTTTTTTTGTACTATACAATGACTTTTAACTGACAATTTTCAACATTTTGAACAAAATATACTGAGATACTATGACTATTTCTTTTTTGTTACTATTTATTGAATTTATGAACAATGTTTTTTAACCTTTTTTCGACATACCATACTATGACTTATTTGACCATATTTCAGTGTATTGTACAATTATTTTTTATGCCAATATACTATATTGTGACTTTTTGCCATATTCATTTTTTACATTCTTTACTGTGACTGTTAATGCTAGCCTATAATTTAACTGGTTTCATGATTTTTAACAACATCATACAATATGAGTTTTACATGAAAATTTACACATGCAATACTGTTTTTCATGAAAATTATACAATAAAAATTACATACTAAACTCTGCTTTTTTGACATTTAACATTCTATACTGTGACTATTCACACAATGCATTAATTAGACTTGTTTCATGATTTCAACCAATATTATACTCCATGACTTTTCCATGAATTTTACACTAGTATGACGATTTTTTTATGAAATATTCGACATGGCATAATATGACACTTGATAACATTTTTTTATATTCTATACTGTGACTTTTCATGGGATGCTATCAGTTCAATTATTGCATTTTCTTTTCATGTATATTGTTTTCAAAAATTTAGACACATTTCTCATTAAGTTTTTTGACATATTATACTATGACTTTTTTAAATTTTGGACATGATATACTTTCACCTTTTTGATGAAATTACTGTACTAGGCCTTTTTTCATTTGTTTGTAAAATGGCATTCATATGTTGACATAAGTTGCTATTAATGGCATACTATATTATGACATATATTTCATTTTCAACATAGCCTTCTGTACTATGATTTTGTTTTCAATAAAACTTTTCAGTTAGCCATATGTCCTTTCTTAAATCTATAGTCTGTCATGTCAGAGAGCTAGCAAGAGAGTTAGTAAGATTTGAAAGTGGCACCTCCTCTCAGCCTCCTCTAAGCTCCTCCCCCTCCTGTCAGTGCTCCGTCCAAAGCTCCGCCCCCACAACTATGGCTGTGCAATATGGTCAACATGTCATGTCCTACAACCTCTTCAATACAAACAGCACTGACGACCAGTTTACAAGCAGAGCTAAGCTAGCATGATAAGCTAGCATTGGGCTAAAGGCACAAATATACTCGACAAAATGGACACGGAGTGCGTAAAGCTCACATTTTGTGACCTCCGCTCCACATTGTTGTCACAAAAAACACTGCTTGGCATCTATTTTTCACATCGACCTGCTTTAAATGTGACACCGATCTTATGATTCACAGAAATTTCACAGGAAACAGCTAGCGGCAGATCACTCCACTATGGAAGCTTTGAGCTGAACGGACATCCAGATCTGCTCCTCTCACAGTCTGCTGGAGTCTGTGAGCATCTTTATAATGCAGACACTGGAGACTATGACTGTGTAATATGATCAAAATGTCATATCCTATAACCTCTTCAATACAAGCCACACCTACGACCAGCTTACACCCACAGAGAAGCTAACGTTAGCATCAGGCTAATACGTGCTACAACAGTAGCTAAGTTAGCAAACATGACATATTTCATGAAAATAATAACTCATTCCGAAGCTAAACTAATAATTACCTGTCCAACAGAAAGACAGAAACTTCTGCATCACTTTTCAGTCCCTTCAGATGTCTCAGTGTCTCCACTGATGTTCACTCTGGTTTGTCCTCGTATCTTTATCCAGAGTTTTGTCTTTCAGTCTTTTCTGCCTCCCTCTTTCTTCTCTTTGTCTGTTTAGCAGGGTGAGCTGTCAGAAGTAACGCTGGAAGTTGTATTTTTGGCTGCATTTTCTCTGTCATTGTTTCCTACAGAACAGATTCTCCTGTTAACTCTTTATTTCTGCAGAGGAGTGTGCTGGATACAGAAACAGGAGGAGGATGTGAGCAGGATGAGACATGATTGGTTCTCTCATCTCGCTCTGAGTGTCAGTTGATTGGTCAGAGTTTTTACAGTCCTGCAGCCACAGAGGTCTGATTCATTTCCTTCCGTTTCCTGAACACATCATGTATTGATGCTTTCAGGGTGGAAGGACCATTTCACCCAGTATAACAAAAAGTGTTTCTGAACAGAATGACGGACTATAACTTTAATTAAACGAAATTACTTTCAGGTTGATTGGCTGAATGGCATTTTCTTTACATCTGACTTGTCTTTATGCCTGTGTGTATTTTTACACAGGACTACACTACATATTATACACTATATACTGCATTCTGCTGACTTTTTTCAACATTCAACACTATATGACTTTTTGATGACATTTATCAACATTCTGCACTATTAGTATTCATGCTATTCTGCTTTTCTCATAATTTTGACATATAATTTGATAAGTTTCATCATCACATTTTCAGCATATTTACAACAATCAGGCATCACATTATGACCTCCTGCCCAATAATGTGTTGGTCCCCCATGTGCTGCCTCACAGCCCTGACCTCTGACCCCTGAAAGTGTGCTGTGGTAGCTGACTCCTTTCTATCTTCAGCAGCATTAACTTCTCTGCTTTGTTGGATCATTTTTGATAGATCCTGATCACTGCACCAGAGCTGCAGTTTTGGAGCAATTACTTCTGTAATAGGAAGACAGGATTTTTCCTATCTTTGAACCTAAAGACAGGACAAGCAGTGAGAATATTTTACTGAAATGAGGCCTCAGGTCTTTAGATTTCAGTCACTGTTGTACATTTTTTACTTATTAAACAAATGTACCTTAAACTTCTAAACCCAGCCCTGAACATACCCTCACCTTCTCCGTTTACCAAAGAGCATCATGGTTGAATGTAGCTTATCTTGGAGAAACACAGGAGGGCGCCATCACTGCCCAGCAGGTCAGTGACAATCTGAGGTCTGCCAAGGTCAGAGCTGTGAGCAGACTCACAAATAAATACACAAGCACGTGACTGTGTGACTCCTGCACCCTAGGGCCCCAGAAAGACCTACAACACTGAATCATTTGAATCATTGCAGAGATCAGAGGATCCAGAAGTCAGTCCATCTCAGAGTGTTGTAGCACAGACTGAGGTTACACAGGCCTGAGAGGGTATGGAGCTGCAACAGTAAAGTTTGACAAAGAAAAAAAATGCATTGAAAAGAAAACCTGAACTTAAAAAAGGAAACACTGGTATTAAAATACCACAGTTCCTCTGAAAAAAAATAAATAAATAATCACTACAAATAACTTTAAAAAATCCATTCCATGTCCAATTAAAACATTCCAATCCATGTTTTAATTCTTAAAAAACGGTCATAAAAATACATCAGAATGCAAAAATATTACATTTAAATTAGTTTTTTAGTGACTGTTTTATTTTTCAGAGGAAATTTGTTAACTACCAATATAGTTTTATTTATTGCAAGCTTTTTTCCAAGTATTTTAATGCCTTAATTTCAATGCCAATTTCCTATGTAAACCTTTCACTGTTCTCACACCATAAACATGCTGCAGAATAGAGGGAGGGGGCAGCGGAATTTGTGAGCAAAGAATTACGGCAGAAACTCAAATCAACTGTTTCAATTTGCCAAATGAGCCAAATGCCTTCCCTTGCTCGAGGCCTTCCACAAGCATATCGACACCAGACACAGGACCTCACACATCGTGCTGCTGACAAATGGCAAAGGACCTTTGAATGGTCCAAATCATTTCCACTAATTCCTCCACAGGAAGCCTTGATTATCTGTATGGAATCACACACATCATCCATTGAAGGATCCTTTGTGTTTTAGTCATGTCTTTGGAACATGGTTTGCAGCCTGAGGGAGGGTCGTCAAAATGCTACACTTTGTTTTCATCCATCCATCCATCCAATGGACTAAACTCATCAAATCTGCACTTAATCCAAGCTTTGTGAGCTCCAGAAGAACAAATTAGGTCCCAGTGCTGCACCTTGGGGGTCCACCACAAACCAAACTAGACTAAACAAGAAAAACAAGCCTTCTGAATTTATTTGAGTTATATAATACTTTCTATTCCACTTTATCTTTAATGTCTGTTTTTTTGTTGTGTTTAATTTTATTCTTTGTTTCCTGTTTGTTTTATGCTTCTGTACAAATCATCTAAATATGTAGTATATAATTATCATATTACAGTAAAAATGACACCATGGCAGCTATAAATCCCTTTATTGTACCAAAATAAACTGTAACACGGACAAAAGTTTGCTACACATAATTTTACATTAATGATATACAAATATTAGTTGATATTATGAAATTATACATGCCATTTTCAAACTGTAACAGACAAATCGGGATTTAGCAGGTTTGCTCTGCAATCTAAATTTCTGAGAGGCTCTGTGACAAAGTGAAGGTCTTTAGTCAAAATTGTTATTATTATTATTATTGTTATTATTATTATTATTATTATTATTATTATTAATTGCCTCATTTTCAAGGCAGATGTTTGTGGACCCAAGATGTGTGACCTGTCGGGTGCGCGCACTGTCAAAAACGAGTACGCGCAACATCCTGCTCCAGCGCTGCCCTGCTCAGGCTCTCCAAGCTCTCAGTCAGAGAACCAGCTGTCACTCAGCGAGCCCCCAGTCCAGCCAGCGTCACACTGGATGTGGCACACAGCGGAAAGCCCGGTCCTGATCGACTAAGAGCCCGCTGGATGTAGGTGGACCTCCAGTGATCAACAGATCTGCAACTCCACTGTCCACTCCTTCTGCGAAGACGGAAAAATGAGGGAGCCCAGAGACAATACCGGAGCCAACCGGCACATGTGAGCGATGTTTAAGACCATATTTTCGAGCCAGTCACAGAGAATATGAACAAACTCGCTCCCCGGTTTGGTTGTAATTATCCGATTCAAATGCTCTTGGCAGCGGAGTAGGTACAACCCGTGCCAAAATGACCAGACTATTGTCTAGCATCGCTGTAACGGAATGGGCCCGCAGGAATTTTGGCACCGGTTTTACGCAGCAGACCACCTAGCTTAATAGGCGTACCTCGATCGAAGACACAGTACTGAGACTGTCATGGACATTAGTGGTGTTGATAAAAGGACGTCAGTGAAACACAGTGCTGGTTCCTCCTCAGCAGATAATCAACGTTTGGACCTCACCAAGTCCAAAGCGACCTTCCCCTCCCCACGAAAGGACCATCTTCCGTCTTAAAGCATCTTCACAGACTCGCATAGCGGTAAGAATTTGCCTTTTAATGACCGCTATTGTATTGATTCCTATCTTTAAGGTGGATTTTTTCTGAACCCTAGTGAGCGTTAATGTTGGGGGTCATGGACGCACCATTTGGCACCATAACGCACAGACGGCGGTTGCATCTTTGTGATTCTGTTTCTGTTTTAATTTGTTTCATTTTATTTTCTCAGTTTTTTGCAAGTGTGTCACGCTGGGCAAGGCCAAGCTGTGTGCAACAAGAGGGCAACTTCTCTATACAAACGTGCTTTAGTGAAGCAGCTGTGTCCAGCGCGTCTTATTAGCAGAAGCTCTTAATTTGGGCTCCATATGCCTGCACATTAAATTCCGAGCAAATGCAAATTTAGCTTTAAAAGCGATGATTATCAAGTTTAGACACTGAACCGCAGTGTCTCATAATCTTTTGTTCTCAAATCATTTCAGCAGGAACATGGTGTAGATGGGCGGTGCAGAGATTCTCCTCAGGATTTGGTGAAATCCTGCAGGTGCTGTTCATATTAGTGGAAGTAGGCAGGGTTTATGATGATTTGCAAACTCTTGAGATCCATTATTAATAAATGTATTTCACAACAGTGCTGTAATTTAGCATGCATGTTTACCATTATAAGAAGAGCTAAATTAATTGGATAACAAAATACTAATTGCAGCAATCATTCTTATTATAATAACAGGTTCTTTGTTTAACAGATTTTGTGTAGAAGTACAAAGTTGCCAAAAGAACATAGTAACCACATTTCTATCTGCCATTCCAGTTATCAATAATTGCACAATGAAACGTAAAATCATTTGCAACTAAACGCAGTAAAGATTTGATTTATCCATAATGGTACCATTACCCATGGTGCTCTAGCTCTAAAAGCGTTTTACCACTCTTACAGCAGGATGAGCTAACAATGGAATTGACAGCTCCCACACATAACCCCTGATTCAGTGATTATCTCATCATTCTTGGAGTGAATATATCAAACAAAACACCTCCACCACTCAGAGTGGTCAACCTGGTCAGTACCTGACATCTCATCGTGCTCCATGTCGTTGAAATATGCCACATTGGTTCCCGTGTGGAACGACGGCTCAAATGTGAGCTACTGTAATGAGTTTCTGTGCTTCAGAAAATCCTCGCTGTATGTTAAGTCATTGTGATGGATTTGGAATAGTGCCGACTGAAAGAGCTGCTAGTGAATGATGCTTGCGTATAACATATGGATGGATGCTATGCATTTACTCAGAATTTATTTTTTGGTCAGCTGCCAGTAGAAGCATATACTATCTACCTCCATTTGCTCTCCATCCCTTATTTTTATTTCCATCCAGTAAGTGCGCGTTTGGCATTTCACAGCCTTGCATATAGATTTAATGAATGTTACTGTAGGTGAAACTGTTTCCGCCAGGCAGTCCATCTCTGTCACCCAATACCCTCCCACCTTGTTACAACTGCATCTCCACACAAAGGCCATTATTTTACTCCCGGTGGCTTGGAGGAGGAACCTGTGCTTGTTATGGGAGCTGGGGAAGTCGACCCCTGCACTCCGGCACTGAGAGCGATGAGGAGCAGATTCTGTGTGGCAGCAAGGAGATGCCCCATCACTTCTGTTACTATCATGACCAATGTGCTCCTGTCCTGCTTTCATTCAAAATAGACAGAATTTTCTGTATTACCACATTCTTGGAAAAAGCACTCCTCCTACAAAAAATCCATGACTTGGCACATAAGACCAATAAATTGTGCATGGATGTTTATTAAATGATCAGAAGATGTCCTAGAAAAGTCAGAGAAATGGTCCATGGCCTCTAGCTGACTGGCAAGTTGATTTATAACATATCCAATATCATATATGAAAACAGAGCATAATGCAGCTGTTTCTTCAAGCTAGAGAGCATTAATGAAAAAATGCTACACAAAAGGTTTCTTTGATAACTTATGAATAACAACAATTACAAAAGGTGTGTCTTGATTACTCAGGTATGATATTTAGAGCGTGTACTACACCTGGTTACCTGCTACGCATATAAAGTGAAAAAGCACCAGCATAAAAAGTACTCCGTTATTTTCATGTTCCGTATTGAAAGTTTCACTGTAAATAAGTTTTATTAGAATAAATGTACTTATCAAATTTTTATAGTATTTATTTTTACTAATATAGTTGGTCAAAGTTGAGACATTTTATATACTGTTGTGATTAGGTTTTTTTTTTAAATTCATCACTGTTTGTTGGTAATATCTTAAACTGAAGCTGTAATATTCCTTCTGAGGTGTAACACGGTATGAAGTGAAGTACCTAAATGTGTAATAAATGCTTGTACTTAAACACTCAGAATTTCCAGCAATTTGATATCATCTCTGAATCTGATTCCATATTATCCACATGATGCAGAGCTCAATACAGAAATTAATGATGCTTTGGCTTTAATGACATACTATTGAATTCTAAATGACCTGGAATAAAAGAAAATCCATATTGCCTGAGAATTTATTATTCAGTTCCTCTTTCAATTCATAGCTAAAATAATGGGCTACTCTTGGGGTTGCAATCAATAATGCTACATTAAATGAGAAAAATGTAGTAGATTTGCAGGCAACCTTTCAGAGATTTTACATTCAACTATGTACATATAAATGGCAATAAAATGGATTTTTAGTCATAGTTGATAGTTGTGAATCCTAACTCACCTCATTTACTCCACTAAAATTCCTTTAATATCCAAATATCAGCAGAAAATGATCATGTGTATCAAATTCTCTACCTCTATTACTGTTATTTCCATGTTAATTAATTGCAATTAAATCAGGCATTTAGAATTATCATAATTGTGGAGTGAAATGTCTGCGGGATGTGTTTAAGTCAATTACATGCTTTATAGGCAGCTATTTTGGATAAATGGAGTAATTCACTTCCTGTTTTTCCCCAATTCTTCCCTTCAGAATGTGTGATGTGGAGCCAGTACAGTGAGAGGTAATTTTTATGCTTTTAACCACTACATCAAAAACCATATTCACTATATGAGGAACAGGTGTTTGACAGTCAATATGTCTATTAACTGGTAAATGAAGAAATATATGTGAGTGACTGTGGTGAGAAATATGCAGAGATGATGGGAGAGCCTTCTCCGCTGCAGCTTTTCCTAACTGGCTTTATGCAACAGGAAATATCAAGGTATTATGTCTATATCTTGTTTAGCAGACGTGAGCGCACTGCCAGCCTTAATCCTCAGAGTGAAGCACACAGAGGGAGAACTGTGTCTTTATGGCTGCCAATAGTCTGGATTCCCTCTGCTCCACTCTGTGTACTCTGCTCTGCATTTTCTGGTTGCCAGTTCTGGTAAGAAACATTAAAGTAAGAGCACGTGGAAAGGTGCTTCGCTCTCTTTGTAATTACCAGCTGATTAAGATTGTTAGAGGTCATCAAATGCACCCAGGTTTAATCCATAGGAGTAAATTTGAAGTAGTAGTAACTTTGGTTCAGCTGTACTGATGGGGCCATTTGAAAATATAGTATGGATGTAATTTTCAGATTTGGATGATGGATTTTTTTTCTGCAATGAAGAAATGGTAATTTTCTGGGAAGACAGTTTCATCAAGAAAAATTAAGCCAAAATTTGTTCTGTAACATTGGTTCAAGAATAATTAATGAGGCACGAGATGTGCCCGAGTGTCTTTAGATAATTGTGAAGATTAATACTGTAATTAAATTGTCATTGAATGTAGAAATTATGAGCTTCACAATGTGAAATAATAAAGAGGTTGACCTTCATGCATTTGTCTAATTTAGTCAGCTGATATGGTTGAATCTGTTATGTGGGAGGTGAATGAAGTCTTCAGTACCAGAGTACAGCTGAACTGTGTCCACAACGCCTGTTATTTTAGGGGAGACGCCGAATAATTGTGAAGGATGAGCAGGGGAGGGCTGTGGCATGCTCCCTGTGACTCATGATGACTCCTCTAGAAAACGAGCCTCGCAGTCGGTCCTGACCTCTTCACTAAACAGCCGTGTTTCCAGTTCTGTCAGTGCATGTGACATCACAGCAGTGTCTTAAATTTGCAGAAAAATATTTAAGAGAAATTTAAAATTTTGTCTAACAGAGGGAATCCTGACCACCAAGATTCAGGTCATGGGTTTACTGCTGCTGGAAGTGGTCTTCAATGGAAGAGCCCGGTCCAGTTTATTGAGCATAGTGCTGAAAATGACTGGCTGGATAAAAAGAAATTAGCAACAGCTGATTAATCAATTAAACTTATTTATCAAGCGAACCAAACATTTCCAGTTCTTGCCAACTACTCAATTGTGCTGGTTTTATTCAGTTTTATAAATTTAATTATTCTAATTTGTGATCAGACAAAACAATCAATTTAACCCTTGTGCAGTCTCACTAGACTTGCAGTTCTTGAGAGTGGTCTTGGTCTCCACTTTTTTGTCTTGGTCTTGTCTCGGGTCTCTCGGTCTCCCAATGTCTCGGACTGGCCAAGTCGTCTCGAAGGGATTTGTAACCTTTAATATCCAGGCATGTAAAGTTTTTTTTTTTTTTTTATATCATTGATATTTTGTTTTATATTTATTTGATATTTAAAGTGTTTTTGGTGCGCCTGCGTGTGTGTCTATGTATTTAATTACAGTATTGTGCTTATAATGGCCTTGTTTGAATAAATATATGGCATCATTAGCCTTTGAATAATATTTGCATATCGTTGTGATTTATTCAGCATTAGGCCTATGTCATTTCAGTGATGCTGATATTATACAATGTAATTGACTACTATAATGGGAAATAATGCAATTTCAAGTTGATAAATGTTGTACAAGTCATGCAAAATGGCAAAAAAAGTATTTTTTTGTCTCGGTCTTGGTCTTGAGCTGAACTAGTCTTGGTCTTGACTTGGTCTGTCTTGGTCTTGGTCTTGGTCTTGTCTTGGTCTTGGTCTTGATACTCTCTGGTCTTGGTAGTGCCTTGGTCTCGGTTTAGACGGTCTTGACTTCATGTTATAACTGAAAATAAATACTGCTTCAATCACTGCACATCATTATTTTTTATTACATCACAGAAACAGTTTTTTTACTAAATTAAATTATAAATTATTATTATTATTTCTAATGGTCTAAAAATATTTAGTATATAGATATATAGTATATATAGTATATAGATAGTAGTCTTATAGGCTAACAACAAAATCAAACAATAAAATACAAAGAAAAGTAAGTCTACTCCGGTATGAAACAGAGGAAAGCGATGCATCCTCACTTGGAGAGGGTGTACGCTGCAGAGAAGTGTAAATGATAGAGACAGACGGAGAGAACCCCACTGAGTGTGGGTGAAATCAGATGTCACTGTACTCATGAGGAGATATGGGCAGTCTAGTAAATGAAAACAGTCATGAGGCTCCTTCCCATCGGGAATGTCACTATAACATACCAGGATCAGCTCAGACATACATATACTGTGTGCCTGGACACACATGCAACCAGATGCACTGAGCCCTGCATGTGCAGAGATGTTTACGCTCCAGTCAGTGTTGAACATGCATATTCAAACTAATAAGTCATACTCGTGAGTCTACACATGCTGACACATTTACATGAGCTCGGCTGTCGTGGGCTGGGCTGTGATTCGGGGTGACAGGTCTTATGCCACTTCCCTCGGGTCACAGGAGGGGCGGAGTCACAACGTGACAGCACTGAAAGCACAGGGATGCCTTTCATTCACTGACACAACCCTCCTCTGCTTCACTTCCTGGGTTCAGTAATGGCCAGCTTGAGCTGATGTGATTCATGTCTGTTGTTTCACTATTATCTTGTGCTGTCAGAGCAGATTAAAGCAGGGGTTGGCAACATGGAGACACCAGTGAGTGTAAGATAGATGAAACAACTCAATATCATGTCAGATAGACCCACCAGTAAGTGACGTTGGGGGGCCTTTTCGCTCGGTGGGGGCCCTAGGCAACGTGCGTTGTGTGCGTTAGCCAAAATCTGTCTCTGAGTCCACCAGAGAATTATCACATTTTGCCTCATTAAGATGTGAATATTACAACCATGTATGAAGGTGCAGGGGACAACAACACACTTATGGCGCTTTTCCACTACACAGTAACGGCACGGTACGGTACGGCCCAGTTTTGTTGCTTTTCCATTACAACTGATTACCTCCTCGGTGTGGGTGGGGTCGTCATACGGCAGCACAAAACTGCTGTAACTTCATTTGCATGCGACACAGACAACCGAGAAGAAGAAGAACACAAACAATGGAGGACAAGGAGGCGATCATGTATTTGTTGCTCACTCTGTAACTTTTTGTCACGCACAAAGTGAAAGAAAAGAGACAGAGAGGACTCCAGGAAGTGCAAAAATAGTGAAGCAGTTGCCGGTTTTAAAAATGGCGGAGTCAAGTTGTTTTTGGCTTCTACAGTCCAATCGGACATCTTGCATCCAATGATGCTTCCAATGACGACACTTGGCCAATCAGTGGAAGGCAGTCAGCTGACGATGCGTTTTAGTATCGCTTCGGCTCACTTGGAACAAGGGCTGGGGAAGTACGAAAAAAGTACCTAGTACCAGGTACCGGGTACTAGTGGAAAAGCACCACAACTGTGTAGAGCCGCCATTAGTTAAGTTTAGACAACAAAACCATGTAGTTTGGTTTAAAAAAATTAATCACGTAGTTCAGTTTTAAAAACTAAACCACTTAGTTATGTTTAGACAACAAAACCACTTAGGCATCAAAACCACTTAAGATTATGCAATGAAAACACTTAGGTTTCAGGAACAAAACAACTTAGGTTGAGACAATAAATCGCTTAGGCTTAGGCACATTACATACGTAAGTCACGTCACAAACATAAAACATGTATAGCTCTATTTGGTTATACAGCTGTTGAATATAATGATATGTATTTTTGTTTATTAGACCAGTTCTTGGTATTGGTCTATACAAGTTTAGAAATAGGAAAAACCATGTCAGGACATTTCTAACTTTTACATTTAAAAGAATTACACATATATTCACATACAGTATTTTAGTAATACACTTAACATAGACGGAAATAAGAATAAGTCTGTTTTTCTCTCTTAATCATGATTGAAAATTTGGCACTACAAGTGACAACTATTTAATTATTTTGTTAACTGTTTTCTGTTGGTTGTTTTTTATTTGACCTTCCATCCAAAACACAGAGACTGATTGAAAATTGATTATTTCTCTATCAGCAAACCTTAGCTCAACTTAAAACTTTGTGCTATATTTCAACTTAGAACAGCAGCAGCAGCTGGAAAGAGGATCCAAATTTGCAGTCTTAATGGTAAATACAAGCAAGAAACGCATCAGTTGCACAGAACTCCACCAAATGTGTCAGAATTAACATCTCATCCTACTTCAAGACAACAACAACATTGGTAAAACTTAAAACACTGCATTACAAGCCGAAGTATTCTTAGCACAATGTGCCTAAGGTATTGAAAACAATACTACTTATTATGTGAGTGATACCTTGGTACATATTATATCATTAGCTCATTCATGCAGAGACATCAGGCAACATTAAAATGTTGCCGCTGGTCCAATGGGCGGTAATTTAAACTACTTTGTAATTGTTTGACACTTCTCTCTAACAGTGCATCATGTAAACTCTACAAAGCAATGGCTATCTGTAGCTGGCAAATAAATACAGGAGAGTAAAAAGTCAGATTTTTATATCCATCCCACCTATAAAGGCCTATAAATGTAGTTTCACTTTGTAAGCTTCATCTACCCCAGTAGACCACTTCATGGTTGCACTTGTAAACTTGCCAGAGCTGTTGACCCGATCAAAACTTTATTAGCCAGATGTCATAAAAGGTTTGAATAGTGTTGAACAGACTTTTCAAGGCTGGTAAGAACACCATCCTCGTGGGAAGCACTTACTGCTTGTGTTATTAGGGATATCTGTACGGTGACACAATTAAAATTTGCTTCAAGCCCAAAATACTCTAACTGTCAAAGTTTTCACAAACCTGCAGGGTTCAGCCATGTGACTTTCTGCAATCCCCAAAAACACTATCAGCATAGGTGCAGTGAAGGAGGGCGCAGAGATGTCATTAAGCACACAGTCTCACCTTCATTATCTGAACAGCCACACCCAGGAGTGACCAGCAGAGGATCCATATGGGGATCTGTGCCACAGCGCTGCACACGGTGGAAGGCATGCGCTGATCCATCCATGAGCGCTCACGCCTGATTGGCCCAGCTGGGGCAGCTATGGTCGGGCAGCGTCCTGCTCGCTCTCTGTCACCGGCAGAAAAGCAGAGCAGCCAGGTTCAAGGACTGAGGCGGACATCCTGTCAGCGCCTTACTGCTACACTCTGTCACACACACACACACACACACACACACATTAGTGCACAAAACAGAAAGCTGCAAAGTAGACTCAGCGAGGAAGTCCAAAATGTAGTTTTAGAAAGAAGAAATGTTTGTAGTATATATGCAGTAATGATTCACATCAACAATAACCAAATAACCAAATGCACATTACTCCCATTTCATCAGTGCTGTGTCAGCTGTTGCAGACCCTCCACCCCACCTCCAGCCTCTTAGACCTCCACTGGGTCACAGAGCTAATTATTTAGGTCATGATAAATGCATATGAGTGTGAATATTTTTTTTTCCTGAGAAATAGAGAGTTGTTTTAACAATGTGAGCTTTTTTATAAAATGTTATTTCTACATTTGCTGATAGAAATATTGACTTTGGTCAGCACATAACCTCAACGGTCTCTCTCTTTAATGTGCTGCATCTGGACACGGCTGGCTTACTTCAGAATGGCCATAAACAGAGTGATGGTTCCTTAAATAAGACAAAGAATAATTTCACTCAATTGAGCAAATAAAAAGACTGACACTAATAAAAAGTGAGAACGAGACAGGCTAGCATTGGGTTATTTTTAGCTGCTGTTCCATATACAACATGTTCTTCCAGACACTAAGATGCTCCGGGGTCATGTTCAGTGTTTATACGGCCTCTTATGGAAGTCTCATACCTTAGATTTAACTGGAGCTTTACCAGCTTTCAAGAGAGGACACCTTAAGCTGTAGGCTAAGATAGTCTAGCAAGGTGGTCCCTAAGTTACAGATGATTTTCAGACATATTTCGAACAGTGTTTTTTAGTAGTTTTAAAACAGTCTGTTATTAAATGACCAACCTTTTTTTAAGAAAGTGTGTTTTCCTTCAAATAAATAAACTGGTGACTTCTGAAGCACAGTTGGTGACAGAATATTAAAATGATTAATCAATTAGGTGATCAGTTATTAGAAACAAAATTAATTGGCAAAAAGTTTCAGCTCCACAAATGTGAGAATGTCTGTCTTTGACCCATGTGAACGTAAACTGAACATTGTTTGGTTTTAGATGAAAAATCACAATCACAAATAGGATGTCTTCCTATTTAACTGTCACAAAACCGCAGTGTAAGTTATTAACAGTAAAATAAAACAGAGAGAAGCAACAAATCCTCTATTTATTTTTTTTTTGAGAAGGTGCAAGCAGCTGCAATGTGAGCAAAAAGCAGAGACATAAAGAAGCCCACTGAACGTGACGAGTGGAGTCTAGGAAGTGAAGTATTCAGCAGATTATTCAGTAATAACAGTAATTATTAGTTTCAGTTCTAAATCCTACTGAGATTTTCACTGTGTTGTAGATACTGAATGCCAATACAGAAGATGCTGACTGAGGAAAGTCCTCTACTGTACACACCACCTGCCAGCCTCCACTCGTCTCCATTTCTTTTGACTCTTTCTGCTTTCCTCTTCTTCTGTTACGTCACCAACACGTGTCTCCCAGGACTGTCCTGTCCTCTGTCCCTTCTCCTAGAGCCATATTTAAACAAAGAAATGTTCATACATGAGTGGGTTTCCATGGCCACAAGGCCTTGGGATCATCAGAGCCATGGCCCACCATGGTGTGTGATGGGTAGGAAAAAGCCCAAAGGCGCCCACAGATGCTCTCGTGCTACTAGTGTAGCCTTGGCGATAGCCTCACAGGCTAACACTTCTAGACCCTGCGTCTAAAACAAAAAAAAGGGGAAAGATTCACTTGACAGAAATGCTTAAGGCCTGACTTTAAATAACTCTCTGCTGTTTCTATTTTTTTCTGTTTGTTATTGGTTTGGGCCTTGCTCCACTGCTCTAAACCATTATAAATGCTGTTTTTAAGGAGATGAGGGACCCGAGTCCCTCTCTCTCTGAAGCCTTAAGACAGATGGTTTACATAAATAAGGTGTTTGTTCTGGGAATGATAATATGGTAGTGATTGTATATGTGCAGGCTGCAGGGGGAAGCTGGCACAGTGTGTTTGTCTCTGGATATCATCACTGCTCTCTCTGGTTTGGCATGGCATCACAGGAGCAGTCATGACCCCCCTCAGCTTCAGCCCACCTTAGGTTGGCCAGCCTGCCCCTGATGATTTATTCTTATCCACTAAACATTTGTCTTGTAATCCTTAAGGCTGTGGCAACAGTGATTTAAAACGACAGCAAATGCGCCCTGAGCACAGTTCAGTTCAGTCAATTTTTTGTTGTTTTAATAAAGATAAAGTTGGTAAAAAAAAAAAATTCAACCTCGACTTGATATCATGCTGCAAACAGTGACAAGTAGCAGCAAAACAGTAAAGCAAAGCTGGTTACCTGGTTGTGGAGTTGTGCTGCTGCACCATCATGATCATCATGATCTGTTGACCTGTGAAGAAAAACATGAAATGGTTGTTGTCTCATTCTTTTCAGATGGATTCAGAAATCCATGCTAATCACTCCTGCTTCACAGTTAAAGCCACCTTGTAGTGATGGAAAGTTTCACACTTTTTAGAGAAAAGAGCCAAACTTCTCATCACCACCACCTTCTGTTTAATTCATTTAGCTACTTTTCACTTCTTTGTAGATTTCTTTATAAATCTGTGTATGTAAGAAACAAAACAAAGCGAACAAAGACATATACAGTGTATAACCCCTCCGTCTCATTTGGAGTGAAGTGATTGCACCTGATGGAGGCAGACAGGAGTGCTGTCCTCCCTGCCTCAGGTGTGATCATGTGACTTCTTGATAGGGACTTCTGAATGTAAATATACTGAATAACTATACATTAAAAAGTGTACATATAAAAACAAAATAGTAGAGCTTGCATTCGTGACAATATTTTACACAGAATAGGCTGAAAAGATAGCAGGTAAATGCTTTACAAAACAAGTCGGACGAGTCTGGAAATAGTTTTTCCATCTTACATTATATACTCATGTTTATTTCATCTCTTTTAATAACAGATGCCATACATGGCCCTAAACAAAAAGGCTGCCTGTATATTGATGTAGTCAAACACAAGCACAGCGCTCATGGATGGTCTTTAATGGGATGTAGGAGGAGATTTCATTAGGGTGTTGTATACACAGGGCGCCTGCTCGGCTGCGAGGTGTCCTGAAGGATTTGCTTCAGGCAACAATCAATTTATGGAGTCCGTGCTCCCGGTTTAAAGAAAGTGTTGTTCATTTCTATGGAGAATTCTCAATCAGACACATTTTTCCAGCCCATGCTGTGGTTGTATTCCAATGTGTTCTGATTTCATAAACATCACATGACTATACGTCTAAACTTGGTGCTGCTGTGAAGCTCCTGTGCCAGTTTAAATCTGGTCCTCTTTTATTTTCTTGTTGTTGCATTGCTGGACATCATCCAAGCTGCACTGATGACAGCATCAGTCTGACGTCTTTCATTTCTGGGCTTTTAGCTCCAATATCAGCCTGAGCAAAATCCAATTTTTGCACAACCAGACCTGTCAGCTGACATGGCAAGCGCGATTGGATGATTAAAGTTACATTGGAACAAGTGTAACCGTAGGTGGGAACATATTGCTGCAAAAGGGCTCTTTTTGTTCTCCAGTCAGTCAATATGTTTCCTTCTCAGCTCCTCCAGCCTTCTCGTGCCTTTTCAGTCTTTTCTTTCCTCCCCTTCTCTGCAGGCTTTAAGTGTTTGGTAGGAAATGTGATCGCTCAGTTCCGTTTACATTCACTCACCATCTGCTGAATTTGGCTGCAACTGTGAATCAATTCTTGATGTTGGCAGCTTTGCATTCACTTGCCTCCATTTCATCTTTTTGTGGTCTCTGGTACATTTTAATCTCTGAACACTAAACAAAAGGCTCAATAATACACAGCTCTCTGAGAGGACACCTCAATGAGCCTGGGTGTGTTTCTGAGTAAGATTTCAAAAAAACACATAGAAAACAATGCCAGCAAACCATGATATGTTACTTGGATAATTTTGGGGTTTCATATTGAATGTTTATGGTTGCAGCTCATAAATTAGGTATGGAATTGCCTGCCCTTGAGCAGTTACTGTATGAATAGCAACAATGTGCTTTTTATGTATGCCAAAGTAATCGGGTATATAGAATATCAGGAAAACGTCATCTTCAGCCAAATCATCTTTCTGCTCAGGGGAGCACGAAGTTTGTCCTCACAAGGCTTCTGTCTTATGAAATGGAGAAAATTTGTACCTTTTTTCATTAGTTTATTTTTAGTGAATCAGCAACAACTTAACTCATGTTCTTATAACTGGAGGATAAGGTAAAAACAAGAGCACCTTTGTGAGGCTTTACTAGAGCTAAATGCTAATGCTGCCTGCTCACAATAACCTGCTGGATGTTGTTGATGGACTGATGGGAAAGTCATTAGTTTTGACAAACTGCAATTCTGACCTGAGGATGTTTCTAGATGGTATCAGAAGTTATTACAGTGTACAGTGGGACTGTCTGCAAATTTCATGACAATCCGTTTTTTCTCAGTAGCACAGCTAAAATCAGGGCCACTGTCTGCCATGCACTGTTATCTATTTACCTCTTTACTTTCACCCATTACTACTCTGTCATTTCTTCTGACATGTATGATGCCATGTGGCGGCTCTCTTTGAATCCCTTCAATGAATTCCCACTGAACTCTGCATCAACTCTGTCTCTGAGTATTGGAGTTTGACAAACCTTGGCCCTCCCTGCAGCCGGGGTCCTCAGTCAGCCTGCTTTGCTCCTTAAGGCGAGCACAGTGAGTCATAGTGTCCATGGTGCAGTCAGATGAAAGTGAATGATGGCTGATGGATGTGATGCACTGACACTGAACTATTACCCAGAAGTATAATAGCTTGGGAGATCCTTGTCCCCTGTCATTCTTGGCCCGATATAAACATGAGTGATGTCCTGTGGATTTGTCAAAAGAAACAGGGTCAGGGTCTGCCAACAACACATTTGGATTTCTTTTTTTTTATTGTTTGTCCCACTACCAGAAGGATCTGCTAAAACATCCTTGAGTGAGATGCTTAACCCCGACCAGCCGAGGGTGAATTATCCCCTTAAAGAGACGAGCAGCTGGTATAAAAACAGAGGATGTTGTACAGAGTTTGTGCACTGTATACATTTACAAGAAGCAACAAATGTCTCAGAGCTACAAAAGTAAATTCCTTCCAGGTTTGACTTGGGTACATGTACTGAACATTCCTCAGGATATGATGAGTGCTTGGATGTTCCTGTTGCTCTGTGTGAAAACATTTTACTACTCTCACTTTTTGGCCATCTGCACAGGCTCAAACTCAAGATAGTATGATCAGTATATCTCCCATAAAAAAAAAAAACTTATAACACTGTGGAGCCATAATCATTTAAATGTTTTATATTGTCACTAAAATCTGTGCTTTCTCCCTAAAGTTATTCATAAGATGTGTACAGTGCAGGAAAAAAGGGATACGATTTAGGAAAACATAGACATACCTTCTTCCACACTTTGAAAGTTTTTAAGACTAACGTTTGAAATGAATATATGTATTTTATGACTCTTTTTCTGTACCTGATAAAGTCAGTTGGCATTTAAAACAGTCTGTCAAGAGATGTAGATTAAAAGTTTTGGATAGGATAATTTATCTCCCATGTATTAATGCAAACATGAACGAGAAATGAGAATATCAACGAGAGAGAGAGAGAGAGAGAGAGAGAGAGAGAGATCTAATTAATCTGTAGACTGGTTAGCACTGCTGTGGACAAGAATATCAGTGTTGAAGTGAGACTCGGTTGCAAATAACAAAGGGTTCATGTTAACAGCTTAACCAGAATGAAACCTTAATTAGAATATGGAGTTGCTCTGTGATAGGTGAGCAACTCCATATTCTAATATCCATATCTGTAGTAAACAAGTTCAGCTGCAGCTGGCAGAGGCATTTGGGGTCTGCATGCTCTCCTTCCTGGCAGCATGTGTGTGTGTGTGGTCGCTGCATCGGACACAGCAGCGTGGACCTTGGATGGTGAAGCCGGTGGTAGCTTCTGTAAGATGTCTGATCCAAATGGCGACACTGCCACCGGGCCAAAGCCACATTTCATCACACAATGCTAATTAATTTCAGCAGGAAGTCATGCGTGCTCCTAACTGATTGACTCATAGATGTCCACGACTCATGATGCTCTAAGTGCCAATTTCACGCTAGCTACAGGGGTGGAAGTTGAGCTATTAGCTTGTTTAAAGTGAAATGTCAGGTGCGAATAATAGAACAACAGCTGTTAATCAGCCACTCATTAGTGTTGCTGCATTGTGTTACACCTCAGGGACCAGTTTGTGATATACATTCTATTAATAGCTCACTTCAAGTCATCTCTATGCTGACAATGTCAGCCCTGACAAAGCAGAGGGGGATGAGCGCAGTTGGCAGGTCTCAGGTCTGCTTTGGCCTGAGACACTGAGCTTCACAGTAAAGCCAGGATCCAGCTCAGGAGCAGCCCAGTGCTCTTATGTCCCCCTTCATCTCGTTCCCTCTGTCCTGCTTTACCATGCTTACACCGTTTGTGTTTTCACCACATCTCTCCTCTCAGGTCAATTCCAACCGAGCTCAGAGAGCCATTATTCATAGTCAGTCATAAATCACCAATCTAATCATACATCTGAGCATGATAAGTGAAGAAATAGTATGGTTTGTGTGTGTGTGTGTGTGTGTGTGTGTACAGTAGTAATCGACCTTTTTGTTGAGGCTGTAAATCTCCTCCTCTGTGGGGGGTTGTTCCTGTCCTCCAGTGCTTGTTAATGGTTTGTTTCACATCACTGCTGCCTCTCACTGAAGGCATGTCTGGTATGTGTACACTGGGCCACACAAACACATAATATGTGATTTCAAACTTAGTACATTTATATTCTCATCACAGCTAAATTGGAATTAAATATCACTTCAACCTTGGTCGGAAATTGTGATTTGTTCCCAAAAAAACTCAGATTGTCTGCAGGATGAGAGACATCAATTACTATATCTATTATTATTCTGTGCTGAACTAAGGCGATTTTTTTAACCGTTTCCCTCATTTTAGATTTACCCTTCAAAATAAGAGCTAGTGTGTAACAATATGATGCTGACATGAGTTTTTGAACCATTTATTTATAATTTAAGATTACTTTTTGGCCTTTTTAATAATAAATAAATAACAATCATTTTTATTTATAGTGCCCTTTTCATTCAAAGGGCAAAAACAGAGAGAGATGAAAAATGATATAATAATTAAAAAAATATATTGGACATCTGACAGTGAAAAGGCAGACAGGAAACAGGAGACTGAAAATGTGCCATAACCATTCAACTACCAAGGTGTCCAGACCATTCATGAAGGTTGGGTTATAATAAGTAGAGAGCAGAATAATGAGGTGTAAAGCTTTATATTTCGGACACTTCCCATGAACATGCAGTCACAGGAGGAGGGTTTTCAAAAAGTTCTCCTCACTTAGGTTTTTGAAATCTACTTGAACCTGGAGTCAAACACTGTAGTAGTACAGTCCTGTCTGTGTTTGGAAACCATTATCTCAGTGGTTGCCATGGATACTCAAAACAGAGCCACTGTGCACATAAACACCATTCCTAGTATGACGCTCCACCCTCTGGCTTGTGAGACAAGACCAGGTAGAAGTGATACTGTATTGCTGTGTGTATACAGTTTAAGGGGATATCTGGAGTTGAACTTGGAAACTGAGTTAAATGCTTCTCTATCCATACACACTGTTTGAAATCAGCACAGAACAAGGACAGACCAACAACATTTGTCCTTTTGACTTGCTCTACCACTCAGTATGAAAGGGAGATGACAATTATACTTTCACCTGACAAAAGATCTCACTAAAGATCACTCTTAAGTTTGCCTGGTCAGGCTTTCCTAACTGAGGGGCCAGGAAGCACCAAGAGGTATGAAGCTAAACCACAGAGGTCATCAGACAATCAGCTTGGTCTTACCAGACGCTTGTCCTATCATACACAGGGTCAATGCCAGACCCTCGTACTATCTTACAGAGGGTCTGGCATTCCTCCATTGAGAACCGATTTCAGATGGGAGACGTAAACTCTGTTGAAGTTTGAAACGATTGGATCTGATTTTACTCAATCGCTAACGTTTGGTCATGATGTATGTAATGTGCCGCTAGCATTCAGGGTAGCCAACTCCTTCACCACTAACAGAGCTAACTGAAAAATAAGACTTTTCCTGAACCCCGTGGGAAGTAAAGCCACGACATCTTTGCCGGCAAAAAAACTGGTTAAACATTCCTCTTGCTGAATATTTGGGAGCCTAGCCAAAATGGATTGAATGGCTTCCTTCATTTCCATCTCCGCCGCCATTGCCAAACTACAACCAGCTAGACTACAACGCAAATGCTGTGCGTATGTTTGATGTCATCGTTAACACCCGCCTCATCCGTCCCCCACCATTCGCTGATTGGCCAGGATGGAAACCTTCCTGAGAAATCAGACAATTAACTGTTATAGCAGTGATTGTACACTGAATATCTTTGTGTTTTGGACTGTTGGTCAAACAACATATGCAATTTGAAGACATCACTTCTGGCTTTAATAAATTTTTAGGAGCATTTTTAGGAGGTCTTTTTCGATTAAACAAGAAAATAACTGACAGATACATTGATATTGACAATAAACATTAGTTGCAATCCTGAATTATTTGCAGTAATCAAATCTGGTCCCTAATATCATTTTAAAAGAGTTTAATTCACCAGGCGTTATGGTTGGGTTGTGCAGCCGGTTTCTGGCCCAGAGACATCGCACTAGATTTACATGACCTCCAGCTCGGAATGAACCATTATTCTCATCCAGCGGCGTGCGGTGTATGTGATGTGTAAAGAGCGTCTGTCCTTATGGGCCTTTGTGGAGGATGATGGGGAAAAGGATGTGGACGTTTTGGAGAGGGGGATGGGAACGGGAACGGTAGGGAGAGCAGAATGAGGGAGGGTTATAGCAGCAGGGTGAGGGTGGGCTGGGATTTGTGGGGGTGGGTAGTGGGGGCCCACAGGGACAGAGGTGGGGGATGGTTCTGATATTATAATACCTCCGTACTGTGAGCTGGCTTGTGAGTGTTTTTTTTTTAAATTTTAAACCCTTAGTGCCAGACCATGAATGGGGATGTTGCATGAGAGCTTTGTCTCTCTGCACAGCACTCAGTGCCATGGGCTGAAACAGGGCCATTCATGCACTTTCTCAGATTTTGTCTCATTAGACTGTGGGCGCCATGCGTGCCCAGCTCTCTTTGTGTGTGTGTGTGTGTGTGTGTGTGTGTGTGTGTGTGTGTGTGTGTGTGTGTGTGTGTATACATGCAGGCCTGTTTGTTTCTATAGTGTGTGAGAATTGATTGCCTCGCTTGCAGGGTTTTCCTCTGGAACATATGTGTGCATCAGACATAGGTCGGCATCTGCAAGCTTTTTCTTTTTTTTCCCCAGTGTCACGGACAGAGGACGACAAAGGATAAGACCTTATATCAGGGAAAGAGGGAGGGGACTTTTCCCTCCAAATTCAGTCAAGATTTTCCCACCCTCGGGCCGGTGGTGAGATCGCACACGCTCTGATGGCTGCATTACTCTCAGACTCCAAATGGTGCGACCTGTATTTTAGCCTGCTCTGAATCCTTGACCCTGAAACCTGTTTTTTTTTGTGTTTTCACTTCATACAAATGTTGAATTGCAATATGCAGAGGGGAGAAGGAGTGTGCTTGAAACACACCATCAGCGCTCTCCTCCGAGTCATTTCTCATCACCATTCTGCTCTTTGTATCTATCAGTCTTTCAGACAGCAGAATGGCCCCTACAGTGCAGACTGAGGCTGAAAGCTGCAGCTGCTGCACATACTGAGCAGAGGCAAGGGACGAGAGAGAGAGAGAGAGAGAGAGAGAGAGATGCTCCTCTCTGTTTGTCTGATGTTTTGCTTTGCTTTAATAGCAAGACTGATGCCATTTAAATCTTTCGCTTCAATTCACTCAATGCAAATCCAGCTGCATAAGTGGGTTACCAAAGTCCTTTACGAACACATAGACAGTGAATGCATCTGCCTATACAGTCACTTCAGCTACATTTATTCTAATGTGAGATTGATCTGATAAGTTAACGAAGCATGAAAGATGTTTCTTTCTTCAATTAACAAGTTAACATTTTGTAACTCACACAACCTCAGTGAATTTGCATCGACTGGGTTGTTATTAGTGATAATGATCATTATTAGGTAACATTCATGTCATGGTTTTATGTGTGCAAGTTGTTTGCCGTTTTTCCTCCACTGCGTTTCAGGGGGAACTATTAAACTATTAAACTTTTTTGGAACTACATTTATTCAACAGCTGTTATTCATATTTAGATCAAGATTTTCTCCACCTTCTAAAATATGATGCATCATCAAAGATGAAATGACAACAGCAGTATTTAAAGAGGAGATATTTACATGAGTATGTGACTGGAACGAGAATTATCATTAAATCTGTTTGTGCTGGCTAAGTTTGTTAAAATATGAACACAGATGTGAGTCACGGGCTATTTTCACCTGGGTGTATATAGCATGTCAGAGACAAGCACCCAGGTATATGTAGCCAGCACCTGACCCAGACACACATTAGATACTGTATGTGTATATGCATAAACCAACTAAACATGTGACTAAACAGACAGTATGAAATATTAAGCTTGTTATTAAGCAAACAGCTTGTTTGATCATGTGTATATTTCCATATTTACTTGTCAGTTTCTCCTTTATTGTTTATTAACCACCTCTAAATGATATATTTGCTCATAATTCTGTGTCATGTAAGCAAACATTCTTCTGGTGTACATGTACACATGCAGAAGCTGTTCCCAGTCTCCATTTTACAACACAAACACATACAGTATATGATGATAATATTTGGAAGCAGCTGTGGTATTTATACATATTTGGGATGGTATTTAAAGAAACCTCTCTCTCCTTCATCTGTCTCTCCTCTGCCTGGCTTTTCAGCTCCTGCGGTATTAAAGATACGCCATCCCTAATCCTGTGTGTGCTGTATGTGCTGTATGGCCTGTCTGACGATGCCTCATCAAGGTGAAAGTGGATCTTATTAGCATGGTAATAGGGTTTTAGGAAACCAGAAAAGAAGGAGTGGCACGCGCTGTGCATCCAGGTGTGTGATATTTAGCAGCAGCAGCGGCCTCAGGAGCAGATCTGTCAGACGAGTAAACACACGCTGTAACGAAAGACTGGCCACTTCCCTGGAGAATGTGAATAATATGAATAAGAATAACACACGTACAGTAGTTTTAGGACACACACACACACACTCAGAGATTGAAACAAAAACACACACACATTCCCTCTGCCCTCTAAATCTGTCACCAACGGCAAAGGTGTAGACGCACCTACGTATGTAGACACATACACACACACACATTGAATACACTCCATCCTCGCCTGAAGACATAACAAGAAACATCTAATTCTGAGTCATTCTCAGTGTGACTCACACCCAGGCGCACACGCACACATACATATGTGTGTGTGTGTATATATATATATATATATATATATATATGACCATGGAAGTGATTGGAACACCTGATTGTGATTATTTGGACGGGTGAGTGAATACTTTTGGCAATATAGTGTGTGTATATACACACACACACTCACACACACACACACAAACGAGGCCTTCATTCACAATGACTTCTCCTCTTTCATCCCTCCTTCTCCAATAAGTGTATTAGTGTGCAGGTGAGGAAGTGATAGCCGTGAGCTTATACTCATGTGGATGTGTGTCTTGGCACTCATGGACAATAATGTACACATGCTCACAGAGACGCCCGGCCATCCAGTCACCTCAGATTAACTCGTCTCCTTGCTGCTAATTGGAGATGAGAATCTCAAAGTTGAAATGCAGGAAGTGAAGATTGGCTCAGTCTAAGCACACGTGAACCAAATCCCAAAGAGCATATATAGTTGTCTGTTTTGTACTGCTATTGATTACATAATATAACATAATATACAACGTAACAACAAAAGGTTAAAGGAAATAAATTGAACATACAAACTGATGCTGTCTGTACAATGTAAGAATATTTAACTAGAAAATGTTCATTATTGCTTCATCGTTGACCAGGAGACTTCTTGATGTGCAGTCAGACATAATGAAATGATACTTCCTTCTTTGATCTCCCAAAGTAAAACAAATTATGTCACTAGTTTGCAAGATTTTCATCATTAAACATTCTGATCACTGATCTATTGCACTGCAAATATAGTAAGTTTTAGGATTTCTATCAATAACTCTCTGAGTCTAAGTTACGTTAGGTTCATCTTTCAAACTGTCCCTTGTCCCTTTTTTCAGCACAAACTCAGTCTGTGTCTGTGTTATTTTTTTAGTATATCCTACAAGACAAATACAAACTACAACAACAAACTACAGCTGTCACATAAAATACAATACAGTCTATTCACATGCAGAGTGATTTTACTCCAACTCTCTGTTGTTTTTATTGGAAGTCTATGCATGGTAAATATTGAATTCAAAATATTAAAATTATTTAAAAAAGCATGCTCAATATTCGCCATTGAATGACTGTCATTACTTTAAAGCAATATTTTTTTATCTGAGTAGATAAATACAAACAAGTGTAATACTCCACATATGGAGTCACAGCTGGGACTGTATATCATGAGTTTTATCATCAGCAGGGGTTCAAAGTGTTTTGTGTTGTTCCAGCACTGAGCTGTGTATCATTTCAAGATAAGGTGGTGGATGCAGGGCTTTTATAATCCTATTTTGCATTTAAGTAGTCGGTCAACAAATTCAAAAACTTCGAAGACACAGTTATATAGAAAATTTGAAGCCAGCATGACCAGGGTCTATAGAATACAGTGAGTGTGTTACAGATAGGATGAGGCTTATAGCTGCAAGCTTTGAAACCTTGATCACAGAGCTGTAAGTCCTTCCTTTGTTTGCTGTAATGCTGGCTTTAACATGCCACACACACACACACACACACATCCCTTTACATTAATATCCCAACTAGGGACAGTCAAATGTTCCATCACTGCACTACACCCCCTCCATACTGTTTATTATCGGTTAGCTTGTTGTAGTGCTGAATTCCATCCAACAAAGCAAACATAGTTACAAGTCAAGGAGGAATCACCTGAACTCAGTCACACTTTGAATTTGTCGGTTCACTCATGATCCTCTGAATGTCAGTGTTTGATAATGAACATGTGTTTTCAGATGCTGTAGCCTCCATTATCTCTGTGGTAATTAATTTGCTCCATGCTAATTACAGAGCAAATACAGCTGGGCCAAGGACTTTTCTTGCAGTCAAGGGTGAAATAAAATATCAAACACTGTTGGGCATGACATAGAGAGACATGAACCCGACAGGGAACCCACACATTACTATCACATTAAACATGAATTGATGAATATAATACATTTTCGAACATCATTCCTGCTGTGAATGTGATTGAACATGTCCTCTGGTGAGCGTTAAGCATTAAGATATGGTTGATTTGTCTGTTCATTTGTGTGTCACACTATTTATAGTATGCATTGTTTAGAGTCTATGATGTCTTTAGACCCTTTATCCATCCACCACCCTTTGTATTGACACACACACACACACACACACACACACACACACACACATACATACTTGTGTCTGTTCATGCAGTCTTCTCTATGCTGCAGGGACAGAACAAAAGTGAAGGACAGAGTGGGTGGAGCTCAGTGGTAGAGCTGCAGATCAAGAGGTCCCAAGTTTCACTCTGGATGCTCCCTGAAGAAATAGTCTATATCCTCACACAGCTGAGGTTGATTTTCTGTCGTCCTTTATGCAGAGGCTGAAATGTCTCAAATGAAACTAGGAGGAATCCTGACACTGTGATCAATAACCACTAGTGTAACATTACATAACATTACAGCCACAGGTGTCACACTGTGTGCTACAGTGCTTTCTGAAAATCTACAGGTTTCCGTTGCAGCCAGACACCATACACACTACTCCTCGGGTAATTGTACTAATAAATCCCCCCACCTTCAGCGGATACGATTACACAGTGCTGAACAAATCGGAAACAGGCTGTTTAGCCTGCGGTGAGCACTTTGTATTAATATTGATTGCAACAGTTTGTGTTGATGCTCGTGCAATTAAAAAGAAGATGATCTCTTAAAGAGCCTCACAGATGGCCCAGCTGAGTGGAATATGTGCTGTTTCACTTGTGCTGGCTCATGTAAATCAATTAAATCAGACTGGATTGGATATCAGTGCTTCCAAACCATGTGGGTGCCTGGAGGTGACTACAGTTTGGAAATCCCTGGGGGTACACAGAGACACTCAGACTCTTGTCAGGTCTGAGGTGCAATTCCCTCTGAGGTACTAATGTCTTTATGTGGATATCATGACTGTCAGAATGACAATAATTGTGATTTCTGACAAATTGCCCTATAGCAGATTTTCTTAATTTCCTTCATACTTTTTTTATAACCAAATAATTATTATCACACTTAAAGGGACACTATGTGATTTCTTAAGTATTTTATTACCTCAAATCAACGTATAAATAGATCCTCATTGGTGTAAATATGCCAACAACCTGACTTATCCGGGCCGGGGGCTGAGGATCTGCTGTGATAGTGGCCGCCCAGGAGCTGACCCATTCCGCTTACCGTAGTTCCAACCATGTTGCAATGCATGCAAAGTCAAGCAGTGTTAGATAAATCAAAGCAGTGAATCAGAGAAAACAAAACTTTATTTTCTGATTGTTGAAGTTTTGTTCTAAAACACAATCACAACACCCGCACAGCGCTTCACGAAGGTGCAAAGCTGCCAGATTTCTAATGAATGCAGCTGATGGGATTAGTGGATCACTGTGGATCAGTGCTGCTGTCAGTCAAGTATCTGACAAATATGGATGCTTTGTATCTGACAGAGCTAAAATGGAGACATTTGGTTTCCATAACACATGGATCAGATACTTAGGTTTGAGCCAGAGTCCTCTTGGTTGTTATGCCTTCAATAAATACAAACTGTTTTGTCTCGGTCAGTCAGTGAATTTATTGACTCACAGTGCTTCAGTTTGTCACTGAGTTGAATAACAGCCCTCCTGACCTGCTGTCAGATGTTTGTCCATAATGTATACACCACCAGTGGATGCAATCACACTAAATGGTGTCCAAACACTGATTCCACTGGAAGTTGCTCTCCCAACCCACGCACTGAGAAAGGTTGCTATCTCCATGCTGCGCAGTGTGCCCATATGAAATCTCTTTTTCTCACTTCTTAAACAACACAGACATAATATCTTGAAACAGTTCTTCCAACAGACTGGCTATCTTTAATACCTCTGATGCTTAAATCCATCCATCTCCATGCTGCGCAGTGTGCCCATATGAAATCTCTTTTTCTCACTTCTTAAACAACACAGACATAATATCTTGAAACAGTTCTTCCAACAGACTGGCTATCTTTAATACCTCTGATGCTTAAATCCACAGCTACGTTGTTAGAGACACATAATTGATATCTGTTGACCTCAAGAGGACCTATTAAATTCCTTTATAGATTCAAACTCGCTGTATTTTGGGTTTTTGTCTACAACATATCTATGTGCTTTAATTTTCAAACTGCTTTATCAGTAGTCTTTTCACCTTTTTTCACAGTGAAAAAGGGTACTACAGGGCAGTCAGTACTAGGAAAGGGGACTAACAGAAAAGCATATTAATTCCCCTTTAATATTTACATCACACACATTTTCCAGTAACTGTGACTCTGCATGTGAAATATGCAGACAGGGTCAAGAGGTTCAGTTAGTGTTTGACTAGACATTAGCACTGGAAGGAGCTGCTTCTTACAGCAAAGACCTCATTAAATTGTGCTTTTACGCTCGTACTGTGATGCCTGTAGAAACTAGAGGTGGAAATGAAACAGTTTGTTCATGTTCTGAACACCTTTTGTTTGAAATGTAGTGTCAGACACAACACACAGTGGGTTACATTAACTTGATAGCAGAGGAGTAAGTGTTTAAAAATGTACTTCTTAGAAAATTTACCTTCAGAAAGTTGTCATTTGAATTCAGTGTGAAAGTCCATGACTGTGATGTCATGTTTAAAGATGCCCTGTTTCCCCCATTTTATGACGACAAATAGAGAAACTGCTGGAATAGCTTGCCTGGCTCTGACGACTCTGTCACTCAAACTGCTTCTTAAAAGCTCTTTGATGTTTACATGGACAACACTGTCAAATGAGCCAAATTAGTTTGGTTTATGCAGACAGGCTGAGGGATTATGGGAGTTAAGAAACCCCAATCTCCTCTATAAATCTATGGAGCCATCTGTTTACTGACATGCTCATGTGTACATATTTTTGAAGGCTGTTTATATGCACTCAGAATGTCAAATATGTTGACAGAATATGGAAAGAGAGTTGAAAGTTGGTTGAAATGTAGAGCAATGTGAGTGAAGATAATATACCACTTTTCTAAATATTATCATCTATTCATCTTAAAGGGCATAAGCACATGATATACTGTAGCATTCACACTGCACTCAAATTAGGTATCACTCAGCTTTTAGCTTCATGCTTTGGGGCGTCTGTCCGTCCATCCCATTCCTGTTAACGCAATATCTATAGTGCTGCAAAACCAGAGTCAAATTCCTCATATGTATACATGTACCTGGCCAAAAATGCTGATTCTGATACAAATTCTGACCTAAGGAACAAAAAAAAAACAACCTTATTTGGCATAAGCATCTACTTGAACTGAATGAAGACCTGATAATAAATTGGTGGTCCTCAAGACCTCAGAAAACACCTTTTTTTAGCCATAACTCAAGGATTGATATGAGAATTATGATGATTCCACACAAATAAAAGTGATGACATTCTGGACAGGCATGGATGTAAACTGCAACCTGCCTAGTTGGTGGAGGCATCCAAGCATCAGACTGTAATTCTAGTTTTAACCATCTGTAATCTGGGAATTCATCTCAGCTGGCTAGGATGTGCTTGTTGGAAGATACAGAGTCAGTTAGAGTCAACCAATTGCCTCTGTGAGGTCATCAGATCATCCCATGTATACATCAACCACAGCTAAGAAGCATGTGTGATATTAACAGTTTGTCTAGTAATGCACTAAAGACAAGGTGTGATCGTGATTAATTTATATAGTTCATTATTCTGTTATATAGAGCTGTCGGTGTTCAAAAAAACTGACAAACAACCACCATAATCTGACAGGGTACAATATTATGTCCCTCAAAATGTAACTTTTTCAGTTGAACTTAATATTTTTCTTCAGATTTAATTTCATCATCAACATCATAATTTTTTTCCACAGATATGAGCTGCTCCTCCATGTCATTGTGCATTGCATTGTGGGAGGCAGTATCCATCAACTGCATACTCAAAAATCCACCAAAATTAGTTTTAATGTTTGGCATGAGACTTTTGTCAGTTTTCCAGTGCAAAGAGAAACCGTGGTTTGAGTTTGGGTCAAAGGTGGAACCACAGACAGCTTGTATAGTTAATGTAAGTATTTACCTCCAAAGGGAGCACCCAGAGTTGAACTGGGGACCTCTTGATCTGCAGTCAAATGCTCTAGCACTGAGCAAAAGCCCCTTGAGAGAGGACCTGACAGCAACAGGGAGGTTTTCCACTGAATGTCAGCAGAAAATGAAAGTAATAAATCATCTTGACCCATTTTCTAGCTGAATCTGCAAAGACAGCCTCGACTGTGGCATAAAACAAACGCACAAACAGATAAAAAAAAAAATGTCTTACATCACAATTGTGTGTATTATTCACACAGTATAGTGTTTGAACACAACGGGCACTCAGGCCAAGACTGAGCTGGGGAGTGGACTATCTATTTTTCAAGTCATGACATTCACAGTTACATACTGTAGGAGGGTCTCTAGTCTGACTGCCTATTAGCTGCCGTTTCTCTTCTTTAGTACAGTCATATGGGCATGAAAAGAATCATCACATCAGCTGCAGTTCTCTCTACAAAAACAAGCACATCATTACTTACTCACATCAAAAGGACATGAGAACGTCAAATTATTCAAGGTTATTACCAAGAGCAAAAAAAAAAATCACCACTTATCAACTTAATTCATCAAAACAAAATGGCAAAATTGTGATAGATGTACATTGAAGAAAAACATATTTAACGGAAGCCGTGGACTTTGAGCGACATAATATGAATTTAAAGAGGATTTATACTCTCTGATTTCTCAGCACATGATCTGTGAAATTTGGTGATAGCTACTGGTCTGCTCAGAGGAGAGAGATAAGAAAAGAGGCTGAGATAGAGCGCAGAGCTAATTTGAGCAACCACCGCTGCTGAGAGGATTTGGACAATATCAAATGTACAACTTTTATTGTTCATGGCGCTGCATGATTATGACTTTATGAGAGGGCTTTAGGGAGTGGAGTGACAGAGAGAGGAGGACATGCAGAGGCTGATAGTGATGGGGAGGATTATGACCAAGTGTCCATACAGTATATCCACAAGCTGCGGTATGGGAGGTTCACAAGAAATCTATAGAAGATCCAGGGTCATCTGATTATTTTAAGATTTCTCAGCTTTTATCTCAGTTTGAATTGTCCTTTTATGACTTTTAGGTTAAAGAATCCTGAAGGGATAAATCATATGGCAATATGAGGCTATATCATACTGGGACAATGAATCTCTGCACAAACTGTCATAATTCAACCATGGATAACATACTGTGAATTTAAGACATATTTCAGTGACATTGTCAATAATGTAGCTTGTAAACAAACTAAGGACAAACCACAAACTAAGGACATTTCTACATCAAAATTTCTTGCCCAACATGTACCAATATAATATATCTGTAATAAGCTAAAACAGGCTGATAAGCAATATTTTCAGCCTCTCCTGGAAGGCAAGTGTGAAGTCAGTTTAAACACAAAATGTTTCAGATGGTTAAAGAATAGAAAAAAAGCTGGAAAGAGAAATGTAGTTTCTTCCTCGCCTCCTCACTGCAGGTAAATCATGATTAATCTGACATGTGAAAGGTGTGAGGATTTCTGCAGTACAAGTAGTTCTGATTTATTTCCCATCAGCTCCATTGCTTCTTGTTGGAGAAGGTTGCACCAGATGAACATGGTGCAAAGCTGTAGCTGTAGGAACAGACCCTACTTCCTCAGAGATGTTTTTATTGGTAGTTTATTGCCACTAAAGCCTGGTTTATACTTCTGCGTCGCGGCGACGGCGTAGCTACGGCGTCGACATTGTCATTGTTTACTGTCGGAAGAAAACCAAGGAATCCGATATGAGCCCCCAGAAGCCACACAAAGACACAGACACACCCCCCTAGCAGCTTGGCGGTGAATTGCAGAGCAATGCGTTCCCTCGACGCAGAGCTTCGAATGCTCAACGACGGCGTCGGGTCTATGCCGTAGCTCCGCCGTCGCCGCGATGCAGAAGCATAAACCAGGCTTTAGACCTTGTCATACAAACATATCTGAAATTAGGTTACTTCAGTGCAAACAAAGCCCAACATGTTTTACTATGCAGAGTGACTCAAATTTACTGGACTTAAAAGACTGCACGTAGGCCACATTAAATGCATACTAGTAGTGTTACAGAAACATAAAGGTCAGACCTGTAACTGCCACCCTTACCCCCTTCCTGTCCGTCAGTCAGACTACCACCCCCCCCAATTAGCAGCCCACCACCTCATCCTCATCATCACCGCACATTCAAACCCCCCCACCCCACCGTCAACCATGACCCAGTTTGAAAGGGGTGAGGGGTAAGTGAGGACCACTCTGAGCACCACAGGGAGAGAGGCGAGATGCTCTGCCTCCCTCGTTCCTCTCTCTTTCAGGAAGACCTCACACTTGGTTAAGCACACACACTGAGGCTCTTCGTCAGAGAGCGGCCGCAGAGCCCAGTGTTTTGTTTTGAGTTTTTTTGTTGTTGATATCAGGTCAGGCTGCTTGATGTCAGCCGAGGTTAAGGGGTATGTAAAGGAGGCTAAGTGAGACGAGGGGACAGAGATGAGGGGCCTCAGGTTGACAGACAAAGGACACAGTACCTGGTATCTGGGAGAGAAGGAGTAGTGTGAGTATGCTGCTTCATCATTTTACTGCTGCTTGTTTTTGTGTCTGTATCTGCTCTGTATTTTTATATTTTTACATTTGATAGATGCTTTAAGGGAAGACAAAGGAAATAATCTTTCACTTGTAACTATTTTGAAGCCAGTGTGATATTTACAAGGTCTGGTGAGCAATTTCTTCCTGAACTTGTTCAGAACTTAATATTTTACAATTTACATGTATTTATTTATCTGTGTCTTTCTTGGCATGAAGCTGCAGAAAAAGGCACAGATGCCCGAGCAGAGAGGCTGCTCCTGCCTCAGAGATTCGTCCTGTAACATATGGAACCGGTTTGCCGTTGAGTTTCTCCCCTTCGGACACTGTTAATGAGGGAATTTTTAGTTTCCCACGAAGGCTGGGAGAGGAACGCTCATTCCTGCAGAAAAAAGGAGAAGAGCAAATTCATCCATCTCAGTTTGCACTTCCTCGTCCCAAGATTGTCTCACAGCCGAGGTTCAAGTTTGACCAGGATGTTCAGCAGTGTCTATTTTTATCCCTCACTAGTGAGGTTTTCTGTTTTGAATTCCTTTAAGTTGTATGAGCCGGAGGCCCGGATGGGGCTCCTCAGACCTTTTGAATTAGTCATTCATTCGGGTGTCATGGCTATGTGCATTGATCCCTCTGCAAGTAAGTTTCATGTCTGTGTTTGTTTCTTTATAACAGCCACACCACACAGTGTGGTAGGAATGAATGTGATTAACAGCTCTGATAGCACTCTGTGTGGGTGTATTAATCTTAATGCAAAGTTACTCTCTGCATGTTTTTAATCACTTCAAGTTGCTGCTCTAAAAAAACAGACAACCAGAAAAGTTTATAGAAAAGTCCATTTTTAGCTATGCTGGATTTTGGGGGTGATTTGAATATCTCTGAGTGCTTAACAAAGGAGCTTATCCAGCCTTCAGAGTAGGAGAAGGGGAACCACAACGTAAGAAAGTCCCTGTGCTTTTTAAGCTGAGTATTTACTGCTGTCACAGTTGTTATCTCTGCACATATCGTGACATCCAAAGTGTAAGGCTGGTGGCCTTTTTGTGACATAACTTTTGGGGTTTTATACGCGATTTAACCGACATATGACAATCCAATCCAGGGGGTTATCATGGACAGATGTTTGGCCAGCTACCGTGAGCAGATTAGTTTGTTCTGTGCCGTCTGTGTGCGACAAGGTGGAGACATTAGTGAAGCCTGAGGATGCTGTGGAAGACGGCACTGTGTGTGGAGGAATATGGGCCCTGCAGAAGCCGCTCACGGAGACCAGTCAGTTGTTTCATCGCTCTCTGATGCTCCTATTGTGGAAGAATTCTGGTGACTGGCTCTAATGAATTAATGTGATCACAGACACTAAACAATAAAAAGAGACAATAGGTGACATTGTGCCAGAATTCTGAACTCATCCCAATTAATTATTATCTATTGTCCATTTTTTCAAAATAAAGGTTTCTTTTTCATGTGGTTGAGCTGTACAAAGCAAACACACTGAATCTCTGCACACTGCAGAGATTTGCTGTTGGCGGCAAAGACCAGCCGCCACCAGTTTGGTCTCTCTCTATCCTCACTGACTCAATTTTCACCAAGGATTTCTGTTAATATAAAATGAATAACAGTGAAAGTGAGGCTTTTTTTCTCACTTGGGGAGAAAACCATCTGCAGGAAGCAGTTTTATTATTTCCCTCCTTTCTCATCTTTTACAAAATCCTACATTGCAGCAGAGGTTGTTGAATGTATCCAGTTAAATTGATTGACTTTGGCTCAAAATATACACAAAATAATTTCCATGTTTTCCGAATGAAATTTAACACATATTTAGCACATTTGACAGAAACTGCAACTCCTACTTATAATGTTAATACTATTGAAGAGTCATTATAATGCTATTCTTGCGTTCTGACGTTGTGCTTCGGGATAATCACAATAAGAATCAAGTTTATTATCAAGTTTTCACAGAAAACAGAAATCTGACTTGGTATATTGATGCATGATACATTAACATGCAAGTAAGATAATACAAATGAGAAATAATAGGCTAAACAAAGGAATATTAAACTATGAGAATAAGGTGAGATAGGGACAAAACTGTACATATTTAAGGAAGGGGAATATTTTAATAGTCATAGCCTGTATATGTTAGTCCCCTGTGCAGAGTTGCATGTAGCAGCACTGAAGCAATGTAACATGCAATATTTGGCATTAACTGCTTGTGATACTTTCATACATTTATCATGCCTGTTTCTAATTTCTTTAATAAAAGCAGAGGTGGCAAACACCCAAAATTCACTGTCTCTGAAATTGTTGTAAACTTGAGTACTTCATATTACTTATTAGACAAAATACTTTAAATATTTGAAATAACTGGACAATTATGCAATAACTGCTGCAGAGACTGAAATAATATTAATAGTATGAACAATAATAATGTTCAGTAGCAGTTTAATGCCTTTAATTTGTCTGTACATGTTAGTCTGCTTCACTTGATTTAAGTTCATCCAGAAGCAAATACACACACTCATTAGAGCTTTTTCCCTCCATTTACAGTACATTCTTTTTCCAAGCTGCCCATGGTCTGTTTATTCACATAAATGTGGCTTTGTTTGTGTTTATACATGGACCTGCATATATCAAAGCCAAGCAGGAATAATATGTAGTGACAAACGGTTTAGAGGCAAACTTCATTTTCATTAAAAGTGCAGGTTATTAACAGTTCAACACAGAAAGAGTCAAAAAAAAGTGTTTGCTCTTAGAGCATCAGGATGGTAACCTCTGACCTCTGTACATCCTCTGCCTTCAATACATGCATCTCACACATGTGTTTATGGCTAACTTATTATAAGTTAGTGTTTAACTGTGAGTAAAGTTCAAAAGGAGAGTTCCACAGTCAGCCTCTCACAGCATTTACCAAGTGACATCAGTTAAGTCCCAGATGGTTCAGGGCTAATGTGACATACAGAAACCATGACCTGAAGCACTCGTTATTAACCTCCACCTGTTGCTGCACAGGACTCCACTTGATGATGCATGCCTCTCCCTTTTACACAGTTACAGTCCTCATTCACCTGCAGTGGTCCTCTGTTTGTCCCATAGTGGGCTCATTCCTCTGGTGTCCCTCCCAAGCCCGGGGCCCTCCAGCTGGAGCGCTGTGTCCACATGATGAGTCAGTACCATGAAACAGTACCTCAACTAACCCCTAAGCATGCTCCTCATAGTCATGATGCGTTTGCGTACAGGGATATGTGGCTCTACCCTGCATGCTTTTTGGAGCTGCGCATGTGAAAGAGAGAGTCTATGTAATATATCTGGCTGAGTCTCTGGATCCCGAGAGATGAAAGCCAGTGACTGAGGGGGATCCTCCAGAGATGCTAATAGTATTTGCTAACTGTCTTATGACACTTTTCCACTAGTAGCTACTTGGTACCTGGTATTAGGTACTTTTTTCGTACCTCCTCAGCCCTGGTTCCAAGCGAGCCGAAGCAATACTAAAACGTGAGTCAGCCGACTGCCTTCCACAGATTGGCCAACGAGTGTCGTCACTGGATGCAAGCCATCCGACTAGTAAAAGCCAAACACAAGATAAGAGCGGACTCCTTTAAAATTGTTCATATGATTTATCCAGTCAAAAAAATGCTCCTTAGGTTTAGAGAAATTGATGACGTGTGTATGGCGTAATGTTGAACCACAGACCGTGATTCATCTGTTTTATGACTGTGTTGAATTGTTTTGGATAGGCATAGAAAGGTTTGTCAGAGACCAAATGGGACTCAGCATTTGTTTAAAAGACATTTTTCTATATGTTGAAAGAAACTTTAAAGGCAATGAAATGTTTTTGTTGAACCTTTTTATTTTATTTGGAAAATTACATATACATAAATCTAAATGGTCTGGGAAAAAACAGCAATTCAGCAATTTAAAATAGAATTTGGGACATTAATAGGACTCAAGAACCAAAAGGCAATAAAGATGGTGCAAATATGTGAAGCCTTAGGAGTATAACTTATGAATTATGAATTGAACTAAACTGAGATACCCCTGGATATTATGTGTTTGTATATAAGTGTATATATGTAAATACGGTGTGCTGTGTTGTGTGCGGTGTAATGGATGCAATTGGTAAATAAAAGGGGAAAAAAAAAATCAAACAAACACAACTCGACCCGATCATTTTTAAAGGCGACAACTGCTTCGCCATTGTTACATGAGAAAATGGCATCACAGAAAAAAACACCATGTTCAGTCGATGACAAAAAGCCACAGAGGGAGCAACAAATACATGATCGCTTCAGTGTCCTCCATCGTTTGTGATAGTAGTGTTATTGTTCTTCTTCTTCCCGGTTTTCTGTGTCGCATGTAAATGATGTCATGGCACTTTTGGCGCTGCATTATGACGACCCCATTATGACGACCCCACCTACGCCGAGGAGGTACTATGAGGTACTCAGTTGTAATGGAAAAGCACCAAAACTGATTCGTACCATGCCGTACCGTACCATGCCATGCCGTTACTGTGTAGTGGAAAAGCGCTATTAATGAATTGGCACATGAGGTAGCGATGTGGAGAGGTCACGTCTTAGGAAGTGATGTCACTGACCTTTGATGACCTTGTCATGCTCTGGAAGGACAGAGACACCGATAACGTGATGACCTGTGATTACACAGTCATGACATTCAGGACCAATGGCTGGAGAACCAACAGTCCCCAAAGTTATCACCTTTGAAGTATTGTTTGTATTCTCCTATTAGATAGACTCAGTGTGGGATTACACAAAGAGTTTTCCTTCTTTCTTTTTTGTGCCTGGTGTGTTTCCATGTGTGACATGATTTCCACCAATTTGTTGTTCACCGCCTCTATCAGAGTAAGAGACAGAAAGTCTGCCTGCTGTGTCTGTGTGGTGTTATTCAGGAGGCTGACTCACGCCAGTAACTTAATGCACAGAGTCAGCTTCTTACCCCTAACTGCCCCACTAGCTTCTGCAGACATAAATTGGATGAGAAAGCAAATGCCAGGTTATATGTGGCTGAAGTAGCAGGAGTATTAAGCTCTAGTCCAGGCAGTTGCGTTCCTGGGCTGGAGCGTCTCTCCTGTTCAGGGGGGATTGTGACAATTCCTTATGCACAAACAATCAAAGAACTCAACAAAGTAAATTCAAGGCTTTATCAGAGGACATGCTCTGTCTAATCAATGTTCAAGGATTATTTTCAGATGGGTCTCACACCTCTAACCCACCAAGCTTCTAAATTCTAACGGAGATCTCAAAGTTTCCAAAAAATATCAGCTATGCCAGGCTGAATATCGAGGAAATGTGAATAAAATAATGCATACAACATCTGAAATATTTTTGATTTGCAATGCAGCCATAGATACATGAAATTCTGGGTTTGAACACCCAAGAGCCTGAATATGCAGACAGAACATACAGGAGAACTATACGATAAGGGGTTAAGATACGACAGAAGTGTTGCCCTTAATTTGAACACAGCAAGAGTCAAGAGTAGAGTGAGCACATTAAAACAGAACTCTAAAGGCTGAAGGCACAAATCAGACTTAATAACTATAAAGTATGACAACTTGAATCACAATCAGAAATATTCAATAAAGTCCCATAAAAAAATAAATACAACAGAAACAACACTGACATCAGCAGCAGAAAGGAGAAGTATAAAAACATGCACCACTAATGAAACCATTTGCCTCTAAAACATTAAGCAGCAGAATAACCATACCATTCAATAAAATAAGCCAACTGTTTGTCTGTGCCCGAATCTGGTTATTATTATCTAAAGAAGAATGGTGAAGCGCAGTAAGAGTTACGTAAAAATACAATGACGTAATGCTGGAAAAGTCAGATGGAGCTCGACCACGGAAGGACACTGCTGTGACTCTGTGTGCTTGTGGCAGCGTGTCACTCCGCTCTGGCCATTTGCTGCTTACGCATACATGATGGCCATAGACGCTCACAGTTAGTGTGATGGCCTCTTACTGTATGTGGGTACTATGCATACTGGAGAGAAGATTCCTGACATCTACTGCCTGTATCCCAGGCATGTCCTTATATGGTCAGAGTGATCAATATGACCCATGCTTCATCGTAAGCCTTCTTCCAAACATTTCCGCCCTCTCTGCTCCTACTGGAGACATAAAGCAGAGGGCCGGAGCTGCTCCACTCCTGCAGCTACATTTGGCCTCTCGCTGCAGCTGCAGCTGCTCCAACTAAGCTCCCAACCTGCCTGCTAAGGATGTCAACCCTGGAAGCCCTTTAAAACCTTAAGCTAGTATTCATGGTTGGATTTTCCCCCCAGTCTAGCTGACAAAAAGCTGTGCATTTTTGGGACAGCAGCTCCACTGCTTGAGCTAATGTGGGTCTGCTGTCTGACTCCCCGCTCCAACGGCTTGAGTCGAGCCACCTGCTGATTCTGCTGGTTTGGTTGGACTGCCTGGAGCACAAGCCTAACCCACATAGGCAACTTGTCCCCCTTCCAAAACTGTGCTCAAATGCACACACACACACACACACACACACACACACACACACACACACACACAAACGTGCCCATAAGCACAGCACAATGCTTTTTACCTCTCAACCAGAACAAACCAGTGAAGTTAATGCAATCCTGAAAACTGCACCTCACACAGAAGAAGGCTCACTAAGAGGATTTATTCTTCAAAAAGAGATAGACCGTTAAGTAAAGTGAGTGTGTATTTGGCGATAGCAAATTCCCTATTTGGATTATTTCGCCTCCTTCTCAGTGCTGCTTGATGGTATTTTTTAATACCGATATCCTCTTTCCACCCTGTTTGGTCTTCTAATTCCCTAAAAAGCCTGAACTTGACAGCAACCTCACTGTGGCACTGAGCTCTGAAGTCAGCGTGCTTTCTCTGATTTTTGTGCTACAAAAAGCAACATATCAAATTAATGATATATCAATTGCCTGAGCTCAGGGAAGGAACACTTGTTTTTATTAATGCAGTTATTATTATGTTACCTTTTCCCATTTTGTCACTGAATTTGTAAAACCACAGGGATAATAGTCATTAAATATACTTTTGATAAGTTTGATATTTTCATTTTTTGCTTTCATTTATAACTCATACTGTCTTCCTTTTTGTCTCTCTTGTCCTCCCTTTCCTTTCCAGAGTCTGTGAACAGGTGAGAGAGGGACACTGTCTGCCCCACTGTCCAGCGACACCATGAGCTGGAGCTTCCTCACGCGGCTGCTGGAGGAGATCCACAACCACTCCACCTTCGTGGGGAAGCTGTGGCTCACCGTGCTCATCGTCTTCCGCATCGTTCTCACTGCCGTTGGGGGAGAATCCATCTACTATGATGAACAGAGCAAGTTTGTCTGCAACTCAGGCCAGCCAGGCTGTGAGAATGTCTGCTACGACGCCTTTGCCCCGCTATCTCACGTTCGCTTCTGGGTCTTCCAGATCATCTTGGTGGCGATGCCGTCTCTCATGTACATGGGCTATGCTGTCAACAAGATTGCACGATTAGATGAAGCCAAAGGAGGAGTTGGTTCTGCTGCAGTTAGAACAGGAGGAGGAGGCTACACACACAGAAAGCCCAGGAAAATCTGCTTTGGCGCACGGCAGCACCGGGGCATCGAGGAGACCGAGGAGGACCAAGAGGATGATCCCATGATCTATGAGGTGCCAGAGATTGAGCCCCCAAAAAGGCCACGGGATCCACTGCAACCCACACCCAGACCCAAAATCCGGCATGATGGGCGCAAGCGTATCAGAGACGAGGGGCTGATGAGGGTCTATGTTTTGCAACTGGTGACTCGTACAGTGCTAGAAGCAGGCTTCCTTGCAGGGCAGTATTTGCTGTATGGGTTTCGTGTGATGCCGGTGTTCGTGTGCTCAGGAAAACCTTGTCCCCATAGCGTTGACTGCTTTGTATCGAGGCCTACAGAGAAGACCATCTTCCTGCGCATCATGTACGGTGTCACCGTCCTTTGCCTCACACTCAACATTTGGGAGATGCTCCATTTGGGGATTGGTACCATCTGTGACATTCTTCGCCGTCGGCGCTGCCCACCTCAGGAGGATGAGTACCAGCTGGGATTGCTGGGCACCAATGGAGGTGTGGAGGGCTCAGTGGGGGGCACAGGGCCTGAGGTAGGCTCAGATGGAGGGGTGGGTGGAGATGGAGCTGCAGATTACGTGGGTTACCCCTTCTCATGGAACACCCCATCAGCCCCACCTGGCTACAACATTGTGGTGAAGCCAGAGCAGATGCCCTACACAGACCTTAGCAATGCTAAGATGGCATGCAAACAGAACCGAGCAAACATTGCTCAAGAGGAGCAGCAGCAGTTTGGAAGCAATGAGGATAACTTTCCCACTGGAGGGGAGGCCCGAGTCGCTTTGAACAAAGACATAATCCATGAGCAACTGGAGGCGGCCATCCAGGCTTACAGTCAGCAGCACCGTGCAGAGGAGCAGCTTGGGGACAACCAGGACGACAAGCCCCAAAGTAACATCATCCAGGCCCAACCCCAGCCACAGCCTCAACCTCAGAAAGAGCGAAAGCATAGGTTGAAGCACGGGAAAGGAGGCAGCAGTGGAGGAGGCAGCAGCAGCAACAGCAGCAGCAGCAAGTCAGGAGAGGGCAAGCCCTCTGTATGGATTTAAGCCCAGAAACAGTATTAAAACATGTATATACACATTAGTGACTGGATGACGAGTTGTTGCAATCTTCCTTGGATATATGAAAACCACTGTGCCTTAAAGAATCCTGCAAGCTGGAGACTATACGTGTGTTTGTGTGCTAAAACAAGACGTGATGTTGCAGCTGACAATTTATTTTGTCTGGGCTATCACTGTTCAACTTGAAACATCACACCAACACAAACTGTAGGCTACAGTCTGTCGTTTACATGTCTCTTTGTCCTCGTCCTCATCCTGAAGCAGATTATTGACCTCTGTTGTCATCCTGTCCAACCTTTCTTAGGGATTTGAACTTCACTGAATGATAATGAGTTCTGTTGCAAATCTGATTGAGCAAAAGATTTGGCTCAGCTCATTTTCTGGCCGCTCTTCGGCAACGACACCGTCTTCATTAATACATCCCAATTCTTTGGGCATCAAAATGAAGTATTATCGTAATACAAAGGCCAAGAGATGCTGTGTCATCTGTATGCTATAGCAAGCTAAAGCTATGACTCCACACTATGATAGCATCATTGAAAGGAACGTCATAACAACGTAAATGCAGTAACATAACAGAACATAATTCTGTGGCAGCGCCTACAGCAGCGACTTTATAACACAGCGACAGCGTCACCTTCCTGCAGGCTGTGTCCTGTCAGTCATGTTCTGTGTCTGCTTCCTCTCCAGTGTCAATCACAGTATTTTCCTGCTGTGACTTTGCATTTGTCAGTGTGTTTGCATGTGTTTCCTGTGACTTTTTTTTAAAATAAATGTGCTACTCCAGCTGCTGCTCAGATGAGTCCAGCAGGTGGATTTTTTATCCAGTCTACATCAAAAATTTCCTGAGAATTTTTTTTTACAAGGTGCATGGGCAATCCAGTTTTACACCGTACTCTTCAACTTCTCAGTTTCTCTCTGGCTCTTCATGGCTACTGAGAAAGGCTGCTCAGCACTCCTCTGGTGTCTCTGCCTTGTAGTTTACTGCCTCCTGGTGGTGTTTTCTACGGGGCTTCCTTTATTGGGGAGCAGATACCAGTTGTCAATGCTACCTGCATCCAGCAACAACATAACCAGCTGTAATGCTCCTTTTCTATCGACAAGCCTTGTGTCAGTGAAGTCCTCTCAGCACTACGAGTTCAGTGATACATACATGAGGCTGCAATATCACCCTGTTGTAATAGAAAAGGTTGAAAGCCATTACTATAATATAGTGAGACCAAACACTGTTTGTGTGATGCAAGTGTCAGTGCCAAGATTTTATGCTAGGCTGCCATGAAGCCTGGTTGTTTGTAGCTTTGGAATACTGTGGCCATGCTCCAGCTGTTGAATAATGCCTACGTAAGACCAATCCTTTTGTAAAAGTCACCTGTCTTTTGTATTACACTATATGTGTCACTTTTTTGGAATGGTATTTAAAATATCAAACTCCAAAATGGAGTCAGTGTTCATGTTCGAGCCAGTGTTTTATATGAAAACACTCCTTTCTTTCAATAATGTTTTTGTAAAGTAAAGGAAAAGAAAGATCCTTTAAAAATGATTTAGTTGTATTGATATTTATGGTTATTGTGTTTTAAATTGCCTTCAAATTGTAAAGAAAATTGTGAAATATGACATAGTATATTTTTATAATATATCGGCTACAGTGACTTTTTGATGTAAAGAAAAAAAAGCCTGACTTTTTCTTGTGTGTTACAGTGTCAGTATTTAATGATGTAGCAACCTGCTGTGTTTTTTATTTTGTTTTTCCAACACTGATCCAGGATCTGAGCAGCTGTGTGTGGAGTCAAACTGGCTGATGAATCAGTGAATTATTCAAACCATCTCTAGCTTTGCCCATAGTGGCTTTCCAAACAAGCAACAGTTCATTTTATGAGGACATTGGGAGGGGGAGCAAATCTGAGACTGCAGCATGTTATGATCTTGATTTAATGAATCTCACATGAAGAAGCTCTGAGTCTTTCCCAGCAAATAGTGACCCATCACTTATGTGAAGCTGTGAGGCTGGACGTTGTGACGTAGCTTCCTTCACATAAACACAGTACAGGGTGCTCAAGTAGAGAGAGTCTTTCTGAGTGGTTTAGGCTCTGCTTGGCTCCATATGTCTGCCTGATGGCAGCAGATAGTCATAATTCACCAGAAGTACTTCAGTCAGCTGGCTCCACTGACGACGCTCCATCCCAATAAACCACAGGTGATTTACCGAGAGTCTCCCAGCCAGTACCAGTCTGCTCCTTTGGAGGCCAATCAGCCCTCGTTACGTTCTTTCCCAGGAAGCAAAGGTTAGCAACTAAAGTATTAACTGTGTTTTGTTGAAGAGAAGGAATCTTAACAGAGACATAAATGGAAAAGAGGCAGTTGGTGATGCTTTGCGGTTAGAGACACTAGAGGGCGACTTCCTGTCAAAGGATTGAGCACTTCAGGGAGTCTGTCAGTAGAGTAAAAATCCATTTGCTATAGTGACTGGCAGTTTGGCCTTACAGATCCTAAACTAGACCAGGTTTGTGACCCTGACCTGTTCTCCTTTGTCTGTTGAGTGAGTGACAAAGAAAGAAAATAAGGTAGAAAGAAATAATAGTTATGTCGACTGTTTCAGCAGAATTGCATTGCTAGGCAACCGATTTGGCCGATGTTAACTTTTTGTCAGCTCAAACTCTGCAACAGGAAATAAATTAGCACACATTTGTAATGTTTACATTTATATCTATGAAATTAATGGGTTGATTCCTCTCAGCATGTTATGCTGCTCTGAGTAAATCATGTGTCTCCAGGATGTCAATAGTGCTTTTTAAAAGTACACTCAGACCAAACCTAGGGCACACCAAGGGAAAAGGTTTCCTATGAAGTCTTACCTAAGTGTGTTTTAACCTTTATGGTTATGTATTTGTAAGATATAAATATGAGCTTTGACCTGTTAGATAGCACATTTCTCTGAGCCCATGAAGCATCTAATCCTCAGGGTTAGCAGTATATCATGATGGTTTCTGTCAGGAATGTTTTTAAAGGATTTTCAGCTAAAACATATTACCAATAAGGTAATGATAGTTTGAGGGAATTCATCTTTTTATTTGCTATTACAAGAAATTAATAAGGAAATAAAACACAACAGAAAAATCATCTAAATTTCAGATACGTTTAACTTGACATTGACAATATGCATTTGAGCATCCTTTTAATTTTTCAGTTCTTTATGTGATATCCAGAGCATTAATATAACATCAAACCACTATTTGCTGTGTAAAGATTCAGAGAAAGGAGCACCACCCTCTGGTTCCTCCCCCAGATAGTTATTATCCCTCATACCTGGCAGCTGAACAAATTATAAGTGAAAGCATGTCGCAGTGGTATCAGAAGTCTTTTGTGGGTCTATTTATCAGGGATACCACAATGTCCACCCTCAGCATCTGTCTGTCTATGTAAACAAAATGTCTGTGTTCAGAAGAAAGACTGTAGTGTCTCCCTAAATGTTTCTTATAGTCACCCATGTGGGACGTGACAATAAAATGTGTGGTATTACTGTTAAAATCTGATTCATACATGAATTTGTGTGTTTGTGCATTTTTCTATGCCTTTTGTAAAATGTCCATTTCTTTTAGTGCCATTCTGGTATATTATTTGATGAAAACATTTGCATGTGAAAAGACCTATTTTCCTACTAAAATAAATCTGAAATGCATATTGAATAATGTCTCTGCAACTTTTGTTCGGCTGATCAGGAAATAAAAGGCCTCCCACTCTTGAAATGTTGAGTATTGTCCTGTTCTTGTTGTCAGTATGAGATTTCTGTTTGATTTTGATTGGTGGAGAGCAGAGTCTCTGCAGGCCTATCAGGAGAATTACAGTCACACAGACTGATGTCGTGTCACTGGCAGGAACAACACAGGACACTGAAGGCATGTCACTTCAGATCGTGTCAGTTTTGTTTGTTACTTTGGCAGTTCATTTGGTGACAGCTGAACTTCAGCTTGTGATGAAAGAACATCTGAGTCTGTGAGGCTTTTAATGACATTACTGTGTTACCAGGGAGGGAAAGAGTGGGCCTACTATAATGCTTTACTGCAGTAAAAGTACCATTACACTTTTACAAGTGTACATAGATGAAAGTAAAAATTAAGTCAGGTAAACTGTAGTGTTTCGTTTTAGTAAGCAAGATTGTACAACACATCACAGAGGTTGATATCCAAAACAACAATACATTACAGTCAATAAACAAAGTGTATGCAGTGCTGCTAGGTGTTGAAAGTGTCCCTCTGGTGCTCTTCAGTTCAGGAACCAGGGTGAACTTCTAGGGGGAGATCTGAGGCACTCCACAGGGTGATAATTAAAAAGGAGATTGGTACCTGGCTAATCAAATAAAAACATGCCAACACGTCAGCTCAGTTCCTTGTTAAAGGGACACTATGTAATTTTTTAAGTATTTTATTACCTCAAATCAACGTCTTCATTCATAAATAGATCCTCATTGGTGTAAAATAACATACCAACAATCTGACTTATCCTCCTGGGTGAAGAATCAGTTATCTGTCTTTACATAGAGCGGGTCGCTCATACGGAGGCTTCCATGTCTTTCCAGTCTATCAAAAACTACGAACTGCCGAGAGGAACATAAAGCACTACCTGCTAGTACCCATAGGACAAAATGCATTTCTGCGTTTTGCGATTAATTTTTCACAGAGAAGCAAGGTGGAGACGCCAGTTTTACTTACCTAGCACTAAACTAAAACCTGCACTGCACTTTTGGTCATAATACCAGACCAAACTTATGCCGCACCAAACCCTCATCACCAAAAAAAGTGTAAAAGGGCCATAAAATGACCGGAGGGCTGTGGTGGCCACCCGAGAGTTGACGCATTCCGCTTACCGTAGTTTCAACCATGTTGCAATGCATGCAAAGTCAAATTTTACCACTAGATGGGAGAAAAAAATTACACAGTGTCCGTTTAAATAAGTAATCAAAGAGAGCTGCTCAGTGTGAGCAGTAGGCGGTCACATGAGCAGCGTGACCTGCCAATGGAAAAAAAAAGAAGAAAAAAATGTCAAAATATGGCAGACTGTACAACAGAAGGGAAATCTACACCACACAATTTAACATGATTAATTGAACAAATAATCAAAAATAGATAAACATACAAACATACTGTATACACTCATAGAATGAATATTGAGTTACAGTAGACTGACAGATTACTCTGTTCTCTCTCTAATGACCTGAGCTACAAATGAAAACAATTACAAAAAAGAGAGAGAAATGTTCTCCATTCACACCTGGCTAATGTGTAGCTTTTAGCATATAAATGCAAAAAAAAAAAGTCTTTTGAGCCTGTTTCCACCCCTCATTGAGTTTTCAATATGATCTATGAAATCTTATGAGAATTACAACTACCATGATTTGCATCTTCATAATGATCAGCCATAGGGTATTAGGGATTGACAGTTGTGATTGCATGCTTATGTTTAGCCAATCTTGCCTTCTGTTTATGTTTTGTTCTCCCAATAAATAAATAAAAATAACCACATCACCAGTCTGTAAATGATGTATTACATTACACGTATTATTGTAGGTTATGTCAAACTCACGACCAGTAAAATTTATCACATTTGTGGTTACCTTTTCTGGTGGAGAGACATTTTTTTTGTTGCATAGAGGGAGATGACTTTTAACAATATCATCTAAAGCTGATGCTCAGAGCATCTGGGACAGCTTTTCTAAGAGCACTATCACTTTTCAAAATTATGTCCCGATTTCTTTTGACAATTTGTTTGATTTTATTTGCTTGACTGTGTCACAAAGTATAGTTGATTTGAATTTTGTTGCTCTTTCTGTTTAGAAGCTAACAGTTGCTCTCTAGGGAGACATTTTGCTTTATTCTAAACCATGGATATTGTTTTTTGTTGATATCCTCTTGTCTTAAATCTCTGGCTCATGTCTTGAGCATTTCTTTCAAAATCTTCTCCTGAATTGCATATATGTTTGAGTCTCTGAAACTGACCAAAAGGAATATTATCTATTAGCCAAGCCATTTGTTTCAGAGCTGCCTTCCTTTATTCAAGACAGTACGCATGTACAAAATAAAATTAAAGACATTGAACAAAGAACATTGGACCTTCCCTTCTAGCTACCACAGATGTGGAGGCACTCTACACTAAACCTGATCATAAGGAAGGAGAGTAGACAGTATAGAAGTAGTGTCGTCACCAGTTGGGTTGTGGGGTTGGCAAGGAGCTGAGGTGGTGTGAAAAAGGAGCTGGCTGGTTGGTGCTTTGATGAGATGGAGCAGAGTCAGACCTGTTGAAGAACAGATTCAGCTGGTCCACTCCTGGTCTCCTTGAGCTCCACTCTCAGGCCTCTCCAGACGTCTCTTGCATTGTTCTGTTGCAAGTTATTTTCTACCTTGGTCCTGTAGCTAGCCTTGCCCTCCCTGGTCTTCTTCTTCAGCTTCTTCTGCACTTCTCTTTGTCTCAAGATCGAAGGAGCCTCCTCTTCCCCCTCAGCAGGGCCTTTAGCTCAGGGGTCACCGGGTTCACTGCTGGAGAAGCTCTAATCACTCTCATGAGGAAAAGGGCTCACAAATAAACATAGAAGACAAACTTAACTGACTGACTACTCTCTCCACAAACAAACCTGACAAAGTAAAAGAAAAGGGTGACACAACACGTGACTGACAATGACTTGACTTGACTTGAATATACTGGTGCTGACATGGAAGAGCTGATTGACTCAACATGGTGGTCTGCAGTACAGGGGCCCTACAGGGAACAGTGCTCTGCCCCTTTCTCTTCACCCGGTATACATCAGACATGATGAGAAGATATCCAATAAATATGAAAAGCTGCTCTATTCTTTGACTTATTTTGACCCTATAAACTATATAAAGGTTTTTGTCCACCCAGATGGAGGCGATATCTGGTCTGGCCTATGCAAATTAAATTATACTGAATGACCAACACTCATGACTGAATACATAATGAATTTATTATTTTTATTTTCATTAGTTTTTTAAGCTTAATGTTAAAACACTTCAGTCTTCACAGATCCTTCTCGTTATCGACTTGCTTTATTCTCCCAGGTGAGCTGGATGGAGGGTGGAGAGGTGAGGGGAGGAAGGGTGGAGGGGGGGTTATATTATGAGTTAATATAGCTGGGTGAACCTGAGCAACCTGGAGAAAACTGGAATGGATGAGAGAGTGGGGGGTGAGGAGGGGGGATTGGAGAAGTAGAAGCTGGAAGGGTGGAGAGAGAGGAGGTGAGGTGGAAGGAGAAAGGGAATAGAAAGAGGGGGTTTTATTTTTTAGATATATTATTGGATAATATGTCTGGGTGAACCTGAGCATCCAGGAGAAAACCCTGGCAGGAAGAGAGAGCTGCTGAAGAACCAGCCTCCTCCTCCTCCTCCTTCCCCTCAATGTGGCCCTCAATCTGGAACTGCTGCCATGTTAGCACAGTGTTGCTAAACATTTGATTACTGTGAACACCAGGAGGTAGCAGAGTGCATGAATCCTGAAGATGGCACTTTTTTGTTTCACCTTCCATGGCAATGGTCAGAAATGGCAGTAGTGCTGCAAGAAGTGGAGCTGTAGTAGAACTGCATGCACGTATATTGTAGAGATGGTTTGGTAGAAAATTTAGTTTGGGCTGAACTTCAGCAGTTCTTTACTTTAAGTTAAATATAATGTTATGTTACTGTTTGACATCCCCATATATATATATATATATATACATATATATATATATATGTATATATGATAGGCTGGAGTCTATCCCAGCTGTCTCCAGTTCATCACAGGACACACAGAGACAGACAACCAACTGGGGAGAACATGCAAACTCCACACAGAAAGGCCCCAGGCCCAGGTTAACTGAAAAACCATCATTTATTCACTTTGCACATTCTTGGTGATTCCAGAGACACATTTTTGCTTCACCTTCAGAAAACTCATCTTACAATGTTGACTGTTACAGAATCACTTGCTTTCAGCTGCAGTTTTATTCCTACAGAATGCTATTTTGTTATTTTGACAGACTCCTGGGTCTATTGAAGGCCATTTATATGTCTGCTGGTGTAAAAACAGAACATCATGCATCATGTTCTGTGTGCTTCAGCACAACTTCATCATGGACAGACCCAGATCTCTTGGACCAGGTTGCTGTAGGTCAACCAGAGTGTCTGCAGGCTGGTGCCATGCTGCCGTGTCCATAGACTTTTGCGTCTCACTGCTTTTTGTCTCTCAGTAGTGTCAGTAGTCAATCAGAGCATTCCAGGTATACTGGGTAAAGGCAACCACACATGTGCAGAACAGATGGGGCAGCTGGAACAGACCGGGTCCTGACAAATATTATTTTTACTTGATTCATTTTATTTCTACTGTGTGGAAATGGTTGCTCTCTTCACTCAGACATAAACTAATAAATAGAACATATGTTTCAGAAGATGTGTAAAATCTATCAGCATTTACTGTTTAAAGTGTTCATCAGACAAAATGCCTGTATCTGTAGGTGTATTGCTTTGTAAAGAATCAGTGCTTTAACCTGTGAAAATGAGCACTGGCATACATGCTAATGTAACCGGATGGTTTATATTGGCTATGCATTTCAGTTCTCTGGTGTCCTTTTAGTCTGTCTGGTTTTGCAGCATTATGGCGATCGCGGCAGGTGGGTGATATGCCCCTTACCGGCACCTGTAGTGAAGCCACGATCTTGGCCGCTAATACACAGGTTTCAAGGGGGGAATTGTGGGGTCTCCAAGTGAGGACCACTTCCCCGTTCAAAATGCTGCCGTTCCAGTCCAGCCGCTGGGGGCTGGCTCCAGAAGTGAACAACTTTCCATTGACCGCCATGTTAAAATAGCCGACTTTACAGCTTTAAAAAACATATTTACAGCCTGGTACATTTTACTTTTTTGGTCTCTACCGATAGTTTCCACCTCTGTGAACGCTATGAGGGGGGTGAATTTTTTTTTTTATCACAACCGTTTTAGTGTTATTTCAGCTTAAAATTCTTGCATAAATTAGGGCGTGGTTACGTTGAGTGACAGGTTCACCGGCAGTTAGCGCTTTGTTAAAGCATTGGCTGGGGTAAGCTAGGCTACACCCAGAGGTCCACGGCTACATCCAGCGGTTAATAGGCACTGTGGTGTCCTTGTTTATTTGCCGTGTAGTTTTATTTCTGGCATTAATGCGTGTTGTCGGTGGCACGGTGATGTAGTGGTTAGCACTGTCGCCTCACAGCAAGAAGGTACCAGATTCCTGGCCCCGAGCCTGTGTGGTCTCCAGTTCATCACAGGTCATATAGAGACAGACAACCACTCACATTCACACCTACGGTCAATTTAAATTAACCAATTAACCTAATCCCCATGCATGTTTTTGGATGGTGGGAGGAAGCCGGAGTACCAGAGAGAACCCACGCAGACACGGGGAGAACATGCAAACTCCCCACAGAAAGGCCCCGGGCCTGGGATTCGAACCCGGTACCTTCTTGCTGTGAGGCGACAGTGCTAACCACTACACCACCCTGCCTCTTGCTTTGAGGAGTCTAAAATATAATATAGATTTTGACTTATTTAACATTTTTTTCTTTGCTACATAATTCAATATGTCTTGCTTCTTAGACTTGATGTTTTCAGAGTGTATTTACAAAAAATAGACGGTGTGTCCAAACTCTTGACTGGTCCTGTATATACATATACTATATCACAATGTCAAACTTATTGTCTCCTCTGGACATGGAAACATCACAGTCAGTGTGCTGTTGTACTCACCTGAACAGGACTTTGTCAAAACATAACCAGCTTCTCTTTGTCCCAGTACAACCAGTCCTCTCAGCTCCTCTTGTCCTAGTATAACCACTCCACTCAGCTTTTCTTGTCCCAGTATAACCAGTCCATAAGTGAAAAGACCTGTGTTTATGTTCAGAGGCATTTAAAAACACAAAACAACAAAAATACATCTTACACAGAGTAAATGTCATTTGCTACTTCCATCCCAGTACATCACAAAAGGATGCTTCTTTTTTGATAATACATTTTACTGTTCAAACAATCCAGACAACATAATATAAAATGTTTAGACACCATTTAGTGTTTCTTCTTTAACCCAAAATATGACTAAAAATGTGTCTCCTCATTGTTTCCTCCTTTGTGTCTATCATTCACAGTCAAACAGTCTAGAGAATAGACAACAAAAAGGAAAATGGAAAGTGTGCTTTTGTGATTCCCTGAAATATACCCCTTTCCCTGGAGAGATGAGCCAGAGCAGAGTGCTGCAGCTGGATGTACAATGAGGTCACTGCCAATACCACTGGAATCCCATGAGCAATGTCTAGGATGACAACTTGTGGCAGCAGGAAAATTTCTCTTAAAAGAATCAAACATTTCATCCCATTAATGGCCTAATTGGCGGGATGTACTTATCCAACACAGATGTAATTTTGGAGACAGGGAAAGAGGAGTTTCATATTTTTCTCACGGTCTGTGAAACCGTCATCCAGATGTTTGCATGTTTGCTGCACTGTCACTGTGGCATGGCCTGCAGCAGGACACGCAGGAGACGCTTAGTGAAGTGGAAGGTGCAGTAATGTATATCACAGATGCATTAAATATGGAAATGGCAATACAAATAAAACAGAACAAATACATCCTGCCAAACGTGTGGTTTGTCAAGAAATACTGCATTTTAAATGACTTGAACACTTAAAGGTCACATATTATACACTTTTTCGGCAACTTTATATAGGTCTCAGACGTCCAACAATATTGTATTCAAAGTGTATTACCCCAAACTCAGCCCTGGTCCTGAATTCCAGCCAATTAAAAATCACTGTATTGAGCTCTGCTGAGAACAGGCTGTTTCTGTGTCTGTACCTTTAAATTTTCCATGCCTCCTCTCTGGGGAGGATGTGGCTCTCTCTCTCCCCTTACCATGTGCTTGTTTACTTATCAAGGGGGGAGTTGTGGGCTCTCCAAGTGAGGACCACTTCCCCATTCAAAAAGTCATACATCACCAAGTGCAATGCAAAGTGTCAGCTGCAGTGGTGTAAAGCACGCCGCCACTGGACTCAGAACAGTGGAGACACATTCTCTGGAGTGATGAATCACGCTTCTCCATCTGGCAATCTGATGGGCGAGTCTGGGTTTGGCGGTTGCCAGAAGAACAATACGTTATTATATTTATTATTACTTTATTATATATACTGTACTGTGCCAAGTGTAAAGTTTGGTGGAGGGGGGATTATGGTGTGGGGTTGTTTTTCAGGAGCTGGGCTTGGCCCCTTAGTTCCAGTGAAAGGAACTCTGAATGCTTCAGCATACCAAGACATTTTGGACAATTCCATGCTCCCAACTTTGTGGGAACAGTTTGGAGCTGGCCCCTTCCTCTTCCAGCATGACTGTGCACCAGTGTACAAAGCAAGGTCCATAAATACATGGTTGACAGAGTCTGGTGTGGATGAACTTGACTGGCCTGCACAGAGTCCTGACCTCAACCTGATAGAACACCTTTGAGATGAATTAGAGCAGAGACTGAGAGCCAGGCCTTCTCATCCAACATCAGTGTGTGACCTCACAAATACACTTCTGGAAGAATGGTCAAAAATTCCCATAAACACACTCCTAAACCTTATGGACAGCCTTCCCAGAAGAGTTGAAGCTGTTATAGATACAAAGGGTGGACCGACGTCATATTGAACCCTATGGATTAGGAATGGGATGTCACTTAAGTTCATATGCGAGTCAAGGCAGGTGAGCGAATACTTCTGGCAATATAGTGTATATTTGCACACTAGTTTGTAATACAATGATAATGTGTAATCTAATATGTGTAAATGTATAAATATGTGTAAGCTAGAATGTGTAAATCGTGTAGTTTAAAGTTATTTTGGGAAAATTTAAATTGAAGTTCCTCTTAAGACTTTCTTCTCAAAACAGGGTTGTTTTGACTACCACATTCACCCAACATTGTGATAATGCAACAATTACAAAACAAGCTCTAAATAAAATGTAGCGGGGCTGCTGCAGCACAGGCTTGGGCTGCTGGGTCACGGGCTTCGGCCGCTCGTAGCGGGGCTGCTAGGTCACGAATTTGGGCCGCTCGTAGCGGGGCTTCTGGCCAGATCTTTGCTGAAAAGAAATAACGTGGTGCTTGGATGAGTACCTGGGAAGCTGGGGCTGAGGCTTGGATGGATACTGAGGCTTGGACAGGTACCCAGGAAGCTGGGGCTGAGGCTTGGATGGATACTGAGGCTTGGACAGGTACCCAGGAAGCTGGGGCTGAGGCTTGGATGGGTACTGAGGCTTGGCCGGGTACCCGAGAAACTGGGGCTTGGGCTTAGGCGGGTACTGAGGCTTGGGTGGGTACCCGAGAAACTTGGGCTGGGGCTTAAGCAGGTACGTGGGAAACTTGGACTGGAGCTTGGGCGGGTACCCAGGAAACTGGGGCTGAGGTTCAAAGCTTAGAGCCATTCCCCACATACAAGGCACCTCGAAAGAAAGCTGTTGATAAATGATCGTCCAACAAGGTCAGTCAAGGTAAAGCCAAAATATCACAAAAGTGCAGTCCTTAAATTGATTTACACCTGAAGCCTTACATTTATAGTTTGCCTGAAGCAGCAGCCATCATAGCACCACTCTTTGAAAAAAAAATTTAAAAAAAAAAGTTTTGCACAACAATCTCAGTAATTTCACAAATTCCAAAATTATAATATTGAGCACAGAATTTAATGCTTCAAAGTTACCGTGGAACTAGTCCCATTGCTTCAGCCATCAACGAGATCAAATGCAGCACTGACTCAATACAACCAAAAGTCTGTCTCCCATAGAGGTGACAAGAAAGAGGAAAGCTGCAGCACAGTTAATTTAATTTGTTTTGACAGCCAATCACAGCTCTCCTTTCCTAACAGGTTGATTGGAAACAGGTGGAAGTAATGGGGCTGATTTCAAACCACCTGTGCAGGAAGTGTTCAATTAAAAGAGAGTGAGAGTAGTATATGAAATGACATGTGCAGTACAAATTTTATTGCTCTACTATATTGAATATATGAAGGGTAATTGATCTGGAGGTATGCATATACAATTTTTATTACAGTCTATGTTACTTATAGATGCGTACTGGCACTGGCAAAAGAGACCGCTAATGTTACTCTGCAGTGCACACACAATACCGTTAACAGTAGTCCGAGTCACCCAAGTTACAAATAAGTGTATAACATTAGCTTCAAATGAGCTTTGTGCTCACAGAGTTTATGTTGAATGTCTCCTGATATTAATTACTCAAGGACACAAACATTAGCTCTGCAGCAATTGCAGCTCTGTTAGCGGCAGTGCTCCGTCTGTAAACATGTCCCTGCAAGCGAGATGCTAAGATGACAAGTATACCACAGACTACTTAGCGTGATGGCCTATAAACATGTTCCCTTTAGCACTGCAGCTAATAGAGGTACTGGATCTACCCTCATTACAGGGTCATGTTTACAGGCCATCACGCTAAGTAGAGCTACACAGTAAAGTAACACAAAATGAACAACTTACAGCTCCTCATTTGTAGCTGTGTCCCAGACAGTTGGTGCTGATCCATGCTTCATCTTCAGCTGGTTAGTGAAGCCTGCTTTGTGAGATGATATGCGCACACATGCTAAACTTTGGGAAGCTCTCTTGCTGCATTTCCAGCTAAAATAATTCGATCCACTGGGTCTTCAGAGAATGAACAGAGTAGAAATAGCTTCCTGTACTCAGCCAACACACAGAACAGCTGCCGTGCTTTGCTCCTAACTTTGTCAGGTTTGTTTGTGAAAGTTAGCGAGGAGAAACAATGGCGGTCACCCCGTAACTTTAGAGGAGGGTTGTCTATCCGGGGGAGGCTGGCTCAAAGGCAGTGTCCTCTACTGGAGGGAGGGGCATTTCACCGTTCTACGTCAGTAGGCAAAAAATTCAACTCGCCTGTTTCAGCACACATTGGCAAAGAAGAGGAGCAAGCAGGGGAAGGAGGTGACAGACTTTTTTCATTCCTGGAGCCTCATTCACAGGCTATGGGGACACATACTACTGTTTATAACATGAATTTTACATAATAGGTGACCTTTAATTACTCAAATTCATTAAATATTGGACGCTAAGACGTTTGGGAAAAGCTTTTAAATTCTGTTCCAGTCATTTCACACAAACTTCTGGTACTGTAAACATTTGTACACTTTAACATCATTGTTCCTCTCAGCTCGCGTCAAGAACAAACAACAAAACGAAATATTCACATGCTAAAAGTGGCTTGAGAACTCTCAAGTTTAGTCCCCTGCAACTTGAACATTACTGACTCACCCATGTTTTCTGTGGTCTGTTGTTAGTGACTGATTAACCCAAGGCACTATAATGTAAATCTCCTTAGGCCTTACAAAGGATTCACATTTAAATTAAGATAATTTCCTACAGACTCCAGTTGGAATATGTGGTAGTGCTTACAGACAGTTTTTAATTTCAATGCAAATCTTACTTAGTCATCAGTGGCATAAAAAATAAAAAAAAGGTGCCAAATCCAGACCTAGAGGTAACTTTCTTGCACATTGGCCACTTTTGTTAGCCAAAAAGTATATGAAAAAGTGGGCTACAAACAAACCTCAGGGAGCTACTTTTCACCTGGTCGACAATCTCCCAGGTGAAGCCTGAGCACGCCCTCACTGTGCAGCTGCAACAAGTGATCAAACTCAGCTGGCATGGCATGGACTCCCTTTGCTTTAACATCATCATAGTAGTGGTTGGTCAGGGCATGGAGTCCATGTGGGTGATTACTGAAGGGCCAGAATCCATACAGATGCACATTGGCACAGTGCTCCAGCGCCAGACTTGCCATGATTATCCCAGTGCTGAGTCTCACCGCTCGCAGGCCTTGAGATCGCCAGAAGAGGCCCAGACTCTGGAGGTACTCAGGGTTGAAGAAGATGGGCCTGGTGGGGCTTCTTAAGTCCTCGATGCTGTAGACGGCCCGCAGACACACAGGGGTGCTGAAGCCATAGGAGAAGGCAGGAAGGAGCAGCAGGGAGTTGCCATAGTTACGTAGACTTTCCACAAAAGGACGGCGACGCCCCATCAGAGCCCCGTACCTGGAAATAAACAACGGATGTGAAGAAACAAGACAAAAGGAGCATTTTAAAGTCCACAAAGACCTCTGGCTCACTTATTTTGGAAGATGCTTGGGTTTGCCGTCACCAGGTCAGTCTTCATGCCAACATGTTTCTGATAGCCATTTTCCAAAGGAGGTAGGTTGCACCTGAACAAGCAACAAAGATGATACAGAGGTCAGGATGGAGGATTTCAAATACATTTCAAATTGTTTTGATCAAGGTTCTCAGCCTTTCAGTGCATCACTCTGGAAATCTTTCTCACCTTATAACAAACTGAGCTGAGTCTATCATCTTCCCACAGCTGCTGTTGGTCAGGATCCCTCCGTTCCCAACTACTGCACACGTATCCCATGTTTTATTTGGGAACGGATGCTCCTGGAATCATCACATTATGATATATAATCTTTCATTGTGAAATGTACAAGGTCATGGTTCCCTGTCATGTTTTCTGTGATAATGCATACATGATAATCAATGTATTAAATAGTTCCAGTTGGTAATAATTGCCTCATTAACCACTTGGTTTCATTTTCACTGTGTCTATGTGACTTTGGACCTATCTGCTCCATGTATCAGCTCAATTTACTTGGCCAACTTTTTGGTTTTTTTTCAAAATCCTTTTTGTTGTCTCTGAGCACAGTGTGTCTGCTGATTCTTCGAAAGAATTTAAATTATATTGTTATGAATGATTGATGTGAATGTGTTTGAACAAATGTTAGTGTGTGAAAACTGACTTTAAAGGTCACCCATTATGCAAAATTCACTTTATAAAGTATAAGTAGTGTTCTAGTAGTGTATCCCCATAGCCTGTGAATGAGGCCCCTGGAGTGAAAAAGTCTGTCACCTTGCCCTGGTTGCTCCTCTTCTTCGCCAATGTGTGCCGAAATAGGTGGGTCTAAAATCTCCCCTCATCAATGTATATGGACGTAGGTCTGGGGCTCGGTTAGCATTGCAGCAAAAACTGTGGCCACCGCAGCTATAGCTGCAGTGCTAACCGGAGCTCGGTTAGTACTGCAGTTAACTGGAGCTCTGGACCTCAGCTCGGAGCTCGGTTAGTACTACAGTTAACCGGAGCTCTGGACCTCCACTTAGCTCAGAGCTCAGTTAGAACTGCAGTTATTGCTGCTGATCCATGCTTCAACTTCAGCTTTGCAGCAAAGCCTAATTTGTATAGGCCCATGTTTACAAAGCAGTCCTCTGTGAAATGATGGGTGCATATGTGCAAAACTTTGGGAAGTTCTGGTGGTCCTTGAGTAATTGATATCAAGAGACATTTAACATAAGCTCTGTGAGCACAAGGCTCATTTGAGGCTAGTGTTATACACTTATTTCTAATTTGGGTGACTCTGACTACTGTACAGTAGGCATCTATAAGTAAACAGAAGCCCACGGCCTAGAAATCTAGACTTATCCTAGCGGCAAAAAATATTTTTGCATAGCAGGATGGTCTAGTGGCGCACCTTAGGAGAAACTCCTGGTCCCAGACTATACATTTGATGTCATAGTCTGGCTTGCCAGGCTACATGGTAAGGGGAGAGAGAGAGCCACATCCTCTCTCCAGAGAGGGGGAAAATTTAAAGGTACCGACACAAAAACAGCCTGTTCTCAGCAGAGCTCAATACAGTGATTTTTAACTGGCTGGAATTCAGGAGCAGGGCTGAGTTTGGATTAATACACTGTAGCATGAGAAAGAGCATAACATAATGGACTTATCTTATAATGAAGACATTTCTTCTGAGATTTTCTTCAGCTTCTGTCATATAAGTATCACTTTGACCATGTCAAAAGTCAGTCCACACACAAACTCTCCTTCTTCTTATGCTCTGATACAGACCAATAAAATTAATTTTGGAATATGCGTACATATATATAGCTATGCATGGACCTGAAGCTATGATTTATGGTTCATCTGTGTTGTTTAATTTGTTGATTAATATCAATTCAATTGGTCAAGTTTTGTTCTGTGGTTTCCTACTATAAGTTGCTTGGTGTCATTTTACAGCTGAGAGAGGGAGCTTTCACATAGGGAAACTTTAATAAAGTAAAACACAGCAGTACTAACATTAAATAAGTTAAAAGAATAGAATTTCAGCTAACTTTCTGGATGGGGAGGGATCAGTGGTCACACCCTCACTGGACCTTCAACAAAGACAATAAAACAGCCTCAGCTGGGCTGAGCACTCTCTCTACTCTCCTTCAGTCCTTCAGTCAGTCAAGTTTGGTCTGCCCTCCTGCAACTTCACTCCTGATCTCCCTCCCTCCCTCTCTGGCCCAGAGAGGGTGGGAGGGGAAGACACGACCCACTGACAGAGACATGCTGTCTGGATGACCTCCTCAGGGCCCAGCGCCTCACACCATGGAACAGCCTCTCCAGAACCTTCAACATGCTCCAGAGATGACTAAAAGACTGAATCCTGCCCTAAACCATCTCTCCTTTCTGCTCTGCTCCTCTACCTGAACTGAAATGAAGTAAGTCAGCTCCTCTGGCCAACACAGGCTGCAGAAATGACTCTAGCCTCCATATTGAACCTATTAAACTGGTGAAATGCCAGCCGACCCACCATCAACGAGGGGGGAGGGAAAATTGAAGCAAGGGCACAGAGACTATGCTATAAAGAAAAGAGAGAGACGAGATGAAAACAATGTCAGCTGAGACATGTCAACCTAAGATGTCCAGAGCTGTCCAAAGATGTCTAGAGTTGTCCAGAGATGTCCAAAGGTGTCCAGAGTTGTCCAAATGTGTCCAGAGCTGTCTAGAGATGTCCAGAGACGACCAAAGATGTCCAGAGCTGTCCAAATGTGTCCAGAGCTGTCCACAGATGCCCACAGATGCCCAAAAGAGCCACTGGTGACGAAACAATTCAAGCCGAAGTCGCCTGCAGAGATCCAGCAGATCCAGACTGAACCTGCTGCCACTCCTCACTCCCATCCATCCAGGAACGGTGATATACTGCATATATACTTTCAGATATTAAAGAGTTTGATGATTAGACGCTAAATTAAATGGCCAGAATTTAGAGTTTAATCTAGTAAACTTAATAATACTCAACAATAAAATACTAAAACTAAAATTCTGAATAGTAAATTACTCCACTATCTTCTCTGATGCTTCTCAAACTCTCAAGTGCTGAACGCCACCAAACCTAAACCAAATTTTGGTAACAACAGCCTAATTCTTAATGTGGTAAAGATAACCACCACTGAATTTAACTGGTCACATTGAATTAATTAATCAGTTATTCATCCTTTAATCTTTCCTTTTGTTTAATCATTCATTTCATTTTGGTCGGTTTATTACATTAGTGCCTTTGCCTTGGAAGTGATTTTGTGTTTTTTTTAGTCAGGTCAGAGTGTTTATTCCTCCCTGTACTGTTTCTGTTGATAAATCCTTTGTTGCTACTTTGATTTTTGGAGTCTTGTGTTTCGGTTCTTTGCCGTGTCTGAGCCACAGTACCTTACAGAATGTACTGGCCAGCATGAACCCAGCAGACTCAACTCAGCTCAGGGAGCTTGTGGCCTCCCACAGTAGCCAGCTCACACAACAGGAGGAGCAGGCCCAAGCATTAGGCAGAGATATTGCTAATCTATCATCTCGCCAGGAGGACAATCCATGACGGCCCAGGTAGACCTCTTGGCGCGCAATATGAAAGACTTGTTAGCCTACCTCCACAATCACTCGTCGGACTCTGCTCAGCCTCGGGCAGTTAGCAGCCAGAACCAGCCTGTACCTCCGCCTTCCGCTATAAACCATGCACCCTTTCGCCTGGCTCCCCCTGAGAAGTTTGCCAGTGACTCTGAACAGTGTAGACCATTCCTGGTTCAGTGTGAACTGCATTTCCAAATGAACCCATGTCTTTTCCTACACCCCAATCCTGCTTTGTCTTCATCAGGTCTCATCTCACAGGGAGAGCAGCGGCGTGGGCAACCACTGAATGGGCGCAGGACTCATCATTGTGCTCATCACCGGATCGGTTCATAGCAGAGCTCAGGCGGGTTTTTGATCATACCAGACCGGGTCGTCAGGCTGCTCGTGCTTTAAAGAGGCTAACTCAAGGTAACCGGACAGTAGCGGACTACGCCATTCAGTTCTGTCTGTTGGCTAGAGACAGTGGCTGGGGACAACCGGCTTGAGTAGAGGCTTTTCTGGACGGAATGAACGACCAGATCTACGAGCAAATCGAACCCCAGGAGATGCCGGACGATCTGGAGGTGGTCATCGAAACTGGGTCAAAGATCGTCGCCACCAGAAGAGAGGACCGACGGGCCGTGCTGTGGAGGTTCGGAAGTCGGGACCAGCTGCTGCCCAGGGTACGGCTGGCCGAGCGCTTCCGGCTCCCGGCGAGGAGCCCATGCAGGTGTGTCGGACTTGGCTCACTCCTGAGGGGCAACAGAGGCATCTACAACAAGGGCTCTGTTTCTACTGTGGAGGGTCCGGTCATCGCCTCTCATCATGTCCAGCAAAAGATCAGGCTCACCAGTCCCCTCCGACCTACTGGTGAGCCCGCCCACATCTTCGGAGGGATCTCCACATCAATTGACTCAGGTAACGGTTTCAGTTAGAGACCATGTATTGACTCTGTCAGTACTTATTGACTCTGGGGCAGATGAGAGTTTAATGAACTTGGGAGTGGTAAAAGAACTGGGTCTAAGTGCTGAGCCTTTGCAACGACCCCTAGAGGTCAAGGCCCTCAATGGCAGAAGGTTATTCACCATTACTCACATCACTGAACCTGTTTCCCTCACCACTGACAACCATGAGGAATCCATGCAGTTTCATGTGTATGACTCCGCTCATCATGCTATTGTGCTAGGCTACCCCTGGCTTTGTGAACACAGTCCTGCCATTGACTGGAAGTCAGGGAAGGTGAGGGGGTGGTCAAGTCACCGTAATGATCATTGTATAAGAAGGGATACACCGGTGACCATTAGGGGCTAGGGGCTGAAGCTAACTCAGAGGTTTCTGTTCCGTGCAGCAATGTCGAATGTGTTGATTTAACCACCGTTGCCTCCTGTTATCATGATGTGGGTCAGGTATTCAGCAAATCAAAGGCTACATCGCTTCCTCCCCATCGAGCGTGTGACTGTGCCATTGAGCTGTGGGAGGGGGCAGTTCTGCCTGAGAGAAGGCTGTATTCCATTTCAGGACCAGAGAGAGAAGCTATGGACATGTGCATCCAGACGTCCCTGCCCCCCTTAATGACATTACTATCAAGAATAGGTACCCTCTTCTGCTCATGTCATCTGCTTTTGAGCAGCTTCAGACTGCCAGGGTGTTTACTAAGCTTGATTCGTAATGCCTACCACCTCGTCCGTATAAGAGGGGGGACGAGTGGAAGACAGGCTTTAACTCACCCTCAGGACATTATGAGTACCTCGTCATGCCTTTTGGCCTCTGTAACGCCCCCAGGGTTTTCCAGAACTTTGTCAATGATGTGCTGAGAGAATATTTTAATCGCTTTTTGTCTACATCAATGATATTCTTATTTTTTCCCCCTGACCAAGACACTCATGTACAGCATGTTCGCCAGGTGTTAACCAAGCTTTTAGAGAACCAGCTCTATGTCAAGACAGAGAAGTGTGAATTCCATGCCGATTCAGTATTATTCCTGGGCTTCATCATAGCCTCTGGATTGGTACAGATGGATCAGGCAGTGACAGAGTGGCCTGTTCCGAATAACCGGAAAAAGCTTCGGCAATTCCTTGGACTTGCAAACTTTTACCGGCGCTTTATTCGGAACAATAGTGCCATCACGGCCCCTCTGCATACATTAACCTCTCCCCAGTCCTCTTTTCAGTGGGGCCCGGCAGCAGAGGCGCCTTTCCAGCAGCTCAAGACAAGATTCACCACAGCTCCTATCCTCATCCATCCAGACCCCACCAAGCAATTCGTGGTAGAAGTGGATGCGTCTGACGTGGGGATAGTCCTCTCCCAAAGATCAGCAGACGACAGCAAGATGCATCCCTGCGCCTTCTTGTCAAAGAAGCTGTCGAAGGCTGAGAGAAATTATGATGTCGGTAACCTAGAGTTGCTGGTGGTGAAGGTGGCTCTGGAAGAGTGGCGCCACTGGCTGGAGGGGGCGCAGGGGCCATTCTTGGTTTGGACTGACCACAAGAACCTTGAGTATATCCATCATGCCAAAAGACTTAACTCACGTCAACCTAGGTGGTCTCTGTTTTTCAACCGGTTTAACTTAGTGACCTAGTGACCTGGTCCCTCACAAGCACCCTGAGATCAAGAGACTCTATAAATTAATGTCAAATTTACATTTACAAATTTATTAATGTCAAGTTTTCCCTGTTTTTGACAAAACTGGGTGGCGCCATGATAATTTCCACTATTAAAAGTAATAGAGAATTATACCTGAAGTTGAGTTTCATCACTCTGCTTCACCTTTTATGACCATTTTTGGTTTATGATCAATAACTTAAAGTTATTGTTCATAAATACATAATTTGATAATAATTAATGATTGACTAATCTGCTCTAGAGTATTTATACTACAACACTTTGAATACAATATTGTTGGACGTCTGATACCTATATAAAATTGCCGGAAAAGTGTATAATATGTGACCTTTAAATACTAACCATAACCCAGTAAGATAGTAAGAACAGAAGAGAAGTTTTGGCAGTATTCAAAGGTTGATATTGCTGATTCTATGGGGAGGGTCTGAACGAGCAGAGAGGATAAAACTACTGTGGATAAATAATTTTCTTTGCAACAGAGCAGTTAAAAGAAAGTTTGGGCCGGCATTTTAAAAGCCACTGGACTTTATAGAGTGAAGCACTGTGGTCTGGATAAGCTAAGCTTTTATAGACCTGAATGGATACTTTTTGTGTCAAACAGAGAAGGCAAATCTCCACAAAGAGCCATATTCTCCATGCATAATCTGGAGCTGTTGGCAGAATAGAAGAAATAGGGACTACACAGTGAATCATTAGAGAGTGATCTTAGTAAGTCAAAGTGGACTGTAGGTGCAGCAGTAGAGATGACAGGACAATAGATAGAGTGGAATCAGAGTTGTGAGTTTCTGAGGTTTGGAAAACCTCTGAAAGCGTTGAAACCTAGATGTGGCCCTTGTCATGATTCGTCCGTCTGTTTTGGTTAAGTTACCCATTTTTGACTTGTGCCTATGTTGTTTTGTCATTTCCGGTTTTATTTTGAAGTAACTGTGTCTTCCCTCTCGTTTCAGCTTCACACTTCCCCTTCCTCTCGTTTCCCGCCTGGTGATTGTCTGACCCCGCCCTGATTGTCTCCACCTGTTCCCCATTACCTGGTGTATAAATAGTCCTGTCTTCTCCTGTCTCGTTGCGTGATTGTCATGTTCCTTCTGTCCTTGTGTTTGGCGCTCCCGAGTTCTACAATCCGAGATTTCCAGCTCCCTACGTCTCTTACAGTAGTTTTAATTTTGATAGCCTTGGCCCTTTTGTTTTGCTAGAAGAATCCTCCCCTGAGTAGATCCTAGCTTGTTCTGTTTCCTGGCTTTAGTTTATGCTTTTTCACTCTTAGTTATTTAGTTTACAAGACGAATCCTCCCCGGAGTTGATCCTTGTGTTTTTTGGTATCCCTTTTGTTAATTTCCTCCTCTAGTGTAGAGTTGTAGGTGCCCCTTAGTTTTGTTTTCCCACGCCCTAGTTCACTGGTATAGTTTCCCTGACCCCAGCGCCATTAGCTAGTTTCCCTCCTTTTTCCCCGTCGTCACATTTATGGTAAATTTTACAGCCTGTGTAAGAAAGAATTCCCTTTTTGTTCTAGGTACTGTTAAATGTTTTTTTGCTGTGCTTGCTCAATAAAGACTTTTGTGAGAACTGAATTACCGCCTGTGTTCTCAATCCATGTATATGTGGTATTTCACTACACATTATTCCCCAATAATAATGTGTAGTGAAATACACATCAAACCAAAATGCCTGTGATCCCAAACTATTTTTGTCCAGTATATTTATTTCCACTCATTCTCTGTTAGATCTGTGTTCTGTATCCAGGGTGTTGTTGCTTACCACCTGTGTCTGTTTACCTGCATGACTGTACTCTAGTAGCTAGTGTTATCGTACACCCAGCACAGGACAGCTCCACTGTCACTGCTGGTTTCAGACCAGCATCCACGTTGTGTAAGTAGCAAATGAACTCAAGGTCGTAAAATGAAGTGTGTTCAGGCACATTATTATCTTAAGGCGGCAGAAGGTGTTTAAATCAAACAGACAAAGTGCCGGTCTAAAGTTCATGGCAACAGATCTTCCTGTTAGTTAGGGTGGTGCGTTATTTAGATAGTAAGATGCACCTATTGACTTGACATTGAACTTTGGAACTGCAAACACCTTTTAATGCACCGATTTATGGTGGAAATGTTTGTTTTTACATTAAGGAAAACACAAAAGCCTTTATTACATACTCAGAGTTTTTACCATATAGTCTATTCTCAAATCTGTCCATGAGTGATATTTTGACGCCTTTTTTTGATGTGTAGACATAAATCCACCTCACAGTTCATGCACCAGGTGCAGGTATGTCTGGTCTTTAAAGGAACATGACTCTCTGAATGGCATGTATTGCTTGTATTGCTGGAGAACCTCAGGGCTGCAGAGTCTGTCGAGATTTTTACGAAGAGGCTCAAGACTCACCTTTTTTATCAGGCTTTTGACTGATCCCTTTTATTTTGTATTTCTCCTATTGATCAGGTTCTTTAAATGACTTTTAGTAATCTATTTCATGAACAAGACCCCGAGATACTTGAACTCCTCTACTTGGGGCAGGATCTTCTCCCCGACCTGGAGAGAGCACTCCACCCTTTTCCGACTGAGGATTCGGATTTGGAGGTGCTGACTTATTAATTTATTTTAGATATTTATTTACCCTTATTTATTTATTATTCAGGTTTTTCAGCTCCAGTGTTTCCCAAGGTGGCTTTTTCCTCACTTAAGATCTTGGTGCCATGCCATGCCTAAGTGTGTGTGTGTGTGTGTGTGTGTGTTTGTGTGTGTGCGTGTGCGCGTCTGTGTCTGTGTGTGAGTGGGTATATCTATTCAGTTTGATCTGTATTGTATTTATTGTTTTATTTGTCTATATGCTTTGCTTTGAGGTTAAGCCAGTTCCAGAGATATCTGAAATCGCCTGTTATCAATAGTTATATTTAGCCCTACCTGTTTTTACCACAACCGAATTTTGCAATTCCCTGCATTTATACATTGTGTTATTTCATATTTTCTGTTATGTGTATTGATTTTATAGGTAATAAAAAGCAATGGTTTATACTTTGGATCGTTACAATCATTTTATTTACAATAATTATGTATATTTAAATTAAATTTAAATTTAAAAGAGCAGAATGCACATGCACAAAAATATTATTATACTTTTCTGCAAGATTAAAATGATTAAAATTAAAAAAGAGCAGAATGGTGAAAACACCTCTGGTTACAGAGCAATCAAGAGACCAAAAAAGCATCAGATAATCAGTCGGTAAATGATTCATGAGGAGACATACCTTTGTAAAGGTGCTGAAAAGCTCCGGGTTCACCTGGAGCACTCTCTTCTTTTCTCCATCGTAGACAAGCTTTGACCCCACAGGAGTGTTGGCCTGGGTGATGATGGCCTTGTCAAAGCCACGGCACTTGGTGCTCAGCTGCGATCTGAGGAACCACAAGGACTTATGTTCAGGTAGTTTGTTCAGGTTATAAATAAAACATTTATTCTGTCATGAAGGACATAAATAAATGTAGGTGAGTGAAAGCCGCCTTGACTGTACAGTTTATTCAAAGTGCCTTTTAGATACATATTATCTTCCCCAGACTGACAATGTATGGACAGTTCCAGCCTGTATGATCATTTATACTGAGCTTATCTGTGCATGCATGGACATTATTATGGATTATTCTGGAAACTGGTTTTTGATTTGTTTGGTTTTTTTGTTTTTGTTTTTGTTTGAAGAAATCAAAATAAATCACCTGAATTTTTGGTAATTGTCCTCCTGCTTCCTCCACGTTTTAGAGTAACGCTGTTTTACTTTGTTGATGATCTCCCTGTGACACACACACACACACACACACACACAGAGTCACTACCAGATGTGTGATCTCTGTACCACTAACACGACTATTTATGATGAAGGCATAAACAAAGAGGTTCCTTGATGAGAAGCAGTGATGTGTTTGCTTTTACCTGCAGCCTTTACAGAGGTCAGCAGGCCAAGGGGGGCTTTTCTTGTGAGAAGGTGGTCGAAAAGGTTGCACATTACTGTTAACAAACACGAGAAACAGGAAAGGTGTGAAAAAGTTGATATAAGGCCTCATTTGGCTTTTCTTCATGTCAGAATCATCTTTGTAGGCCAATTATGTACATAATCTGTATATACACTGATCAGGCATAACATTATGATCACCTGCCTAGTATTGTGTTGGTCTGACCTCTGACCCCTGAAGGTTTGTTTTCTGTGGTATGTGACTCCTTTCTATCTTACTTCTCTGGTCTGTTGGATCAGACCACCAGGACCAGACTTCACTCCCCACCTGCATCAGAGATCCTTGTCCTCTCATGACCCTGTCTCTGGTTCACCACTGGTCCTTCCTTGGACCACTTTTGATAGATCCTGACCACTGCAGACCAGGAACAGCCCACCAGAGCTTCAGTTCTGGAGATGCTCTGATCCAGTCCTCTAGACATCACTGTTTGCTTCTTGTTGTTAAACTCCTGAAAAATCCTGAGGCTGGAACATTTTTCCTGCTTCTAACATCAACTCTGAGGACTAAATGTTCATTCATTTGATGCCTTTTATATCCAGGATCCATGATGAAGAGGTGATCAGTGTTATTCACTTCACCTGTCAGTAGTCATTATGTTACGGCTGATCAGTGTATATACTCTATTATCAGAGGTTGGTCAAGTCAAAAGTCACCTGTCATAAGGCCTGAACTTTACTTTCCAGTCTGAAACATGGGTGTGTCTGGGGGGGGTGGCCTGGGGTGCCGCCCTGCATGATGGCTGATCTGATCGTCAGATGTGACCTGGTTTGCAATTCGACCTCCAAGCAGAGGGGCAGTATTGCGCCAGAATGCTTTTCAGCCGGACAACACACAGTTGTGTTTTCATTACAAATGTACTGCAATTTGTTTTTGTTGACCTCCATGTAGCTTTTAGTGCACAAGCTAACTTATCTTTGTTTTAATCTAATAATTTTTCCAACTGATATTCATTAATGTAATGTTTGCTCTTCGTGGTTCTGCAGCTTGGATGTGTGCAGACTGGTTCAAAAATGTGGATTTGGGGAACTAAGTGCCAAACTGATCAAATGAAAATGAAAAAATAATTGACAGTGGCTGGTTTGTTTTCATGCACATAAAGCAGTCTAACCAGTTTAGTTCAATATGAAGTTCAGTATGCATGAACTTTAAAACATTCTATTAAGACTAGTCTTACTTAGCTCATTTTCAACAGGAAACTATGTGTCTGTGTGTGTTGTAACGTCTCTGGTCTGCGGGATGTGTTGCTTGTAGTTATGTAGTTATGTATCCTCATCTTTTGCAGTTGTTATGTTTGCAAAAGATCAAAAAAAGCTGCAGTGGAGTCTTGTGATCCTGTCTGATTAGTCTTCACTCTCATGATGTGTGCACCTGTAACTATAACCTACGACAGATTGTTGTTAAAAATCAACATGTTTCCAGTTAAACATATATATGATGGGGTGGGACGGCTCTTGTTGAGCTGAGACAACCTCTCATGAGTCACCTTTAATGACTGTGTGAGTACAATGTCTGCTGCTTTTGATTTTCCTCACATACACAGAAACACTGTCAACACTGAAAAAAGAATTAAGAATTATCCAAATAATTCTCAAAATGAATACACACAGGTACACATGCAGATATATTCATTAAGACACTCATACATGGATAAAAACACTGAGAACACCTTTCACTGCTTTGTATCTTTTGACAGCAAGGATGATATCCATGAAGAACTGCTCTCGCCCATTTGACTTTTGCCCTCAACAGCACACCCATTAAAGAGAGCGTTTCTGACTATATGCTCCAGAGGTAGTTTACTCACTTGTCGTTGAACGTATACCCGATGAGAGTGCTCATCAGGCTCCCCAAAAAGAAGAGCGTGATCACCAGAGAGAAGAGCTGTGCCCTCATACCTCTCCACTTGGTTATCTTCACCCCTGACCTGCTCTCACTGTCTCTATCAGCAGGGCTAATCTTTGGCTTCTCTGCTTCCTCCTCTGCCTCTTGTTCAGGCAAGTCCTGTGACCTCTGCACCTCAACTTTGTCTCTCCTCTCTTCCTGTGTGTGTCCAGGCACATGAAACTGATCATCATCCTACTTTAATCCTTGTTTTCTCTCTTTGGTCCACCCATCGTCTCTCCTCTGTCTCTCACTCTTTTTCTCATGTGTTTACACAAACTCATCATTCTGCTTTCCACCACAGCCCCAAAGCAATAGAGCTCCACCCAATGAGAGTGACTCGTGAGGTTGTGCAACTCATAAAATCAGGCTTAGCAGCAATAGAGATAGAGGCTTGTTCAGGAAAGTTGAAGCTGCACATGTTCATGATTCCTTGACTGGTGAGCCGATCTAGTAGCTCCACTTAGCAGCTTCTGGCCTCTCACACTCAATGTGTCACATGTTTGTGATAGTACCACGTGTTACTTGCCATTATAGGCAAAACTCTCTGTCCTCTTTCGAAAATTTTGTGCATTTTCAACAGTACTGTTCTCTTCAGCCCGTCTGATGAGGCTTGACTGTAAAGCATGTGGTTGCAGGAGCTCTGGGACCTCTGATCCACCTGATGGAAGCATTTTAAAGGCTTTTTAGGGCCACATATGTTTTTACCACCTTCCATCTCATTTGTGATGGCTGTGGCTGGTGGACGGCTTCACAGGGAGGTGTGAAGGAGGACATGGGAACACAGGAAGTCCACTAAAACCCCCACCCTGACTGGTGAACAAGGTCAGCTCCACTGGTGTCCCTGCTTTGTAGTTTACTGCCCCCTGGTGGTGCTTTTGCAGGGCTTCCTTCACTATGAGGTACAGTATAGTCCAGTTCTTCATGCTACATGCCTCCACCAACACCATAAACCAGTGGTCCCACAGACCTAAAGAGTTCCCTATCAAAGAGGATTTTACATTTAGATGTTTTATTTAGAGGAATATATGAGACCCTTGGCCAAAATAATCATGAGAGACATGAGGGATAATTCAATATTTATTAATACCAAAGGGAATTCTTTTTACCAGAGATAGCATGAACATAAGAATAAAAAAACACAACAGAGTAACGAATATGATGTGTATAAGAAATATCAACAGAGTAATATGATATTGAAAAAAGTGCTAAAAAGTGATGTTGAGCAAGTTGTTCTGCCATTCTGTTACTTACATTATGTTAATTACAATGAAAATAAATGGTTCCCCTTTTTGCCGTGGACACCCTAATCCACCTCAAGGACCCCACTTTGAAAAGCACAGTCATAACCAGTCCTTTTCTATCGACAGGCCTTGTGTCAGTGAAGTCCTCTCAGCACTACAACTTCAGTGATAGATGCATGAGGCTGCAATATCACCCTGTTGTAATAGAAAAGATTAGAATATAGTGAGATCAAACACAAATTGTCAGTGCCAAGATCTTATGCTTGGCTGCCATGAAGCTTGGCTGTTTGTTGCTCACATATAGGATTACCTTCAGCTGCTGAAATCAGCATCTGACATCAGACTTTATAACTTCTCTGCCTCATGTTGGGAGACGGACTGCAAAGAGATGAGGTGGCTCCAGACTCTATTTCAGCTTTTTTAATTACTTTTTTATTTACTATATATACATATACATATGTATATGTAGTATATATATATATATATATATATATATATATATATATATATATATATGTATATATATATGTATATATATATACACACACACACACACACACACACATGCACACACTCACCAACCACTTTATTAGGTACACCTGTTCAATTGCTTATTAACACAGATAGCTTATCAGCCAATCACATGACAGCACCTCAATGCATTTAGTCATGTAGATGTGGTCAAGACACCTAGCAGAAGTTCAGATGGAGCATCAGAATGAGGAAGAAAGAGGATTTAAGTGACTTTGAACGTAGCATGGTTGTTGGTGCCAGATGGGCTGGACTGAGTATTTCAGAAACTGCTGATCTACTGGGATTTTCATTACAACCATCTCTAAGGTTTACAGAGAGAAGAGGAAATATCCAGTGAGCAGCAGCTGTGTGAACAAAAATATGCCTTGCTGATGTGAGAGGTGACAGGAGAATGAGCAGACTGGTTGGAGATGATAGAAAGACAACAGGAACTCAAATATCCACTGGTTACAACCAAAGAATACAGAATATCATCTGTGAAGATCAACACTGGAGCCTTGAAGAAGATGGAGTACAGCAGCAGAAGAGCACACCTGGAGCCACTCCTGTCAGCTAAGAACAGGAAACTGAGGCTACAGTTCACACAGGATCACCACAACTGGACAATAGAAGATGGAGAAACCTGGTCTGACCAGTCTCCATTTCAGCTGAACATTCAGATGGTCGATGGTCAGAGTTTGGAGTAAACACCATGAAGCATGGATCCATCCTGCCTTGTATCAATGGTTCAGGGTGCTGCTGGTGTAATGGTGGAGATTTTCTTGGCTCACTTTGGCCTCTTAATACCGACTGAGTATGGTTTAAACTTGCTATCTTGTCAATATGGACCAAAATCTGTGAGGAAAGTATGATGCCAAGAGTTGAGGCAGTTCTGAGGGTAAAAGTGAGGTGTACCTAATAATAATGCTGGTGAGTGTATATGTGTATTTAGCAAATTTCTGTGGTGTTTTTCATTGACAAAGTTACTCTTTTGTCAACATTTTCGGGAGTTGAGATCTGCTGAGCAGCTGTGTGTGGAATCAAACTGGCTGATGAATCAGTGAATTATTCAAACCATCTCTAGCTTTGCCCATAGTGGCTTTCCAAGCAAGCAACAGTTCATTTTATGAGGACATTGGGAGGGGGAGCAAATCTGGGACTGCAGCAAGTTATGATCTTGATTTAATGAATCTCACATGAAGAAGCTCTGAGTCTTTCCCAGCAAATAGTGACCCATCACTTATGTGAAGCTGTGAGGCTGGACGATGTGACGTAGCTTCCTGGTTTGTTTCATGGCTCCACGTCTGTTCAATAGAGGGCAAGCGCAGACAGTCATTCACCAGAAGTACTGCAGTCAGCTGGCGCCAGTGATGCTCCATCCCAATAAACCACAGGTGATTCACTGAGAGCCTCCTCCTCTGGAGACCAATCAGTTAGCCAAAGTGTCTTAACTATTGTGTATAATTAACTTTGCTGTTGAAGAGAAGGAGTCTATTCATCCATCCATTTTCTACTGATTATCATCACATAGGGTCGTGGGGGGGCTGGAGTCTATCCCAGCTGTCTTAGGGTGAAAGGCAGGGTACACCCTGGACAAGTCTCCAGTTCATCACAGGACACATAGAGACAGACAACCACTCACACTCACATTCACACCTACGGTCAATTTAAATTAACCAATTAACCTAATCCCCATGCATGTTTTTGGATGGTGGGAGGAAGCCGGAGTACCAGAGAGAACCCACGCAGACACAGGGAGAACATGCAAACTTCACACAGAAAGGCCCCGGGCCAGGAATCGAACCCGATACCTTCTTGCTGTGAGGCTACAGTGCTAACCACTACACCACCGTGCCGCCCAGAGAAGGAGTCAAACAGACATAAATGGAAAACAGAAGGCTGGTGATGCTTTGCAGTTAGAGCCACTAGAGGGTGACGTGCTATCAAACTTTAGAAGGGGAGAAAGATAAGTGTTTGAGTCCTTCTGTCCTTTTTTATCCCTTCATGCAGATGTTTGCACATTTCCTCCACTTTGTAAATGTAGACACACTGCAGCAGAAATGTATAGGCCACCAATGCCACAGCTATAGTGAACATGGAAACATATGAGATCAAATAATGAACCGTACAACACCCCACATTGGAGGAGTACAGTATGTTGGCTTATAAAAGTGCTGATAAACCAGTGTACCATGTGGTCCTCCAGACAAATGTGTGGTTTGTAACTGTGACTGTGACTGCATTTTATTTGAGACACCTATCAGCTCCTTCCAGCCACTACATACTACTACATACAGTACAGATAACATTTTGTGATAAATATTTATTCACTGATTCACTTTAACTTAAGTTTCCCTCTCACATAGTGCTGTTCACAAAAACAAATCACACAATTCTAAAACTGGCTTGAGTTCTCAAGTTTGGTCATGTACAACATGAACATTATTCAAAAATTACTGTTAAGAATTAAAGTATCAGGTTGAAAGGCAGGACTCCTAGTTACACAGGAGCCACACAATTTTACTTCCTACCGAAAATGCACAATTCACAATCGCGATATCACCTTATGTTCAAGTCAGTCAGTGATTTAGCATTTACAGCAACTTATAGATTATGTAACATTGTACCAATGTGTGAGTGTTGCCACTTTGTGACAGTATAGCATTATTACTCCTGTTTCTTTCTGTGGTGAGTCTCACTTGACAGTGTCCACTGATGACCATGGCCCGCAGAGGGCAGCCATGATGGTTTGCAGCACCTCTGCAGGCACTCTGATATCTGAGGCTTACCTCGTGTCTCCAACGCATGCAGCAATGTCAGCGCAATAACCAGCACCAGCCTTTGTAATGATATTGTGATTGAAGTGTGTGAGCAGGCTACCACTCATTCCCCCTCAATAATATTTTTTTAAAGTGGTTAAACAACACACTCAACATACTGAACAAACTGAAAGATTCTTTACATTCAGAGTGTGGCTGCTCTGTTTAGCCAGTGAAACTTTGTGTAAAGGAGGTATTTGATTTTCTTACATTCAATTTGATCTAACACAAGGCACTATAATGTCGACCCCTACCAAGGCTGCACAACATACTCCCATTTATATCAACTCCCTCCAGACTCCAGCTGGAACATACAGTTGCAGATAAACTACAAGACTGTATACACAATGTTTACAGCCTTGTGACTGTTGCATCTTGATTTCAGTGCAAATGTCTTGGCTTCACTTCACACTCACTGCGTGTCATCAGCCAAAAAATATCTGTCCGTTCATTCAAAATGATATGAAAGACTTTGAGCAACCAGGTTACAAGGCACTTTGTTCTGGGAGCTACTTTTCACCAGGTGGACAATCTCCCAGGTGAAGCCTGAGCACACCCTGACTGTGCAGCCGCAACAAGAGATCAAACTCCGCTGGCATGGCGTGGAATTTCGTTTTAGTTTGTCTGTCATCATAGTAGTGGTTGGTCAGGGCATGGAGTCCATGTGGGTGATTACTGAAGGGCCAGAATCCATACAGATGCACATTGGCACAGTGCTCCAGCGCCAGGCTCGCCATGATTATCCCAGTGCTGAGTCTCACCGCTCGCAGGCCTTGAGATCGCCAGAAGAGCGCCAGACTATGGAGGTACTCAGGGTTGAAGAAGATGGGCCTGGTGGGGCTTCCAAAGTCCTCGATGCTGTAGACGGCCCGCAGACACACAGGGGTGTTGTGGCCATAGGAGAAGGCAGGAAGGAGCAGCAGGGAGTTGCCATAGTTACGTAGACTTTCCACAAAAGGACGGCGACGCCCCATCAGAGCTCCGTACCTGGAAATAAACAACAGATGTGAAGAAACAAGACAAAAGGAGCATTTTAAAGTCCACAAAGACTCAACCTCTGGCTCACTTCTCAACAAAGATGCTTGGGTTTGCTGTCACCAGGTCAGTCTTCATGCCAACATGTTTCTGATAGCCATTTTCCAAAGGAGGTAGGTTGCACCTGAACAAGCAACAAAGATGGTACAGAGGTCAGGATGGAGGATTTCAAATACATGAGTTTGATTGTTTTGATCAAGGTTCTCAGCCTTTCAGTGTATCACTCTGGAAATCTTTCTCACCTGATAACAAACTGAGCTGAGTCTATCATCTTCCCACAGCTGCTGTTGGTCAGGATCCCTCCGTTCCCAACTACTGCACACGTATCCCATGTTTTATTTGGGAACGGATGCTCCTGGAATCACCAACAATAGAAGATTTATTCCTTATTTGACAATTATACTCGTAATAATATACTGTGTGTGTGACAAAGACAAGACAAAGAGCCATAGGGAGGGGGGTCTATGGCTGGATCTTGTTTGCAAATCCCTTGCAGTACCTACATGTTAACCAGTGGCCAACACCGGGGTCTGTTCAATCAAGCCCATGCAGAAGTAACTTAAACTTGCATTCTCTCTAACAGCCAGCAGGGGGCGATACTGGTTTCAATTAAAGTCTATGGGAAAACATTTTCTCTCCTGCTGTATTACCTCTATAAACACTATAAATATGAGTTTATGGTCTGAATTGTTAGTTTAAATAATGTTTTAATACATCAGTGTCCATTTACTGAATTATGGTCAAATATATGGTGAAAATAACACATGTGGAGCGTTGCTACCGTGTGATTGACAGGTCTCTGCTGTCATTACATCCTGAAGAGGAGCAGTGCTGATGGTCTGAACTCTCAGCTTACTTTCCTTCATCTGAGGAGATACTGGCACCGTTTACTGGTAAGTAACGTTATGTTGAGCAATAATTAACATTCCAGTTAATATCATTGTTCATGTGAATTATGGAAGCTTCTCTCTAAGATAGCTTGCTAGTGCTAGCATTAGCTGATAACATAGCGGTTGCTATGCTAACAGTACCAGTACCGTTACCAGGCTGCTAACCTGTGTTGCATGTGTTAATGTGATGGTAACATTAGCTCCACACTCATGATTAAAAAGTAAATGGGAACAAATGTCACAATGTACACCTTCTTCACAGACAGGAAGGTAGACAGAGGCAGAGATACACTATATGGCCAAAAGTATTTGCTCACCTGCATTGACTCGCATATGAACTTAAGTGACATCCCATTCCTAATCCATAGGGTTCAGTATGACTTCAGTCCACCCTTTGTATCTATAACAGCTTCAACTCTTCTGGGAAGGCTGTCCACAAGGTTTAGGAGTGTGTTTGTGGGAATTTTTGACCATTCTTCCAGAAGTGTATTTGTGAGGTCACACACTGATGTTGGATGAGAAGGCCTGGCTCTCAGTCTCTGCTCTAATTCATCCCAAAGGTGTTCTATCAGGTTGAGGTCAGGACTCTGTGCAGGCCAGTCAAGTTCATCCACACCAGACTCTGTCATCCATGTCTTTATGGACCTTGCTTTGTGCACTGGTGCACAGTCATGTTGGAAGAGGAAGGGGCCAGCTCCAAACTGTTCCCACAAAGTTGGGAGCATGGAATTGTCCAAAATGTCTTGGTATGCTGAAGTATTCAGAGTTCCTTTCACTGGAACTAAAGGGCCAAGCCCAGCTCCTGAAAAACAACCCCACACCATAATCCCCCCTCCACCAAACTTTATACTTGGCACAATGCAGTCCGACAATTATCGTTCTCCTGGCAACCGCCAAACCCAGACTTGTCCATCAGATTGCCAGATGGAGAAGAGTGATTCGTCACTCCAGAGAACGCGTCTCCACTGCTCTAGAGTCCAGTGGCGGCGTGCTTTACAACACTGCATCCGACGCTTTGCATTGCACTTGGTGATGTATGGCTTGGATGCAGCTGCTCGGCCATGGAAACCCATTCCATGAAGCTCTCTGTGCACTGTTCTTGAGCTAATCTGAAGGCCACATGAAGTTTGGAGGTCTGTAGTGATTGACTCTGCAGAAAGTTGGTGAACTCTTCACACTATGTGCCTCAGCATCCACTGACCCCGCTCCGTCAGTTTATGTGGTCTACCACTTCATGGCTGAGTTGCTGTCATTCCCAAACACTTCCACGTTCTTATAATACAGCTGACAGTTGACTGTGGAATATTTAGGAGTGAGGAAATTTCACGACTGGATTTGTTGCACAGGTGGCATCCTATCACAGTTCCACCCTGGAATTCACTGAGCTCCTGAGAGCGACCCATTCTTTCACAAATGTTTGTAAAAGCAGTCTGCATGTCTAGGTGCTTGATTTTATACACCTGTGGCCATGGAAGTGATTGGAACACCTGATTCTGATCATTTGGATGGGTGAGCGAACACTTTTGGTAATATAGTGTATATATTACACCAGTACCATTAGCATAGCAACAGCTATGTTATCAGCTAACTCTAGCACTAGCGAGCTAGCTTGATTGACAATGAGTAATTCAGTAATATTAACAGCAATATTAACTGGAATGATAATTGTGGCTCAACATAACGTTACTAACAGGTAAATGGTGTCAGTGTCTCCTCAGATGAAGGAAACATGAGCTGAGAGCTCAGACCATCAGTGCTGCTCCTCTTTAGGATGTAATGACAGCAGAGACCTGTTAATCACACTGACGCCACGTGCCAAAGCTCTATGTGTTATTTTCACCATATATTTGACCATAATTCATTAAATTGACATCCTGATGTATTAAAACATTATTTAAACCAACCATTCAGACCTGTTTATAGAGGTAATACAGCAGAGGAGAAAATGGTCATTTTCCCATACACATGAATGGAAACAGTATCATCCCCCTGCTGGCTGGTGGAGAGAATGCAAGTTTAGTTTCTTCCGTATGGGCTTCATTGCCGTTGTTCACAAACCAACAGGTGACGTCACGATAGCTCCGTCCACTCTTTAAAATACAGTCTGTGGTGTTAATGTGTGTGTTTATTCATTTTGGTGCAAATGCAATCCATGTTCCTCTACTGCAAAACATATTATTGTTATTCCCTCATGTTTTTAGAATAGAATAGAATATTTTTAATTTATTCCCCATTAAGAGAAATTCACCTGTAATAAAGAAACAAAAAACAGTAATAAAGAACAGCAATAAAATAATAGAATACAATAATGCAATAATAGCAATAAATATTTACAATTTGTACTAAATAAAAAGGAAGATTTTTTTTAAATTGCAAATTTAATGTTAATTAAACACAATTATTAGATAAATAAATTGTATTTTTTACTATTTCTAGTGTGGATGTGACCTGTAGAATAGACTAAATAGAATAAAAAAAATAGTGCAAATTTGCTTTACAAAATTTAGTGCAACTCAACTCAATCACCTGAAAAAAATATTCAAATATCCAAAAGTTCAGCTCATATTGGATGTGTGTGATTGCTTTTGTGATTTATCATATATATTTTCAGATATGCACGTAACACTTTTTGGGTCTCCAGAGATGCTATTCATGCTTGACATGAGCCTGGGAACTGGGACATGAGTGAAGGCACTCCTGAAATGAGATCTAGCCTCGGTGGTGGGGTGTTTCTCCTTGGATAAAGATGCGTTGCCTACTTTGCACAGTGATAGTGAAAATGAAAATTAAGGTTTTAACCAACACTTGGCCTGAAAATTGCTGAAAGTTAATGAACCCAGCAGTGTGTGAACAAGTGAACGACAGGTAACCTCTCTCAGTGCACTAAGTAGCTCAGTGGTTTGTTTAGTTGGTGTGGATCAGTGGTGGAGCATCAAGGGATCAGTTCAGATCTTTGCAGTGATTTGAAAACACACTTATTATCTCTGACTCAAGAAAACACAGTTGTTGCCAGTCTGCTTCTTGACCATGAGTCATCTCATACTGTTAGCATGTGAGCAATCTGTCAATGGAGACTTTCTATCCATGCCATTGCACCATATTGACAAGAAATTAAGTGAAATGTCCTGACAAACAATGGATAGCTGTGACGTCCATGGTTCTCTGATATTGTGTACTGATGATTTCAGTGATCTGTTTTTGATGAACTATTGTCAACATCTACTTAATGCTTTGGGACACTATTTGTACAGACATTCAGAGCTCCTAGAAGCGAAATTCTTCTGCTGCTTCTGCTCATGACCGTCGTCATCATGTTGTTTGAGCGTCTCATTAATGAGATGGATTGCTACAGCTTTTGGTACAGATTCTTGACCCACCCAGAATGAATTATAATCACATTGATGATCTCTTAATATGGAATATCTTAATATCGATGATCTCTTAATACAGGTGAGAAATATGCTCTTCCCTGATCTTAGATGAGTTGATACATACCTTTATTGTCGTTGTGCGTGCACTCAATCGCTCTGGTGCGCAATGCTATTTTGTTAGTGTAAGGGGAAATGTTTTATTTCAACAGGTAGCATTTAGCCTAGCCCAGTACTTTCATTAGGATCCAAACGGGGTGCAGTCAGAAGCGACCAAGCACTTCCACGTTTTCATATCATCACTCCTGAATGGGCAAAGGGCGAGAGAGTCCGTCCTTTTTAATCCGCTTAGAAAATCACCACGTTTCATTTTGTGCAACCATACTTGGGTCATATAACTACTCACATATTTAAATAGGGAAAAAGTGGAAGTGCTTGGTAGCTTCTAACTTCACATTTTGTTTGGATGCCAAGGAAAGTACTGGGCTATGCTAATTGCTAACAAAATAGCACCGCACACCAGAGCGATTGAGTGCACGCACAAAGACGAGAGAGGTATGTAACAACTTGTCTAAGATCAGGGAAGAATATATTTCAGGGAAGAAATACGGTAGCATGTTATTTTAAGCTTTCATCCAGCACCTGTATTGGAATAACGTTTCTGTTTGTCCACTATTTTGGCTTATGACCAGATACCTGCATGTTTTTAGTTTCATTGTTTAGTGCTGATGAGCAAATGTTAGCATTATGAGTTAAGCATTCAGTGAGAAGATGAATATGATGATGAACATTACAGATGTTGGCATTAAATCTAAATACCTTTTAATCACACGGCTGCTTTGTTTTACATCAGGTGTATGATAGTCACTATCTTTATTCTCTTTTTAGTCTTGCTGTTATACATTTCATTGATTTTGATGATTTTTATGCTGCTTTACTTTATATAGTTAATAATATTTAATCTTGTGTGACATAGTTATACTGTACTATAGTTTAAATAAAAGTCAACACAGGTCTCTTTTCTAGAGTGAAGTCAGTTCCAAAAAAAATAACATAGATATAAACTGTTAAAATCTGATTGCAATGTGTTGCATTGTTAAACCAAAATGTGGTTAACCCACACTGCAAATTATTTGGCTCTTACCAAGACAAAACTTAGATTTAAACATGTTAGGTAATAAGATCTTATTTTAAGTGATCAAATTTACACAACAATCTTTAATCAAGAAAAAATTGTTAAGTGATATTATCTTGCTGCATGGACAGATAATTTCAGATTTAGTGTTTTTATCTTGTTTTTATTCACCCCTTTTTTGCAGTGCAGCAGCACCAGGCTAAGTCCAGAAAGTCTCTGGTCAGAGTTTGTGAGCATCCTATCAAAATGAAAACCCTGCATGACTTTTGGCAGAACTTCATAGAGCAGATCAGTGAAATCATCTCTGTGGTAAATCATTGGAGGAGCAATTGAGACACCAAGAAGTATCAGATAATCAGTTAGTAAATGATTCATGAGGAGACATACCTTTGCAAAGGTGCTGAAAAGCTCCGGGTTCACCTGGAGCACTCTCTTCTTTTCTCCATCGTAGACAAGCTTTGACCCCACAGGAGTGTTGGCCTGGGTGATGATGGCCTTGTCAAAGCCACGGCACTTGGTGCTCAGCTGGGATCTGAGGAACCACAAGGACTTATGTTCAGTCACATTTAAGAAAGCAAAGCAGCATAATCCAGGGCGTCAGTTTGTTCAGGTTATATTCTTTCATATGATTTCATATCATTCCATAAAAAAGATCCAGGTGAGTAAAAACTGTCTTGGGACAGAAGCTCTTCTGTTTTACCACATGTCACATGACATTAAGACATGTTATATTTAGACCATGTGGTCAACATTGGCCTTTAAGTTCTTCTGCTTTAGTTAACATTCCTGTTTCCTCTTCTGCTTCAACATCTTCAGTTGTTTTCTTTCTATCATCCAAAAAATAACAACAGACTTACAGCTAAGGGATCCTCCTAACAATTTCAGTCATTTATGACAAATATAAAGGGGACTCTATCGTGTAATTCTTGAGAAACACCCCATACTGTACACTTGGTGTTTTGGATGTTCCTGATGTTCCTTGGTTGTAGATAAAAGCAATGATATGGTGTCCTGTCTTTATTTTGAGATGTCATCTTTTTTTTTTGATTATAACAGAAAGAAGAAAATGTACCCCGATGCAGCTAAATAGTTTGTGAGTTTATGTGCCCCTAAATCAATCTCATTGTACAGACCCTTTATTTTATTTCCTTTTCTTTTGTTATACTAAAACTTCAAAATAAAATAACATAAATATATGAGATGATGTCGTCCTTTTTACCTGAATTTTTGGTAATTGTCCTCCTGCTTCTTCCACGTTTTAGAATAACGCTCTATTACTTTGTTGATGACTTCCCTGTGTGACACACACACACACACACACACACACACACAGGTGTGTAAATCCCTTTAGCGCCGACATGTCTTGATATGATGAAGGCATAAACACCAGGGCCAGTAACAGTGCTTGCTCTCACCTGCAGCCTTTACAAGGATCAGAGGGCTGAGGGGCGCTTTTCTTTTGAGGCAGCCTCTTAGGTTCCACATTACTGTGGAGAGAGGAGATGAGAGGACAGGTGAGTCAAATCCAACCAGCAAATGTCTCGATGCATCAACAAGTTTTGAATTTCTATCTAACATGCATAGAAGTTCTGCATTCAGGAACCTCCCATTGGCACAGGGCAGAGCTCTGGTAAATCTGTCATCTTCACACACCATCAATGAACAACCAGTGAACGAACTCTCCAGACCTTTCCCTCTTTGCCACATTTCAGCAGGAGGCTCTTGCCTCTTTGTGTCTGTGTGTGGTAATGTCTGTGGCTTGTGGCATGTTATGCTGCCACTAGTTATGTATCATCTTCTCTTCCTGTTGTTAAGTCTCTGAAACGATTAAGAAACAAAATCTGACTCCAAGCAGTGTGGTTGCCTCTCACGTGTCACCTCTCATGACTCTTCAGCAGGAGCCTTTCTGCCATTGCTGCTTTTGACTTTCCTCAGAAACTTGTAATGACAATAACATTAACATGAGTAAAAAGATACAGATACACAGATGGAGCCTTATGAAGCATAGTCACACAAAGAAAATCTAAATCAGCCTCTTTTTCTTGACACCAAAATCTTTTCAACTACACTTTCCATGGCTTCTGCCGTTCTCTCAAAGAGGATGACATGAGAAGAAAAACTGCCGAAGTGTGTTAAAGAAAGTTCAAATAGATCTTCAACTGCTCCGCACTTGTAGTGTCGTCAAAGGGTCAAAGCATATGACCCTTTATCTTTTGTCCCCACTAACACACCACTCCCAAAAACCTACACAAAGCTAGCAGACTGCACTGTTGTGTGTTGTCTGTGGTTGGGAGAAATAGGCTCACACTTACTTGTTGTCGACCATGTACCAGATGAGCGTGGTCAGCAGGCTCCCCACAAAGAAGAGAGTGATCACCAGAGAGAAGAGTGACTTCAGGAGCTGTCCCCTCATACCTCTCCCCTCCTGCTGACTTCACCCCCAGCCTCCTCACCTCCTCTCTGTCCTCTCACCTTGCTCAGCACTCACTGCTTTCTTCAGATTTCCTCCCCCTCCTCAGCTTGATCGCCCTGGTTCAAAATCACACAAACACTTTCTTTCTCTCTCTCTCTCTCTCTCAGGAGTGTTAATCTTTTGCCTCTCTGCTTTCTTATGTTTCCTTTTACCTCACTCTCCTCCACCTCCCCCCTCTTCCTGTCTGTCTGCTTTGACTCAGTGTCTTCCCCTCCTTGTGCGAGTGAGATCACGCCTCCTCAGTTATCTTCCTTTTCAGCTTCTTGTTCATGCAAGTCCTCCAGTCTAGCTCTGTGCACCTCTGCTTGGTTTCTTCTCTCTTCCTGTTTGTGTCCAGGTCAACCGAGACAAATCCAATCCTCTGTTGCTCCACCACATCCCACTTTAATCCTTGTCATGCCTCTTTGATCCGCCCATCGTCTCTCGTCTCTTTTCAACACAAACTCACAGCCCTACTTTGTTACACCGTTTGTCCTAAAGCTCTTTCTGTACACCACTTCCACCAGCCTTCCCTCTCTGCTTTCCCCTCCCTCCCCCAGCCATCCTCCGCCCACCCCCCTTAAGCCCCTCTCCCCTCTGCACAAAAAGGAGGCAGTAACACGAGTGCCCAGTACTGAATTAGCCCACAGTTTGCCTCCTGACTAGTGTGTGTGTGTGTGTGTGTGTGTGTTTCAGGAAACACGTTTAAAACCAATGAGGGGCAAAGCAGGCGAGGGGCAGAGGCTTCCCATCCAATCAGAGTGACACAATACTCCCAAACTCTTACCTACACACACACAGCTTCTGTTATTCCAATGGCAAACTTTGCCAGCTGTATCGACTTGTAAAAAAAAGTGAGCATTTCTCAGCTGGAGAGGGGGGAGGGAGTTGGATGTTTGGGGGGGCCAAGGAAGGGAAGTTTGCTTTCAGCTGAGATGGGAGCTTGCTTCTAATATGGCAGCAATGTTGGCTGTATCAACAAGGTATCACACGGCGGAAGTGAGAGAAGCAGAGGGAGTCAGACAGAGAGACAAAAAGCAGAAAGAAGTCAGCCGCTGTTTGGCTTTCGTTTGGGAGCCCTGTGTTGCCGGCTGTGCCATGGAAGACAAATCAAGTTTGGGAGGTGTAGCTCAAGTAGGATTATGGCAAAATACGTGGATGCATTTCACTATTAACTCCCATGAAGAGAAGACCACACCCAGTCCTCCTGGTCCAGTGGAAAACTCCACGCTGAGCTTCTTGCAATAAAGCAAAGACGGCGAGTAACTACATGCTGAGTAAGCTGGAACACACAGAAATCCAAAACAAATGAGCTCTTGGAATTTTCTTCTATTTTTGCAGACGGCACGGTTTGCAGAAAACTTGTTGGGACTGTATGAGTCTGCTTTTACTGCAGACAGAAGGAATAATCTATAAAGACAACTGTGCAACCAACAAAACCAGTCTGATAGTGCCAACAGAGACAGAGGGCAGCTAAGGAAAGTAGAAGCTGTTTTTTTTAGCCTCACATTCTTTCACAGACTCATGTCATGGTCCCAGGCTCGCTGTATGAAATGTGTGTTACAGTACAGGCGTCACTAAAAGACTGCATGATCGCTCTTTTAGACTGAACATGTTCAGTGTCAAGTTCAGTCTTTCAGTCTGTGGTCACTTCTTAACTAACATCTGGTCGTGGAAAGAACAGACAAATCAGAATCAACCGTATAGATAAGTACTTAAATACAAGGAAGTTGACTCTGAGTTTATGCATCTCACCTCTAAATATACTTACAAGTACTTACTTACACCAGTAAAATAATCAAAAGAAATTTCTATATACAGGTAGTGGTAAACAATATGAATAGTGCAGATGACTAAATATTGAATAAAGTCAGGATTGAACAGTAAGGAAACATGTTATCTGTAATGAAATATTTCCTTTTCTGTCCACAATGGATACAGAGTAATACTGTAAATCAAAGTGTAGATAAAAGATAAAAAAACAGATAAATAAAGGCAGCTTTAAAAGCAAATAAAGCAGCAATACGATGAAAAATAGAATATATATAAATCAAAAAATATACAAAGAGGTAGTGCAATGTCAGAACATGCAACATTAAGCTGAAATGTGTTATATTGAGCAGCGGTAGTCCATGGTTGAAAACTCCTGTAAGCTGATGGCAGAAGGAAATCAAGAGTTTTTCAGGCTCTGTCCACACAACAATGGCATGATAACACTTTTTCTTTGCGGATTCAAAATTTTTTGTGTCCACACACGCAACGTTGCTGAAAGTATTTCAGTCTACATGGCAACGCCATAACGAGTGACAAGGATGTAATATATATGCCACGCCGATAGGTGGCGCTGCAAAGAAACACAGAGAGACCCACCAAAAGAACGAAAGAATGCAATGAGCATGTGCATGAAGTCCTTGTTATTTAAGCTTGCAGAGTGCAAACATAAACACAACACCATGTCTTGCTGCACATCTGCTGATGAAACTTTGAGACACACCAAGTTCACAAACTCAAGATCTGACTGCCTGCTACCGACCTGAAGGAGCGCTATGGCCAGGTGGAGCTGCTCGTCCGTTAAGTGACGTCGTGTTCATGGCTGCTTGAATGATGAATTGAGAATGACTTACTGACAATACCAGCTTTTTATACCCCCAGATTGTTGAAACTGATGCCACATTGAAAAGGGTTGTCTTTTCGTATTTGTTGGTATTGACCCCAAAATGTAAAGCGCACTGTACACAGTGAGACCGTGGAAAACACTAAATAGCCGGTTTCACACTATCGAGCCAAAGCCGAGCCAGCCCGGGCTTGCCGGTGCTAAGTGCTTTCACACTGCAGGGCCAGGTGCTAACTGCAGGCCACCTCTGGGCGGTCTTGGTGCTGATGGTCCGCGATTTCTGGCCCCACTTGAACCATGGGCCAAAGCAGGGCTAGAGGCGGTGTCAAGGAAAAGTTAAAGCTACGTCAGTTCCATGCCAAGTAAAGCAGTAACGCCAAGTTTGTCCTGTGTTAGTTGTTAGCTGCGTAGCCTACTACTATCAATGTAAACAAATAGCTTATCGGTTAGCGAGCTATCTTCTATACAGCATGGTGACGATGTGGTATAGCTGGCATTTGTGGTTTGCATACCTCAGTGCTTTTGTGTTTCCATGCCTTGGCTCTCAGTCGTTGTTCCTGTTTGTAATTTGATTGCTCTTTGCCATCGTCCCGCACGTAGCCTCAGTAACAGCTTCTTTCGTTCTTTATCAAACTTATCCTGTTTGATAATGGGTTGTATCAGTGATGTTTTCGCAAACGGGGACGTAAACCTGAGGGGCTAGGAGCCCAACAGTGTGAAAACAAACGGTTTCGGGGCATGGGGCTTATGGCCCTGGCCCGGTCTGGCTCGATAGTGTGAATGCTAATGTTGATCACCCTAAAACAACTGCTTCCCTACCCCAGAAATCACTGAAGTGAAACAAACATCCTATGTATGAAATCCACTGAGGACCTCACAATAGCCCTAATTTATTGTAAGTAGAGTACATGCCGAGCGGTGTTTTCTGTGACAACAGTGTGGAGCGGAGTCTGCACGGTTGTAAAATTTGCATTATAAAGGTGATAAAATGACACTGATATATTGGCTTTCAATGGGACATTTTACAACTGTGGTGTCGTCGGCTCTCCTCTCCCTGCTGAATCCTACTGTCAGATGCTCCAGTTTGAGGGGGCGTGGCTTTGGATGGAGCACTGGCAGGAGGGGGAGGAGCTTAGAGGAGGCTGAGAGGAGGTGCCACTTTCAAATCTTGCTAGATCTCTAAGATAGCATTGCAACATGGTTGGAACTATGGTAAGCGGAATGGGTCAGCTCCCGGACGGCCACTCTCACTGCGGATCCCCAGCCCCCGGCCTGGAGCTTCAGTCCTGGCCGGGGGCTGGGCAGCCACTCACCGCGGATCCCCAGCCCGGAACTCCAGCCCTTTTACGCCTTTCACGATGAGGATTCCGAACGGCATAAATATGGTCTGGTATTATGACCAAAAGTGCAGTGCAGGTCTCCACCTTGCTTCTCTGTGAAAAGTGAATCGCAAAACGTGGAAATGCATTTTGTCCTATGGGTACTAGCAGGTAGTGCTTTATGTCCCTCGGCAGTTGTCGGCAGTTCGTAGTTTTTTATAGACTGGAAAGACATGGAAGCCTCCGTATGAGCGACCCGCTCTATGTAAAGACAGATAACTGATTCTTCACCCAGCAGGATAAGTCAGATTGTTGACATATGTTATTTTACACCAATGAGGATCTATTTATGAATGAAGACATTGATTTGAGGTAATAAAATACTTTAAAAAAATACATAGTGTCCCTTTAAAGCTCTGAAATGATGCTGGAGGCTTTTTGAGACAAATAAGGCAGGTGGTCAGATACATTTATCACTGTACACATCTATATACTATATTCACAGTGATGGTCTCTGCTGCAGGAACATTTCCTCAATCCTTGTGTCCTGAGAGAACGAGCTCACCCCAGAGAGGGAGGCCTCTCAGAGGAAACACCCATCCACCAGTCTGGCATGTCTCATGAGACACTCACAGGAATGTGGACAGAATTATGGAAGAAAGGCATAGAAACTTCTAATAATAACAGGGCTGTAGGTAAGTTAAAAGAAGAGCCACTGCAGAGTACCATGTAGAAGAGGTACAGTGGCAGGCACCTTTCTTCCCTAGTGGTCTATTAAATCAAATATCCAGACCTGTCATCTGGTTTCCCCACATCACCACAGGCCATCCTGCTGCTTCCCACTCACAGCAGTCAGTCATTAGCTTATTGCAGACAATGTCATTTCCATCCAAAGACTCCATAAGCCATTTAACTGCATTAAAGCCAAAGAAGTAATTTTTCAGGCTGGCATTCATAATCTGGTAACAGGATTTCTCAACACTGTGTGGCTCTCATGCTCCTGGAGGAAGCCCCCAGCCTCTTCTGCTCAGCATGGATGAATAACACTGGATTTATCAGCCCAGTGATAGATGACAGCATAATTAGCAGCTAACTTTTGTGATTAATCTGTTCTTCAGCAGAGAGAGGAGTTAAGACAAAGTTCAGCATATTTTGAAAATGGTTTGAATTGTCTGCATGTGACTGCAAGATGAGCTGCAGACGCCAAGTCTGAATGTAGGATGGCAGGCGACAGTGGAGGAGGAGGAGGCAAGAAGCTGCAGGGGGAAGCAAAGTGCTTCCTCTGAAGAGCCCATGAGGCATCATCACAAGGGCAGACAGAAGGACAAAGGTCCCTATTGTCCCCCAATAAACATGTCCTCATCCTCCTCAAACCTATAACCTCCTCCTCCAGTAGTGATGGTCACATGATCATCAATGAGCTAGAATAGGTCATATGAGACACAGGATGGCATCTCTGCTCAGCATCTCTAGATGATGAGGGAATCCCCTAGCCTGGCTATCGTGACTACAAAGCCCTGCGAGTGTAGTTTGGCCAAGCTGCCTTGTAACCAGAGTTCTCAGAGGATGGGCTTAACCCGCGTCTATCAAATGCCTCTGTGTGTGAGATAGGCAACTTGGCCAGACCGACTTGGTCTCGAAAGTTTGTGCAGCATCACAGGAAGTATGGGTGGGCCCAGGCTAGGAATCCCCTGAACTGTAGCGAGCTTCCTGTCAGGCTTTGTGGAAGCATTACGGTGGACAAAAAACTTATCTTACAGTTATGCTGCAGCCAAGAGAAACAGGGCTACCTGGCTTTTTGTGTCATTGTCAGCTCTCTATTTCACTTCTGCTCCAACAAAGCTCTTAGAGCAGAATAAAGGCACTTTGTGACCATGTGTTGAGGCCTGTCATAGCCAGATGCTTCATTCTGAATGAATCAGCAAAGCCAGCAGATTGAATTGGGAAACATTTACCTTCTGTGACCACATGTAAGCGACTCGTGAAAACACATGATGCAAGAGGATCCAGACTGTTTCATGTTTTTGAGCTGGCCGAGGAACTAAAATAAGTCAAGGTCTGAAAATAGATTTTTATAACACAACAGGCTGGCATGTTTTACTTTTCCAAAGCATAGCACCTGTTTCTCAGGACAAACCAAAAGGGTAGTAAGATGAGGAACGACAACAGCATAATACAACCCACACATAGACCACTGACATGCACATTTACTCCATCTTTTCCCTTATTAAGCAACCTACGTATTTGTCTGCCCTATATTACACTTACATTACGTTGTACTCAGCAGCTGCATAGAGGACTGACCATAGTGCATGGACCAGAGCAGCGGTTCCCAACCTGAGGGAAGAGCTAAGCAGCAAATTGATGTTTAATGTCATTGTAAATTCAATGTAAGGCTGTTTTTGGTAATAGAATAGAATAGAATATGTTTTTTATTCATACCCCATTGGGGGAAATTCACCCTCCACAGCAGCATAGACAAGTAACAGTAAGGAGAAACAACAAACAACAGTAATAAAATAGTAGAATAAGTAATAATAATAGTAATAATAAATATTTGCAATATGTACTACATAAAAAGGAAGAAATATACATTTTAATGGAAAAATGAAATGTTAATTTAACACAACAGTTAAATAAAATGTATTTTAACTATTTGAACTATGGATGTGACTTTTAAATTATGCCAAATAAAAATAAAAAATAATAAAAATAATAACAGTGGGCATAGTTCTTACTATTTTTTGATATCCTTTAGACTGCTTATAACCCACGACCATTATATTAGATTTGATTAGGTTAGATCAGATTAGATTAAATTTTAAAAGTTACAATACAAGGTAATGAAATGCAGATGGCATCCAACCCAAAGTGGAAAAGAGCAGTGATAAATAAATAAATGATATGTAACAGAACGTGGCTTATATGTGGCTTAACCATGAAAAAAAAAAAAAAATTGATGTGTCCGCCTCACATCTGGTAGCCTCATGGGCTCTGTCCAGCTGCAGATAGTCAGTGTCCACCTCACATCTCACCTCGCATCTGTGGCTGTGACCCACAGGCAGCGACTGGTCATGTGGTCGAGGACCAGCTGATCCCTGAGCATTCCAGGGCTGCTTAGCGAGGCCTGGTGCCCTTGTGCCTGTTTGAACTATTACCTGCCTGCAGGTTTCCACTCACACAACGAAAACACTTCACTGACAAATGATGTCAGATGTCACAAACTCTGTCCACAAACCTGAAGACCACACGGAGTATAGCACGTGTGGAGCACACAATCACTGAGAGGGCACATGCATAATTTACACATCCTGCCTTGGCTGTAATGGACATGAGAGCACTCCGTTTCACCGTATTACAATCAATCCTTAATAGCCTGAATGGTGTGGGTTATTGTTGGTTGTCTGTAAAATACAGAAATATAAAAATTAAATATTTTTCATTTATTTTTCTGTTAATTTATTTATTGAGTGTGGCATAATACATGCAGGCAAAATTATGCAAACAATAATATGATATGGAATATAAAGACATGAATATAAGATGTATGATATGGGTGTTATGGTTCTGTTTTTTGTCCATGGGAGTATTAAGTATTAATTCATTTTGGAACCTCAGGAAGGAAATGAGATGTTTTCTTCTGCTTCATCTTTATGTTTAATAACCAGGAGAAATTAAGCATTAATCTGATCTGTGGCAAACAACCACTTGAAGGTTACACTGTCCTTAAACCTAACTCTAACCCTAAAATCTAAACCTAACTGCAGTGAAATGAAATTCAACCTCACACATCAAAATGAATATATTTGACTGTTTATTTGACTCTCTATAATAGCTCAGCCTCTCCTCACACATTTCTTCACCTCAAACAATGCTGGGTGGAAAATATTCCCCTTACCCACTGCAGCCACTAGATGGAAACAAACCTTTAAAATAACTGTCACATCTGTCTCTCAATAATTTACAGATAATAGTGAAGAAAATTGTTTAATCTGTTTCATCACTTAAAACATGTAAGTTTGGGGTCATTGGAGGTGATCAGTGTCCAGCAAATAATAATCATAAGAATCATCATAACTGGGTTGGAATCAGAGGTCTGGGGATATTTCTGTATGGTCTGATAGAAAATGTCTTTTTTTGATTAACAACAACTGTGATACAAAGACAGATTTAATGTTACAAATGAAATAAAATATGACCCAAATTCAATTTGTACAGGTTTTGTTGACCCTCTTTTGAAGAATTTAACAGATCCACTATCAGAAAATGTCATTTAATGAAATGTTTCAATTTGTTTTAAAGGAATTTTTCCGTGAACATGTTAACATTCTGTAATGTTCAAAAACCTTTCATTTTTTTGTCTGTCACATTAGCTCCTTGCAATTGTGTTGCCAAGCAACAGCATAGGTCATTGCTTACTTCCTGTCATTCATAAGCACTGTAACTGGAAATAAAATCTTGTGTGATGTTGTAAATAACGTAGATTAGTGACGTCACAGATCCAAACAGGTTGTTTCACAGTTCCTGAATGTGTTAATTTCTCTGTGGAGTGAGCATTTCAATACTTTGACAGGATTTAAATAGGATTTAAACAAAAACAAAACAGACAAAAAAGACATGGTAATGGTAAAATAAGTAATAATATTAATAGAATATGACAAAATAAGTAATAATATTGATAGAATAAATATTTACAATATCTATTAAACAACAAAGCAGGAAAAATATATCTGTGATTGCATTTTTATATATCTGTACTTTACCTGAGTGTTTGTTTTTTGATACTTATTACTTTCACTCCACTACATTTGAAAGTCAAATATTGTACTTTGGACTCCACTACATTTCCAGGAAGCTTGTTGTTACTTGTTCCTTTCGGCTCAGCAGAGCTTTGTAATGAGCTGTTGGTGTTTTTCTTTAATAAAATACTGTTGGCCACACACTGTGCTCCTCCAGAATGGACCAATCACAGTCTCCGCTCACACCTGGGATGGATTTAGAAAGGTGTCATCCTCTCTGTGTATCAAACTCTCCTGCTTTCATTCAAACAAAACTCCTCAATGGAGAAGAAGGAGAAAAAGAAGCTGAGAAACCACCCATGGTCATATCTAAACTCCATGTTTGAAATACAGGAAAAGAGAAATCATTCCTATGAATTCAAATGTGTTTTGTGTTCGCAGTGAATAAACTACATTTCTGCATTCAAGAACTCACCGTCCAACCTGAGAAAACAATACAGCAATGTACTGACATTAGAAAATGTACGATTGAATGCCTAAGTATCTTTAAAAGTAAGTACTTTAGTACTTCAACTTAAGCAAATCTTTAGCACATTTAATAATAATAATACATTTTATTTATACCGCACTTTACATTTGTAATACAAATCTCAAAGTGCACAAAAGTGCTGTTGAGTAAGATTTGACCACAAGTATCAATACTCTGACTCAAGTACTGGAGTTTTGAGTACTTAGTCCACCACTGGACTAAGTACAGTCTAGACTGTACGGAAGGAATTTTTTGTCTTGTGTTGGCTTTAGTTTGCATTTGAAAATGCATTTTTCTGCTTTAAGTTTGACAGCAGCTCTCTTTCCAATGTTAAAGATTAAGCATGTTCTTCACTTTGAAAATAATCTGTGATCTCAACTCTAAGTGCACTTACTCTTTTTTTCCCTTTCAACCATGTCATCTAAGCGGCTGTTAAGAGTTTATCCAGAACAGTGACGGATGAAACACTCAGACCTTACTTACAAGTAGCACTGCTCTCTAAAAATACTGCTTCAAGTACTTTATATGTATTTTTTGCATCTTCACAGGCTGAAGGAACAGTGGGAACATAACAATAGAATAATAATACTTTCCTGAGCTACTTTCTAAAGAGTTTCAACACTTTTTGTAGGTGCTGTTCCCCAGATGGCCCTTAAATTTGTCAGACCTTTCAGCCACATGGTGACAGCTCTGTCACTTACTGTGTTCCTGTGTAAGATATTAACCCCAGTGTGAAAAAATTATGTTTTACTGAGTTTAACAGTCAGTTACATCTTAGTTATAAATTAATCTCTCTCAGAGTAACGTTGACATCATTTGATGGATGAGAAACATTTAATTAACACTGGTCCTTTAGGGAAAGAAGCCAATCACAGTGACGGACCTACAGAGCATTATTTAACTGCAGCTCTGCTCTGCCACAAGAAATACAAAGGGGATTATTTTATTGTTTGAGTTTTGTTGTTTGTTGCAGCTCATCATTAATACAAATTACCAGGTTTTTAGTGAGCACGACCCCCTTAGAGTTGCCAGATGTTTCCCTCGGGACCAAAACTCTTTTCAGTGTGAATACTGGACCTGAATTCACCTGGTGGATATTTATAAACTGTAAATTGTTTATTTTAAAGGGGAGAAGATGCATTCATTTGACAAATGGTGAGGGAAAAAAGGATGAAAAATACCATTAAGTAGGAGAAATGTGTCTACAATGCACCCATAAAAAGGTTTAATAATTGACCCCGATCACATGCGCTGTTACTCCTCCATCTTTTTACAATAACCTAATGGATCCTGCTAATCCAGCATTCACTTCATGAGGAAAACAGTACAGGAGAGCGACAGTGTCTTTATGTACACTTTTATTGTCAGCTCTTGACAGGTGGCAGCGTCAGGCAGGACTGACAGACCCAGATTACTTCTTGGTCTCCTCCTCCTTGGACAAGGTCTTGATGATCTCTTCCTTCTTGGCCTGGAGACGCTCCTCTCTACGCTTGCGGGCCTCCTTTGTCTTGGAGCGACGAGCCTCGGCCTGATCACTGTCGGACAGGCATACAGGCATTCATACAGCAAGTAAATATAACCGTCAACTTTTAATGCATACTTCACATCAACTGATCAGAACGTAGTTAAGAGTAAATCCCATGGATGTGAATTGGTTTCAAATGTGAATCTGGTTATGATTCTTCTGTTGTGTGCGTTCAGAGCAGAAGAGACTGAATATTCAGCTACAGTGATTCCATAAATACACCTCTTCCTCTAAAACATCATCATCCTCTGTGTCTTACTGCACCAACTGTTAGCACAAACCCAGTTCAAACTTCCTTTAAATGAACCTGAAAGGTGAACTTTGGTTTGAGACTTACGCCAGGAGCTTCTTGCGAGCCTTGTCTGCCTTCAGTTTGTGAATGTGCTCCATAAGGATGCGCTTATTCTTGAACACGTTACCCTTGGCCCTCAGGTAGAGGCTGTGGTACCTGTGGGGGGTGGAGAGCACTGTGTTACCACCAGAAAACACAAACTGCAGTTCAGCCGCACCAGAGGTCTGTACTGAGTTAGAAGCAGGATTTGGGGTCTGGTCTGCAGCAGGTTGTGTTTGAGTTAACAGATCAGCCTATATAAAAACACCACCAATTGACAAATCAAAGCAACATTAAATGCTGTGGGTGATAACAAGTTATGAAAGCAAGTCTTCCTACTGTTCTGAATTATATTTTAAGGTTAGTTAAACCAGGTAACAAAACAAGACACCATGTATGTTGAAATTGTTTTGTAATACAAGCGTCAGAACTTTTTGATACCCACTGGGCTCAATTCATTATTTTCGAACACCTTCAGTCTGGTTAGTGTAAAATCTGCCCAGGGACACAACTGGAAATTAACCAGTATTTAATTTACACAAATGTTTGTGTGGCCAAAACTTCTCACCAGAAAAACAGCTACAATAAAATCATATGTGCTTAGGCAATTTAAGTACCTATATATGTATATACACATATCTATATATGCACACATACACACATATATATATATATATATATATACATACACATGAGAATAATTCCGACTGAAAGCCTGGGAAAACAAACTAGAATAATTTAATAACATGTGTTTGACAAATCTCGCCAAGAGAGACTGACCCCATCAAGAAGAGCAGAATAAAATCATTGCCTACATGTGCCTGTCGATCTTCTTGGACTCCCTGTAGCGACGCAGCAGACGACGCAGGATCCTCATGCGGCGCATCCAGGACAGCTTCTCTGGCATACGGGCGTTGGCTGTACCCTTTCTCTTACCTGGGAAAAGGGATTAGTAAGTCATGTCAGCTCTACTTCATCATCCAGGTGGGAAAATGTGGAACAAAATGAAATCATTCTTCTTTGCAAACTAGGTTTTAACTCACCAACTCCCATGTGTCTACCCTTGCGGCGTGCCAATGTATTCTTGCGGCAGCGGGCACGAGAGTGGACCGTAACAGGTTTGCGAATGATGAGACCATCTTTCACCAGTTTGCGGATCTGCTGGCCTGAAGACAGAAGGAAATAACTAAGCTATAAGGATGCACTTATTCAGCCAAAAACACACGAGCACAATTTGAAAAAAAAAAACATCAACATAACAATGGATTACTTAATACTATAAAAGATTACTTCAAACCATGTAATTTAACATCAAAAGGGAAATTACGTTGATAGGTTATCTTGTATAAACGCCTACATGACTTATTATTTATGCCAGTATAGAATTTAACATATTAATTCATTGAGTGCCGAAGACGTATATTCACGTCCTTTAATACAACGCTTGAGTGCTATAAATGTGTGTGTGTGTGTGTGTATATATACATATACACACACACACACACCCCTTTCCTTTTTTCGGCAGCAGGTCGCTGATTGCGCTCTCACGCAGCCCGTGACTAATATTGGGGCTTGGGAAATGTAGTCAGGACATAAAGAGATGGTATACACCACAGAGGTTAAAGCAGGAAGTGGAGACGATCGAGATTAGAGTGTAAAACAGACAGAATCTGGACAAAAAGTTGTGATTTTGGTGAGAGTGTCCTCTACTCTACGGAACATAGAACAAGAATGGAACAAGGTAAAAACAAACATTTTTTTCATAATGAAATATTGAGTCTCTTCTTTCATTTGAGCTATTCAGTGTTTTCAGAGTCATAGTACAAAATAATCTGCGCATCATGAAAGATGACTTAAAATGGCTAAAAACATCAGCACAAGGCACTTTGTTTTTTGTTAAACTTAGGACTTAAAAAAACTGCATTACAAACTGGAGGTGTGGAGCATAGAAAAAAACATGAGCTTTCAACATTATTTGGGTGCATTAAGAAAATGTAGGCTCCAACATATTTGAATGACCCTTATGATGTAATGGTTGCTTACAGGATGGGTTTATTGCCGAGGTAATAATTTGTGTGTATGTATGTACATGTATATGACCAATTAAGCTGATGATTCTTCTTCTTCTTATGGGTAAGTGGCATTTCTTGGCTTTTAAACTACTCTCTTGTAATATCTCCAGAGTCGAGTAAGCATGAATATAACCATTGATGGGTTTCTTCCTTGAAACAGCTTGACATTAGATCTTCAAACTCAGACGTCAACAGGTTTCTCAGAATCACGTTGTGATGTAAACCAGCTTTCTCAAACAGCAACACATAACTACTAGGAAAGGTAACACCACCTCAGTACTTGGGGACTAACCAACCATGTAAAAACCTGTTCAAACACTTACGCGAGTTGGCGTTGGCGATCTCGTTGGTCTCGTTAGGATCCAGCCAGACCTTCTTCTTGCCGCAGCGCAGGACGCTGGAGGCCAGCCTCTTCTGGAGCCTGAGCATGCTGCAGGGCACACACACCAGGTTAAACACTAAAACAATTTAACTACCAACTTCTACTTCTTCTTCTCTATGTCAAACATAACACCACGAAGCTGACACGTTTCATGGTGTGGTAAAGCCGGGTTAGAAGCTAAATCGCCGTTAGCCGGGTTGACAACATGGCTTCTCTGTCTGCTACATCGTGTCTCACGCGGCCACGTTAAATACACGTTTTTTGTTTGGGAATTGGGTTTAAACATAATGTAACTACAATGGATATACTCTCGTGACTTTCTGAAAATATATGGGGTTACTAATATGCATTTTAACAGTTAAAATGACGAGTTTTATTGTGCCATCGAGGACGGTCCTACCTCATGGCTGCTACTTCAACAGGAAAAGGAAGACCACGGAGACGGACTGGAAGCTACCATTATAGAGGAGAGTCCATCTGTGAGGACCAAAGAGAGACTGGAGCACAATGGACATTATTAAAACCACACACATTTTTAGTGACGTATTTTGCTTATTTACATGTTATATCGATACATATATTGATACGGACAAAGGCAAGCTTGAGTTTATTTTAAGAGTTTAGAGAAGTGGACCCCCTAGTAAAATAATGGTACTGACGACTCTATTGCAATGCATTGTGGGTGAGGTACTAGCTGCGTGGTGTCTAAAGTTATATGGACAGTCAGTCTGAGGTTTGAACACAGGAGGGCACTGATGAGACCACTCATACCAGGAACAGTAGTGAGGGGATATACTGTGTATATATATATATATATATATATATATTTAACGTGCGGTGCCTTAGTGTACTGATGACCAGTATTTCAAATTACAATCCAAAATGTATTCAAGCCTTCAATTTAGTCTGCTTCACAAGTGAGGATATTCAGATGAAACAAATTAAATAAACACCACACATAATAACAGGAGATAGGTATTATCCATCCAACCATTATCTACCACTTATCCTCATAGGGTCGCGGGGGGGCTGGAGCCTATCCCAGCTGTTTTAGGGCAAGTCGCCACCTCATCGCAGGGCACATAGAGACAGACAACCACTCACACCTATGGTCAATTTAAATTAGCCAATTAACCTAATCCCCTGGTGGGAGGGGGCCGGAGTACCCGGAGAGAACCCACGCAGAACATGCAAACTCCACACAGAAAGGCGCCGGGCCCGGGATTCGAACCCGGTACCTTCTTGCTGTGAGGCGACAGTGCTAACCACTACACCACTGTGCCGCCCGATAGGTATTATTGTTGTTATTATTATTATTATTAGTAGTAGTATCATTTTGTGTAATCTGTGTGTGTTTTTTAAATCCATAACCTGGTAATAGTAACTGCTATGTTTCTAATTTTCCCTCAAAAAAATAGTGTGACCTACACTCACTGGCCACTTTATTAGGTACACCTTGCTAGTAATAGGTTGGACCGCCCTTCCCCTTCAGGACTGGCCTAAATCTTGATGTCATACTTTTATCAAAGTGTTGGAAACATTCCTCACAGATTTTGGTCCATATTGTCATGATAGCATCACTCAGTTGCTGCAGATTTGTCAGCTGTTCATCTATGATGAGAATCTCTGTTCCTCCACATCCAAAAGGATCTACTGGATTGAGATCTGGTGACTGTGGAGGTCAGTGGAGTCCAGTGAACTCTTTGTCATGTTCTAGAAACCAGTTTGAGATGATCTGAGCTTTGTGACATGGAGCATTATCCTGCAGGAAGTAGCTATCAGAAGATGGTCCACTGTGGTCATAAAGGGATGGACATGGTCAGTAACAATACTCAGGTAGGCTGCAGAGTTTAAACCATGCTCAGTTGGTACTAAAGAAAATCTCCACCATTACACCAGCAGCAGCCTGAACCATTGATACAAGACAGGATGGATCCATGCTTCATGGTGTTTACTCCAAACTCTGACCATCGACCATCTGAATGTTCAGCTGAAATGGAGACTGGTCAGACCAGGTTTCTCCATCTTCTGTTGTCCAGTTGTGGTGATCCTGTGTGAACTGTAGCCTCAGTTTCCTGTTCTTAGCTGACAGGAGTGGCTCCAGGTGTGCTCTTCTGCTGCTGTACTCCACCTTCTTCAAGGCTCCAGTGTTGATCTTCACAGATGATATTCTGTGTTCTTTGGTTGTAACCAGTGGATATTTGAGTTCCTGTTGTCTTTCTATCATCTCCAACCACTCTGCTCATTCTAATGTCACCTCTCACATCAACAAACCCTATAGATAGTTGTAGATGTCACTTAAATCCCCCTTCTTCCTCATTCTGATGCTTGGCAAGTTGTCTTGACCACGTCTATGTCTAAATGCATTGAGTTGTGGCCAAGTGATTGGCTGATTAGCTATTTGTATTAGCAAGCAACAGGTGTGTGTTGAACAAGTGTACCTAAGAAAGTGACCGGTGACTGTATATTCTGTCTCATATAGACTCTGTGAGTCCTAAATACTTTGAATTTGACAAAAAATACGTCACTATATCCTCTGTAATGGTAAATATATTTTTGGATTTGTAAGTATATTTTATTGATTTATATTTGCATCTATTCTTATGTTAAAAATAGTGATACTGGGTAAATTTGTTATGAAACCCAGGCTGCTATCTGTGACAAGAAAGTAGAGACAAGACAGAGGAACTTTGAGTTTTTGGACTATTGTACACAACAAAAGTATCTTTATACAATCTAAACTGTCAGCGATGCACTGTGAAATTCAGCCTTTAAGGGTGTGAAAGACACCCATAATAAATAATTAACAGCATAAAATAGCAGTAACAAGTTTTGCAGCAAGCTGAGATCTAAAATATGCAGCTTCAGGAAAGTAAAAGAAATAACAAAAATCTTTTTGACTTTTGAGAAAATAAAAGATAAAAGTTTAGGTTCTCAAGTAAAAGAGTGCTGTGAGTTCTAAGAAAAAGTGATTGCAGCACGTGGTTTAGTGAGTGGTTATTAGAAGTAGCTGGAACTCGTACGCTACCATCTGACACGGCTACTTGTTAAAGTTGCACTGTAGCATCCTCCAGCCAGCAGCCTGTCACCACGGCAATGCTGTGTGCTCACAGTGTGGGTGTGTGAGGAGTACCTGTGTGACTTCTTCACCTCAGGTAACCCAGAAATACAAACTGAAATCACAATCTCCAGGCAAAGTGCAACCCAAAGTTCTGCATGGCCTCCTACCATAGCTTCAGCACTTTCCATCACCAACCAATAAAACATCCTCACACTGAATATGTTAACAAGCACACAGTATCTTGCTATCTTGTTATTTTGTTAAGGCAGATTGATGTCTATATAACCCTAACAACGTCAATGTTTCTGATAATCCGTCTAGTCATTTCTGGACCAAAACTATTTTATATACACTCCTAAACATGCATGGAATCACGGTCAATATGATAGTAAAACTGCATTGTCGCCCTGTTACAACTAGTTACAAACATTGTAGTGCAGACAAAAAACAATGTATTTTTAACATTGATTACTTACTTGCTGTAGTGGAACAGTTGCTTAGCACTGCCTGGGTATAGTGCCAAAAATAATTGTTTTAATTTGTAATGAATCCTTGAATCAGTTAGTGAATGAATGCACAGAGATGTGTTGTGCAAACAGTGCATGAAGAGCACTGTGCATACATTTGTATGAAAGTTGTATGTAAAGCATACAACAGCAAATCCGGATATAAGATCCTTAGTAAATTTAAACAAAATGTAACTTGTATGATTTGGGTATTTATCAGAATAGTATATGATAAACACAATATCCTTATACTTCTTTTTATTATCTTGTATGAAAAGAATGCAAAAGTAGCCACTTTCAAGAGTAAATCATATATGAGAAGTCACTAAAAACAGTGCTCAGTCTGATGTCTCTCCTTCACTATCCACCATCAGTTACTTGGTCCAAGCTGAACTCATCAGGGTGGTGATGATACTGCTGTTCTTCACATACACTGTTTATGAAGTAGATAGTGTGTGTCAGTTTATGCCAAACCAGAAGCAGAAGCGCATACAAGACAGATGAGAGAGTGAATATGATACTGGTGCATCTTTATTATATAGTCTGGATGTTGTGTATTTCTTATTCTAATTCATATTATGAAACTTGAGTTTATTCTACTGTTAACGTCACTAAAAGAAGAGCATCAGCTAAATGCCAAAGATGACTGTCCATTCACTCACTTGGTTACCTTTAGCAACAGCACAGACTGCGAAAAACAAGTGTGCAGCGCAGCATCTGTGTTTTTTTTTCTTGGAGAGGGATGTTGACTAGCTGCTGCAGGAGAGTCACGGTGACTCTATCATCATTTTGAAAGTACACCATACTTCTGTTTCTCTGTTTTTTTTAAGAGAGAATAACCATCAAGGTTTCTTCCTACTGATAAATCCACCTCACCGGAACTATGAGCAGCAGCCATATGAGATGACCTTGTGGGCGTTTAATCCTACACCATCAGGTCTGATCACAGCGTCACAGAGGGAGTTCGCCACAGACTGTAACGGATCAGGAGATAATGGTCCCTTCAGGGTTATCTTTATGAGCGGTGGAGGTGGATTTTGAATGAATGATGAATCTTCCCTGGTTTATTCAGGCTGACTTAATTAATATACACTGTACACTGAGAGTTTCAGTATTTCTCATCTGTTCATGACTCATAGATTTACTGTATGATTTAAACTAACACTGCAAAAGTTATCAAATATCTGAAAACCTTAAGTAGCACTCATCAATATTTTAGAATATTGCACCTTTCCCACCATTCACACATACTGTACCTAAGAGCTACAGCTTTTTTCATATAAAGAGGTTACAGAGAAAACACATGATCAGTATATAAAATATGACCTATTTTCAAAAGTACATGAGTAAGTATGTTTAAAAAGGCTCCACTATGACAACAAGATTCAAGTGTTCAAGTATCCTATTACACTGAAAAACAGACAGTAGCCACTTTACTTTTGACAATTAATAATAATTATTTTACTTAGGTATTGGATTACTGTTGTTTGGTTGAATCATCAATGTTCTCATCTGCTAAACCACAGGAAGGTCTCTCGCAGGGAGAGGGTGCAAAGTGAACCTGAAAGTCAGAGAAAGGGGGGATTTAGAGAGAATAAATAGCTAGCTAGCTAGCTTCCATGTTTGCTGGCCATATGAGGTAAAATAAGACAGTCAATCTGTCTAATTCTTGCCTAAAGTTGCTTTGCTTTGTGGCTGAACACAACTTGATACACTAACTGTACACTAACTGCCCACAACCAAACAATAGACACATTAGCAAATAGCTACTAATTGAAGAAAGTGGATGAGCTAGCATCAAAACATCATCAGCTAACATCAAAACATCATCAGCTAGCATCAAAACATCATCAACTAGCATCAAAACATCATCAGCTAACATCAAAACATCATCAGCTAACATCAAAACATCATCTGCTAACAGCAGCAGCTAGCATCAAAACATCATCAGCTAGCATCAAAACATCATCAGCTAGCATCAAAACATCATCAGCTAACGTCAAAACATCATCAGCTAGCATCAAAACATCATCAGCTAACATCAAAACATCATCAGCTAGCATCAAAACATCATCAGCTAACATCAAAACATCATCAGCTAGCATTAAAACATCATCAGCTAACGTCAAAACATCATCAGCTACCGTCAAAACATCATCAGCTAGCGTCAAAACATCATCAGCTAACGTCAAAACATCATCAGCTAGCATCAAAACATCATCAGCTAACATCAAAACATCATCAGTTAACATCAAAACATCATCAGCTAGCATCAAACATCATCAGCTAGCATCAAAACATCATCAGCTAGCATCAAAACATCATCAGCTAGCATCAAAACATCATCAGCTAACATCAAAACATCATCAGCTAACATCAGAGCACCATCAGCTAGCATCAAAACATCATCAGCTAACATCAAAACATCATCAGCTAGCATCAAAACATCATTAGCTAACATAAAAACATCATCAGCTAGCATCAAAACATCATCAGCTAGCATCAAAACATCATCAGCTAGCATCAAAACATCATCAGCTAACATCAAAACATCATCAGCTAGCATCAAAACATCATCAGCTAACATCAAAACATCATCAGCTAGCATTAAAACATCATCAGCTAGCGTCAAAACATCATCAGCTAACGTCAAAACATCATCAGCTAGCATCAAAACATCATCAGCTAACATCAAAACATCATCAGTTAACATCAAAACATCATCAGCTAGCATCAAACATCATCAGCTAGCATCAAAACATCATCAGCTAGCATCAAAACATCATCAGCTAGCATCAAAACATCATCAGCTAACATCAAAACATCATCAGCTAACATCAGAGCACCATCAGCTAGCATCAAAACATCATCAGCTAACATCAAAACATCATCAGCTAGCATCAAAACATCATTAGCTAACATAAAAACATCATCAGCTAGCATCAAAACATCATCAGCTAGCATCAAAACATCATCAGCTAACATCAAAACATCATCAGCTAACATCAGAACACCATCAGCTAGCATCAAAACATCATCAGCTAACATCAAAACATCATCAGCTAACATCAAAACATCATCTGCTAACAGCAGCAGCTAGCATCAAAACATCATCAGCTAGCATCAAAACATCATCAGCTAGCATCAAAACATCATCAGCTAACGTCAAAACATCATCAGCTAGCATCAAAACATCATCAGCTAACATCAAAACATCATCAGCTAACATCAAAACATCATCAGCTAGCATCAAAACATCATTAGCTAACATAAAAACATCATCAGCTAGCATCAAAACATCATCAGCTAGCATCAAAACATCATCAGCTAACATCAAAACATCATCAGCTAACATCAGAACACCATCAGCTAGCATCAAAACATCATCAGCTAACATCAAAACATCATCAGCTAACATCAAAACATCATCTGCTAACAGCAGCAACTAGCATCAAAACATCATCAGCTAGCATCAAAACATCATCAGCTAGCATCAAAACATCATCAGCTAACATCAAAACATCATCAGCTAGCATTAAAACATCATCAGCTAACGTCAAAACATCATCAGCTAGCATCAAAACATCATCAGCTAGCATCAAAACATCATCAGCTAACATCAAAACATCATCAGCTAGCATCAAAACATCATCAGCTAGCATCAAAACATCATCAGCTAGCATCAAACATCATCAGCTAGCATCAAAACATCATCAGCTAACATCAAAACATCATCAGCTAACATCAAAACATCATCAGCTAGCATCAAAACATCATCAGCTAACATCATCAGCTAGCACAGACTGTATATAAAGCAGACGTTGTCCCAAGAGTTGGCAGAAGAGCTAAACAAAGATAACATGTGAGTGAATATAACTATAATGTCAGTTAATATATACCATTATATGTTATATAATTGTAATAATGTGCTCCACTTTTGTGATCAAACGTGTAGCCATAGAATTTTTGTTTCCAACTTGTTCTACTGTCCACAAGAGGCTAAAGAAAAACAACGCTAACGTCCACTGCTACTCATGACCTACAGGACCTGCCAACATATTTTAGTGTGATAGCACTTGTTTGGTGATGGGACTACTACTTTCTACCTGTGTTTTTTGTTAAAGGTGTGCCACCCAGACTTGATTCCATCCATATTTAACTTTCTATGTTAATGTTATTATGTTGCTATTATCCCCATAGGCAATTTATTTTTCTGACTTTGTATTGCAAGGCCACGCTACAAAATCTGGGGCCCCTGACAACAGCTCACGGGGGGCCTCAAACAGTAAATATCTATAATTCCTGGCATGTTTCAGACCCCAAGACAGCTGTGCCCCAGCTAAAACATTCAGCCTCTTTTAATCCCACCCAGCCTCCTGTCAACATGAGGCATGTATCAGTAGGACAGGGTCCCTGGGGTTTGGGCTCATGGCCATATTTGTAGAGTCTGAACCTCCCTGTAGCTGCAACAAACTAACTGTGAAATTGAACTATTCCCAGCCCCATTACAGCCCTCCAGCAGGACCTGTGGGCTCCCAGAGAGGGGACCAGAGCCCCGTCACATTGACTGTCCACACCAGCGGCCTCCATCACTGGCTGCTCCGTTGTTCCCCATCAATCGATGAGTGAAGGTGGGGTCTGTTCAGTGGGGCGTGGAGCTCGGCTCCCAGCTGGAGTCTGAGCGCACTGAGGAGACAGAAAAGACGTCAAGACATGCAGAGTAAGACAGAAACATCCGGGTAAGAAGCGCAGTCTGCCTTCACAATAAAAGCATGCGTGTAGAACACCTTAAACGAACCCCGTTAGGCTACTTTTACTTTTGATATTACCACTATAACGACGAATATTTTCATTTATATTACTATAATCACTATAACTGGCATTGTAGTACTACAGTAATTATGCTTTATGTAATAGTGCAGGTATAGTGCATAATATACTGGTGAAATATTCAGCATAAGCCAAATTAATGTTGCATTCCTCCCAGTTATCATGCTATATTAATTATTTGGTAATGTACAGGTCCTACATTATCCAAAGAACTGTGTAGCCCTTTGATGGTATAAATGACATGCTCATAGTGATGTGCAGTAAAATCTAACTTAATGTAGAAATGTGTTTGTATACAGTGCTTTGCAAATGTATTATTCCACCATCCAGTGTGAGGTGTTTGTTTTCCACCACTGTCTTAAACCAACAGTAATGCTGATTACCAAAATATCATTTTATGTTTCTGTAATGGTTAATCAATCATAAAGTACATGTATGTAAAATATAATTATTAGAGTTATGTAATAATATTACATTATTCTTGATTTATTTCCGACATATATGTAGTTATCAAAATGTTATTTCGATAATGGTATACTGAGTCAGACCTTTATTTTGAAGGCGTTAACCGGATGCGTCGCTGCACCTTTCCGTTGCCTTGCCTTCAGTGTAAAAGCCTGCTGAGCCAGTGTGTAACGCTATAGGCTGGAGGGAAGCAGCTGTTGCCATTATTTTAGCAGCCTGCTCAGATAGATCAGCGGCTTCACCCTCCGTGGAAAAAAGACAAGAAGATGAGTCTGTCGACACCATGATAAACACACGAAACTGAAGCTAGCTTTTAAAATAAAATTAAATCAATGGTACAGAAAAGTAGTATGTCCAGGACGCCTTCGACCTCAACCCAGGAGATCCAAATGGACATGTTCGACCATCATCCGCACACACAGGTGAGCTATGAGGATGAAACACAAACTGTACTCCTGCTGATGGTGCAGCAGCTTTCACTCCTGAGGATTAACAGGTTGTTCACACATGAAGTCATTTAATTTGCCTTGGTGAGTGTAAAATGCTGGTTAATGAAGACTGAACTGTGTCTGCTTTCCAGATGAAGCAAACATGAATTATAGGACCCAGTTTGTGTGTAATTTATATTATTTAGTTGTGTCACTTTGATAAGTATCCATATGTGTAACCGTATGTGAGGACATGATGTACCGCTTGTTTTTTATTGCCGTCCATCACTGGATGGAAACCACGCCTTTATTTAACTAATCATTAATTAACCAAGCATGTCTCACTAAATGCTGCACAGCTGGAGGACAGATGTGTTTATTTGAATGAACATGAATTACAAGTTTTCAAACCTGTCATGAACAGTAGTGTTACAGAGTATTCATTTGTTATTTGAGTCTTACATTTGATGTGATGTTTTTTTTTTAAAATTCAACTTGGTGAAGTGATATTTGTTCTTCACTTACAATGTTATCCTTCAACTCCCGATGGTGTCACTCTTTTTTTCACAGCCAGAAATAGGCTGTGGCTGTTAGGAAGTGACATGATGTTGTGGGCATGTTTAGTCATAACAATTTAAATGGATGAAAAAAAAAAAAAGATGATGGGAATATCTAGAACAACACACCCACGCTGAGCTCAGTCATTGTCTCTCTTGAGAAAAAGAGGAGAAAAAAAAACACCACAGACAACCAACGCTTCAAACCATGCCAAGTCCTGCTCTCTCCTTTTACTCCCACTCCTCCCTGCTCCTTCTCATCTCTCTCTTCCCTCTCAGCTCTCCAGATTCCTTCTGCATCAACTTTGAATGTCCCACCATCTCCATCCTGCTCTTCCCATCTCACCTCGTCCTGTCTGTTTTTAGAAATCAGATCTTTATCTGCTGCGAGGCTGTGGTGAGAAACAGATGGACCCCCTGCTTGTGCCAGGCGGCAGGGAATGGTGTGTGTGGTAACTCTGATCAATTAGATATAAAGTTCACGTGGACCTGCAGCAGGTCATGCTGATATGTGTATTTATAACTCAGGGAGCCACATTTCTAATATCCTGGAGGAGATGTGGAAAAAAATGAACCGTGAGGCCGCGGACTGATCCCAAATTCATGCCCGAGGGTCGCTTAGATTAAAGATTGTGTCGAAAGCCGTCAGATTGCAGATCAGTATGGCTCTCCGTGTGCAGAATAACATGGAGCATAATGTGGTTTACATTTTACAGTCATGATATCATGCACCCTGCCTGCCTTCACCCTCCGGTTTAAAGCCCTCCTGCTCACACACACAACACCCTTTATATAATTATACACTTAATCTGGGAGGATGTTTACCAACAGGAAGCCTCCCCTCTGTACATCCCCTGGCATTTCCCTGCCCTTTGCTGACAGGAAGTCGCCCCATCATGGCTCGGATCGCCCCTCTCAGATCACCTTATCTTGTGATAGCGGGGTATAAATTTGCCTCTGCCATCATCAACAGAACATCCCTTTTTAAACGACATAGATGTTATTTTAGCTACGGTCTCTTATCTGTCAAGATAACATTTTATTTGCTGAGATATCGGTTGGCACAGCAACATCTCCAGCAGGGCAAACACCCACAGTATAATCAAATGAAAACTGAGGTGAACTTAAAAATGATAACTGAAGCTGTCCTTTGTTAACATTTAGGTTTTTATAGCACTACCTGGTTCAAATTCGGCCTGTCATATCCTTCATTTTACACTGGTGTGTGGAAAAGAGCTCTGTAACGGCAGCATTCATCTTTGCTTTCTCCTCAAAATCATTTGGGTTTACAGATGAACCTGCAGGGTTGTGTTGAACCATTACGTCTTAGCAGTTAAGATGGTGAGTAAGAACCCTTTTTACACCAGAGATTTGTATCTGGATACCATCTCTGTCTAAGGTGAAACGTGAATTTGTTGCGGTCGCAGTGTGATGTGATCATCCTGTTAAACATCAGGAGGAGGTCTGCTTCAGGTGTAACGTAATCTTCATTCTTAAATGACAGTTTTTAAGTCAGTCAGGTGTCTACTTGAGAGTTTGAGAGAGACTTTGCAGTGCAGAGAAACAAAATAGTAAATAAAATAAAATAACAGTACAAAAAAGTAAAAGCCTGTGAATAGTTGTCATTCCCTGGAAAGTAGGCTATATTTTGATGTATGTGGTTGAAAATAAACCCTCATATGAGTATTTAATGTATATATTAGACACACACATTTTTAATGTAAGGATTATTTCTTTAACATTATCAGAACCCAGCATGGCTGGAGGATCTTCACATTATTGCTGGACTTTTTTTTCAGTCTGTTACGCCAGTCAAACTGTAATCCACACACTTTTCCCGAAATCAGTTTGCATGTAAAATTTTATTTTCCAGCTGTGTTGTTTGGATTTCATTTTTTTCATGAACCAGGAACCACAAGTCAATGTTGATTTATTTGTCACGCAGCTTCTGGTCTTTAACAGTGTTGTAATCTGAGCTTCTCTGTGCTTTGTTGATGTAGTTGTTTCCTGTGAAGACGGAAGTTTATTTTGAAAACTATCATATGAATCATTGTACGACGATACGTTGCAGTGTGGGAGGAAAGTCTTGCCAGCAGTGATGTGTTGTATTCACAATCCATTGCATCGAAACACCAAGTACAGTTGCTCAGTTGCATCTTCTCTAGTTTGTTATTCATCACCTCAGGTTCAACTTTCACACTTAAAGCAGTAACCATACCAGGTTTGCAGTGCAGTAATTGCTGTTGGGTGTTTCACAGTTTGAACTTCCTGCTGTTGTGTATTCATCTCCATCAGCAGCAGTAAATCAAGCACATCACACAGGGCTGGATATATTATTTTTGCTCTACAGGAGTTTAAAATATATTCAAACACCCTCCTGAGCTCAATTTTTAGAGCGGAGTGTGCAACAGATTTTTTTTTTTTTGTCTTATTTTACATTTGCACCAGTTGTTGCTGGTGTAACGGCTAATGCTAATGTCATGTCATGGCCTCGGTCTGCCCTATCCTATCATAATAAAATACTCAGTCAGGCAGAGATCACTGCTGGCAGGTCATTAGCCTTCCACTGAACAGCCAGACATGTGGTCAGGTCTGAAGCAGCTGCTCTGTAATATTCAGTGTTTACAGAGGTGTGCAGAGTGTGTGCAGGTTAGAGATTGGAGACTGGTTGGTTTACCAGAAGTGTGTGTGTGTATGAACAGTTATGGATAAAGACAGACATCAAACAGTTCAGCTGAATAATGTTTAAAGCATCTCTGCAAAGAGAGTAGAGTTTAGACGAGAGTACTGTTTCTTTCCTTACAAACAGCCATTGATTTCTCTCCAAGGCAGTATTATGGCTGGGTATCATTTGAAGATGATTGATGCTGCTGGAAATATGGTTCCGTTTGCTCTCTCTACAACAACATTATCATGTGTTATATACTAATTCAATGGCTTATGACTTGAAAAAATAAAGAAAACCAGGGCTGAAACCATTTATTGAATAGATAACTGACATAAAATCTTCATTGTCAACATTTTTAATCATCAAATATTTGTTCATGTAATTTATCAAGTACATTTTAGAAATAATTTGTGGTCCGTTCATAGCATGGTCCACTGAAACATGAGCTGGAACAGAAGAGCAGGATTTGAAATTTATGAAATGCTGAAGCTATACCTTTGATACCTTAATACTGCTGGTGTGTGCGGGCTCATGTTGAAGTGTTGAAGTTCAGTAACACATAAACTGTATGGTAATCTTCCATGTTTTTTCTGAGCACCATCTTAACCAGCAGTAACCAAAAGAAAGAGCAACACAGCCAGTCTCCTGATGAGCCTCCAACTAATTTGGTTAGTCAGCATTGTGTAACCATGGCGACATGGGCAGGGTGGGTTCATAATGCAATGGCCTCTGCCCAACCCGGATAGGCCATTTGCCAGGGGTCTGCCAATCAGATTACACGGTCCCAGTCTGCATGAGAACATGAAAAATGACAAGTAATGAAGGCTGTTGGTGGACACACTGGGCACATTTACTCTGGTCCACTTCCTTTTCAGTCTGGGCCTCGTGCTGCTTTATAACATCCAGAAGTGCCAAATTTAACCGACTTTCTACGAGATGTGTCAAGATACTAAGTTATTATGGAGCGACTCAATTAAAGGTTTTGTGCTTTTGTCTTTCTTTCCAAATCCCCCTCTCCCCTGCCCTTCAACCTCTTCATGTCCAGGGAAAGTACGGCAAGAGGAAGAGCCGATTCAAGCGCTCAGACGGAAGCACGTCCTCTGACACCACCTCGAATAGCTTTGTCCGACAGGTAACATTTCACACTTAATTCCAGACTGCTAATCCAGGTGCTAGACCGTGCCTCGGCTTCATTTTATTTAATGAAGGACCATCTTAAAGTTTAATGGAGTCAAAGTGAGGTCTTTAAATGCCAGAAATTAAGTGGCTCCATATGGACAGTAGTTTAATCATTGATTTTTTTTTCTCAAATACATTTCTTTAATTGTCATAAATGTATGACATGAAGTAAAACATCTTTGCAGCAGGGCTGAAACAATAAGATGATTACCTGATTAGTTGCTCGACATAAAAGTAACAATTTTGATAAGTGATCAGTCATTTAAATCGTTCAAACATTTGCTTTTTCCACCTTCTCAAGATGTTTGCAGTTATTGTTTGTCTCTGTTTTATATCACTGAAGAATAACCTTCACCTCGGCTCATAGAATTTGTGAGTCCAGACAAGTAATAAAATGGTCATAAAAATCAGCCAATTGTTCACACAAAGCTAATGAAACACAAGTTTCTCCAAATTGTCCTGGAATTTTAAATGTTAAATCACATTTATCTAAGTCATAGTTGGTCCTTGAATATTGCAAACATTGCAAAATGTTTGGATTCTAAGCCTGGAAACATTTTTGGGCTTCTGGAGAATCAGAATTCCTCCTGCAGTATTTGCATTATTAGTCGTGTCATCAGTAAAATCTCCTGCAGGAATTTCTGGCTGATATAAACTAGAATATATATTACGTGACATGAACAACACACAAGAGCAAAATATCACCCTAATTGTAATACAGAAAGTCTGAAGCATGCACACAGAAGAGGAAAACAGTTTCACTGCCAGCTGTTAAATGTTATTACCATGTATCTTTTCAATCTAGTTCTTCTGCTACATCGCAGATCTTTGCAGATTTTTCCACCATGAAACCCTTTATTTTCCTGTCCGTATTTTTAGTCCTATCTTTCTCTGCTCACCTGTGTGTCTGTCACAGGCAGCCCACATGCTGCACTGTGTATCACACACTGAAATGGCTTTGATAGCATCCCTGGTAACAACAGGAAAACCCGTGACTACAGCTGCTTGCGAGCTTTATTTTCCCAGAGGTGGAGGAGCTGAGGGATCGGCTGAGACTCCTCCAGAGCCCTGATGGGAATTATTAGTTCCCAGGTGTTAGACTCCACCCTGCTCTGTAGGTGTACATGTGTTGATTGGCTTTGTAAGAAAGAGCCAGTAAAAGTAAGCTGTAAGTTGTCCAGTGTCATTTTCCATCTACAAACCGGTCAAGAAGCCTCTCTCAGTCAGTCGGGAACACTTCCTTTAGGGACTTTAGGAGGAGGGGTTAAGGCTTTGCATGCTCCCAGGTCTGGAGACATTTCTCAAAGCCACGCTACATGGCAGCTAAACGTGACCTCTTCATTTGTGAGAGGAAATGATTTGCCCCCGTGCTGAATGACATTTACCTGCTCAGCACTAGAAATAACACTGAATGAAAAAAAACATTGCTGGTGGTGAACACAGGGAGCCCAACTCTCCTGTTGTTTCTAAAGGTTAGCTGCATCCTCGCCGACAACATCACCCTTCCCATTGCCTCGTCCTTCATTAACTCTGCTACTCTGCTTGCTGAAGGATCTTGTGCACTTGGACCTGGAGGTTTGGCAGGTTTAATACTCGCTCAAGCTGTGTGAATAACCCGTAGTCAGAATGATCTCCCTGTGTCATGGACATTTCACTCATCAAAGCTGGCCCTGAAAGGCTGCACATAAACCAAAAATATATTTAGCAATGAATAATAGGAGTGTCCCGAAGAAACATATTCAACAACTGAATAAAATAAAATAAATAAAAAATAAATTAGAAGACCCTGAAAAATAACTGCAGTAAATGTCTGTGTAGGTTCTCAGTCATCCAGGTTGAGGTAAATTAAAAAGTGCAAAATAGAGACTGGTTTAACTTAAACATCAGCATATTCTACATCCATCCATCCATTCATCCATCCATTTTCTACCTCTTATCCTCTCATAGGGTCATGGTCTATCCCAGCTGGACAAGTCTCCAGTTCATCACAGGACACATATTCTACATTTGAATAGAATAAATAAAAAATAAATCAGAAGGACCTGAAAATCCAGTCTCCAGGGACAGTCCCCGTTTTGGATGACCAGTCTCCAGTTAAAGCTGTCCCCGAAAATGTCCCAGATTTCAGTGTTTTATGATTGAGGAAAAAAATGTTGTATGTTGACCAGAACGATGGCTACTATGGTTAGCTGGGTAGGAAGTGCAAGTGAGCATGTTGCGCGCAGACAACACTTATTACGGTATCTGGTCGCTACCGTAGTAACTATTATTAACTCTGAGCTGGAAATGTCCCCAGAATTCATTTCAGAAATGTGGTCACTGCCAATGTCAATGAGGTTGGTCGTATTAAACTTCCTGGTTTGTTCCTCCACAGGAAACGTGGTCATGACCAGTTTTGTTCTCAGCTTCAACGTCTTTTTCAGACTTTAACTAAAAATTCTGCCACAGGGCCGACATCACTCCTCCTCCTTCTACTTTGTTAGCGTCTTAGCTCAGCTGTTGTTGTGATCACTGGGCTCTGCTGCTGCATAGAAGAGCTGGACTGGAGTCTGGAATGAACTGATGCTATCAGAGATTTTAGATGCAGGACGATATAAACTGACACTTGTTTTTTTTGCGACAGTCCTAACGAATAATGTATCTACATTACAGTACAAGCAGTGTCTGAAGTTAAGATGTGGAAACTGAGGCTTCACTGACAGAAAAACAGCATTAAGGCGCCCTATAGGTATTTGTACATCAAGCCTTTTTTTAGCCTCCTTGAACAACTCGAAGCAGAGCCCTGTATAGGCTTTACAGTCTCACACACACCTACGCAAATGCATGCTTATTCACCACACACACACACACACACACACACACAAATATAGGAGAGCCACAATCAGCCAACGGTAGAGTTGGCTGGTACACTCGGCCGGGTTTCCATAGCAACCGGGCCACTGAATCTCCCTCTGTGTGCAGGCACAGTGGAATGGAGAGAGGATGTTTAGATGGGTTTGTGTGTGTGTGTGTGTGTGTGTGTGTGTGTGTGTGTGTGTGTGTGTGTGTGTGTTGCGGCAGCCTACGTGTTTGTGTCGTGCTGGCTTGTGTGTCGAGTTCAACAAAAACACACTCTGTCTTCCAGGGTGTGTTTTATAGTGTCTGCTGCTGTTGTGGTACAATAGGTAACATGTATGCTTCCAGGAATATGTGGTGAACAAAGAAGAGATTTAATATTTGCCCTGTTGAATCTGTTGTGCCGATCATAAACAACTAGAGCACACACATACACACACACAACACTGTTGCATTCAAATCAAATATCCAATCAAATCAGCTGTGTGAGAACAGAGGGAACAATTGAGACCCTCATTTGTTCTGGTTTCTCCAGAAGGCCAAAAGACCCAGAAGAAAGACATGATGGACTAAAAGCAGTCATTTCAAACTGCAGAGAAAGCGTAACAAGATGCAACACTTAATCAATAACTATAGAATACCATAATATTATTAATGATTCAGCATTAATGTAGCTTCCATTTCTCTGTCATTCCCTGTCACCAAACAAGCAGGGTTCATGCCAGTAGTACTAAAAGTAATACACTCTTTTTCAGGGCTCCCCTTAATGTAATACATGTACCATTTTCTGATAATATAATATTGTCACCTAATATTTCAAGGACCACCTGAGTGGTCCTTGAAATAATTTTCCAGTGTGCAGTGGATTATTGGACACTGGGTGTAAAAAAGGCTATGTGTAGTCTCAGTTTGAGAAAAAAACAGTGCACAGCTCTCTGTCACAGCATGTCTTTGAAATGGGACCACACTGACTTTTCAACTCTAAAACTGGAAGATTGAGCCTCTAAATTGGGACACAGCAAACATCAGTTGTCTGTACTGTTGTTTTCATGGAGATTAAACATGCAACCTGCAAACTGAAACATGTTTGACTAATCGGAGAAAATACAGCCCAAGCGTGCAAGAGTTCTTGTAAACTGAACCCACAATTTGTGAGTGGTATTCATTTGTAAAACAGGACACTGACACCTTTATCCATCTGTGTGTGAGCAGTGCTTGTAAATTGCTTTGGAGAAAGGAGCCCTTAATTCAAATCAGTCTAAAGATCCACTCATCAAACTCTGATGGGCTGAATTCTGCCACCAGAATACCAAGAAGCATCCTTGTTTCCTCCAGTGCTCCACAGATAAGATTGTGTCGGCCTGGCTGCCATATGTGAGAGCCTCCTGTCAGTCCTGATTATGGATCCCAGCAGAGCCACAGTTGCTGCTGCACATTTACTCACCTTCCCCAGCTGAGTGTGTTGTCATCAGCTACTGATACAAGAGAGGAGGCGGCGCTCAGGTGTGTGGCCAAGGAGAAGCCTGTTTCACGTGTCAGAGGCCGCCCTCTAGTGGACACACTGTGACCACCAGCACCATCACCACCCCCCCAACTACACCTATGTGCCATAGACCTTTTGCCTTAATATATATCCCAAGTAAATGTACGTCTGTAATTAAATATTAATAGCTGACCAGATGTAAATCAAGTTATTCCAAAATGTTATTTTAACTATTTACAGCTTCCTGATGATTAGCCGCCTTGCCTGCACTGTGTCAGCCCCTTAACCTGTTGGTTTCAGTGTATACAGGAATGGTTAGCTGACTAGACATCACATCTACGAGCAGGATGGACTGAAAAGAGAGTCTGTATACTGATCTGAGCTCTTGATTTGTGTTGACTGAGGAGATGTTGTCTGGCTATAACACGTATATTACACAGCTGTGGATGTGTGTGTGGATTGTGCTTTATTCATTGTGTCCCTGCTGGGTAGCTAACATTAGCTCCACTAACCAGCTGTCTGTAGCTGTCACAACACAAACAGTGCAGAGAAATTAGTGGCCCATCCTGTTTGTGCTAATACTAATAGTTGAAATGATGACATGTAGGCCAGACCAGAAATATGTTTGGTCTATGATGTGCATTTTATGAGGTATGAGTTGCTCAAAAGCATCCTTCCACTGTTGCTCTACCTGAAGTTTCTTGTTTGTTTCCTTAGTTAAAGGGTTTTAGTTGAGGGGGAATTTAAGGACAGAGGGTGGCCTTTACTGCACTTTACTGAGTGTAAAGCCCTTTATATACATAAATAAAATCGACGTGTTGAATTTAGAAGAAATTTAAGCTCACAGAATAAATTCATGCAACATTGGTGTCTGATGCAGCTTAAGTCATCAAGAACAGGATCAAATCTTCTCTGGACTGGATTCTGTGTGAATCTAGATTGACTTGAATCAGGAGATCAGTGTCAATGTCCAGCCCTAATCCCTCCTCTGATACCCCTTTTTTCCAGGAGAGAGAGACCGATAGAGCGAGGCTGGGAAGAATGTGATCAGGTCAGAGGCTGAGAGAAAGGGGAGGGGGGGTTTTCCTGGGAGCTGCCACAGCCCTCTCTCACGTCAGTCCAGGCATTGAATGGCTGACGGCTGCATACCAAGCCTCCTTCTGGGTCTTGGTGCGTTCATGTCCCTGTTTCTGCCGGGGCCAGGGCTAAATATATTTCCCCAGTTTGCAAATGTAGCACAAGTCCTGCAACCCGACCCCCACCCAGCTCCAGCTCCCTTCCTCTACACAAGGTTCACGTTCCTCTGGGTGGCTATGGAGGTGGTGAAGGGGACGTCAGTGTGTGTGTGTATGTGTGTGTGTGTGTGTGTGTGTGTGTGTGTGTGTGAAGGGGTTGGAGGTGAAGAGAGTGCGCTCCTGGTTTAACACATACGGCAGTCTTTTCTGGCTTTCTCTCCTACCATACACACCTCACACAAACACACACATGCACTCTTCTGTAGCTGTCAAGCTGACAGACAGATACTCACACTAGTTACCACTGTCTCTCTCTCTCTCACACACACACACACACACACACACACACACCTCTGTGGACTCCAGCATTGCCCCCTTGGTTCGCCGTGGTGTGGCGAGCGTGGCAAACGAGGTATGGAGAGGACTGAGAGGATTCAAAGGCCCGTCATGGTAAGAAGGATCTAGATCAGCTTCTTTCTCTGCGTCAGACTGAACTGGAAGTTTATCTGTGAGTTTGTGGATCTGGATTGAGTTTTGAAAGTTCAGCAGACGCTCTCTGAGATATGACAGGAGAATATAACTTGCCGGGCCTGTCCTGATAGCGCTGTGCCTCCCACTCTGCGTCTTTCTTTGCTCTTCTCAGTGTGATTCCATTTTGGGCCGGGCCACAGCTGCTGGAAGAGCGCTGTGGTTTTAATTAGACTTCCAGTCCCACCGGTTGCTGCTATGTGCACCGCCTGCCCGGCCGCCCAGCTCTGTGGCCATTTCAGGGGGCTTCTTTCACTGCTGTCCCCCTGTCCCCAACAGGGCTGGATCTTCATTTAGCCTCTTATTGTACTCGGTTGTGCTCCTTCACGATATGATTTGTTGTCTATTGTTGGCTTTCAATATTTTTTCTAATTATTGCTGATTTCACTTTATATTCAGTGGAGTCTTTTCATGATGATTAGGACTGCAAATAGCAGATGTTTTTAATTATTGGTTTGTATAATCAGTCAGTTTTACGGCTCACCCTTCGTCTACAAAGTGCTAGAATTAAAAATATGTTTCACTGGGGAACTCCCAGAGTCCAAGGTGATGCTGTCAAATTATTGCTATTGTAGCTCACTTCAACAGTAGAACAGAGAAAACCAGTGAATCCTTACAGCCGTGTTACTGAATTACTAATGGGTCTATCAGTCCATTATCAAAACAGTAGCAGTAATGATGATTACACGCTGCTGTTCTGCCAAATTCCCCAATCATATTGTCTCAGAACAATTGACCACTGTCTGTTGCATTGATCATTATTCATTCATTATCGATTAATCTGCTAGTTGTTGTTCTTGATAGCTTGTTTTGTTTCACAAAGTGTGCCTTACATTTCCCCAGAAGAGTTTAAAACATAAAGAGATGCAATCTGTCCCAAAAGAAACAGCAAATATTCACTTTCAAGTAGCTGGAGTCACACCTGTGCTTAAAGAGTTTTTTTTTGTATAATTTTCTGTGTAGCTGATTATTTCAGGAGTACATATGATTAAATATTAACTATATCATGACTATGGCCACCTTCTTTTTGAGTGTCATCAAAAACAAGTACATAGAATCAAGTCTGTAAAGGTGATTGTTGCACACTTGGCCGCATTTTACTCTTTGATAAGATCTTTTTATTTTGGCAGTGTTTTTGCAGCCACTCCTGTTAACAGACACATTTTACTGACATCTGAAAAAGATGTTTCAGACATTGAGAAGTATTGGTATTGGGGAAATGAGTAACAGTGATCTCTGGTGTTATGTTGGCAGTAGCATCAAAGCATTTGAAACAATCCCAAGCCCACACCTGAATATAGAAATATTGTGATCTCAACCATATCTCCCAGCCTGCATTTGGTTTTGAATTTAGTGGGACTGGCTGAAACTAAGGATCGTCTTTTACTGGAGTCCCTCTATTGCTCGTTTGTGAAAATGGGGATTTCTGGTGACTTCAGTCCATGACTCATCTTTTTATTCGTCTTCACGCTGTCCAGCTGGTTTGCCATGTCTCTGCTGTGACAGGAAAAAAGAGGTACAGCCATTTACAGCCACCGGCCATGAGCATCTGACAGGAAATCTGTTGTGATTCCTCTGTCTGTACAGCTGCCTGTCTGTTGATTTCCCCTTTTCTTCATCCTTTATTCCACTTTTCTTCTCCCGTCCTGAGCCAATCTCTGGTGTGAGCTTGATGAAATATGTGAAAGATGGTGAGCAGACTCAGAGACAAAGCAAATAGGAAAATTATATGTAATTTTCTTGCTTTTCCTTCCTATTTTTATTGTCATATTATCTGAGCTGATAAGTATGAATATGTTTTTATCTGTTTAATTATCAGGGCAGAGGTTTGCAGTATGTGTCAGCTCTCAGATGGTAATCACCTCTTAGTCATACATTGTGAAGTGTGACAACACCTGCTGCGATGTTCCTGTTGTTTACGGCAGCAGCACATTGAAATATTTGGCCTCTGCCCTGTTAGAGGAGGAAACCAGTCCAGTTGTCATGTTGCTTCAGTATTCATAATCATTTCATGTATGTGGAGGTCTACCCTAAGAAGAAACATTTGCATCCAGCTCCCCTTTTTCAAAGACGACATGCTTCAGAAGAAACAACATTAACTCACATCCCTGCTGCAGGGTGACTGTTTTCACCCCTCATTATTCAAAGCACTTCTCTGTTGCCGGCCCACCCTCACTCCTTATTCCATTACCCCCCTCTGCTCTGCTGCTCCCCCATCCATTTATTCAATATCAGTGCGATGGAGGTGGAATTCATCAGGGTGGCAGTCACTGTGCATAAAATGGAGAAACAGTAGTTTCATTTTCAGGATAATTACAGAGTTTCACCTTTCTTGTGTCTTACCCTTTCCTAGCATCCTGTGGTCGGTGTCAGTGCAGGAGAGTTTGTATTTCACCATCTAGATGTGGAAAAAGTTTCAGTTTGGTCACCTTGTTAGTAAAAAAAATGTGAATATTTTCTCAGACCGTAATTTTTTTTATCATTGCTGTGTCATCCTTGAGGCTGTGTCCTCGCAGCTATAAGTCACACCAAAGTGAGAAAATCATTGATCACCTGTTGAAAAGCGTTCGTGCATTGCCCCCTTCAGGGTCATTTATTCACTGTTTCACTCCTATATCGTCTTTCTATCTCCTTCCAGATGCAGCCTTCGCTGGCTGCCTGTAATAAGCTGCAGAGACGGTTACTATGACACTGCTGGGGTCTCTAGTCTGGCACCTCCAATAGGAGAGCAGCTCTGCCATCAGGTGGCCTGTAGCTATTTTGAACAGGAGCTGTATGTGAAGTGAAGCAAGCAGCTAAATTAGAGACACAACCCAGTGACATGAGAGGAGAGGAAGACGAAGAAGAGAGGGAAATGAAAAGGTGTTCAGTTGCTCGCTCAGTCGATCAACGTGCTCTGAAAGGGTTTCAGAGGAGAAAGGCTGCAGAGAGGTTATCGATCAGTTGTTGTTTTGTCTTTCCTCTCTTTCACACACACCTTTTTATATATAAAATATTGACTTTTATGTGTGTGTGTGAACCCATCAATCCTTCCCCATCACTTCTCTCCCTGGTTGTCTTTTTTTCCTGGTAGTGTGACGTAAATCAACTGGGTGAGTGACTCACAGACACAAGCTTTTGTTCACACACACACACACACACACACACACACACACACACTTATACACAGAGAGTAATCCCTCCCACTCTTTCTCACTCTACATTTTGCTGCATCACCGACCTGTTGCAGTGAGCCACTTGGTCTCAGGTTGTTTCAGACGTCATTTCAGCTTCTGTTTCTCTCTAAAATTATACCCGTGGGTTCCCCATCAAGGTTTGTTAACCTTCACTTAGGCAGTGCTCCACGTTGGGATGCGCTTGTATGGTTCAGAGGATGACTCACAGCTGGTAAGTGGGGGTGGCTGTTATTGTCCTCATTAGATGCTGCATGCCACTCACAGGATTATTCCTCCTACCTGAGTGGGTTGCAGGCACACCGTCGCAAGCGTTTGAGTTTGAGTAAATGAAACAGGGAGTGGGGATGGACTGTGGATGCCCAAGGACGCAAGTAGTAGTGAGCCATCGCCCAGGCAACAGGGTGTGCCTGCATTTAGCGTGCTGTTGCCAAGTCACAGAGGACCTGGATGCAACAGGTGGCTGAGCTAGAATCAACATTTGTGTTCTGTCATTTTATTGGAAATCAAAGGAGCATTAATCACACATGCAAGCATGCTGACACGCCACACAGATGCTGCACTTTTCAACACATGACCAGGTTTTCTCTCCGGATATATTTAGATCTCTAGGTCCACTCAGTGTTTCTGTTGAGAAATGCCACCAAGGACTCTTTCTCTGATTTATTTAATCTTTTTTCATCATCTTGGCTTTTTTAAAACTTTTATTCAATAGATGGCTGTTGAAATAGAGACAGGAGAAAATGGAAAGAGAGGGGTATGATCTACACCAAAGGCCCCGCGCCATCTCTTTTCATCTTTAAAATCAGAAACATTCAGTCCAGAGTAAGGCTAGGGCTGCAATATGATGCATCTGTATCATGATACAGGGACTATGTTTCATTATACTGCAAATGTAAGCAAGGAAATGTGTTTGTGTTAATATAATATTATCAATTATAACGTCTGCATTTGCATTTATCAAATTCACACATTAATGCACTTGCAGTGTGTTGGCTGAGTGATCGTTGCTGTAAACTATTACTTATAAATTTGTCTTTTGTCTTACAGATCCATAAGTTTTGTAATTTGTTTTTGTTTTGTTTTTTTAAATATTTGAGATTTTTATTTACCACTGATGCAATGTGCAGTTTGTCATAGTGAAAACATAGCTTAAAACCTATTTATATTCATTTATATTCCAAATCAGCACTGATATACTGATCACCATCAGAACATTTCAACCAATACACAGCTGTGAGATCTAGAGATATTTTTTCCTTTAGTGTTGTCTCACTACACATGTGCAGGGAGTTTTTCATCATCGCTGCATATGCTGTATGTCTTCTTTTCACATTCTCACCTCTATTTTAAATGCCCACACCTAGTGATTCATTTCTTCTGCTTGGCACATTCAGCTGTTCACATTCTTGTCAGCACCTCCTACAAAGCGCCAGGCAGCCTGTCAGCTGGAAAAAAATACAAGAAGAGAATAAGTGGAATTGTTATATAAATTGAACACTCAAACACTTGAGAAGTTCAGGCTGCACTGCTCTGTATAGTAGGCTGGCGCCGCAGGCTTGCAGGAGGCTCTGGTTTTTATTGTGGCATGGGTGTCTGGATGAGGGTCAGCAGGAGAGAGTCAAGTTACTGTGCATGAGTGGATGTATTGGATACTGTAGCCACTTCATGAGAAATGTATGTCCCCTCTAATATTATACCATAACAGCCCTCAGGCCCAATTTTTCTCCATCTACTTGACCCACCCACACACTGATCTGCTCTACCTGTGCTAAAAAAAAAATTCACCACCTGAACCTCACAGATGCTAAAGCAGAAATGTCCGCCTGTTGTTATGCAAACTCTGCTCCTCAAATTACACCGATCAGCTTTCATGCAATATGAGGGCCAAGGCCTGTTTTGTGTCTATGTAGGTTACGCTTCTCAAGGCGGTCTGACCACAAACAAATTGGAAAGGCATAGCCAAGACCTCTTCTTAATACCAGAAAAGTGAATTCGAAACAAGACAAAGAGGAAAAGAAAGAACACTGGGAAAACCTAAAGATGAACAAAGAGGTTGTCGGTTTAGACGGCAGACATTTTCACATGGTTTACTCCTGTGTTTGTTTTCAGAGTCATGGACATGTTGTCCTTTTCCCCTTAATTTAAACTCATTTCAGGGCTCTGCAGACTCTTACACCAGTCGGCCGTCGGACTCTGATGTGTCCCTGGAGGAGGACCCCGAGGCTCTGAGGAAGGAAGCCGATAGACAGGCCCTTGCCACGCTTGAGAAAGCCAAGGTCGGAGATCTAATGTTGTATCTCCATCCATCATGCATGCTGTTACCTTAATGCTCATCCCTGCTGCATAAACTTCACATCAGTGTTGAGTGTTTTGACATTGGTGAACCTCATCATCAGTGTGAAGGCAGACTGTGTGTTGAGTTTTATTGAGCTGCTGTGGTGCTGACTAATCTGTCTTTCTGGTCGCTGCTCCAGACCAAACCAGTGGCGTTTGCTGTGCGGACAAATGTCGGTTACAACCCCGGCCCCAGTGATGAGGTTCCTGTGCAGGGCATGGCCATATCCTTCGAAGCCAAAGACTTCTTGCACATTAAAGAGGTATGAACTCCTGTAGTTTAGAGTACAAATGTGTTTCAGTTCAGACTGAATGAAAGGGAGCAAACTGAGGATCCTGGATAGTGTCTAGGGGAAAAAAGACCAGCAGTGGGCCTTTGAAATTCAAACGATGGGCAGTGATGGTGGTATATCACTGGCTGTCTCTGTGCAGAAATATAACAATGACTGGTGGATCGGACGTCTGGTGAAGGAGGGTTGTGAGGTGGGCTTCATCCCCAGCCCGGTCAAACTGGAGAACACCCGTCTGCTGCAGGAGCAGAGGATGAGACAAAATCGACTGAGCTCCAGGTAAACCCTGCTTCATAAAACAGGTCAGACCTGAATCACACTTCATCCACCAGGTGATATAAAGCATCCTGGAAAATACTGCAGTGAGTCACTGTCTTCCTCTACACTGCAACTGTAATAAATAATTCTGTATAAATAACAATAATAACTAGACAAAAAATTCCTGAAGAAATTTTAATATGTGCCTGCACACATGACGCCGGACCCATGCGATGCCGGGCCATGTAGGCCCAGCCTGATGCATGCTGACCCTCTCCTGCACCGAAGCACGCACTTCGTGCGTGCCTGTCCCAGGTTCGTGTTGAAAACAAACACGCCGAAGCACGCACTACGTGCGTGCCTGTCCCAGGTTCATGTTGAAAACAAACACACCTTGTTTCCTGTGACGCTTAAATCAGAGTTTGGGGCTTTTACTTTGAAAGGATAGTCATCTCCACAGCTTCCTGTGAGGAAAAAAGTTACCCCTCCGAAGTTTGGGGCTTTTATTTTGAAAAAACAGACTTTTATTTTGAAGGAAACAGCCTGAGCTTCCTGTCTGTGTGTGTGATCAATGATGTCACCCACTCTCTGTATCATCAGCATTGACCTATGCATCATATCACAGACAGGGTCCCTTCAGTTCAAATACCACACACACACACAGCTGCTCTGTCACACTATGCTTCTGATTATGAGCTGACCTGTCGAATCACCTCTCGTATAAAAAAAACTATAAGCAGTAGAGCTTAGATTTTTGCATGTGAATGATGCTATGGTGATGGAGGTTCATGCATATCACCTAATTCTGCTGGCCACCCCTGCATGGCTTCAACACCCCATGGGGCACCCCTATGGAAAAGTCTAGGCGCCCTGGTCTGTCCCCCACACTGGCTCTCACTGACTGCCATTGATTTCAAGCTGAGTCAGACCCTTCCGAACTCCTCTAAATAACTCCCCAACCGTAAGGCGTACAGCTTTGGGGTTTGGACCGTAGGCGGCAGGAGCTCGCGAGGATCGCAGCGATGTAAATTTTATGTGTCTAGCCCACTCAGAAGCCCGTCAGCGGCAGGTTAAACACAAGAGGTTTTCCTGCTTTCTCACGCCTTTTCCTCTGAAAATTAACATTGGGCCCAATGGAGAGAATTTTGGGAGGTGCTGCCCTCATTAAGGGTCTGGAGCCAAAACCATAAATCTCAGAGACATAAGAGACACATCGCTACGACCGGGACGAAATTTCCAACGTTTTGCTGTAAAAATTATGTCGGTGGAGTGAACGTAGCCCTCACAATCGCGATTTAAAAAAAAAAAAATCTGATGATTCTGAAACTGCTCTCCACTCTAGGTGTGTAGTTGTGTCACTCTAGTGCACGCAATAGACACCCATGTTAAGCCCTGATTTTTGAAGATTTCATGGTCTGGAAAAAGTTGAAATGCTGAAGAAACTATACATTTTTTTAATTGAAGATGAATTATGAATATGTTGCCAGGAAAATTTGCTGCGTTTTGAGGGTTGAATGGAGTTTCTAGGTGAAAGTATGAGGGAGTTGTAACTGTTTGTTCACCGAAGAAAAAAATTTGAATTCCGACCCTTTCCCCATTCATTCCTATGGGACATTTTTCGGCGGTTTTTGGGGTCTAGCGTCGCCATGGTAACGGCTTTGACGAAGAAAAGTAATAGCACTCATGGCACGATCGAGACGCACGTTTTGATATATCATATGCCTGGGTGCACCTTACGGTACGACCCGCATTAATTGCCGAAAATGTGTCTATAATAAAAATAATAACTAGACTAAAAATTCCTGAAGAAATTTTAATATGTGCCTGCACACATGACGCCGGACCCACGCGACGCCGGGCCATGTAGGCCCAGCCTGATGCATGCTGACCCTCTCCTGCACCGAAGCACGCACTTCGTGCGTGCCTGTCCCAGGTTCGTGTTGAAAACAAACACGCCGAAGCACGCACTACGTGCGTGCCTGTCCCAGGTTCCTGTTGCAAACAAACACACCTTGTTTCCTGTGAAGATCAAAACAGAGTTCGGGGCTTTTATTTTGAAAGGACAGTCATGGCCACAGCTTCCCGTGAGGAAAAAAGTTACCCCTCTGAAGTTGGGGGCTTTTATTTTGAAAAAACAGACTTTTATTTTGAAGGAAACAGCCTGAGCTTCCTGTCTGTGTGTGTGATCAATGATGTCACCCACTCTCTGTATCATCAGCATTGACCTATGCATCGTATCACAGACAGGGTCCCTTCAGTTCAAATACCACACACACACAGCTGCTCTGTCACACTATGCTTCTGATTATGAGCTGACCTGTCGAATCACCTCTCGTATAAAAAAAACTATAAGGAGTAGAGCTTATATTTTTGCATGTGAATGATGCTATGGTGATGGAGGATCATGCATATCACCTAATTCTGCTGGCCACCCCTGCATGGCTTCAACACCCCATGGGGCACCCCTATGGAAAAGTCTAGGCGCGCCCCTGGTCTGTCCCCCACACTGGCTCTCACTGACTGCCATTGATTTCAAGCTGAGTCAGACCCTGCCGAACTCCTCTAAATAACTCCCCAACCGTAAGGCGTACAGCTTTGGGGTTTGGACCGTAGGTGGCAGGAGCTCGCGAGGATCGCAGCGATGTAAATTTTATGTCTCTAGCCCACTCAGAAGCCCGTCAGCGGCAGGTTAAACACAAGAGGTTTTCCTGCTTTCTCACGCCTTTTCCTCTGAAAATTAACATTGGGCCCAATGGAGAGATTTTTGGAGGTGCTGCCCTAATTAAGGGTCTGGAACCAAAACTATAAATGTCAGAGACATAAGAGACACATCGCTACGACCGGGACGAAATTTCCAACGTTTTGCTGTAAAAATTATGTCGGTGGAGTGAACGTGGCCCTCACAATCGCGATTTAAAAATATTTTTTTCAGACGATTCTGAAACTGCTCTCCACTCTAGGTGTGTAGTTCTCCCACTCTAGTGCACGCAATAGACACCCATGTTAAAGGCTGATTTTTGAAGATTTTATGGTCTGAGATATGATGAAATTGTGAATGAACTGTACATTTTTTGAATTGAAGATGAATTATGAATATGTTGCCAGGAAAATTTCCTGCGTTTTGAAAGTTGAATGGAGTTTCTAGGTGAAAGAATGAGGGAGCTGTGACTGTTTGTTCGATGAAGAAAAAAATTTGAAATCCGACCCTTTCCCCATTCATTCCTATGGGACTTTTTTCGGCGGTTTTTGGGGTCTAGCGTCGCCATGGTAACGGCTTTGACGGAGAAAAGTAATAGCCATGGTGGCACGATCGAGACGCACGATTTGATATATCTCATGCCTGGGTGCACCTTACGGTACGACCCGCATTAATTGCCGAAGAAGTGGCTATAATAAAAATAATAACTAGACTAAAAATTCCTGAAGAAATTTTAATATGTGCCTGCACACATGACGCCGGACCCACGCGACGCCGGGCCATGTAGGCCCAGCCTGATGCATGCTGACCCTCTCCTGCACCGAAGCACGCACTTCGTGCGTGCCTGTCCCAGGTTCATGTTGAAAACAAACACACCTTATTTCCTGTGACACTTAAATCAGAGTTTGGGGCTTTTACTGTGAAAGGATAGTCATCTCCACAGCTTCCTGTGAGGAAAAAAGTTACCCCTCCGAAGTTGGGGGCTTTTATTTTGAAAAAACAGACTTTTATTTTGAAGGAAACAGCCTGAGCTTCCTGTCTGTGTGTGTGAATCAATGATGTCACCCACTCTCTGTATCATCAGCATTGACCAATGCATCATATCACAGACAGGGTCCCTTCAGTTCAAATACCACACACACACAGCTGCTCTGTCACACTATGCTTCTGATTATGAGCTGACCTGTCGAATCACCTCTCGTATAAAAAAAACTATAAGGAGTAGAGCTTAGATTTTTGCATGTGAATGATGCTATGGTGATGGAGGTTCATGCATATCACCTAATTCTGCTGGCCACCCCTGCATGGCTTCAACACCCCATGGGGCACCCCTATGGAAAAGTCTAGGCGCGCCCCTGGTCTGTCCCCCACACTGGCTCTCACTGACTGCCATTGATTTCAAGCTGAGTCAGACCCTGCCGAACTCCTCTAAATAACTCCCCAACCGTAAGGCGTACAGCTTTGGGGTTTGGACCGTAGGCGGCAGGAGCTCGCGAGGATCGCAGCGATGTAACTTTTATGTCTCTAGCCCACTCAGAAGGCCGACAGCGGCAAGTTAAACACAAGAGGTTTTCCTGCTTTCTCACGCCTTTTCCTCTGAAAATTAACATTGGGCCCAATGGAGAGATTTTTGGAGGTGCTGCCCTAATTAAGGGTCTGGAGCCAAAATCATAAATCTCAGAGACATAAGAGACACATCGCTACGACTGGGACGAAATTTCCAACGTTTTGATGTAAAAATTATGTCGGTGGAGTGAACGTAGCCCTCACAATCGCGATTTAAAAAAAAAAAAATCTGACGATTCTGAAACTGCTCTCCACTCTAGGTGTGTAGTTGTGTCACTCTAGTGCACGCAATAGACACCCATGTTAAGCCCTGATTTTTGAAGATTTCATGGTCTGGAAAAAGTTGAAATGCTGAAGAAACTATACATTTTTTTAATTGAAGATGAATTATGAATATGTTGCCAGGAAAATTTGCTGCGTTTTGAGGGTTGAATGGAGTTTCTAGGTGAAAGTATGAGGGAGTTGTAACTGTTTGTTCACCAAAGAAAAAAATTTGACTTCCGACCCTTTCCCCATTCATTCCTATGGGACATTTTTCGGCGGTTTTTGGGGTCTAGCGTCGCCATGGTAACGGCTTTGACGAAGAAAAGTAATAGCACTCATGGCACGATCGAGACGCACGTTTTGATATATCATATACCTGGGTGCACCTTACGGTACGACCCGCATTAATTGCCGAAAATGTGTCTATAATAAAAATAATAACTAGACTAAAAATTCCTGAAGAAATTTTAATATGTGCCTGCACACATGACGCCGGACCCACGCGATGCCGGGCCATGTAGGCCCAGCCTGATGCATGCTGACCCTCTCCTGCACCGAAGCACGCACTTCGTGCGTGCCTGTCCCAGGTTCGTGTTGAAAACAAACACGCTGGGCACGCACTACGTGCGTGCCTGTCCCAGGTTGGTGTTGCAAACAAACACACCTTGTTTTCTGTGAAGCTTAAATCAGAGTTTGGGGCTTTTATTTTGAAAAATCAGACTTTTATTTTGAAGGAAACAGCCTGAGCTTCCTGTCTGTGTGTGATCAATGATGTCATCCACTCTCTGTATCTGTGGTAATGGTCCATCAGAAGCCTGTATCATATCATCACTTAATCTCTATATGTGTGTCTATGTGGATCCCCCATCTGACACACACACACCAACATCCAGTCACACTCTGCCACTGATTATGAGCTGACCTGTCGAATCATCTCTCATATAAAAAAAACTACAAGGAGTAGAGCTTAGATTTTTGTATGTGAATGATGCTGTGGTGATGGAGGTTCATGCATATCACCTAATTCTGCTGGCCACCCCTGTGTGGCTTAGACACCTCATGGGGCACCCCTATGGAAAAGTTTAGGCGCGCCCCTGGTCTGTCTCCCACACTGGCTCCCACTGACTGCCATTGATTTCAAGCTGAGTTGGACCATGCCAAACTCCTCTGAATAACTCAAGAACCGTAAGGAGTACGGATTTGGGGTTTGGACGAGAGGTGGCAGGAGCTCGCGATGATCGCAGCGGTGTAAATTTTATGTCTCTAGCCCACTCAGAAGGCAGACAGCGGCAAGTTAAACACAAGAGGTTTTTCTCCTTTTTCAGATTTTTTTCTCTGAAAATTAACATTGGACCCTATGGAGAGAATTTTGGGAGGTGTTGCCCTAATTAAGGGTCTGGAGCCAAAACTATAAATCTCAGAGACATAAGAGACACATTGCTACGACCGGGACGAAATTTCCAACGTTTTGCTGTAAAAATTATGTCGGTGGAGTGAATGTAGCCCTCGCAATCGCGATTTAAAAAAAAAAAACTCAGACGATTCTGAAACTGCTCTCCACTCTAGGTGTGTAGTTGTGTCACTCTAGTGCACGCAATAGACACCCATGTTAAGCCCTGATTTTTGAAGATTTCATGGTCTGGAAAAAGTTGAAATGCTGAAGAAACTATACATTTTTTTAATTGAAGATGAATTATGAATATGTTGCCAGGAAAATTTGCTGCGTTTTGAGGGTTGAATGGAGTTTCTAGGTGAAAGCATGAGGGAGCTGTGACTGTTTGTTCGATGAAGAAAAAAATTTGAAATCCGACCGTTTTCCCATTCATTCCTATGGGGCCTTTTTTCGGCGGTTTTTGGGGTCTAGCGTCGCCATGGTAACGGCTTTGACGGAGAAAAGTAATAGCCCCCCTCACACGATCGAGCCGCACGTTTTGATATATGTCATGCCTGGGTGCACCTTACGGTACGACCCGCATTAATTGCCGAAAATGCGTCTATAATAATAATAATAATAAAAATAAAAAAAAATAAACCCTCGTCCTGGATACTAATAAGCGCGTTGCTGGCTTAAAACACAGCGTTTTTATGATTTTTGGATGGATTTTTTGGGTATTTTTTGGTATTTTTATCATTTTACATCATATATGTGTGTTTTGGACCTACTACAAGCATTCATGGCAGGCTTCGCCTGCCATGAATGCTAAGACACTTGGGGAACCCCCCCAAAAGCAATAGTAATATGTGCCGCCGTGCTCGCAAGGCTGGCTTCGCCAGCCTTGCTCGACGGCAGGCACATAATAATAGGAAAAAAAAATAAACCCTCGTCCTGAATACTAATAAGCGCGTTGCTGGCTTAAAACACAGCGTTTTTATGATTTTTGGATGGATTTTTTGGGTATTTTTTGGTATTTTTATCATTTTACATCATATATGTGTGTTTTGGACCTACTACAAGCATTCATGGCAGGCTTCGCCTGCCATGAATGCTAAGACACTTGGGGAATCCCCCCCAAAAGGAATAGTAATATGTGCCGCCGTGCTCGCAAGGCTGGCTTCGCCAGCCTTGCTCGACGGCAGGCACATAACTAGACTAAAAATTCCTGAAGAAATTTTAATATGTGCCTGCACACATGACGCCGGACCCACGCGATGCCGGGCCATGTAGGCCCAGCCTGATGCATGCTGACCCTCTCCTGCACCGAAGCACGCACTTCGTGCGTGCCTGTCCCAGGTTCGTGTTGAAAACAAACACGCCGAAGCACGCACTACGTGCGTGCCTTTTCCACTTTTCCAGATTAATGTTGCAAACAAACACACCTTATTTCCTGTGAAGCTTAAATCAGAGTTTGGGGCTTTTACTTTGAAAGGACAATCATTGCCACAGCTTCCTGTGAGGAAAAAAAGTTACCCCTCCAAAGTTTGGGGCTTTTATTTTGAAAAACCAGACTTTTATTTTGAAGGAAACAGCCTGAGCTTCCTGTCTGTGTGTGTGATCAATGATGTCACCCACTCTCTGTATCATCAGCATTGACCTATGCATCATATCACAGACAGGGTCCCTTCAGTTCAAATACCACACACACACAGCTGCTCTGTCACACTATGCTTCTGATTATGAGCTGACCTGTCGAATCACCTCTCGTATAAAAAAAACTATAAGCAGTAGAGCTTAGATTTTTGCATGTGAGTGATGCTGTGGTGATGGAGGTTCATGCATATCACCTAATTCTGCTGGCCACCCCTGCATGGCTTCAACACCCCATGGGGCACCCCTATGGAAAAGTCTAGGCGCGCCCCTGGTCTGTCCCCCACACAGGCTCCCACTGACTGCCATTGATTTCAAGCTGAGTCGGACCCTGTCAAACTCCTCTGAATAACTCAAGAACCGTAAGGAGTACGGCTTTGGGGTTTGGACGAGAGGCGGCAGGAGCTCGCGAGGATCGCAGCGATGTAAATTTTATGTCTCTAGCCCACTCAGAAGCCCGTCAGCCGCAGGTTAAACACAAGAGGTTTTCCTGCTTTCTCACGCCTTTTCCTCTGAAAATTAACATTGGGCCCAATGGAGAGATTTTTGGAGTTGCTGCCCTAATTAAGGGTCTAGAGCCAAAATTATAAATCTCAGAGACATAAGACACGCATCACTACGACCGGGACGAGATTTCCAACGTTTTGCTGTAAAAATTATGTCAGTGGAGTGAACGTGGCCCTCACAATCGCGATTTAAAAATATTTTTTTCAGACGATTCTGAAACTGCTCTCCACTCTAGGTGTGTAGTTCTCCCACTCTAGTGCACGCAATAGACACCCATGTTAAAGGCTGATTTTTGAAGATTTCATGGTCTGGAAAAAGTTGAAATGCTGAAGAAACTATACATTTTTTTAATTGAAGATGAATTATGAATATGTTGCCAGGAAAATTTGCTGCGTTTTGATGTTTGAATGGAGTTTCTAGGTGAAAGCATGAGGGAGCTGTGACTGTTTGTTCGATGAAGAAAAAAATTTGAAATCCGACCCTTTCCCCATTCATTCCTATGGGACTTTTTTCGGCGGTTTTTGGGGTCTAGCGTCGCCACGGTAACGGCTTTGACGGAGAAAAGTAATAGCCATGGTGGCACGATCGAGACGCACGTTTTGATATATCTCATGCCTGGGTGCACCTTACGGTACGACCCGCATTAATTGCCGAAAATCCCGTCTATAATAATAATAATAAAAATAATAATAAAAAAGAAACCCTCGTCCTGAATACTAATATACGCGTTGCTGGCTAAAACACAGTGTTTTTATGATTTTGGGATTGATTTTTTTGGTATTTTTTGGTATTTTTTATCATTTTACATCATATATGTGTGTTTTGGACCTACTACAAGCATTCATGGCAGGCTTCGCCTGCCATGAATGCTAAGACACTTGGGTACCCCCCCAAAAAGCAATAGTAATATGTGCCGCCGTGCTCGCAAGGCTGGCTTCGCCAGCCTTGCTCGACGGCAGGCACATAACTAGACTAAAATTCCTGAAGAAATTTTAATATGTGCCTGCACACATGACGCCGGACCATGTAGGCCCAGCCTGATGCATGCTGACCCTCTCCTGCACTGAAGCACGCACTTCGTGCGTGCATGTCCCAGGTTCATGTTGAAAACAAACACACCTTGTTTCCTGTGAAGCTTAAATCAGAGTTTGGGGCTTTTACTTTGAAAGGATAGTCATCTCCACAGCTTCCTGTGAGGAAAAAAAGTTACCCCTCCAAAGTTTGGGGCTTTCATTTTGAAAAAACAGACTTTTATTTTGAAGGAAACAGCCTGAGCTTCCTGTCTGTGTGTGTGAATCAATGATGTCACCCACTCTCTGTATCATCAGCATTGACCTATGCATCATATCACAGACAGGGTCCCTTCAGTTCAAATGCCACACACACACAGCTGCTCTGTCACACTATGCTTCTGATTATGAGCTGACCTGTCGAATCACCTCTCGTATAAAAAAAACTATAAGCAGTAGAGCTTAGATTTTTGCATGTGAATGATGCTATGGTGATGGAGGATCATGCATATCACCTAATTCTGCTGGCCACCCCTGCATGGCTTCAACACCCCATGGGGCACCCCTATGGAAAAGTCTAGGCGCGCCCCTGGTCTGTCCCCCACACTGGCTCTCACTGACTGCCATTGATTTCAAGCTGAGTTGGACCCTGTCAAACTCCTCTGAATAACTCAAGAACCGTAAGGAGTACGGCTTTGAGGTTTGGACCGGAGGCGGCAGGAACTCGCGAGGATCGCAGCGATGTAAATTTTATGTCTCTAGCCCGCTCAGAAGGCAGACAGCGGCAAGTTAAACACAAGAGGTTTTCCTGCTTTCTCACGCCTTTTCCTCTGAAAATTAACATTGGGCCCAATGGAGAGATTTTTGGAGGTGCTGCCCTAATTAAGGGTCTGGAGCCAAAACCATAAATCTCAGAGACATAAGAGACACATCGCTACGACCGGGACGAAATTTCCAACGTTTTGCTGTAAAAATTATGTCAGTGGAGTGAATGTAGCCCTCACAATCGCGATTTAAAAATATTTTTTTCAGACGATTCTGAAACTGCTCTCCACTCTAGGTGTGTAGTTCTCCCACTCTAGTGCACGCAATAGACACCCATGTTAAAGGCTGATTTTTGAAGATTTCATGGTCTGGAAAAAGTTGAAATGCTGAAGAAACTATACATTTTTTAATTGAAGATGAATTATGAATATGTTGCCAGGAAAATTTGCTGCGTTTTGAAAGTTGAATGGAGTTTGTAGGTGAAAGCATGAGGGAGCTGTGACTGTTTGTTCGATGAAGAAAAAAATTTGAAATCCGACCCTTTCCCCATTCATTCCTATGGGACTTTTTTCGGCGGTTTTTGGGGTCTAGCGTCGCCACGGTAACGGCTTTGACGGAGAAAAGTAATAGCCATGGTGGCACGATCGAGACGCACGTTTTGATATATCTCATGCCTGGGTGCACCTTACGGTACGACCCGCATTAATTGCCGAAAATCCCGTCTATAATAATAATAATAAAAACTAGACGAAAATTCCTGAAGAAATTTTAATATGTGCCTGCACACATGACGCCGGACCCACGCGACGCCGGGCCATGTAGGCCCAGCCTGATGCATGCTGACCCTCTCCTGCACCGAAGCACGCACTTCGTGCGTGCCTGTCCCAGGTTCGTGTTGAAAACAAACACACCTTGTTTCCTGTGAAGATCAAATCAGAGTTCGGGGCTTTTATTTTGAAAGGACAGTCATGGCCACAGCTCCCCGTGAGGAAAAAAGTTACCCCTCCGAAGTTTGGGGCTTTTATTTTGAAAAAACAGACTTTTATTTTGAAGGAAACAGCCTGAGCTTCCTGTCTGTGTGTGTGTGAATCAATGATGTCACCCACTCTCTGTATCATCAGCACTGACCTATGCATCATATCACAGACAAGGTCCCTTCAGTTCAAATGCCACACACACACAGCTGCTCTGTCACACTATGCTTCTGATTATGAGCTGACCTGTCGAATCACCTCTCGTATAAAAAAAACTATAAGGAGTAGAGCTTAGATTTTTGCATGTGAATGATGCTATGGTGGTGGAGGATCATGCATATCACCTAATTCTGCTGGCCACCCCTGCATGGCTTCAACACCCCATGGGGCACCCCTATGGAAAAGTCTAGGCGCGCCCCTGGTCTGTCCCCCACACTGGCTCTCACTGACTGCCATTGATTTCAAGCTGAGTCAGACCCTTCCGAACTCCTCTAAATAACTCCCCAACCGTAAGGCGTACAGCTTTGGGGTTTGGACCGTAGGCGGCAGGAGCTCGCGAGGATCGCAGCGATGTAAATTTTATGTCTCTAGCCCACTCAGAAGGCCGTCAGCGGCAGGTTAAACACAAGAGGTTTTCCTGCTTTCTCACGCCTTTTCCTCTGAAAATTAACATTGGGCCCAATGGAGAGATTTTTGGAGGTGCTGCCCTAATTAAGGGTCTGGAGCCAAAACCATAAATCTCAGAGACATAAGAGACACATCGCTACGACCGGGACGAAATTTCCAACGTTTTGCTGTAAAAATTATGTCGGTGGAGTGAACGTGGCCCTCACAATCGCGATTTAAAAATATTTTTTTCAGACGATTCTGAAACTGCTCTCCACTCTAGGTGTGTAGTTCTCCCACTCTAGTGCACTCAATAGACACCCATGTTAAAGGCTGATTTTTGAAGATTTCATGGTCTGGAAAAAGTTGAAATGCTGAAGAAACTATACATTTTTTTAATTGAAGATGAATTATGAATATGTTGCCAGGAAAATTTGCTGCGTTTTGAAAGTTGAATGGAGTTTCTAGGTGAAAGCATGAGGGAGCTGTGACTGTTTGTTCGATGAAGAAAAAAATTTGAAATCCGACCCTTTCCCCATTCATTCCTATGGGACTTTTTTCGGCGGTTTTTGGGGTCTAGCGTCGCCACGGTAACGGCTTTGACGGAGAAAAGTAATAGCCATGGTGGCACGATCGAGACGCACGATTTGATATATGTCATGCCTGGGTGCACCTTACGGTACGACCCGCATTAATTGCCGAAGAGTGGCTATAATAAAAATAATAATAATAATAGGAAAAAAAAATAAACCTCGTCCTGGATACTAATAAGCGCGTTGCTGGCTTAAAATACAGCGTTTTAATGATTTTTGGATGGATTTTTTGGCTATTTTTTGGTATTTTTATAATTTTACATCATATATGTGTGTTTTGGACCTACTACAAGCATTCATGGCAGGCTTCGCCTGCCATGAATGCTAAGACACTTGGGGAACCCCCCCAAAAGGAATAGTAATATGTGCCGCCGTGCTCTAACTGCGTGCTTCGCCAGCCTTGCTCGACGGCAGGCACATAATAATAATAAAAAATAAACCCTCGTCCTGTATACTAATATCCGCGTTGCTGGCTAAAACACAGTGTTTTTATGATTTTGGGATTGATTTTTGGTATTTTTGGTATTTTTATCATTTTACATCATATATGTGTGTTTTGGACCTACTACAAGCATTCATGGCAGGCTTCGCCTGCCATGAATGCTAAGACACTTTGGGAACCCCCCCAAAAGCAATAGTAATATGTGCCGCGTGCTGCAGTAAGGCTGGCTTCGCCAGCCTTGCTCGACGGCAGGCACATAACTAGACTAAAAATTCCTGAAGAAATTTTAATATGTGCCTGCACACATGACGCCGACCCACGCGATGCCGGGCCATGTAGGCCCAGCCTGATGCATGCTGACCCTCTCCTGCATCAAGCACGCACTTCGTGCGTGCATGTCCCAGGTTTGTGTTGCAAACAAACACAACTTGTTTCCTGTGAAGATTAAACCAGAGTTCGGGCTTTTGTTTTGAAAGGACAGTCACGGCCACAGCTTCCTGTGAGGAAGTAGTTACTCCTCTGGAGTTTGGGGCTTTATTTTGAAAACCAGACTTTTATTTTGAAGGAAACAGCCTGAGCTTCCTGTCTGTGTGTGATCAATGATGTCATCCACTCTCTGTATCTCTGGTAATGGTCAATCAGAAGCCTGTATCATATCATCACTTAATCTCTATATGTGTGTCTATGTGGATCCCCCATCTGACACACACACACCAACATCCAGTCACACTCTGCCACTGATTATGAGCTGACCTGTCGAATCATCTCTCATATAAAAAAACTACAAGGAGTAGAGCTTAGATTTTTGTATGTGAATGATGCTGTGGTGATGGAGGTTCATGCATATCACCTAATTCTGCTGGCCACCCCTGCGTGGCTTAGACACCTCATGGGGCACCCCTATGGAAAAGTCTAGGCGCGCCCCTGGTCTGTCTCCCACACTGGCTCCCACTGACTGCCATTGATTTCAAGCTGAGTCGGACCATGCCAAACTCCTCTGAATAACTCAAGAACCGTAAGGAGTACGGGTTTGGGGCTTGGACGAGAGGCGGCAGGAGCTCGCGATGATCGCAGCGGTGTAAATTTTATGTCTCTAGCCCACTCAGAAGGCAGACAGCGGCAAGTTAAACACAAGAGGTTTTTCTCCTTTTTCAGATTTTTTTCTCTGAAAATTAACATTGGACCCTATGGAGAGAATTTTGGGAGGTGTTGCCCTAATTAAGGGTCTGGAGCCAAAACCATAAATCTCAGAGACATAAGAGACACATCGCTACGACCAGGACGAAATTTCCAACGTTTTGCTGTAAAAATTATGTCAGTGGAGTGAACGTAGCCCTCACAATCGCGATTTCAAAATATTTTTTTTCTGACATTTCTGAAACTGCTCCCCACTCTAGCCCCACTCTAGCCCCGAACATTCCATGCAATACACACCCATGTTAAACTCTGATTTTTGAAGGTTTCCATGGTCTGAAATAAGTTGAAATGCTGAATAAACCATACAGTTTCTGACATGATGATGAATTATGAAGATGTAGTCAGCTAAATTTGCTGCGTTTTGCAAGTGGAATGGAGTTTCTAGGTGAAAGCATGAAGGAGCTGTGACTGTTTGTTTGCTGAAGAAAAAAGTTTGAAACCCGACCGCTTTCCCATTCATTCCTATGGGGCCTTTTTCGGCGGTTTTTGGGGTCTAGCGTCGCCATGGTAACGGCTTTGACGGAGAAAAGTAATAGCACCCCTCACACGATCGAGCCGCACGTTTTGATATATGTCATGCCTGGGTGCACCTTACGGTACGAGCCGCATTAATTGCCGAAAATGCGTCTATAATAATAATAAAAATAAAAAAATAAACCCTCGTCCTGGATACTAATAAGCGCGTTGCTGGCCAATACACACTCACTGTATGTTTTTGGGATGGATTTTTGGGGATTTTTTATCATTTTTCATCAATTATGTATGTTTTTGGACCTACTTCAAGCATTCATGGCAGGCGAAGCCTGCCATGAATGCTAAGACACTTGGGGAACCCCCCCAAAAGCAATAGTAATATGTGCCGCCGTGCTCGCAAGGCTGGCTTCGCCAGCCTTGCTCGACGGCAGGCACATAACTAGACTAAAAATTCCTGAAGAAATTTTAATATGTGCCTGCACACATGACGCCCGACCCATGCGATGCCGGGCCTTGTAGGCCCAGCCTGATGCATGCTGACCCTCTCCTGCACCGAAGCACGCACTACGTGCGTGCCTGTCCCAGGTTCGTGTTGAAAACAAACACACCTTGTTTCCTGACGCCTAAATCAGAGTTTGGGGCTACTTTGAAACAAACACACAGCTTCCTGTGAGGAAAAAGCTTAAATCAGAGTTTGGGGCTTTTATTTTGAAAAACCAGACTTTTATTTTGAAGGAAACAGCCTGTGCTTCCTGTCTGTGTGTGTGATCAATGATGTCATCCACTCTCTGTATCATTGGTAATGGGCAATCAGAAGCCTGTATCATATCATCACTTAATCTCTATATGTGTGTCTATGTGGATCTGATACACACACACCAACAACCAGTCACACTCTGCCACTGATGATGAGCTGACCTGTCGAATCACCTCTCGTATAAAAAAAACTATAAGCAGTAGAGCTTAGATTTTTGCATGTGAATGATGCTATGGTGATGGAGGTTCATGCATATCACCTAATTCTGCTGGCAACCCTGCATGGCTTCAACACCCCATGGGGCACCCCTATGGAAAAGTCTAGGCGCGCCTGGTCTGTCCCCACACTGGCTCCCACTGACTGCCATTGATTTCAAGCTGAGTCGGACCCTGTCAAACTCCTCTGAATAACTCAAGAACCGTAAGGAGTACGGGTTTGGGGTTTGGACGAGAGGCGGCAGGAGCTCGCGATGATCGCAGCAGTGTAAATTTTATGTCTCTAGCCCGCTCAGAAGGCAGACAGTGGCAAGTTAAACACAAGAGGTTTTCCTGCTTTCTCACGCCTTTTCCTCTGAAAATTAACATTGGGCCCAATGGAGAGATTTTTGGAGATGCTGCCCTAATTAAGGGTCTGGAGCCAAAATCATAAATCTCAGAGACACAAGAGACACATCGCTACGACCGTGACGAAATTTCCAACGTTTTGCTGTAAAAATTATGTCAGTGGAGTGAACGTAGCCCTCACAATCGCGATTTAAAAATATTTTTTTCAGACGATTCTGAAACTGCTCTCCACTCTAGGTGTGTAGTTGTGTCACTCTAGTGCACGCAATAGACACCCATGTTAAGCTCTGATTTTTGACATTTTCCAGGCTCCGAATAAATCGATCTGACGGACAAACGGTACATTTTATGACAAGATGATGAATTATGAAAATGTAGTCAGGTAAATTTGCTGCGTTTTGCAAGTTGAATGGAGTTTCTAGGTGAAAGTATGAGGGAGCTGTGACTGTTTGTTCGGTGAAGCCCCAAAGTTTGAAGTCTGACCTCGCTCCCATTCATTTCAATGAGAAATTTTCGTCGGTTTTTGGGGTCTAGCGTCGCCATGGTAACAGTTTTGACGGAGAAAAGTAATAGCCATCGTGGCACGATCGAGACGCACGATTTGATATATGTCATGCCTGGGTGCACCTTACGGTACGACCCGCATTAATTGCCGAAAATGTGTCTATAATAATAATAAAAAAAACTAGACTAAAATTCCTGAAGAAATTTTAATATGTGCCTGCACACATGACGCCGGACCCACGCGACGCCGGGCCATGTAGGCCCAGCCTGATGCATGCTGACCCTCTCCTGCACCGAAGCACGCACTACGTGCGTGCATGTCCCAGGTTCATGTTGAAAACAAACACACCTTGTTTCCTGTGAAGATCAAATCAGAGTTCGGGGCTTTTATTTTGAAAGGACAGTCATGGCCACAGCTTCCCGTGAGGAAAAAAGTTACCCCTCCGAAGTTTGGGGCTTTTATTTTGAAAAAACAGACTTTTATTTTGAAGGAAACAGCCTGAGCTTCCTGTCTGTGTGTGTGAATCAATGATGTCACCCACTCTCTGTATCATCAGCATTGACCTATGCATCATATCACAGACAGGGTCCCTTCAGTTCAAATACCACACACACACACAGCTGCTCTGTCACACTATGCTTCTGATTATGAGCTGACCTGTCCAATCACCTCTCGTATAAAAAAAACTACAAGGAGTAGAGCTTAGATTTTTGCATGTGAATGATGCTATGGTGATGGAGGTTCATGCATATCACCTAATTCTGCTGGCCACCCCTGCATGGCTTCAACACCCCATGGGGCACCCCTATGGAAAAGTCTAGGCACGCCCCTGGTCTGTCCCCCACACTGGCTCCCACTGACTGCCATTGATTTCAAGCTGAGTCGGACCCTGTCAAACTCCTCTGAATAACTCAAGAACCGTAAGGAGTACGGCTTTGGGGTTTGGACGAGAGGCGGCAGGAGCTCGCGAGGATCGCAGCGATGTAAACTTTATGTCTCTAGCCCACTCAGAAGCCCGTCAGCGGCAGGTTAAACACAAGAGGTTTTCCTGCTTTCTCACGCCTTTTCCTCTGAAAATTAACATTGGGCCCAATGGAGAGATTTTTTGAGGTGCTGCCCTAATTAAGGGTCTGGAGCCAAAACCATAAATCTCAGAGACATAAGAGACACATCGCTACGACCGGGACGAAATTTCCAACGTTTTGCTGTAAAAATTATGTCGGTGGAGTGAACGTAGCCCTCACAATCACGATTTAAAAAAAAAAACTCAGACGATTCTGAAACTGCTCTCCACTCTAGGTGTGTAGTTGTGTCACTCTAGTGCACGCAATAGACACCCATGTTAAGCTCTGATTTTTGAAGATTTCATGGTCTGGAAAAAGTTGAAATGCTGAAGAAACTATACATTTTTTTAATTGAAGATGAATTATGAATATGTTGCCAGGAAAATTTGCTGCGTTTTGAAAGTTGAATGGAGTTTCTAGGTGAAAGTATGAGGGAGCTGTGACTGTTTGTTTGCTGAAGAAAAAAGTTTGACGTCTGACCCTTTCCCCATTCATTCCTATGGGACTTTTTTCGGCGGTTTTTGGGGTCTAGCGTCGCCACGGTAACGGCTTTGACGGAGAAAAGTAATAGCACTCATCACACGATCGAGACGCACGTTTTGATATATGTCATGCCTGGGTGCACCTTACGGTACGAGCCGCATTAAGTGTCAAAGTTTGTCTATAATAATAAAAATAATAAAAAAATAAACCCTCGTCCTGAATACTAATAAGCGCGTTGCTGGCTAAAACACAGTGTTTTTATGATTTTGGGATGGATTTTTTTGGGATTTTTTGGGTTATTTTATCATTTTACATCATATATGTGTGTTTTGGACCCACTACAAGCATTCATGGCAGGCTTCGCCTGCCATGAATGCTAAGACACTTGGGGAACCCCAAAAAGGAATAGTAATATGTGCCGCTGCAGCTGCAAGGCTGGCTGCGCCAGCCTTGCTCGACGGCAGGCACATAACTAGACGAAAATTCCTGAAGAAATTTTAATATGTGCCTGCACACATGACGCCGGACCCACGCGACGCCGGGCCATGTAGGCCCAGCCTGATGCATGCTGACCTTCTCCTGCATCAAGCACGCACTACGTGCGTGCCTGTCCCAGGTTCATGTTGAAAACAAACACACCTTGTTTCCTGTGACACTTAAATCAGAGTTTGGGGCTTTTACTTTGAAAGGATAGTCATCTCCACAGCTTCCTGTGAGGAAAAAAGTTACCCCTCCGAAGTTTGGGGCTTTTATTTTGAAAAACCAGACTTTTATTTTGAAGGAAACAGCCTGAGCTTCCTGTCTGTGTGTGTGATCAACACTCTCTGTATCTTTGGTAATGGGCAATCAGAAGTCTGTATCATATCATCATCTAATCTCTATATATGTGTCTATGTGGATCCCCCATCTGACACACACACACAGCTATGCCACTGATTATGAGCTGACCTGTCCAATCACCTCTTGTATAAAAAAAACTATAAAGAGTAGAGCTTAGATTTTTGCATGTGAATGATGCTATGGTGATGGAGGTTCATTCATATCACCTAATTCTGCTGGCCACCCCTGCATTGCTTAGACACCACATGGGGCACCCCTATGGAAAAGTCTAGGTGCGCCCCTGGTCTGTCTCCCACACTGGCTCCCACTGACTGCCATTGATTTCAAGCTGAGTCGGACCCTGTCAAACTCCTCTGAATAACTCAAGAACCGTAAGGAGTACGGCTTTGGGGTTTGGACTGGAGGTGGCAGGAACTCGTGAGGATCGCAACGGTGTAAATTTCATGTCTCTAGCCCACTCGGAAGCCCGTCAGCGGCAGGTTAAACACAAGAGGTTTTCCTGCTTTCTCACGCCTTTTCCTCTGAAAATTAACATTGGGCCCAATGGAGAGAATTTTGGGAGGTGCTGCCCTAATTAAGGGTCTGGAGCCAAAACCATAAATCTCAGAGACATAAGAGACACATCGCTACGACCGGGACGAAATTTCCAACGTTTTGCTGTAAAAATTATGTCGGTGGAGTGAACGTAGCCCTCACAATCGCGATTTAAAAAAAAAAAAACTCAGACGATTCTGAAACTGCTCTCCACTCTAGGTGTGTAGTTCTCCCACTCTAGTGCACGCAATAGACACTCATGTTAAAGGCTGATTTTTGAAGATTTCATGGTCTGGAAAAAGTTGAAATGCTGAAGAAACTATACATTTTTTTAATTGAAGATGAATTATGAATATGTTGCCAGGAAAATTTGCTGCGTTTTGAAAGTTGAATGGAGTTTCTAGGTGAAAGTATGAGGGAGCTGTGACTGTTTGTTCCCTGAAGAAAAAAGTTTGAAAAACGATTGAATCCGACCCTTTCCCCATTCATTCCTATGGGACTTTTTTCGATGGTTTTTGGGGTCTAGTGTCGCCATGGTAACGGCTTTGACGGAGAAAAGTAATAGCCATCGTGGCACGATCGAGGCGCACGATTTGATATATCTCATGCCTGGGTGCACCTTACGGTACGACCCGCATTAATTGCCGAAGAATGCGTCTATAATAATAATAATAAAAAAAAAGAAACCCTCGTCCTGGATACTAATAAGCGCGTTGCTGGCCAATACACACTCACTGTATGTTTTTGGGATGGATTTTTGGGGATTTTTTATCATTTTTCATCAATTATGTATGTTTTTGGACCTACTTCAAGCATTCATGGCAGGCTTCGCCTGCCATGAATGCTAAGACACTTGGGGAACCCCCCCAAAAGCAATAGTAATATGTGCCGCCGTGCTCGCAAGGCTGGCTTCGCCAGCCTTGCTCGACGGCAGGCACATAACTAGACTAAAAATTCCTGAAGAAATTTTAATATGTGCCTGCACACATGACGCCGGACCCACGCGACGCCGGGCCATGTAGGCCCAGCCTGATGCATGCTGACCCTCTCCTGCACCGAAGCACGCACTTCGTGCGTGCCTGTCCCAGGTTCGTGTTGAAAACAAACACGCCGAAGCACGCACTACGTGCGTGCCTGTCCCAGGTTCATGTTGAAAACAAACACACCTTGTTTCCTGTGACGCTTAAATCAGAGTTTGGGGCTTTTACTTTGAAAGGATAGTCATCTCCACAGCTTCCTGTGAGGGAAAAAGTTACCCCTCCGAAGTTTGGGGCTTTTATTTTGAAAAAACAGACTTTTATTTTGAAGGAAACAGCCTGAGCTTCCTGTCTGTGTGTGTGATCAATGATGTCACCCACTCTCTGTATCATCAGCATTGACCTATGCATCATATCACAGACAGGGTCCCTTCAGTTCAAATACCACACACACAGCTGCTCTGTCACACTATGCTTCTGATTATGAGCTGACCTGTCGAATCACCTCTCGTATAAAAAAACCTATAAGCAGTAGAGCTTAGATTTTTGCATGTGAATGATGCTGTGGTGATGGAGGTTCATGCATATCACCTAATTCTGCTGGCCACCCCTGCATGGCTTCAACACCCCATGGGGCACCCCTATGGAAAAGTCTAGGCGCGCCCCTGGTCTGTCCCCCACACTGGCTCTCATTGACTGCCATTGATTTCAAGCTGAGTCAGACCCTGCCGAACTCCTCTAAATAACTCCCCAACCGTAAGGCGTACAGCTTTGGGGTTTGGACCGTAGGCGGCAGGAGCTCGCGAGGATCGCAGCGATGTAAATTTTATGTCTCTAGCCCACTCAGAAGCCCGTCAGCGGCAGGTTAAACACAAGAGGTTTTCCTGCTTTCTCACGCCTTTTCCTCTGAAAATTAACATTGGGCCCAATGGAGAGAATTTTGGGAGGTGCTGCCCTAATTAAGGGTCTGGAGCCAAAACCATAAATCTCAGAGACATAAGAGACACATCGCTACGACCGGGACGAAATTTCCAACGTTTTGCTGTAAAAATTATGTCAGTGGAGTGAACGTGGCCCTCACAATCGCGATTTAAAAATATTTTTTTCAGACGATTCTGAAACTGCTCTCCACTCTAGGTGTGTAGTTCTCCCACTCTAGTGCACGCAATAGACACCCATGTTAAAGGCTGATTTTTGAAGATTTCATGGTCTGGAAAAAGTTGAAATGCTGAAGAAACTATACATTTTTTTAATTGAAGATGAATTATGAATATGTTGCCAGGAAAATTTGCTGCGTTTTGAAAGTTGAATGGAGTTTCTAGGTGAAAGTATGAGGGAGCTGTGACTGTTTGTTTGCTGAAGAAAAAAGTTTGACGTCTGACCCTTTCCCCATTCATTCCTATGGGACTTTTTTCGGCGGTTTTTGGGGTCTAGCGTCGCCACGGTAACGGCTTTGACGGAGAAAAGTAATAGCCATGGTGGCACGATCGAGACGCACGATTTGATATATCTCATGCCTGGGTGCACCTTACGGTACGACCCGCATTAATTGCCGAAGAAGTGGCTATAATAAAAATAATAATAATAGGAAAAAAAAATAAACCCTCGTCCTGAATACTAATAAGCGCGTTGCTGGCTTAAAACACAGCGTTTTTATGATTTTTGGATGGATTTTTTGGGTATTTTTTGGTATTTTTATCATTTTACATCATATATGTGTGTTTTGGACCTACTACAAGCATTCATGGCAGGCTTCGCCTGCCATGAATGCTGAGACACTTGGGGAATCCCCCCCAAAAGGAATAGTAATATGTGCCGCCGTGCTCGCAAGGCTGGCTTCGCCAGCCTTGCTCGACGGCAGGCACATAATAAACTCCCGTCCTGAATACTAATAAGCGCGTTGCTGGCTTAAAACACAGTGTTTTTTATGGTGTTTGGATGGATTTTTGGTGGTTTTGATATTTTTATCATTTTCCATCATTTATGTGTGTTTGGACCTACCACAAGCATTCATGGCAGGCTTAGCCTGCCAAGAATGCTAAGACACATGGGGCCTCCCCCCCAAAAGGAATAGTAATATGTGCCGCCGTGCTCGCAAGGCTGGCTTCGCCAGCCTTGCTCGACGGCAGGCACATAATAATAAGAAAAAAAAAAAATAAACCTCGTCCTGGATACTAATAAGCGCGTTGCTGGCTAAAATACAGTGTTTTTATGATTTTGGGATGGATTTTTTTGGATTTTTTATCATTTTTCATCATTTATGTGTGGTTTTGGACCTACTACAAGCATTCATGGCAGGCTTCGCCTGCCATGAATGCTAAGACACTTGGGGAACCCCCCCAAAAGGAATAGTAATATGTGCCGCCGTGCTCGCAAGGCTGGCTTCGCCAGCCTTGCTCGACGGCAGGCACATAATAATAATAATAATTTCTGTATAAATAGTAGATTTCTGGGGTCTCCAGTTCATTTGTGATACAGAAATGTATCTGTTTATTTTGGGTACTCAAAACTGTATTTAAACATAACAACTTAATGATTTTTTGTGCATTTATTCAATCACGTTTTCCCCAACACTTCACCTTTTAAACACCTGAAAGTCACAGCAGCACTTTGCTTACGATAAACTATGACAATCAGTCTCCTCTTACATGAAGAAATCTATCAATTGCTTGCAAATATTAGTAAATTCAGTTTACACAACAACTCTATGTCTTTCTTTCACCACACAATAATTTCCAACTGTTTTTCCCCTTTACAGTAAATCTGGAGGAAGCTCCAGTCTGGATGTTGCCACGGGAACCCGCAGACCCACCCCACCTGGCACAGGTGAGTCAAGGGGGTCTCCTTATCAGTTGGCAAAATAGTGACATTTGTGGATGTGTGGGTAAGCTCTCTCCAGAAAGAGAGAGAGAGGGAGATGAGACAGGCGCCTGATATTTAGATGAAGATTTTAATTGGCTTGTTAGTCAGGCAAGATGATGAATCACGGCACGTCTCAGTGGGTTGCTGTGTGAAGTGAGAGAGGTCTGAGGAGGTCTGTCATGAGCACACAGGACGGGACTGAAATAGAGCTGAGAATGGACCGCACTCATTAAACTTGACAAGTGTGTGTGTGTGTGTGTGTGTGTGTGTGTGTGTGAGAGAGCACACACATCGTCGCTTCGCCAGGATGACAGAGAGCTGCTGCTCGATATCCACAGAGACAGCAGGAGATATGGAAGTGCAAACATGGGGAGGGTTTCTGTTAATCAAACAGAGCCACTGAACTGAACTCAGAACGTTTATAATAGAAACCACATCTGTCTAATACACCTAGCATGTCCTAAGTGGCGATTCTGACTGTTTTTCTAAGTGTGTCACGTTCAACGTCACAGGTGTGTTGGCTGGCAGCGGAGGTTATCCAAAGGGTGAAAATGTTATGGTGATTTCTTCTGCTACTGAATCAGTCTCTCCTTTAAACTCTCCTTCAATGATCAGTGAGGTGAAATGATTGGAGTCTGGTGGCTTTCAGGAGTGCATATTTATTGTGTTTTATTCATTAATGAATTATAATAATACTCCCAGTCCCTATTGATTTTATTTATGGGGGACTTTAAATGCTAAATCTTAATTTAATACCAAAGTGTACGGATTTATTCTTACATTTGGAGGAATTAAACAGATTTAGCGGTGATTTGATACAGCTAGACAAGCTTTTCTGCTATGCTAAGCTAACTAGCTGCAACCTTATATTTAAGGGACAGCTAGCGTAGTGCTATCAATCTTCTCAACTCTAGGCAAGAGAGCAAAAAGGCATGTTACCCCAAATCCCGAACGTTTCCTTTGAAAGCAGACACCCAGCCACCTCTGTCACCAACAATTCACAGACTCCAGCTTCTCTCTGTGCTCGATCCCTTCTTTGCCATCCTTTACTTCCCTCCACTTTCCTCCTTTACACATCTTCAACAACATTTCAGGTTTTGATGCTTTCTGGTCACCATGAATTCACTCTTGCATCCCTACCTCTGTGCGTTGCTTCATGATGATTTGACATGTTGTCATGTGATTTCCAGTTTAAATCATGCTGTGCCAACTTTTCTGATCTCTTGGGGTTTCCTCCATGCATCTCACATTCTTACTTGTATTGCTCTTCCCCTTATGCTTTTCCTCTTCTATTATTTCCTCCTCTATCCTCTTTTACTCTCTTCCTTCCATTCTTCCTTATCTCCTTTCCTCTTTTCCCTCTCTCTATACCACCCGTCCTCCCATCAGCTCACGTGGACATGTCCACTGTGGCCTTTGACGTTGACCCACTCGACCTGGATGCTGAGGAGCCCCCTGAGTCCCAGGGTGACCCTCGCTCCTCCAAGGGCATGTCAGGCAGTGTAACATCCCCTCAGGCCAACGCCCACCGGCTGCCCTTCTTTAAGAAGGTAACACTAGGGACCAGATTACCTCACTGACCTCGCCAGCCTCCCTCCCACATTTGTCCCCTAATCCTCCAGGATGTGGTCAGGTCTAATCTCTGCTTCCCGTCTCACTAACGGCTTTGTAGCTCCTGAATCTAACACTGATTGGGTCACGACAGACAAGCTGACATATGTTTGGATGTTTGTTTCCGTACTTGTCGGCTCCAAGAGGCCTTGAACTAACTGCTTCACCGTGAAATGGCTGCTGCTGCAGGGTCTGAATCCATTTTAAAATCAAACCACAGGAGAGGCAGTCAGGGTAAACTCTGCGTTAATCAATCAGCGGCTCCTCTCCCCACTATTCCTAACCTGTCAATAACTAAACATGCTCTTGTGTTTTGTGCTTCTTTTTTGTCTCTTTGGCCTTTGTGTGGAATGACACTGTAGGTGGCCCAGCTAAACAGAAACAGAAGTCGGTGAGTGTGGTTTGTTCTCACAACTAACCTCCTAACATTTCATCGTCTGTTCATCTCACATGTTCCTCCTTGTTGTGGTGGATAGTCAGTCTGCTGAATGTTCGTCTAGCATCTGTTTCATGCTTCCATGCACACATTTAATGCACAAAAAATGATATTCACAGGGTCATTTGTGAATCACGGTGATGCCGCTGTCATTTCCCCAGAGCTTGTATCACAGCTGTCAGTGTGCAGATGCAGGTGCAGATCCATCCCAGACCCTGTTAGTCAGAGTGTGACAGTAACACATCCTGACATGTTTTCATTTCCATTCACAACAGCTCATCTGAGAGCCAGTGGTCCCCAGTCAGCTGTTTTTAGGCTTTTCAACACAAATTTGGCATTTTTGTAATATTATGATTACATAGAAGGTCAATAAACTACTGGATATGGACAAAATTAGCAGTGACAGTGATGTTAACAGTAATATTTATTCAAAATCACGTGATAAAAAGTAAAACTTAAAACCCACTGAGTAAAATCTTTTTAATGTTAGTATAGAATGTATATAATAAACAGTATTTTTTAAATTTTATCTATATATAATCTAACTGCACAGAGAGGCAGTAAACTGTGATATTGAGCTATCATTCAGATCTATATTATATCCACTATCCTCCCTGTTACTCACCACTCTAAACTGTGCACGGTGCTCATGTTATTCAAACCCAACGAGCACTATTGTAATGTTCAGCGCTCTAGCTCGCCCCCTTAAGAGACAAGAGCCATTTGGAAACTTTTAAAATGTGTATTTTTGGCTTCTGTGAATACAAATGAGGTGAAATGAGCGTCCGTCGCTCTGCTTTATGTAATTCGATGCGGTGGAGCGAGGCACTCCTGCACTATCTGCTGCTTGAAGAGCTGCACAGCATACAGGGAGGAGGGGGCGTGCTGGGAATACAGAACTGAGAGAGAAATACATCCAGTTTCAATGTTCAGAAAGTATATATAGGATGTGTGACTATTTTCACTTCATTCCCACTGAAAAACAGATGGTTTCTGAAGAGGACAAGTGCTTATGGAGTCCTTCATAGATGAATCATTCCTGTCATTATGACTCATAACGTACACATAAGCTTCCAGTTGATGCGCTGCAGTATGGATCGTGTTTGTGTGTGGGTGCTGTACATAAGTCTCTGTGACAGTTACAGAGTTCTTCATTTTTCGTGTAACTTGCTTAAAAAGAGCCATTGTACATGTTTATATTCATTTTTTCTTCAGAAACTTCTCTGTGTTTATTTTTGATCACTGAAGATTATGACTAATAGAAACATGAAGGCACACCTCCTGAGATGCGTTTCCATTTCAGATGAAGCTGTGACAGAGACTTTGTATGTATTGTAGATATCCAGCATAAGTGGATACAACTAGACTTAGGGGCTTTCTTAAAATAACAAAAAGTTGAAAAGAAAGTGCATTTTTATCTTAAAAAACACCATTCAGAGATTTGTGGCAGAAAGAGAAAGGTGTGAAGCATGACGTCTGTGTTAGAGCAGCGTCTGTCTGGTTTAATTATGGACGCTTTAATTATGTGAGACAAAGAAATAGAAAGCAAGTGCTTTCAGTGAGAAATTGATCCCTGCCTCCGTAGGTAGTCAATAAAAAGAAAGGACTCCAGCGTCTGAGAGCTCCCCATCCATCAGCCTGACCGCTCATGGAGGGCTTTTGTGTTGACTTAATGTTGATATATGCTGTTCTGTACATCTGTCTGAGCTCTGTGAGAATTCATGATGGCTTCACTCATGTTGGTGCTCAGATGGAGCATGTCCCCCCCTACGACGTGGTTCCCTCCATGAGACCCATCATCTTAGTCGGGCCGTCACTTAAAGGATACGAGGTAAGGAGAACAATGTGCAGCACGTGCTCATTTTACACCTCGCTTATTTTCTGTAGTTTGTGGTCTTATGCTTGTTTCATCTTCAGGTGACAGACATGATGCAGAAGGCGCTCTTTGACTTCCTGAAACACAAGTTCGAGGGCAGGTAAGAAAGAGAACAGCTGCTGTGTACTGTAGGCTCTGCTTTAACTGCTTTCTGTTTCCTAACCTGCTAGCGTCTGGTGCACTGAATATTCGTTCCAGGATATCAATCACACGGGTGACAGCAGACATCTCCCTGGCCAAACGCTCAGTCCTCAACAACCCCAGCAAACACACCATCATCGAGCGCTCCAGTACCCGATCCAGCCTGGGTAAGACCACATGCAGCCACTTCAGATCAGCACGAACCACAAACAGACCTGTCATTAACGCCACAGTTCAGACACTAATTAGACCAGTATTTTGATATTAGACAGATACAAAAGCAGCGTAGCAGTGGGAGGAAAGCAATAGAAAACATTTCTTTTTGTTATGTTGCTAAACATCCATTTAAATATCTGTTTCATATCTTTATTACTGTGTTTCTTAATTATTTGACTGATCATTCTGGAAATGCTAAATAATTCCTAAAGCAGCCGGGCATTGTCGTTTTTAGGCACGTGTCACTCAAACAGGAGGTAGAGCATTTGTTGGGTTTCAGATATACAGTATGCTGCAGATGTGGTGCTTTAGTGAGTGTGTGTGTGGGATCAGTCATAGGAAACTACCACTCTGTGTGACCTATTCATGACCTTTAATCGTCTTTGATCAACAACAGATACCAGCAATTATTTTTATTAGGATAAATTCATTGTTTGGTTTTAATGTTTTCCAGTTTTCATGTTGACAGTAAGCATATAATATAGAATCTGTTGAATTCCACACACATACAGAAACATATTTAGACATTGAAAACCTGCAGGTAAGCAGTAAAAGTGTGTTTTCATGATGAGGTAAATATTGAAAAGCACATGGATATTTTGTCATTTGCTTATGTACAGATTGAATGAAATGACTCTGAGCACTGCCTTGATTTTTACATGCTGTAGCTCCACGTTGATGCCTCATCCAAACAAAGTGTTTTCCCTTTTAAATCTGCGCTGTCTCAGTCTGATCTGGCCTCCTCTCTCTTTCTTCATCCTGTCTTTTCTGCCCTCCACCCACCAACCCACCCACCCTTCCTTTCTTCCTTCCTTCCTTCCTTCCTTCCTTCTCTTCCACCTCCCATCTTCGTCCTCCCAGACGTACTGGGTATGTATGCACTCCTTGCAACAAAACAATGAAGCCTCTCTCTCCTCCACCCTCCCCTTCTCCTCTCACTATCTCTATTCATCATCTGCTCATACATCGTTTGTCTGCCCGTCTGCATGCCTGTCAGTTTCTCTGTTCCTCATACTTCTGTGTGACAGCCTGTAGTCTCTAACAAAAAGAGGAATGATTAAACCGAAGCAGGAAGAGATCCGTGCTAGGGCGGCTGGTGTCTGCTTTAAACTGAGCGGTACCGAGCAGCGATGGAAGCTGATGCCTTCCATACTGCTGTCACCCTTAAGTGAACCTGTGTACTGCATCCACATACTGTAAGTGTCCGAGGATAGCGAATCCAAATTAGCGAGTCTTTGAGGCTAATGGAAACCTCACCAGCTCTTTCTTTATATGAGTTAAAGTTCACTTCTCTTATCGCTCCTCTGTGGATGTCCTGCCTCTGCCTCCAGCTTTAGTTCTTCATCACTCGTCCCCCTGGAGGCTGATGAAGTGTGTTCAGGCCCCCGTCTCTCTGCAGATTGCCTTGCCCCTGTTATCTCTCTCTGCCGCTGGGCTGGCAAAGCGCTACACCTCGAAGGCGCTGAGGTTTAACCAGACAGCCAAGCAACAGTCTGCTTTTCGGCTTTAATCTCTCTCCTTACACGTCAACAGGCTGATAAAAAAAGAGTGCTCGAAACGCTAAATAACAAGCTCTTATAGGCTGTTGTTGAGGAACAATGAAAACAAAATGCCCACACAGTCCACAGATTTGAGTGGTTCACCTGACAGAGTAATTACTGCTGTGCCCATTAGTGCTAACAACAACTAATGTTCCACTTAATTTGTTTTAAGAGGGTGTGTTTTTTATTTATTTACATGGTGAGATACTGTGCTTTTATTATTAGTGATTTCAAGTGCCATCTCATTCTAAAGTGCCTCCTTCCTTTGAAACAAAAAGAGGATCAGAGGAGCACATGAGGAAATTGTAAATGGAGGTGGCAACAGAATGAGGATGCTGCACCGCTCCATTTAGCTGTGCATAAATGGAACTTTGACCTGTGATCTGATCTAATTCATACGCTTGGAACTGTTTTTTTTTTCTAAAATCTTAATCATGCATGATTAAGTACAAACACGTCAGCTATGTACTTATGGCTGATGTACGCTGCTGCATCTCCTCAAACAGAGATAGTTCACACAGTTGTTTTTTTGCCATCTTGCTGTGTTTACATGTCTTTATCTGTGTGCTGGACCTTCAGCGGAGGTGCAGAGTGAGATTGAGCGAATCTTCGAGCTGGCCCGCACCCTCCAGTTGGTCGCTCTGGATGCAGACACCATCAACCACCCCTCCCAGCTGGCTAAGACCTCCCTGGCTCCCATCATTGTCTATATCAAGATAGCCTCTCCTAAGGTAACAGATGGCCTGTTATAATCATTAAGATGTATATTAAATGTTATTTATGGTCAGTAACCTTTCAGTGTGCTTATTAATAGCGTACCCTGGCTTCAAACTGCCACCCTAGCCTAACTTACGCCACAGTTTCAGTAGACAATGTGTTGTTTTCTCCCTGCAGGTCCTCCAGAGGCTCATCAAATCCAGAGGGAAGTCCCAGGCTAAACACCTTAATGTACAGATGGTGGCAGCAGACAAGTTGGCCCAGTGCCCACCGGTGAGTTCTGCTTTGTGACAACAAAAAAATGAACACTTGGTAGAAGGAGGAAAATGCCATCCACTTTATTTGTGTGCAGGAGTTGTTTGACATCATCCTGGACGAGAACCAGCTGGAGGACGCCTGCGAGCACCTGGCCGACTACCTGGAGGCGTACTGGAAGGCCACGCATCCTCCGAGCAGCAACCCACCCAACCCCCTGCTCAACCGCACCATGGCAACAGCAGCCCTGGCCGCCTCCCCTGAGCCTGTCTCTAATCTGCAGGTACAAGTGCTCACCTCCCTGCGCAGAAACATGGATCTGTGGCCAGACATGGACGGTGCTGTGGCCAGTGAGGGGAAAGTGGAAGAACATGCTCTCTGAAGTCTGAGTCCGGCAACTCAGCCTCAACCCAGCAGCCCGCTCTCTTTACCCTGAAGGAGAAGTGCATTGAAACCCTGTTCCTGCTGTATATAGAAACACATTTGCACAAACCTGGTACATAAATGAGGTGAATTGACACAGCGAGCTTCTAGAACACCCACAAAGATTACGTAGTCTGTGTGCTAGCGGGTCAGTGTTGTCTGAACTGTGAGAGCAGCTCAACTCAAACCACACTGGACAAAAGGAGTTACCCATAAGCCACCTCTACTGTTGGGGCTCCTCCATCTCACTGTAATTAAGAGTAAAATGACATCTGCTGCCACCCCCTGCCCTTTTTAGCTCTGTGGCCTCCTTTCTTTCTCCGACACTCCTTCTTATCTGCGAGGCTGAATCCAGTTTGCCATCCTCCTCCGTGTTGCCATGGTACCGCCCGTGAAAACAGCAAGTCATGTCCGCCTCTTTAAACAGAAATGCTTTGTTTGGTTGAGGCTGTTGCTAACACTCTAGTTTAATCCACGTAATACTCATTTTAATAACTGCTAATGCATCTCTCTTCATAAGTGAACGCTAGCTACACATGCACAAACATATTTGTCACATGTCACAGTATGGCACCAAATGGCTAGAAACAATGTTTTATATCTCCTTATACTATATTTATTGAAGCTGCAGCAACACAAATGACTGCTTTGGTATTTATGCAATTATTTCAGTCTAAGCATCACGTGCTGCAGGGGTCTGTTAATTGCATAATCGTACTGATAGTTGTGCTGATATTTTTTTCTGCCATTAGGTCAATGTGCCAGGAGATGGTGCTGTTGTGACATTCAGGAACATTCAGTCTGGCTGTTGAAGAACTGCTTGTGTGTGTTGTGTGTCGCAGGAAGGTGTATTGATGCTGACTAATCAGTTTGACTAATTCTTGTTTTGTGTTGAGTGTAAGACTGTGTGTGTGTGTGTGTGTGTGCGTGTGCGTGTGTGTGTGTCTGGGACATGTGCATGTTATAAGTCACACTAATCAGATGACCCTACATTCTAACCGCTGGCTGTCTGTGTCTCTGCATGGTTTGCGGTGTGGCATGGCGCTGTCTGGCTGCAGGGGGCATACCTGGTGCACAGTGAGCAGAAGAGAGAAGGGTCGCTGACGGAGTGCGGTGGGAGCGGCACCCTGCATGACTATCAGACAGACCTGGGAGGGAAACCTCAGCAGCAGCAGGCCTACCTGCGCTCCTCTCGTGGTCAGCTACGGGGAGGGAGCGGCCGGGGCCTGTCGAGGCAAGACACCTTTGACTCTGAGACCCAGGGCAGCCGGGACTCAGCCTACACCGAGGCCGGAGACTCCTGCATGGACATTGAGACTGACCCCTATGAAGAGCCCGAGCCTTACCGAGGGGGCGGGGGCAGCCGCCTCCACCTGGCGCAGCATCATGGCAGACAGGCATCCTGGGAAGACGAGGGCGCAGAGCCAGACCAGGAAAACCTGAACCACCCTCCAATGCCGAGCCAGACGCAGCCGCATGGACGTGCCAAGCTAAGGGAGCGCTACTGCCAGGACCCTGTGGACACCGGGGCCAACATGAGCCGCAACAAGAACCAGGATGACTGGGGGAGGGATGTCTACATCCGCTGAACACCCAGAGTACCACAGAAGCAAGGAAGCTACCAGACAGAGAGGGAGATGAGGGAAGGGGGGTTCAGCTTCTGGGTCCAGAGGGAACTGAAGTGTGGGTTTGGGGGGTTTGGGGGCCATGCCAGTCAGGCTCACAAATGAATCTGTTTACATCCCAGTACAATGTAAAGAAAAAACATCAACTGCCAGATGCCATCCTCATCAACTTCTTCTTGCAATGCAATTTATTTCTGTTTGATAAATACTATTGGTCAGTTTTTGTTTCCTTCGTTAATACTGCATGAATATCATGGATTTCTATACTGACAGCACGAGGACAGTTAATTGTTACGATTGTGAATGTCTGATTGTGATCCGTACGACTCGACCCATCCTTCAGTTGTAGAGTGTGAAGAGCTGTCGTCTGTCCTGTCTGTCCTCTGCAGTCTTAAACAGGGTTTAATGTCACCGTTCACATGTGCAGTGTCAGGGTTTCTCTTTACCTTTATCTCACTCAGTGCTTTTGGATTTCAAGGATTTCTCCCACACTGAGATCCAGAAGTTCAGAGTCTCTCACCTCCACGTTTTTATCACCCAGACCTTAAAAAAAGTGGTGGAGAAGTTGCCATATTTTAACACGACAGTTTATCCACGTTGCTACACTCGCATCAGCTTGATAGCAACAAAGAGTACACCCCAAAGATGTTTACTTCTTCCCTGACCTGGTTCAGCCACTGCACCCGATTGTACTCGTCCCACCCAGTCCTCCCTTTTCTGTTTCCTCTCTCCTCTAGTGGGTGCCGGGTGGAGACTCTAAGCAGCACTGCAGTAGTTGTAGTTGTGTGAAGTGTCCTGCCTCAGTCACTCGCACCCTGAAACGCCCTTATTTCAAGAATACTCCAATCACAAGTGCCGGAATGTCTCGCCAAGCCATGTCCACCACTGCCATGGTGGGATGTCTTAACTCTCGTTACACTTGTTTTTTTTTTCATTGTCATATCTGTGTCCTGTTGTGTCTTGTGGCTCCTCTGCACCGTAGCTCATGCTGTCGCTCCAGCACGTCACTCATGTCACTTTTTTTTCTTTGCTCCAGCTTTGCGAACGTTTTTTCAGGGCTAATGGAGATATATATAAAGTACTCGTGTGTGGTTAAATCACTCCCAACTTCCACCCAATCAGCTAGCTTGTCTGATATTAAATACCACTCTCTTCTTACTCTTTGATTTCTGACTGAATTAGTGTTGTTTTTCCCTGTGGACATTTGCAATTTGTTTTTTAATTTAAAATTTTCAGTTCTTGTGAGGTAGTAAGAGGAGTATGAAGTGGGGTGGGGGTGGGGGTAGGATCAGCTTTGGTCTATACTCAGTTATCTGTAATGGAGAATCCATGAATGTCTTTGGTGGGCTGCCTTGGCCCGCCCGTCTTCAGTTGAATAAATAAATATTAAATAATGATGTTATTGTTGCGTTATCGCAATTGTTAAAAATATGAGATGATATGTATCATTGGTGCCTGATTGTAGCTACATTTTGCTTTTTCTGCCTTTCATTTTTAATCTGTGGATAAATTCGTATTTTAATTAAAAATTGAATCAGAAAATGCCATTGTGTTATTCGATTGATATGGAGAGATGTTATATTTAGTAGAGGTGTTGCCTTCATGTTTTGCCAGGACAAAGAGTTCAGAGAACACATGTCGTGCATTTAGCATTTTAGTCCCTCCCGTCTTGGCTTTAAGCTACACCTTTCATTACCACCTAACATCAGCCTGCAGCAGAACCTGTCCACTCTATATGATTAGATGACGCCTTAACTAAAGCCACATGATTGGCTGTCATTAAAAACGTCAACACAGAAAAGAAAATGTATCTAGAACATTCTTGTCTGCGTCAATAGAAACACTCCTCTGTTAATTGCATCACATTTGATCACACCATCATGGTAGGAAACAATAAGGCAAAAACTGCTGAACCTCCAGGATGTGGTTTTTATTTCTCTCGCTCTACTGTTTTTGTGTCATTTCCTCATCAGCAGTGGAGGAAATTTCACAACCAGGGACATCATAGAGGCATTTGACAAAATGTAAACCAGGTCACACAGAGCGCTATAATATACCAGATAAGTGTAGATATACTGTGTTACAATTTTTTTTTAAAATATCAACAACATTTCATCAGAAATACTCATTGTCATTATTATTATTACAGGTTAATTGACAAGGAAGCAGTGTTATGCATGTTACTGGTCATAGTGTAGCTATTGTCTGTATTACATAACGTTGGGCAGATGAATCCAGTAATAGTCATTATAATAATTTAAAGAGCTTACATTAAGAGAACATACATTTCCATTGTTACAGTAGCAGTGGATAGGGCAACAACATAATAAGGGCCTATATAAAATCACAATAATAATTACAGTAAAACCTTTTAAAAGAAGTTTAATTTCAGATATTTAAAGGACTGACTTTTGGTTTCCACATCTAACAAGGCTTGTGAATACAGAAAAGAGAAGAGTGAAACCTCCGGGAAGTGTCTGGAGCATCCACTAACTGAATGTTATCACTGGCACATTTAAAGTAGAATAATCTTGTGAAAAGAACATCAGTGTGCAGATGTTTTTGTCTTCTTTGTTGTTGTTTTTGTATTGTTTCATAGAACCAAGCAGTGTTGTGTAAATTTTGATGTGTAAAGTAAAATTCAAATGACAGTAACTCACAAAATAACACCATATTTTGTCGTAGATGGCATAGATACATATCAGTGTATGTCTAGAGGGGAAGAGGGAACTTAACCTGGACATATCATCATTGTTGTCATTATTGTGCTTTCAGTGCAGTGGGGAAATTATTGGGAATCCCAGAGGTTATTTTGTGTCCTCAGTTTTGCTTTCTGTTGCTTTATGATAAAAAAAGATCCCTGACATGGAAAGAGGAAGGAGAGAACAGCTTCCTCCCTCTCCATACATGGCCTGGACATGTGTGTCATCAGCTGCGTCATCAGCCTGTGTGGTATGTTGCCTTCAGGTGCTCCTCAATGAACACTGACTTCTCATCGACATTTGAAAGCGCTGAACAAATCTGCCGCCACTGGGAAACAATCATGGTTTTGAGCCTGTAAACGACACGGACCATTGAGGTGTATTAAAAAGTTTTTCAATAAACCATTAGCGGCTTCACAAATATTAATAACCTGTTTTCTAATGTTAGTCTTCATTTCATGCCTTTAAGTAGCTAAACCTATAAAATAATGGTATTAGATTTTTCGAGACGCAGGTCCATGTACAAAAACACAGACAATACAATAAAAACAACACCAATATGTATTTGAAACACATACAGGCATCTGTTCCAGTGCATTGATCACTTTTACCACAAATCACTGTAAAATCTGCAATTAATCCCATTTGAACATATTATTACATACGAGTCATCACAAATAAATACTACCCTTAATTTCCTGTTATACCTTTCTTGAAGGAGGGTTTATCACAGGACCGTTACATTACTGCATTAGCTTTACACAGGAGCACCCAATAAACTAGCCGTGTTTTTCTATCGTGCTATTTCCTACAGCACGTGAATGCACCAGTGCTACAGCCTTTTCCAGTGACTCGCTGGTTTGAATACAGTCTGTGATAACACAGGAGCACCACCCACCTCAGCTATGCAGGCGTAGGAAGTGATATGAGGAGCAGGAGTCCCTGAAGTTCAGCCAGTCAGCAGCTGACAGAGACTGAAGTGAGTCTCCACCACGAGCCATAACTGGACATATTTATATTTATTATATTTATTCAGTCACTAGGTACATTTCTACTGTCTACGTCACTCGCCTCTCACACTTGTTGACATGGGTTTCCTTCTGACTAAGATGATGGCGGTGTTCTGCGACACAGGTAAGATTAAGTCCACTTCACACAGTTTGTATTTATATGTGTGCATCGAGTCCCCGCACAGACCAGGTACGACTGGTGCCTTTGAGCAACCCATCGACAAGTACCAACACTAACCACTGATGCTAATGCTAATGCTAGGAGGCTACAGTTCACCTTGTGTGTTACATTTTTGTTACTATGTGGATACGCGGTATATATATTAACGTATGTGGTGTAAAATATAGATTTATGAATTAATCTATAATAATAATTGACTTTATGCAGCCCACCACACTCAGTCACAATATATAGTTGCTGTCTCTAATATTCCCTTTTATCACTTTACATTTTCTGTTATTGTGACTGTCAGAGAGTGAAGAGCTTCTGAGACCATAGGATAGTAATGTTATTATCACACCACTGTCCTGCACTTATCCTTTATCTTATCTGTGTGTACATTTGTCTTGTGAAGCACTGATACAAATTATGCAACTCAAGATTAGAGTGAGATCATATGAGAATAACAGTAAACCCAGTTTGCACTGTTATGGATAAATGTGTTTGGTTTTTTTTAGAGCACAAAGTCATTATTGTGGGTTTGGACAATGCTGGAAAGACAACCATCCTCTATCAGTTGTAAGTGGCTACTTTCTGAGACTAAAACAGTGTCATATAATTATAAAATCAGTATCTAAAATGTGTTTCCTCCGACACACAGTCTGACGAAGGAAGCCGTCCACACGTCTCCAACCATCGGCAGCAACGTTGAGGCGATCACTGTTAGTAAAACACACTTCTTGATTTGGGATATTGGGGGACAGGAGAGCCTTCGAGCCAGCTGGTACTCATACTACTGCAACACAGAGGTACGCATCACTTGCTGTCTTCAGCTCACCTGGATGTGCAGCACAAGGCAAAAACACATTTTACATATTAAAAATTAATCAGAAAATACTTCTGATAATTTTACCAGGAGGATGTTTCTAGGTTTTATTTTCCACACAGATGAGAAACAGAAAGATTCACAGGCTTGTGATGACCCTTCTGTTGTCCTATATTGATTTCTTATTCTTATTATCCGAAACCTGCTCCGTGTTGATAAAGTTACTTATATACACGTGTGTGTGTGTGTGTGTATATATATATATATATATATATATATATATATATATATCTGAAGCAGACATCTTAGTCCCCAAGCTGCTTTCACTGATACTGTGGCCTCTGACAATGTGTTGATTGCTTTGCTGATCTACGTGTGTGTTTGTGGCTCTTTCAGATTGTCATCGTGGTTGTGGACAGCACTGACCGTGAACGCCTCACTCTCACCAAAGAGGAGCTGCATAACATGCTTGCACATGAGGTACAAATCCAGCTGTGCTGACGAATGTGTGATAGTTCAAGAGTTATTATCGTTGTGATCCAGATGTTTTACCAAAAATCTTCAGATCAGATGACAGCAGGACAGTGGTGGAAGAAGTACTCAGATAGTTTGTTTAGGTAAAAGAAGGAAATAATCTTTTCAGTCCTACATTCATATGAAAGTATCAGCATCAAAATATAAGTAAAGAACCAAAACTAAAAAATATTTAAAAAAAAGTCAGTGTATTAATGTGGAGTAAAAAGTACAGTTATTTCCAGGTATGAAGTGGCAGAAAATGAAGACACCCATGTAAAGTACAAATACCTGCTACTTGGTTTCATGAGTTGGTGTGACATGCATCATGTCATGTGACATGACATGATGGTATTTTAGTGAAACTGCTCAGATCAGCTGGCAGAGTGATGTCTGACTCCTGCTTTCAGGGTGAGTGATTACGCCATAGCTACAAACATGATGAGGAAGTCTGAGCTCAGACTGCATGAGTCAGTGCGTTGACATGTGTTTGAATATTCCACTGAGCTTGCTCTTCTTTGTGCTCAAGCGTTGACGTAGGGACATATTTGGTTGCTTTCCAACAGAAACTTTCAGCTCTACAGATAGAAATCAATACTCAAAGCAACATCTGACTGTAACCCATCTCCTCTTGTTTTAGGACCTGCAAAATGCAGCCATTCTAGTTTTGGCCAACAAGCAGGACGTGAAGGGCTCGATGACGGCGGCAGAGATCTCCCAGTGCCTCACGCTGGACTCCATCTCGTCACACACCTGGCATGTTCAAGCCTGCTGTGCCCTGACAGGAGAGGGGTGAGTCTTCTCAACATGTTCTCCTCCTGTCTGCTGTTGTTTGTGAATTAACAGAAAAAACAAGAACCACTTCTTCTTACTCATAATGCCTCTGTCTTTCTCTTCACAGTCTACCTGCCAGCCTTGACTGGATGAAGTCGCAGGTTGTTGCGAACTAGTGCAACAATTTGGTGGATCCAAATTCCTAAACCTGAGCCAACCTTGAAAGACACTGCAGAGGCCACAGCATGCGGGATATTTACAGTATTTTGCGGTGGGTGTGGTGAGGCAGGGCTTTGCCTCACCACACCCACCGCCTGACCCAGCTTTGGCTTTGGCACTGTTCCACAACATGGTTATGTGTCGATAATCTTGGGGAGTGTTTTGTGTGCATTTTCGCCAGTGAGCCATGTAGATAAACATGTATGTTTATCTTGTGCCTACTACCTGACCAGTAATTCCCACTTTAAGTGTAAACTAGACTCGTCATTAAATTAATTAAGAACTAGAACTGAACACGTTGAACAAAAGATGTCACAACCTATAACACTATATATAATACACAATCTGATATCACCAAGTAATTAACACAACTAACACAATAGTCCTGGACCACTAATCCTAATCCTTACCCTACCTGTAGAAACTTTGACATTTGTCCAGGACTGTTAAGTACTTGGTGATATCAGATCATCCATATATTATACAGATGATGACTGGTCATACTGTAGCTCACTCCTCCAGGTGGAGAAGTGTTTCCTCATATTTAGATTTCATTAGGCTGTCTTTTCATGACTCCTGTGCCAACACATTAAGCTTTGGGTGTGACACTCATTTTGACCTTTGAATGGTGATCAAACTGAGTTTAGCAGCTGCCTAGTATTAAACCTCTATCATGGCATGACTTTTACATGATAGATGAAAAGACACTGTAAAGCTCATGCTGTAGCTTCTGGGGCTTCAGAAACTCTGCAGCTGATGTACATAATTACATTGTGTGCTACTGAACAACTCTCTTGTTGGACCTACATACGTTCTATAAATTATTTTAAGAGTACAAAGCTCTTGAACTATTTACTGTATATTACAGTAATTTCTTCAATAGGAAAAAGAGCTAGCTGCTAAAGACTATACGCCATATTTTAAAAAAAAAGTTTGTATTGTATTATGTATAATTTTTTGAATAAACTATTAATACAAATATGCAGAGGGTGTGTTCTCTATCATGCAGTTGACTGATATTCTTTGTTTCAAGTGATACACAGTGTACTACTAAAGGGTGGATTATACCTGCAGTATATGTATACTCATTAGTCACTTTATTAGGCACACCCTCACAGCTGCCTTAATTCTTGGTCATACTTTCATCAAAGTGTTGGAAACATTCCTCACAGATTTTGGTCCATATTGTCATGATAGCATCACTCAGTTGCTGCAGATTTGTCAGCTGTTCATCTATGATGAGAATCTCTGTTCCTCCACATCCAAAAGGATCTACTGGATTGTGATCTGGTGACTGTGGAGGTCAGTGGAGTCCAGTGAACTCTTTGTCATGTTCTAGAAACCAGTTTGAGATGATCTGAGCTTTGTGACATGGAGCATTATCCTGCAGGAAGTAGCTATCAGAAGATGGTCCACTGTGGTCATAAAGGGATGGACATGGTCAGTAACAATACTCAGGTAGGGTGCAGCATTTAAACCATGCTCAGTTGGTACCAAGGGGCCCAAAGTGAGCCAAGAAAATATCCCCCACACTAGTTTCCTGTTCTTAGCTGACAGGAGTGGCTCTAGGTGTGCTCTTCTTCTGCTGCTGTACTCCATCTTTTTCAAGGCTCCAGTGTTGATCTTCACAGATGATATTCTGTATTCTTTGGTTGTAACCAGTGGTGGATAAAGTACTTAACTCCAGTACTTGAATCAAAGTATTGACACTCATGGTCAAATCTTATTATATTTGCATCGGACTACTGTGACAACTTAATTTCCCTTTGGGGATAAATAGTTATCTATCTATCTATCTATCTATCTATCTATCTATCTATCTGTCTTACTGAACTACAATCAAAGTTGATTGGTCAAAGATTACTTAAGTTGAAGTACTAAAGTACTTACTTTTAAAGATACTTAGGCATTCAATCGTACATTTTCTAATGTCAGTACATTGCTGTATTGTTTTCTCAGGTTGGACGGTGAGTTCTTGAATGCAGAAATGTAGTTTATTCACTGCGAACACAAAACACATTTGAATTCATAGGAATGATTTCTCTTTTCCTGTATTTCAAACATGGAGTTTAGATATGACCATGGGTGGTTTCTCAGCTTCTTTTTCTCCTTCTTCTCCATTGAGGAGTTTTATTTGAATGAAAGCAGGAGAGTTTGATACACAGAGAGGATGACACCTTTCTAAATCCATCCCAGGTGTGAGCGGAGACTGTGATTGGTCCATTCTGGAGGAGCACAGCGTGGCCAACAGTATTTTATTAAAGAAAAACACCAACAGCTCATTACAAAGCTCTGCTGAGCCTAAAGGAACAAATAACAACAAGCTTTATAGAAATGTAGTGGAGTCCAAAGTACAATATTTGACTTTCAAATGTAGTGGAGTGAAAGTAATAAGTATAAAAAAAACAAACACTCAAGTAAAGTACAGATATATAAATGTACTTAAGCACAGTATTCAAGTAAATGTACTTCGTTACTGTCCACCACTGTGAAATAACTCAATAACAAGCAGTTGAACAGGTGTACCTTATAAAGTGGCCACTGTGCACCAGACACTGTACCTCAGTTTGTCATTTAATCAATGGAGCTAAAATCTAACAAAATGTTACATTATTGCGGCAGTTACTGTAATTTTATGTCTCTTAGTTAAATTATTTCCATCCAGAAAGCGAAGACAAAAAAAAACAGGGGGCATCCGGATTTGAACCGGAGACCTCTTGATCTGCAGTCAAATGCTCTACCACTGAGCTATACCCCCTCACAGCCACCACTCACAGAACGTTTACTATTTAACTAATCAATGGATAGCTATGCATATGTAAGTTAATATTGGTGATGATTAATATATCATAGTCTATTTACTTTTAGCCGAATTCGCTTTGATTTTATCGACAGTGATCGATGAAAGGACGGTATTCATACCAGCAGGGGGAGGAGTGAGTCTGCATGAGTGACTGCTGTGACCTGAGCGAGCTGGAAGAAACATGAACACGTGACACACAGACTGTATGCTTGTATAATATAGAATGTATGTTTGTATAATATAGACTATATGTTTATATAATATATAGACTGTATGCTTGTCATATACACTGTATATTTGTGATATAGACTGTATGTTTGTATAATATAGACTGTATGGTTGTAATATAGACTGTATGTTTGTATAATATAGACTGTATGGTTGTAATATAGCCTGTATGTTTATATAATATAGACTGTATGTTTATATAATATAGACTGTATGGTTGTATAATATAGACTGTATGTTTATATAATATAGACTGTATGGTTGTATAATATATAGACTGTATGTTTATATAATATAGACTGTATGTTTGTATAATATAGACTGTATGGTTGTATAATATATAGACTGTATGTTTATATAATATAGACTGTATGTTTATATAATATAGACTGTATGGTTGTATAATATATAGACTGTATGTTTATATAATATAGACTGTATGGTTGTATAATATATAGACGGTATATTTGTGATATAGACTGTATGTTTGTATATTATAGACTGTATGTTTGTATAATATAGACTGTATGGTTGTATATTATAGAATGTATGTTTGTATAATATAGACTGTATGGTTGTAATATAGACTGTATGTTTGTATAATATAGACTGTATGGTTGTATAATATATAGACTGTATGTTTGTATAATATAGACTGTATGGTTGTAATATAGACTGTATGTTTGTATAATATAGACTGTATGGTTGTAATATAGACTGTATGTTTGTATAATATAGACTGTATGGTTGTAATATAGACTGTATGTTTATATAATATAGACTGTATGGTTGTATAATATATAGACTGTATGTTTATATAATATAGACTGTATGGTTGTATAATATAGACTGTATGGTTGTATAATATATAGACTGTATGTTTATATAATATAGACTGTATGGTTGTATAATATATAGACTGTATGGTTATATAATATAGACTGTATGTTTGTATAATATAGACTGTATGTTTATATAATATATAGACTGTATGGTTGTATAATATATAGACTGTATGTTTATATAATATAGACTGTATGTTTGTATAATATAGACTGTATGGTTGTATAATATATAGACTGTATGTTTATATAATATAGACTGTATGGTTGTATAATATAGACTGTATGGTTGTATAATATATAGACTGTATGTTTATATAATATAGACTGTATGGTTGTATAATATATAGACTGTATGTTTATATAATATATAGACTGTATGGTTGTATAATATATAGACTGTATGTTTATATATTATAGACTGTATGTTTGTATAATATAGACTGTATGTTGTATATTATAGAATGTATGTTTGTATAATATAGACTGTATGGTTGTAATATAGACTGTATGTTTGTATAATATAGACTGTATGGTTGTAATATAGACTGTATGTTTGTGTAATATAGACTGTATGGTTGTAATATAGACTGTATGTTTGTGTAATATAGACTGTATGGTTGTATAATATATAGACTGTATGTTTGTATATTATAGACTGTATGTTTGTATAATATAGACTGTATGTTGTATATTATAGAATGTATGTTTATATAATATAGACTGTATGTTTATATAATATATAGACTGTATGGTTGTATAATATATAGACTGTATGTTTATATATTATAGACTGTATGTTTGTATAATATAGACTGTATGTTGTATATTATAGAATGTATGTTTGTATAATATAGACTGTATGGTTGTAATATAGACTGTATGTTTGTGTAATATAGACTGCATGGTTGTAATATAGACTGTATGGTTGTGTAATATAGACTGTATGGTTGTATAATATATAGACTGTATGTTTGTATAATATAGACTGTATGGTTGTAATATAGACTGTATGTTTGTGTAATATAGACTGTATGGTTGTATAATATATAGACTGTATGTTTGTATAATATAGACTGTATGGTTGTAATATAGACTGTATGTTTGTATAATATAGACTGTATGGTTGTAATATAGACTGTATGTTTGTATAATATAGACTGTATGTTTATATAATATAGACTGTATGGTTGTATAATATAGACTGTATGGTTGTATAATATATAGACTGTATGTTTATATAATATAGACTGTATGTTTATATAATATAGACTGTATGGTTGTATAATATAGACTGTATGGTTGTATAATATATAGACTGTATGTTTATATAATATAGACTGTATGGTTGTATAATATATAGACTGTATGTTTATATAATATGGACTGTATGGTTGTATAATATAGACTGTATGGTTGTATAATATATAGACTGTATGTTTGTATAATATAGACTGTATGTTTGTAATATAGACTGTATGTTTGTAATATAGACTGTATGGTTGTATAATATATAGACTGTATGTTTATATAATATAGACTGTATGTTTGTAATATAGACTGTATGTTTGTAATATAGACTGTATGGTTGTATAATATAGACTGTATGGTTGTATAATATATAGACTGTATGTTTATATAATATAGACTGTATGTTTGTAATATAGACTGTATGGTTGTATAATATATAGACTGTATGTTTGTATAATATAGACTGTATGTTCATATAATATGGACTGTATGGTTGTATAATATATAGACTGTATGTTTGTATAATATAGACTGTATGTCTGTAATATAGACTGTATGTTTGTAATATAGACTGTATGGTTGTATAATATGTAGACTGTATGTTTGTATAATATCGACTGTATGTTTGTAATATAGACTGTATGTTTGTAATATAGACTGTATGGTTGTATAATATATAGACTGTATGTTTATATAATATAGACTGTATGTTTGTAATATAGACTGTATGTTTGTAATATAGACTGTATGGTTGTATAATATAGACTGTATGGTTGTATAATATATAGACTGTATGTTTATATAATATAGACTGTATGTTTGTAATATAGACTGTATGGTTGTATAATATATAGACTGTATGTTTGTATAATATAGACTGTATGTTCATATAATATGGACTGTATGGTTGTATAATATATAGACTGTATGTTTGTATAATATAGACTGTATGTTTGTAATATAGACTGTATGTTTGTAATATAGACTGTATGGTTGTATAATATGTAGACTGTATGTTTGTATAATATCGACTGTATGTTTGTAATATAGACTGTATGGTTGTATAATATAGACTGTATGGTTGTATAATATAAACTGTATGTTTGTAATATAGACTGTATGGTTGTATAATATATAGACTGTATGTTTGTAGTATAACTACTACTACTGTTGATATTTTCAATCCACTTTAAGCCCTTAGAGCTGAAACACCTGGTTGGTTAAAGGTCACAGTTTGTCCTGAAACAGGCTCAGTATATTTTAAGTAAGACATGGCAGCATGTTTTATCTAAGTTTAACTAAGCACTGTGAGCCTAAACAAGAAGCCACTTAGATACCACTTTGAGGTACCTGTTCTTTACTTTAGTATTTACAGGTCAAGTTACTACAGTAAATTGTAGATTTAGATTATCAATACACATAGTATTATAGGGAAGCATCCCAGGCCCAGTAACATACTGTATGAAGTAAATTAAATTACCAGCTACAACATTAAAGTAATGAACACATGCATCACTAATTATAATCCAGTAATATAAGATATGATTCTGCCAATGTGTACTGTTCATTTTGATACTTGATACTAATATTTTTAATACAGGGCAGGAACAAAGTAAATATATGAATAGTTTCAACTGGAAACAAGTATGTTATGTGTTTTTATGTTTCTAAACTAAGTGTTGTTGAGTTTCTCTTTTAGATTCAATGAAATTCTGTAAATCAGAGTCAGCGTCAGCGTCACTTTGAACACAGCCCAGCTGAGGATGTTTACACTGCAGTCTGGTCTTCTCTGGCTTTTCTGGTCTTTTTACCAGAACTTGAGACAGAGTTATCACAAGTTTTCCCCCTTCATCCCAGGGCTGTTTACTTTTATTAGTTTGACAGAATAGCTGGTCTAGTGCACACAAACATGTCTGATTAATTCCCACAAGAAAAACAAAACTGGGGCCTGTTCTGAGCCCCCAAGAGATGTTTCACTACTTTAAAGTAACAGAAATACAAATTCCATATCTCCTGTCTGAAGCTCTCTGTGGGATGATGTCAGCCTTGTTTTAAGATAGCAAGACAGAAAATGAGCTTACAGCATGAAACAAATGACCTGTTCCTGGGGAAATCCTCTTCATATGGAGTTGCAGTCATTGCTTTGCACTCAGTGTTCAAATTATTCCCTAAATATCTATCTAGATTCACCTCATCGGTACAGAACAAGTGATCCAGGAATGACGTGATGCTCTGTAGGTATGTATACCATTTTACCATCATTTTCACAAATGATGGTAAAATGGTAGTTATTCCAACTTATGTATTTATATAGAATATATGTGTGTTTAGTAAAGTCAGCATGACCTCTTCACTAAATGCACACCTGCTGCTGTGCACACTGTACGCTGTACGGGCTGCATCATGGGATGTGGTGCTGATTGCCTTTCCAGCTGTTCATCCAATAAAAGCTTGGCTGCCATTTTCTTTACCAAGGATTCAGAGTTTGCTCTCCATGCAGATAGAAAAGATGAAAGTAGCAGCAGCTAAGAGAGGTGGAGGAGTCAGCCATCAGTTTTACATCCCATAAAAAACAGCAAAGCTTTTACACAACCGCTGGAAATTAAACTGCAGCAAAGAGACTTTTGTGTTTTTCTTCTGTTGTTGTTGAATGGAGACACAGTGTTCAGAGGAGTCATAAACAGCATCATGATCACCATGTCTAATCCCAGATGGCCGGTTTCTCCCTGTCCTCACACTCGGTTCAACGCCGCTGACAGTCAAAAGTGGATGGATGGGGGATTCATATCACACTGTTATAAAACTGAGAGATTATAAATCAATATCCAGATTGTTAAAGTGTGCAGAAGACTTTCTCATTGCTGCCTCATCAGCTGATCCTTGTGTCTTTGTAATTACCATGGCAACGGATGAGCAGCACTGAGGAGGAGAGAGAGGGTGCAGTCAGAAACAGGGGTGGTGTGTGGAGAGAGCGAGGAAGAGCGATTCAAAAACTTGTTTTTGCACAGAGAAGAGAGGAGGGTGAAGAAAAGAGCAGCAGAAACACGGCTTTTTGACTTTTTCTGGCCAACATGTGTTTCATTTTGGTGATGCTTTTCCTCTGTCTCTCTCACACAGAGCTGGCCAGAGTTTGGGCTCAACAGCAAACAGGTGAGCTGTGCGTATTTTCTCTCATTTCTTTAATATTTACTAAACGTCTGATGTTTAAAGTCACACAGAGCAGGTCTTTATCCTTTCCCCAGTTGACAATTAATGTCTGTACACTTAAACTCAAATGTTTTTTTAATTAGTTGTCCTTTTGTTCTTGAGTTAAAGGAACAGTTAATATTCTCTTTTACTTATTTTTATGATAATGTTGTGTGTGTGTTACTGTTGCTATTTAAACTCACTGTAAACAGCAGAACTTCAGTGGGAGTCTTCATACAGCAGCAAATGAGCTTTTTTATTTTACGCACTAAAGGGAATGAGTTTACAATAATAATACCCTTCTCCACAAGCATGCGACTGAGTCTAAACAACAACCCACAAACAGCCTGCCTCAGGTTTAAAATTAGATATAGACTTTGTTTTTCCTCTTGCCTCCCTGCTAGACACTGGCAGTAAATGTTAGGCGGCTTCTCGGTTGATATGCAGGTGTTTTTGTTTTCAACATTCACATTCATTTATTTAGAGTTCTGAGGAATTTGAATTTGACTTGTCAACTCCTCACATTTCATGAAATCATCTGGTACGCCTGGAGTTCCTGTGCAGAGTGAAGCATGGTGCAGATGAAACAGCAGGTGGTCAGATATGTGCTCACTGAACAAGGGGTCAGCTGTTGTGTTGACCTAACCTTATCCCCCTTTCCTTGGTCTAATCTGCCTTGTCACTCAGCATTATTTTCAGCTCTGTTATAAAAAATGACTTTGGTCCTGAGGGAGCCATCACCACCATCTGAACCAGACTGTAAAAACACAGAGCACCAAGCTGAAAATTAATAATGTACCCGCCAATGACCTCAGTGTTTGGCCTCTCATCTCTGGTCCTGCTGAGAAGTTTGCTTAACAAAAAGTGGATCCAGACATGCTGGAACTAAACTGAGGAAAAAAAGGAAAAACAAAATGAAAAAGAGACTGATAGGAAAGATAGATAGGACGTTATTTTCTATGGATTGACTTTTATTTTATGAACGTCATGTGCAATTTCACTTGATAAGCCAACGTGCTTTGTGTTTTAGGAAAAAGAAAGTGGCAAAAACAAAACAAAATTGCACTTTGGAATAGATTTTTGTATAAGATATGTTTTTTTGCCTGACCTCAGACTCATTTTGGTCTTATTTGTCTTATCAGACAATGAAGAGTAAAAAAATTGGGTTTTTCCTTGCAGAGATTTGGTTTCACCATAACAGAAGAAAAGTGAGTCAATAACAAGACTTAGCCAAAATTGGAACATCTCATGTATAATTTTATTGTGAAATGTGACTTTGATGCACCCTCTTAGGGATGTGATAAATTAAATTTGTTAATACTGTGGTGAGTGTAGGATTTCAGCAGGTCCACTGGCCAAAATACACACTGAGAGATGTACCACATCATCATGTTCTTAACTATTTAATAATGTAGGTGGCGGGGTTCAGTTAAATACGCACACGCCTTTCCTCAGATGTAAAGCACACATTTTAAACCTGGCTTGATTTACCTGGATGAAACTGGATATTTACTGGAATTGAACTTAAGAAATTGCAGATCTGCAGTTCCAACACGCTCCTTGAAATGAACTTTGCATGTTTAGTGTGGGTGATCTTGAGGAGTCCATGCCAACTCCTCCGGCCGCGGCTCAGGAAGGGTGTGTTCTCCCAGACCACTCTGAGCTGACCGCTCACTGAAAAAAGCAGCTAAATGTTGGTGGTTTGGTCGCTCCTAAGAGAGCAAGAAGAGGTCAGTTTTCTGTCAAGGACATCTGCTTTTTCATTGCATACATTAACGACAAAAAAACGGCATGTTTAATGTGTACTTGTCATCCTTTACTTTCATAGTCACAGTTCTTTTCTACATCCTGAAACAATAGTGAATTGCACAAACCTCATCTGTGTCGTTTTCTCACTTTATGACTCACCAACACCATGTCTACACTGGCACAGGGAGGTATGGGTGGGCTGCTATTCCTCCAGCAGAAAAACAAATCCAGGTACAACCATCCATCCATCCATTATCTACCGCTTATCCTCATAGGGTCTCTGTGGGGGGCTGGAGTCTATCCCAGCTGTCTTAGGGTGAAAGACAGGGTACACCCTGGACAAGTCTCCAGTTCATCACAGGACACATAGAGACAGACAACCACTCACATTCACACCTACCGTCAATTTAAATTAGCCAATTAACCTAATCCCCATGCATGTTTTTGGATGGTGGGAGGAAGCCGGAGTACCAGAGAGAACCCACACAGACATGAGGAGAACATGACAACTCCACACAGAAAGGCCCCGCGCTGGGAATCAAACCCGGTACCTTCTTGCTGTGAGGAGACAGTGCTAACCACTACACCACCGTGCCGCCCCTAGTCCAGGTACATCTCAAGGTATATTGTTGAGATTAATAGATTAATCCTTTTCATTCATTCATCCTCTAGTAGCTGATCCCAGCTGACATTGGGCTAGTCCGGTCAGATCAGCAGACCAACGCAGGGCCGACACAGAGACAGAAACCATTCACACTGTCATTCACACCTAGGACCAGTTTAGAGTCACCAGTTAACCTACCTGTTTCTGGACTGAGGGAGGAAGCTGGAGAACCAGAGAGAACCCACACTACCATAGGAGGGCTAAGGTCAGACTGTGACCACCCTGCTGTGAGGCCCTGCACCGCTGAAGATGAATACTGTATAATTTATCATGTAATCATGAGGCCCAGTATAGTTTACTTGTATTTTAGAAGCATCCAAATGTGTGATTCTTGCAAAACATGATGTTGTTCATTTTTAGTTTTACCATGAAAGTCAACTTATGAATCAAAAGAAAATATGGCCTCTTTATAAATAGTGATGTAATGTTTTCTTGATACTGTACTATTTTACATATACTGTTAGAGATAAGAAAGCCAGCAGATTAATGGTTATGTGTGAGCAGAGAGTGGGTTTTGTCAGTTTATCCAGTGACAATATGTCACTGTGTTTTGTTATGTTGCCAGTGACTTCAGCATGACTGCCTGTGAGACAAATGACCTGAGTGGATATTAGAAACCACAGCTTCATTTTCGGTGTCTGCACCCCTCCCAGTTTTTATAAACCAACATGTGTTTATCTGCTTCACTGCAGACCTCACGCCATTTCTCCTCTTACCTCATACATGCCATAACAGGGTGGATTCAGCAACACATTGACGCACCACTTAATTGAATGAAGGGGGGGCAATGCAATAAGCACCCTATGAGGTCAAGACATTTGGGTTGTCGCTTCAAAAGCTTGTTTAAAGACACTGGAGTGATGTTTAAAGCTGCTGGGGTCCCTCACAGTGTGAACTCTGGGGGTTTGGCTCTGGATGCTGCTGAGGGACCAGCAGGCCTGCCTTACCCTCCCACACTCAGGACAGAAATGCAGGCATCAGACCAACATCAACCAGCATTTCTCTGACATGAGCGCAACAGCACTGGGCAATGGCACCATGAAGGAGTCGTTTAGAAGCTAAACATTTCCAATTTCATATTCTTAAATGTTTTTTGTTTTCTTGCTGATTTTCCTATTTACTAGAAATGCCCTGAATTGAGCAGAGCCCCCTTGCTTTCATTATTTTCTGTTTAACAAACAACAAGGATTAAATTTAAGTCTGTTAATTTTTTCATATATGGGTTAGTAAAAGTGGCAGAGAGTGGGAGGTACGGCTGCACAAGAAGGAGTTCACCCTTGTCTTTACTAAGCTTGAAAACATGGCTGAACTGAAAGCTGCTGCTGAATCCATACAGGTCAGTGTGGTCCCAACACCTGAAATATAAACATCTTTTCATTTCCATTTTGAGAACAACACCCTACTCCAGACTCCCTGTAGGTGTGATTGGAGTTGAATTTAATCATCTTACCTCACATCCTCATCCATCAGCCAGCTATTGCAAACTTGAGGTTTGTAAAATCTCAAACTCTTTATCAATTTATCACAGAGATAATTAAAGTGTGATTTTCACTCTCATCCAGTCTTTACTTACACAAGTCTGGGATGTTTTATTCTTTTGTGTCAGACATTAAATAGAAATATGAGCTGGCAGATTCTTTTTTTATAGGTAGGACATCATTTATAGCTTTTTTTTATTCATTTAATTAGGATCTCTCTGAAGCAGGTGTGTAAGAAGAGAGCACACTTCCTGCAGGTGTGTGTGGCACTGCTCGTCTTAAAGTATGTTATTTTTGCTTCTCCTTTCTCAATAATCTGTGTCAATTACAGCATGTGTTCCAGGAGGCATGGCTGACCTCTACAGCTGCAGGAAGTGAGAACATGTTGGTGGCTTTTCCTCATTGTTAACCTCCTTTATCTTCACTGGTGCTTCATGTCACCTCACAGGCAGCAGAGTGGGCAGCCCGGTCCTGCTAGTGTTAGCGAGCTGTGGGCTTTAAGCTAGCGTTAGCATGATCACAATCAGCTTTATTAGCCAGGTATGTTTTAACCTATGGTTTTAACATGCTGGGAGGAAAAAAATATTTGTGACAGACAGCTGCACATAACATACAGTCTATGGTTCAACTGAACATAACTCATACTGTGTGAGTGTGGGAAGCAGTGAAGATGGACACAGTTAAATGGAGGGTTTACAGGTGTCTGAGCTCAGGCTTCCTGACCGGACCATTGAGAGGTCAGGTAGAGTCACCCTGCTCATTTTACTCTGCTCAGTTACCAACAGTCCCGACATGAAAACACCGGAGCAGCAGAGGCCAACTCTTCGCGGCAGCCAAGCTGACCACGGCACGACATTCACGGTGTTTCTGACGGGAAACTGAACTCGACGGAGTGATTATCTTGGCTTTTTTTATTCGCAAACGTTCCCAGCATCACTTCAAGCACCTCCCGTAGTTCACTGAAAGAGCCAGAAAGAGAAAAACAGTGAACGTTAAGTACAGGAGGGCACCCTGATTTAGGGTTAGATGAGACACCCCGCCAGAGAGGCCGTCTTTCGGGAGGCTTATATATACAGGCTGCTATGACGTCACCGCCCAGTACCGTACTAAACCTAAAAAAAAGCGCACATCACCATAATATACCAAAAAGACGACGCACTATATTTAAGAAGCAAAATTACTTCAGCATAAATCATATTCATTGTTGAATAAAGACAGCATGTGTTAAAATGACAGTTCCTTCAAGTAGCTGTTGCACTTCCTGAGATAACATTTTTGAGGTACTTGTACTTTACTTGCACATCTCCATTTCATGCTACTTTTTTTCTTAGACTTTTTTGTATAGCTAGATAGATAGATAGCTATGTGTACACATGAAATTTGCTTAAAGCCTACAGTGTATTTTGATTCTATACTTTTGCACATATACGTTTTGAATACAGGACTTTCAACTGAAGTCTGAATCTTATTCAATACTGGTTGTGTTATTTGAAATATCTTCAAAATACTGTAAGGTCACCTCAATTTATTAATGCCTTTTTTGTTAACCTTTAAAACAATAAATATGCCCTGCCAAGAAAGTGTGTCAAAATAGTTTAGATTCTCCTAAAACAACAAGGAAAACATTTAATATTTGAACAATTTACACATTAATTATTCAACAACCTGGTGATTTTACTGATTTACTTTAGTTTAACATTTCTGTAAAACTACTGACTATAAATGCCAAAAAATGCCTCTGTTTATAAGCGTAAATAACTCAGTCGAGACCTTTTGGCTCCACATGTTCAGCTGTATGAGTGACCTGGAGTTACTTGTAGTTTGTTGACAATGTTTCACTTTTCATCCGAGATGCTTCTTCACTTCTAATTGAACAACAAACCTCTTTTTTGCTCCTTGTGATTTGACGACACCAAGATGACTGAGATCCTACACAGAGATGACCAGGATGTCCACATACCAGCAGACACACTCCATAGAAAATTACAGTGTGATGCGAAAATAAACTCTTAACTTTTACTTGGAATATGTGGCTTTGAAGAAAGACAAGCCACCAATTAAAACAGCCAGAACTTTAAAACAAAGCCTACCTACCACAGTCTGCTTACTAAATATGGCTTACATTGTTTGCAGGATTTGACAGTTCCTTCCGAGCATTACAAAATGTTTTTGCATAGTTTCTGTCTTCATTTAACAATGGCTTTAACTGACAAGGTGAAGGCTCATAATAGCAAAAGCAAACAGTAATGTCTCATTTGACAGTGTGGCTGATTACTGAGTCACAACTCTTAAGAGAGTCTGACTATAAGTGACTGTTTGACGGGTACTGCTGCCAAGGTTAAAAATATATTTAATCATTTGAAATGTATTGGTTGGCTTAGAAGGAGACTTATATCATCACACCATGATGGCCAGCATAGCATACTAATCTGATATTTATGACTGTGGACAGACAGTTGGTACAGGGTCTCACAGCCGCATGAAGAGTCAAGTGGAGGTGACAGTCATCCTCACAGAGCCCAGCGGTCATCAGGCCATGCTGGGATAAGCAGGGCGGGCCTGGGTGGAGGACTAACCATCAGCACCCTGCCAGACAACATGACACGTGTAGTGGTGAGAGCTGCACCACACTTTTTCTCATGACTCTAATGGTGTGAGGCATTTATTATGCTTTTGGCTTCTGACATGTTCTGTTTGTTTTAGCTGGAGTGAAACTCTGGCTTCCTTTGGAAGAAGAGCTTACTGGTTTCCACTCACTTGAAGAACATGACAGCATATGATTTAACTATATCAATGCCTGTATGCTCCCTAAACACTGTCACACCACTACCAGGGGTGGTCATGTGTTTTTCTGTTATTTCTTGTCTGGAAGGAGGATTCTGGGAGGTATTATACATGGCGTAGCTTCGGCCCAGGAGACCAGCGCACAGAGGAACTGTGGGTAGACATGAGTGATGTCCGGCATGGCCAAGTTAGAGTCCACGGCATTCTGTCAAATTCATACAAACAGGCTGTGGTAAGTCTCACACACAAAATAATCCATGTAGTTTCTTACTTCCTTTGATAATGTGTAAAAAATGTAATTCATTTTATACTTCACCAGCCGGGCCTGTTGTTAGAGAGGGTGTAGCTCACTGGTGGGATGTTTAACTATAGATCCTGGTGCCACCTAATTGTGAAATCATGAATTTGTATACAATAGCTCCCTTTGACTTTACTGTTAACTCTGGCTGCCCCCTACCTGTGAAAACACACACCATGGACTATGGAGTGCATGTCTTTATCACATTGCCTGAATTAAAAAGCTATTGTTAAAATGGAAATCCTCTCTGCTCATGCATGCCGGTTTAATGGCAAAACTCTTCTTTCCTGTGTCCTTGATGACATAAAACTGCAACACTGCAGCAGAGTTCACAGTAACTGACTCAAGAGGAGCCTGATAGACAGAATTCAATCTATTTTCTTTGTAAACTGGTGATAAATTGTTAAATTCACAATAGGAAGCAGTCAATGTTCAGAATAGGGGGTGTAGCTCAGTGGTAGAGTGTTTGACTGCAGATCAAGAGGTCCCCAGTTCAAGTCTGGGTACCTCCTATATAAACTATGGGGGAAGAGTAACACTTATTCATCTGTGTTCTTTGAGTGATATTAGCAACCTGTTGTCAGTCCTGGCTTCATAACTTAATTTAAATATGAAAAACATCAGTTAACACATACATGAAGGCACATTTAGGTATCAGGTATTTTTAAACAGTTTACGCACATGGTCATTTACCAGACTGTTAATATGACATTAGAGGCATTTGTCATTGAGGTTGTAGCTCAGTGGTAGAGCATTTAGTTACAGCTCAAGAGGTTTCTAGTTAAAATCTGGGAGTGATCTTATGTTTAAAACCTGTGTCCTTGCAGTGCAGCTGCCTTTAAAGTCCTTGAAATGAGAAACTTATGTGAAATTCATCAACTATGTGAACAGGTAGAATATGGAGACTAACCACGGTGTGCACTATATAGTAAGTGGAGGCACTCTCTTATGTAATGGAGTTATTTATATAGATTTTATCCATATGACAGTTTACCAGACAGTAACATCACTGACTTTAGTTATCATAGGGTGCAGAGCTTGGTAGCACATCAAGAAGGCCCCAGTCCATCTCTGGATGTTTAACCTGAAAATATGCTGGATCGGTATTTTGTTTTTAAAGAACCTCATTATTGTGACACAAGTACTTACTGACTGTCTCTGTTAAAAGAATTTTTTTTTTTTGAATGATTGTCTTAATATGTGAAAGGTTTATATGGTCATTCAGCACACTATCAAACCATGGAGATGTGCTGTCTAGATTAGAAACTAATTAGAGGATAGAATACAGAGACAAACAAATCAGTTTACCGAAGATAAGCAAGAAATTCTCAATGTTCAGGCAGATCAGAATGGAAACATCCAGATCCCATCTTTTCTAGGTCCTTATATGAGAGCAAGCCAGGACAGAGTTCAGTCTGAAACATAAGTGACTGGGAAATGATGGTCTGCTCCAAGAGCTGCAGGCCTGTCAGTGGCTTTCAGCACCGACACAGTTTTGACCTCTATTGTCCAACACCTGGCACCTGTGTTTTACATACAGTTCACTTTAATATGGATGATTCACGATGAGATGGATGAGGCACAGGAAAGGGAAACTCCTGTACACTGAAAAAACTGATGGACCAAACCCAGGATTCTCTGGGTGGAAACGGAGCATTTCATAGAAGCATCCAAGTCTGTGGTGGAGGTTGCAAGCATTTTTTTTTTCAGATTATGAATTAATGAAGCTAAGAAAGGAGTTTAATAAGTCTACATTTTGAAGGTGGGGGTATGGCTCAGTGGTAGAGCATTTGACTGCAGATCAAGAGGTCTCTGGTTCAAATCCAGGTGTTCCCTTTATTTTCAATTAAAAAATGCAGTGGTTCAATAAAATACGCAATTCACACACAGTCAGTGAAAAGGGAAAACCACCAAAATCAACCAAATTATAATGCCTTGGTTCAGTGTTAGCTTTGATATGTGAACAGGAAATAGTGTCAGTGACAAACACCAACACTGGATTACTTACTGTGAATCCTTCATGTGTGGGGAGACAATTTGTCGTGAGTGGGAGAATGTTAATCTACTGAACGGCTGTTCCTGAAAATCCAACCATGAGTGACATCAAACAGTGTGGGTTATAATGACATTTTTTTTCCATTTGTTCCAGTTTACAGTGTTCCTTTTACCTTATTGCCATTAAAGCACAGGTAATGGAACGATCCCACGCAGACCTTAAACAGATTAGACAGTCCTCACTTGTATAGTAGATGTAGATGTTGCTTTTCCTTTCCTTGTTCCTGTGCCCCTATATGCAGTATATATAAACACCTTGTGCATCTTGTCACCGCCACCCAGTGTCTAAAATACTAGTGCACATAATGCTATGCCACCAATAAACGCAATGACTTCATTAAGAGAGATACTAAAGATGATAAAGTGTGATCATAGAGCAGCTACAAAATGAGTGAGAATGGCATTCTATAAAAACTATCTTTCTCTTTATTCCTCCTCAGTGAATCACAGATTTACTCTTTCAAACATTATCCTCCTTTAAAGTGACGGTCCTTTCGAATTTGAGTGAAAACAATGGGATTGTGCTGAGAGCGTTTTTTTGTTGACACATGAGCATATAGAAATAAAGTGGAAAAAATATATTTCTGAAAAACTGTGAGACAGCATTATTTTTTTCCAGGAAATGACACCACATACACCTAATATAGTACTGCACCATTATAAGTATTGCAATTCTTTCATCAGCAGCTCAATCATCACCTTTTGCAATAGAGAGTGACTCAACAATCATTTTTTAAAAGATGTTTGGAGAAGAGCAAGCAAATATTAAAGCATAACCTCAATATCTGATACTCTCTGTCTCTATCTGCTCTCTTTGCAGAGGGTCGCCCTGTCGTTTGACTTTCCTTTTTATGGACATTACCTGAGGCAGATCACCATAGCAACTGGAGGTACTTTTTCATTTTATAACAGCTGTTCAAGTGACCTTTCATACATGTGTTCAGAACAGAAGCGTGTTACTGCGAGGTAACACAACCCTTAAATATTCTCCATCTGGCCATTTCCAGGGTTTATCTTCACAGGGGAAGTTGCTCACCGCATGCTGACCGCAACACAGTACATCGCCCCTCTAATGGCTAATTTTGACCCCAGCTACTCTAAAGAATCCACTGTGCAATACCTGGATAATGGTATGATACCGTCCGATATTTTGGATATGATAGTTTGATTGCTTGTATTGACTCCTAACCACTAACTGTCTTCAGGTGAGGTGTTTGTGGTCCAGTGGGAGCGGGTCAGACTCCCAGGAAAAGAGTCAGAAGGAGCCTTCACATTTCAGGCTGCACTTTACAGAACAGGAGCCATCACGTTCAGCTACCGAGATGTAAGAAGCATTTCTGCTGTGCTCTTAATGGTAGCCTCCCTTCTCTTCCATGTTGCTGCATTTTGTGATCCCTCTTGTTATTTGTTGTCAGATTCCTCTGACGCTGGAGGTGATCAGTTCACCTGAGCACCCAGTGAAGGCCGGTTTGTCTGATGCCTTCATGGTTACACCACCATCACCTCAATCACCAGGTCAGAGAGAATGTTAATGCCCGATAGATTGGACTAAATGCATTACATTAATGCACATATTCTCATACATTCATCAGGCATAACATTGTGCATAATACTGATTATCTCTTCATCATCGTTCCTGGGACATATGAGGCATCACATGAACATTTAGTCCTCAGAGTTGATGTGTTAGAAACAGGAAAAACGTGAAAATGTGAGGATTTGAGTGAGTTTGACAACAAGAAGCAAACAGTGATGTCTAGAGGACTGGATCAGAGCATCTCCAGAAGTGCAGCTCTGGTGGTCTGTTCCTGGTCTGCAGTGGTCAGGATCTATCAAAAGTGGTCCAAGGAAGGACCAGTGGTGAACCAGGGACAGGGTCATGAGAGGACAAAGATCATTGATGCAGGTGGGGAGTGAAGGCTGGTCCTGGTGGTCTGATCCAACAGAGCAGAGAAGTTAATGCTGCTGAAGATAGAAAGGAGTCAGATACCACAGAATAAACCTTCAGGGCTCAGAGGTCAGGGCTGTGAGGCAGTGAAAAAGGGGGCCGACACAATATTAGACAGGTAGGTAGACATGTTATGCCTGATCAGTGTACTATACTGTGAACTTTTGCACACTCCTCAGTTAATATTTTGCACCAGATACCAAGGTAAATTCCTTGTATGTGAAAACCTAGTTTCTGATTCAGACGCCACACAGCGGACCATTTATGAGTACCACCGGGTTGAGATCGACATTATCAAGATCACCAGCTACTCTGCTGTTGAGTTCACTCCACTGCCTAGTAAGTGATCCATACCCATCATCAGTAACTGTTCAATATGTCAGACTGAATCTACTGTCTCTCTGTTCAGCCTGCCTGCAACATGACAGCTGCGATCTCTGCCTCTCATCCAATGAAACCTCTGGTTGTAGCTGGTGTCACGTACTCCAGAGGTGAGTGGGAAAGGACTATATCCTGACTGTCCACATAGTGCAGTTTTACCTTACGTGTCGACATCTTGTGTGTTTCAGGTGTTCAGATGGCATGGATCGACACAGACAAGAGTGGCTGGACTACTCCTGCTCAGAGGAGGTATCTCTGGAGGTTGAGAATGAATATCTGTTTTTTTTCATTTTCAGAGACTCATGCATCAATTATGTTGTGTATACGGACAGAGCAAAAATGCAACCTGTGAAGATTACTCCAGGGGAGACAGCTCCACTGGTTCGTCTATCACACCAGAGACTGAGGACATGACTTCATCAACCCCTCTACAAAAAGGCTGTGAGGGTGAGGGCAAGCTATTTTTTACAATAAAATTTGCAGTATTTCACACTGGAAATGATTGTTTTCTGTTTTCTTTTTAGATGAGACCAGACCACATATATTTAAGGCTGGCAATGGTGAGTTGATACTTGTCAGAGATGTTGTAGTTAAACCTTAATAACCTTAAGTAATTATGGGACTTCATATTTAATACAGATGTGAGGACAGACTCTTCAGCCAAAAGTGACGGGATGGCTAACACAGGACTGATAGTCGGTATAGCAGCTGCACTGGTGTTACTTTTGGCTCTGATACTGGTGGCTCTTTACATCAACTGCCATCCTACTACTACATCACCACTGTACCTCATCCAGGTGAGCAGAAAACGTGTCCCACACACTGACCAGAGCCAGGCATGCTTTAATTGTCATGAACTGTCATGTACACATTAACAGATTTTTTTTCTGTGCTTGATCTCTTTAGAGACGCAGTAACTACAGGTACTGGCCGTCATTGAAGTTTCAGAAGCACCAACCTGGTTACACAGAAGTAGAAGGAGAAGGTCATGACAAAGACAGCATTGTGGAAGCAGGGTCATGTTGAAATGATGGATAAGTATTTGTAATGAACTGACTCCTACAAATATTCAAATACGTACTGTACATATATTTACCCAAAACCAGTACAACTTTTATATTGAGTTTATGACTCTCTGACTCATTGCAGAAATATTAAATTGTTAAACAATTTGTGGCGATATTGGATAATTTCATTACAAATTTATGCCTCTGCTGTAACAAGGTGTTTCATTCCACTGCAGTTATTAAACATGGCCTGATTTGACTGCAATAAAGTGTACAATGCATGCCACAAGGCAAAACTATGTTGTTTTACATGAGACAAATAAAGAACATGATGTGCTTCAGGATCAGCTCCTGTTTCTTTTAAAGACAAAGCTAACTCTTTAGGTTCCACCTTTTACTGTGCAATAACACACTGCACTGTTTTGCAAGTACTCCCTCTTGCAGGGCTTAGCTTTGTTTTATGTCTGATTCAGCAGTACTTGATGCTGTACATGCAGTAAAAGTGGTGACATGTTATGTCTACGTGGGGATGCAGACAGTACAGCTGTGGTCAGCAGGTGTCACCCTAACCAAATGTATCATACAGACATAAAGTAGGACACGCAGTGAACGTGGCAGATGTGTAAAAATCTGAATTGAGATCACTGGATTGGTAAAGCCCCAAAAACCTGCAACGATGAAGATGATCCAATAGATTTGCTATGCGAAGCCAGATGGGGCGAGGACAGACATGTTGGACCTGGACTTCTTCACACTTGTGTGGGCTTGTGCTGCAGAACACAAGAACTTGCTTGACGGGTCACTGTGTACTGTTAAAATATACATTTTCCAGTTGCTCTGAATTTGTAATCAAATGTTTCTTCTAAGTACAAAATGAGCCTCCCACACGGTGTCTTTCCTTTCTGCTCGGACACGCGCAGCGGAGGGAGGGCGAGAGGGGGAAGCGGGGGCGCGCTTTCCGTGTCTGGTTAGCGGTCTGACAGCCAGCTGTGCGGCTACAACGACAACAACAACCTTCCTGGATTTGCCACATAGAACCAGATTAGTGTTGGTCTGCTACTGATCATAATCTTACACTAAAACTAGTTTCTGAAGTGAGGACTCGGCAGGTCGAAGCTACAAACAGTATCGTCGGTGGTGTCCGTGCTAACTAGCTAGAAGAGCATTCCTCCAACATGAATCCGTTGTGTGGCAGATGTAATCAAGTCGTTTACCCCACGGAAAAAGTGAATTGTCTGGACAAGGTAAGAACATGAGAATACCACCTTTTCTTTGTAATATTATTTTAGAAAATACACACCGCACATCGTCATCCCTTCGTACGTCGTCTGTACTTGTTTCTGCTCTCCTAAAATGACACCATATATTTTGTGAATGAATTGAACGCCCCAGCAGGACAGGTATCTCGCTAGCTTGCCATGCTAGCGGCTAGCTTAACGTCTGGCAGGCGACGACACGAGCGCGGACCGGACACGAAATTACACTTCATCGTATGGATAACGGGCACATTTACTAAACCTGAATATGTATATGTATGTTATTAAGAGAAAGACTCGAGGTTATGAAAAGGATTCCCCTAAAGCCAGCGGCTCTCAGCGCTGCCCATAGTCTGATCCGGGCCTGGTTGGCACCGCTGCTTTGAGGAACTGATTGATAATGCTAGCTATCGACTTTAACCTTTTCGTCGAAACTCGAACTCTGTGGTCGTGCCATTTACATTTTACAAACACTAAACGGTGCTTGACTTCTGTGGAAATGATATGGTCCCATAACCGAGCTTTTCGTGGACTGCTTTTGAACATGCCTGTGTCCAATTCAACAGTTATTATTACAATCCAAATCAGCTATCATGAGTGCAGCCGCCGCCTCGATTAGTTTCCAGTCAACAGCAGCAGTCTAATCTCAGCCAAGGTGCTAATCCCATCAATGTTACCCCTAGTGACTCTGTCCAGCTCACTAATTCACACAACAATTGAGATAGCAGTCAGTATTGCACATCCTACTCCTGTCCCCCATTTAGCTTCAAAAAGAAAAACATGAGCATGTGTTGATTATCATTTATTGAATGTTTACTGTTACTGCACTTAGTCACTGTCACTTTGCAAAAAAGATACATGCAACACAATTTACCCACTGGATGGGTGGGGTCTGCAGGGTTTGGAATATACATAGCAAAGTTTCTGTATTTTTTTTTAACAAAACAGGACCTGGGGCAGGTAGATAATTAGTCTAATGGATGCCTGAATGACTATTGAAAACCAGTCTCTGTTCAGACTTGCTTGTCTGTTGGGGTTGACACAAGGTGGAAAGAAGAAAGCAAAGCATATTATCTAAAGTAGCATCAGCTCTTGATTGGATGCATTAAATTGCTCTCTGCATGGATATGTTCTCAAATGCACCATGACTAATGTTTTCTCAAAGTGCTCCGGACTGGAATTGATTTATCTCGGAGCCCCTCTTCATGCACAAACGCTACGGCTCTTAAATACTGGTCATGTTGGCATGTTATCCTGTCTGGCATCAGTGAGAACTAAATTGCCACCAGTACAGCCTGAATGTGCTGTGGTATTTGGGCAGAGTGCATTCCAGCAGACAGACACTCCTATGAAACGTGCCCTGTCAGAGGCCTGCTGTGTCGCCTCCCTGCTCTGAACTGAGCACAGGATAGTAGCCTGCCGTCTGTCTTTGCTGCCATTCTGCATCAGCGCTCATCCCTTCACACACTAAAACAACACACATGCACGTCTCGTTTGTTTAAAGCAGTCGAGGTCCATATTGGCTGTGGATTTCTTCATGTGCTAGGCTAGCTCAGGTGAAGGCAGGGTTCTGTCAAGGCTTCTGCCACTTCTTCTTCTTCTTCTTCTTCTTCCATCAATATTCACTGATGCATACCTTTACCTGATAGTCCTCTTTGGTAATTATACTCCCTCTGTGGTGTAGAGAGGCTGAGCCACAGAGGGTTGTTTGTCTGTCAGCTGCATTCTAGCATAGCAAGGGCTGTGCCCCACAGAAGAGCACATGTGAAGGCAGGAAGTAAATTTGGGTTGAGGCTCTTGTTCGTGGGGGTTTTGACTTGTTTGGCTCCCATTCGCTTCTTAAAATACTTGATTGTCAGGAGTCTAGATCTGCTTATTTAGCTGAAGTATCAGGTTCATATCTGTCAGGTTAGCTCATTGAAGCAATTGAGCTTTAGCCAGTAGAACATGCGACAAGGAAGCAGCACAGTTACCAGTGCCTAATATGTAAACCTTACCAGTAAAACTGGTCACATTTAGCTTGATGGGCGCTGTCTGCAGGAGTAATGGAGGAATCGATCACTTAGATCTTAGTATCTGTTTCCAGCACTCAGGAAGTGTGTGTGTGTGTGTGTGTGTGTGTGTGTGTGTGTGTGTGTGTGTGTGTGTGTGTGTTCAAGATAAATAGAGAGATTTGTGCAGTGTTTAAAGCTTGAAGCTCACCTCTCACTTAAACACTCGACTCTTCTGGAGTTCCTGTCCTCACCATCTCTACGAGCTGTCTGCATATTGCATGTCTGATCACAGAGCCTGTTCCCTCGTGCAGATGAAAAGCTACAGTACTTCTACCTGTCTTTGCACAAGGTTGATTAATATTTATCTGTGCTATTATGCTGCAGATTATCAAGCACTTAAACTGGTTCCAGATTAGTAAAGAAGCTACCATTTCAGTGAACATAGTATTACGAAACTCTAAATAATGTGAGAAACTGACAGCTTTACGTCCTTGGTAAATATGGCGCACAAAGAAAACTTGTCAAAACATTTATAAGCACAATATTAGTGAGATTTCTTCTGAGATTGTTATAGCTGCAGCTTTTATGCAACCAATGATCTCCTGCAGGACATCCAAGTTTAATGGGTGACACACAGCCTCAAAACACAACAATCTGTTTTAATGGAAGAGGAAGTGACAAGAAGTATGGATGAACAAGTCATTTTCTTCATATCAGTGCATAATTGAAAGCTTTTACAATGCTGACAGACAAGAAATGTGACTGATTAATGATTCTGCTGTCTGAATTTGATCACACATTTTTTAATTCAACTTGAAAATGTGTGTTTGTCAAGTTAAATATTCAGACAGTGTTGGCATTAACAAAAGTATGTGTGGTGAGACCAATTACCTAACACACACACTGATCTATCTGACACATACTGTAGTTTTGTACTCTGGCATTTTTTGTCTTTAACAAATGGTTGCTGTGTTATTTGGCATCAGTGTGGGGTTTCTGGTGAAGAAGTGAAACTCACTAGTAGTACTGCCTCTTAATCTCAGGAAGATAGCAGTATGCAAGTTGTACAGCTCTGTATGGTCTTTACAGCATGACAGAACTTACATCAGGCTTAGTCATGTGAAATCAAATCTAAAAATTGGTATTCTTGAAAATGACTGAAGCTTTTTATTTCCTAGAACAGTGTGGTAACAACCAGTCTTGTTAAGTGGTTCTGACTTTGAATCCTCTCTGATAGTATAAGCGCATCTCCTGTGAATTGTCATCTGCCTTGCTTATATTTAGACAGATATTTTTGAGAGCTGATTCATGTTGTTCAAGAGGTGCGTAGTCTGTCCAGCCACCAGCAGCCACCTCCCTCTCAATGACTCACATTCATAAACGCACATCACAGTCAAAACCACCTGAGGCGTTGAATCCACAATTAGCACTTAGGTACTTTTCTTCTCCTTTTTTGCACTTTGTCAGAAAAAGGAAGTATGGTGCTCATGTTCTGTTTGCTATCACAGCTTTATTTATCACAACAAGATCTGGACTGCCTTTGCTTCAAATGACATTCACAGACAGGAAAGCAAAGAGTTGTTTGTTTGTTTTTTTTGTTTTTTTTTTTAATTCTAATGTAAGCCATGCAACATGATCAGGTGATTGGACATTTGTTAAGGGCACATCACCCTCTGTTAAATGGAAAGTGTGTTAAGTGCATACTCTAATCAAACACAGCATGTCTGCTCAAATCACTGTCTGCCTGCTACCCAGCTACAAAGCCCTTGGCTTGAGCAAAAATTAACAGCATCAGGTAAGGCTAATAATTAACCATCGTGCTTTAATGAGTTTGCTTCCTTTCTTAGCACCAGCCAGATGTGGACACTTGTCTTTAGGCATGTACTGTTTTAAACCAGAATAATCTTGCATCACACATGCACAGAGTAAGCAGCTCTAAAGCCCTCCAATGTCTGGGTTTGGTGACACTTTTCATGACTTTAGCCACTTTTGGTTGAAAATAAATATGTGAGTCAAAGAGTCATCAGAGCATCTTTATCAGCAGACTTATCAGCCCAGATGTCCTTCAGTGATTAAAAGCACTAAATTCCTCTTCTGCTTAATTTGGTGATTATGAAAATACACTTAACATGATCTGTAGCTACAGTCAATTTTATCTATTCTAAAGTATACACTCTGCTTAAGGGGGTGTTTGGCACGTAACGTTTTACCTTCAGCCAGTCACTTCACCTTCTGGAAGGAGAAGGAATTCAGTTCAATAATCAGAACAAGCCTGCACATTTGCAGACTGCAGTTCACCTCTGGACCTACAGTAACTAAGTACTGTAAGTGCCTGTACTGTGGTGGTTGGGTATAAATTCTTGTATTGTTACACTGCTAGCATGCTCTGGGTCAGACTCTCTCTCTAAACATGTATGTGCATACATGATGTGTGAGTCTGTGTTGGCCTCCCAGATAGCTGCAGGGTTTCTGTCCAGGAACCATGCTTGTGTATGGTTCTGACTGAGAGGGAGCTGCAAGGCTGACTGAGCATTTTTTCTTTGATTCACTGCTGACACACATGCAGCCTGTACCAAGACATGTAACCTACATGCAGGCAGTAACACACGTACACACATACACATGTGCCCTTGAGCGGCGCTGATGCAGGAAGACAGTGCTGTTTTTTTATGGGTGGTTTATTTCTAGGGCTTCGTCTCTGCAGTGTCCTCGTTTTCCAGCCGACTGCCAGATCCTGCCTCAGCACCCAAGAGCCAGGATTTTCCAGGTGTTAGACGAGGCCAAGTGCTGGATGGCCTCTCCACTCATCTCTATTTGTTCTTTTCTTTTTGGTGTCTTATTGTCTTTATCCAATACCTTATATTAGTGCCATGTACTGATGTATTCCTGCCAGATTCTGTGCAGATGAGATGGATGGCGGCTCACCCACATATGTCCCCAGTGACCAATAGTGGTTTGATTTTATCTGTGAGAAACTGCAACCGCTGCTGAGCATAGAAAAATGGAAAAAGTAAGTTCAGCCATACAGCTGGTGAGGAATGCCTCCAGCAACTGAAAGCACAGAGAATAGTTCACCAGGTGTTCTTTTTTTTTTTTTTTTTTTTTTTTAACTGCTTGAAGGCTGCTTGTTGCTGCTTCATCCTCGAGGCAGTTTTAGATTGAGTCTGTTCACCTGAGAGGACCGTGTCATTCATGTGAAGGTGTCAAGGGTATTCCTGGTGGAATGTGGGTTAGCAGCCTGGTCTAGGCTTAGCAATAGTTTGCTAAACAGTTAAGTTCAACAGGCTTGTTTTCTTGATAAGACCTAAAGTCAATATTTATTTAGGGAAACAGGAGTGTCAAAGTCCATGCTCACTTTTCTTCTCTCGATTAGCATTACACTGTGTTCTCTTATCCCTGGTTTGCCATCACTGATATCAACTGAAGTGCTGTCCACACGATTTCTGTGAATCCGACAAACTACAGATTCCGCCTTGCGTACAGACGACTCCGGCGTTGTCCCACAATGGTATTTTCTGACAACAGGTTGCATAGTGAGAAGATCTGGTAATGCTGTTTCAGAGTTGCAGTGTGTACCTGGCGTTGTTGCTAACGATAACGTCACACCATCACGTGATCAGAAGTAGTAGTAAACAAGGACTTCATGCGCATGCTCATTGCATTCTTTCAATCTTTTTCGCAGGTCTCCCTGTGTCTCTTTGCTGCGCCGCCTATCGGCGTGGCATATGTATTACATCCTTGTCACTCGTTATCACGTTGCCATGTAGACGGAAATACTTCCTGCAACGTTGCCACAAGCGTTCACGTGCCATTGTTGTGTGGACGAAGCCTGAGAATGGTCTAGTCTGTGGAGAGTATCACACTGGACTGCAGCATTACAAGTAGACAAAGCAGACGATATGCACACAAAGATGGCAGCCACTACGTCTGCAAATCAACTGAAGCTCGAGGAAATGGATTCTGCTTGCACTGTGCTGTTGTTTGTGAAGGGATTTGCCGTTGCAACACTGGCCAGAACAATGGAGAGGGAGAGTGGATGGAAAGAGTAACATGATGTGTCCATCTGCAACTCCCTCAGGTCACGGTTGGGTTTTTGGGGGGATAAGGAGTTTGCATTTGACGGCTTGGCGCAGAGTGTTTGGCTGTGGATCACAGCTCCACTGAACAGACCCAGGACAGCCTCCACTGTGAGCCTCCTCTTTTGTATGCCTTTAGTACTATATTGCTGGCTCACAGCTCCAAACAGCCATGTCAAACACACACATATACACTTGCCTGTTGCCATCACATACCACGATGGGTGGTCTGTTTCATCAAGACAAGACTTCTCTTAAAAGCAGCCTGAAGCCATATTCTTGTTCGATGATGGAGTGAAGTGAAATGGCCATTGTGATGTGTGTCTGGTCATGTTTCCATACATAGTACTGCCACGTTTGTGTCTATCTGTGCAATAAGCGTCAACATCCTGGTGATTTTATTGGCAGCTGTTTATCAGTGCCATAGCCCGTAACACGTGTTATATCGTCCTGCTGTATCACTGCACACAGGGAAATGACAGATTTTTCTGTCAGTAATGCCCACATCTTTATCAGGAGTACACTGTTTGGAATCAAACTTGTATTGCGCCTGTATTAGATATGCACTTCTATCCTCTGTTTCAAATCATCTTTTCTACGGTGTTTGTTTGGAAGATTAGTACTTTGTGTGTAGGTAGTTTGTGTAGCAAGCGATAAAGAGTGAGAGGAATGACAGGGATCCCTGGGGCCATGCTAATAAGGACCTTCTCTTTCTTCCCCTCCCGTTCGTTCTCTCTTTGCACTCCTTTCCTCCCTTCCCTTGACGATAGCTGGAGCATCCAGATCATAGCTTCACTCTCTGGCATTTTCCCTCTCTTGGCCACCCCTCCCTTCCTCATGCTCTCCCCGGCTTCTTCCTTTCATGTTTCCTCCCTCCTTCCAGCCCTTTTCTTTTCTCCAATCCTCCCTCGATCCCTCTTTGAACCCTCAGGCCACAGATCAGCCCAGTGCCAGGAGAATTGAGCAAAGGGTGGGTGGATGGGAGGAGGGAGATAGAGCCATGGCCTCTTATGAGATGGATAGAGAAGCTACAGGAAATATGCAAGCCTGCAGAGATGAGCAGAGGGACACAACGAGAGTCTGAGCACAGACCGACTAAAAACAACCTCTTGTTGCACGTCGAAAATAGGAAGTGTTCATTTGGCACACATGCATCTCAGCTCTGAATAATTATAATAATAATCAGATTAGATAGCAGAAACATACTTGTCAGTGACAAACCTTCCTTACCACTCACAGCTAGCCCTGTGTACTTATAAATAGTAGTCGTACAGTTAGCTAGTCAAAGGGAATGTTGGTTTTAACTGTTCAGTGCCAGCAGCACAAACTACTGTCTGCACCTTGTGTGGGGAAAATGTGAAGCAGTCTTATAATGCTGCATTACTGTAGCAAAATTATTTGCAAATGTGTATCTTAGTCTCTGTGTGTACATTCTGATTTGTAAATGTGCAAAACAATCTGTAAATGTGTAGAGAGATTTGTGAATGTGCACACAAATCTGAAAATGTGTCTTCTAAATTTGTGTGTACATAATCAAAGCCAAGACCCGGCCGGTTGCCGAGTGGATGATTGCGCATGCCATCGGCCTGGGGAACCCGGGTTCGACTCCCTCCCACTGGTAGGGGTGGGAAAAATATTGATATAGCGATATATAGCGATACTTTGTCTTCCGATATCTTATCGATTTTAATTCCTTAATATCAATATTTTTCAACCCCCAACAAAATCATATTTTGGGCCGATTGTAAATCCACAACGACTTCCATTCCTCCGTGCCGCAAGATGTCTCTGGAGTGCTACCGCACTGCTCGGCTTTTGTGGTGAGGGAGGCAGTGAAGAAGTAGACAGTAAACGAACAGAACAGAGAGCAGTGAGGTCACCGGCGGCCGCAAAAAAAACAAAGCCAACGTTTGGAGGCACTTTGGCTTTCAAACGATAGAAGGAACTAATAAGCTGGACAAAGAGTACGGAGTTTGCAAACGATACACTGAGATAATAGTGCAGCAGCTGCCACCGAAACCTGTTGAAACCGAAACTTAGCTTTTTTTTAATCCATTATTTAATCTAAAGGCCCTTTATCAGGCGTTCTTGTTTAGTCTTATGCATCGCTATTACATTACATTCATTAAAACGCATTTCTCCTCTCCTCTTCAACAGCCAGGACTCTCCCCTTGCTCCCTCTCACAACAAACACGGACACAGACACGTCACCACACTCAGAGAGCGGTGCAAAAAAGTTTGCTGTTTCAGAACATTTAAGAATGTAGTAATCATGCCCTCAGATATCACTAGACACAGGGGGACATTTCCGTTCACATTTATCCGTCACCCAACTTTCCCATCATAAGGCGACGAGCATCGCCGGTAAAACAGGATTTACTGCAGGAGCACCGGGAGCATGGCGTCTGCGTGATTCAGCTCATGGCGCATTCAAATGTATGCGAATGTCGGAATTTCCATGTCAGAATTTAAATCAGAACCCCTATGAAGATGTAAAGTCGGATTTATCTCACCAACCTGACAGACTTCATGCTATCTGCTACTTAGGTTAACAGTAGCTACATGTTTTGTTGTATGTCTGTAAGGCTGGGACGTGCTGGGAGCACTAAACTTTGAGGTTATGTTGATTAGAGTTCCAAGTTCCAGCTTCCATGAACACACCATAAGGCAAACTGTCATCCCCAGTGTCCTGAAGAGGAACTGGGAGCAAGCAGCCTATGCCTGATGATCATCAGACCATTGTCTAGTAGGTTTACCATGACAAAGTCAAAAATTACACAAAAATATCTTATTAAGTTTAAATAATCATAAATTAACAACAATAATAATAGATATTGGTGAGGAACATTATTAAAAGCCAAATTACATGAAATAACCCAGTTCAATACCCAGTCCTACTGTAGCTATCATCATTAAGCTTTTTCACATGGTGCAGTGTTTAAAAAAAAAAAAAAAAAAAGCAAACTAAAAATCATGAATATCGAAGAATCACGATTCAAATTGAATTGGCACCCAAAAAAATCGTGAAAGAATCAAATCGGAAGAAAAGTCCCAGCCCTACCTCCCACCCCTGGCTACCAAAATGGGCGAGGATTGTGTCAGGAAGGGCATCCGGTGTAAAAACTAATGCCTAATGGGGGGGTGGTGGGTGGTGTGGGGAGATACCGCGGTAAACCACCATACCACATTGATTAGGTGCTTTATCACCGCGGTAATAAAAAATCCATACCGTCACAGCCCTAACGACAACAACATAATCAAAGTAAAGCAAATGTGTACTGGATATTAATATCTGAAAACTATTTTTGCTGCAAGAGCAGGAAATACAGATTGCAGATCTGGCAATGTGTGGAGATTTGTCTGTGTGCCTTAGAGCGTACAGCTACATACCACCAGTTGGCGCTAGCAGCTTACAGGCTGTTATTAGGGCTGGGCAGAAATAATTCTGTAATCACAGAGGAGAATTTCAGTTAATCATGAGTCCAACAGTGCACTTTTGACATAAAAAATCCAAGAGCCCTGTATAAAAATATCAGATGTGTAGAAAGCTGACCAATAGAAAGTTGTAACTGATGACTTGTTTGTATTTCCTGCTCTTGCAGCAAAATACTTTTCAACTGTTAACTCACTGTCAGCCCTTTTATAAAACAGAAAGTGCCTTATATTGTAATATAATAATAATAATAATAATAATAATAATATTTTGTACTATGTCTTTGAAAACACTGACTAGCTCAAATGAAAGAAGAGACTCTCTGTTTCATCACGGGAAAAAAAATGTTTGTTTTTACCATTGTTTTATCAGAGGGAGAGGCCAGTTTCACCAAAATCACCACTTTTTGTCCAGATTCTGTTTTGCTCTTTAATTGCGATCGTTTCCACTTCCTGCTTTGATCTCTGCTGCGTATACTGTCTTTTTATGTCCTGACTACAAATCCCAGAAGCCACAGTATTACTTACAGGCTGTGGGAGAGCGCCCTCTTGTGCCAGCTGCCAAAAAAACACTTTGACGTAAATACACGTCTATGGCACTCAGGCGTTTAGATACAGTATGCATCTACGCATGCAGATCAGTGCATGTTTGCAGAATTTTTTTTTTTTATTATTTTTTTTACGTTTACAAATCTGATTAAACACAAATTCTGAACACACATTTGCAGATGTGTGTGCACATTCACAAATCTCACTCCATATGTACATATTGTTTTACACATTTACAAATCAGATCATACGCATGCGGATTGAGATGCACATTTGCAAATAGTTTTGCAACAATAATGGCCCTGTACAGTGTTAACAGTCGCCGGTCTTTGTGTCTGAATCCAGCTCTCGTCCTTGTGAAACATCAAAGGAACAGAAAGTAGTTCTGGCCTTACTCACTTTACTGTTCCACTTAGTGAATGGGTGTTTATTGAGGTGAAATAAGTGTCTCAACATGTTTTGTCTTCTCTTGTCTCTCTTGTCCCACAGTACTGGCATAAAGGATGCTTCAGCTGCGAGGTCTGCAAAATGACTCTCAACATGAAGAATTACAAAGGCTTTGACAAGAGACCATACTGCAATGCGTAAGTTGTCCCTAAGTCATCGTCTTGTGTGTGTTTGTGTGTCATGTTTTTATACTCGACTGGTTCAGCCTTCATCTCTAAGACACTAACAGCGGTTTGTCCATAGACGGAAATAGGACTCTCCATATGTGTGTGTAATCATGTTGCAACCCAAACCAAGGCCCCTTTCTCCCTCCTCTGCTGTTTATCAGTGACTATTCCAGTTGGCCCTCAGAGAAAAGGCCTGTGTGCTGTGTGGGAAAGTGCCTCCCTCCGTCCGCCTCAGTGGGGAAGGGGAGGGGGATATCAACAAAGGAAATTCCTATAGTTCCTCTACAGTGACACAGGCCAACACACTGAAAACTAGCATGTCCACTCACACTTTAGCCCATACTCACACAGGCTCATCAGGAATCCACGGAATCCCCCTCTGCCCTTCCTCATAATGATCCCCCTCTCTGAACGAGAGAGTGGAGGGAGTGCTTGTGCAGAGAGGGAATTCAGGGAGAAGGCGTTACTTCATGTTCTGACAGGCTGGTTTGCATTTTTTTTCCCCTGAACTGCCATTTTATTGCCAGTACAATCAATCAAGACGTCATGCTCGCACTGTCATTCTCAACCTCAGTGGAAAGTCTAAAGTACTATACTGGCTTGTGGTCAAATGTTTTCTATAGGATTTGGCTTTCTTTGTGATTACCAAATACAGGGTGCTTTATTTCTTCTTCTTCTATATGGGTGTGTGAGTTTTCTTTTTTTGGAAAGGTACCTTATATAACATTTCTTGTCCATATGCCTGGACCCAAATTTATTTTTTGCAAAGCAAATTTGCATCTTGCTGTATTTGTGCAAATTTAGCCGCTGCATTGCTTTTTTTGTATGTGTGTTTATTGGCCTCAAACAGAGATTAAAAAGTCCCTCATCAGAAAGTATGGGTGTTTGCAGCTAATAAGCACTGACAGGACATGACTCAAAATGTAGGAACCCCAGGAGTTTTCCTTATTTTCATCAAAACATGCTTGACTCTATGTTCATGAAGTGAAGTCACACCCACTCAGGATAACACATTTTTCTTTTCAAGTAAAAATGTGTCCAACTCCATGAATGGTCGCATTTTAATCTTAGAAAATGAAATGAGGAGGGATTCTTGCTGATAGGCAAACAAAACCTGACATACATGCAAATAATTTCCAAGTTATCCAAATGTGTTGATCTAGAGTCCACGCGGCTCACAGGGCAATGACAGCATCTGTCCAGGCATGTAAAACACAGATGTAAAACATGCAGTCTTCTTTTTTATAGCAGAAAAAGATAGATATTAATGATACAAGTGCTCTGTTCTAGTCAGCTGTGACAGTGAGGCGTCATGCACGACAGCAGAACCCTGAAAGTGAAGCAGCTCAATTATTTTTTACTGTGATTTATTATTTAGTCACGGCTGTTTGCAGTTGTTTTAGCTCTGAATATTTGAAACTGTCCCTGATTCACCTGTTGGTTTTGGAGATGTCAGGATGAGGCCTATATGATTTATTAGAGTGACCAGGACCTGGGCTTTAAGAGCAAACACCTGTGTGTCGACCTAATTACAAGCTTGTTTAAGATGTTAACGTAGTGATTTTTAAACAGCAGCAGGTGTACAGCTCTAGCTGATGTGGCTCCTTACCTTCCCTCTACTCTCAGGCTCAGCCAGCAGGAGCAAGGCCTTTAGCAGCCTGTTTATTATGCCTCTTCAGATTCCTGAAAGCAGGTCTTTCTGAGTAAACGTCATCAGTGGAAGAGCCTCCCGCTGCTCTCTGTCATTATTCTGTGGGATAACTGCTTTGTCATTACTCCTCTCATAGGCGTTGTTTTCCCTTTCTTCCCACCCACCTCTTCCTTGTGAGTCCCATCTCTGATTAGATGCAACGAGATGAGAGTCAAAGAGAGGGGGAATTGTGGGGTATTTAGGAAGACAGATAAGTGGACGGAGAAATTCTTCATTTCCCCAGGAGACCATGGTCGCTGCCTTAATGACAGATGGTGCTGAAATGACTTTGAACATTAATTAAAAATTGTCAAAAATGCCTTGATTTAGTGTTATCATTCAGAATGTCTACGAACCAATCATTTTGTTGGTAAATTACCAGTTAACATTCAGACCACTTTCACAATGTGGCCTAATACAGCTCCTTGGGTTGTGCTGTCTTTATGTATTAGTCTGTAGAGCAGACACCTCTCCAGCTCCCCTTCATCTGTGATGGGTGTGTGTGAGATGATGAAATGTTCCTGTTGAGTGATGCATTACAACCTTTTCAGGTCCCACAGGGTCAAGTCGGCCACAACATCTCCTGGTTCCACTATGCAAACAGGCCTCTCCTCCTGCACAGTAGGCGGTTTGTGCGTGTGTGCGTGTGTGTGTGTGTGCGCGCGCATGCATGAGAGTGATAACACATACCCTCACTCCTCCACCCCAGCACTACCTCCTCCCCTTCAGTTTGATCACTCCCTCTTTGGCATTCAGTGCTAACTCAGTTTGTGCATGTGTCACCCACTGCCGTCTGCGACTTATTACCTTATTATACAGCCTTAGACAGACAGATGAGTGTTCTTGTGACTCACTCATGGCTTCAAACAGACAGAAAATGTGAACTTGGTAGCGCGTGCGCACATTATAAGATCCCACTGAGTCACTGAGCTTATACCTTCAACCCTGTTGAAAGCTATTTACTGACCCGTACGTGCAAGGAGACTTTATAAGACACATTGAGAATGATGGGAAGGCTGCTAACACAGATGCCGTGTGTGCACACACACTCCATCCGCTTCAGACAAGCAGGGGTATTCAGTGGATGGTCCATGAACGGAAGTGCATTCCACCACAAACCAGACACGCCCAACCTCAGAGGAAAGAAAGCACACATTAATAGTTACTCAGCATTGGTCAAGGGACGGTCCCCACAAAAGAAGACAGAGATGCACTGCTGGTGAAGTGGATGAAAGGGACAAAATATATGGCAAATCTGAATCCATTTAGATTTATTTTGGGATTGTTTCTGCATAGATATGGCTTTGTCAAATACAGCCCTGTATAAAACTCAGACAGCATTGACTTGCTTTACATCTATGAAGGGTGGGTTCTACAATAGATACAAGTAATTTGACTCCGGTTTTATGCATCTTCCTTTAAGTACTTACACAGAAATAGAGATAACCGCTAGGGACAGCAAAGCTGGATAAATAAAAACAAATACGGCTGTTAAAATCAGCACATCTCTGACAACTCTTTTCAGACAGCTTGTCCAATTGTCCAAACAGATTTGCACTTGATAAATAAATGAAAAAGACTGTGATGTATTTTAATAGGAAAAGCATCTTTTCCTGTCATGAGATATCTCTCAACAATAAAAGAGGCTTCATTTGTATTGTGTGATGAGCATCAGTTTCTTCAAAGCGTCACCCGGCTGTTAGCAAACCACCTCATCTGTATGTAGCTGATGGCTTCCTTTTGAGAGGAATGAGCGCAAACAATTAATAGCTAAGCTAGCATGAGCATGCACAGACTTGCATGTATTTGAAAGCAAGGATCGAGTGCTTGGGTTCATCGAACATCACAGAGCGTGAAATGTCAAACTTCTCCAACTACATTCATGTTCGTCTTCCTACTCTTTGAAATTACTTTGGAGCTTTCTTTAAAGTGGACTTCTCTTTTTTAACAGTACGTTTATGTATAATATTCAGACAACAATCCTTTAGTTAACAGGTTTACATCCCATAATTGCATCAGGGCGAACACTAATTCAGTTTGTTTACCATGTTGTCAAGGAAACGGTAAACATATTGCTTAAATGGGTTACCCAGAGGCACAGATAGTAGTTGGAGAGTTTGGGGGCCACCCAGCACCCTGAGGCAGGCTGGGAACTGGATTTAAGCCATGTGCTCTACTGCTTGAAGGATCACACCGAACTAACAGCCGCCATTATTTGCAGTCCTGGAGGAGAAACACTGACTTATGCCTTGCATGCACAAGCCACTGACAGCAGTTTGGGCAATCAGTAAGTTTGCGTGTGATGAATGCATGTCTGCCTGTCTGTTCCAGCCTCCTTGTGGATCTTTATGTTTGATATATTTGTTTCAGGACAAGCATTTTCTCCTGTTAGGGGTTTGCAAATGTCATGAAAATTGCCTGAATCCATTCAGAAAAGAGACTGGCCTTCACGCTCTGCTGGAAGGAGCTGCCCATGACATCCCTCACACTCACCCACTGTGTCTTTGACCCTGTTGCTGTCTCTTCCTGTCGTATTCCATAGGGCTATGCCTCCCTGCATATTCCTGTGTTTTGTAAGCACAGAAAGCTTTTTCCACACCTGCTATGGCTCGCCACCAAAACTCTGCAACATTCAGACTCTCATCCCCTACACAGCTCCTGGCTGCACTTCCTCTTTTTTCAGACTACCATGGCTCCCTCTGACTGAGCATTGTGTGTTATACTGACATGCTTTTTGTCTACAGGGGCTCCTAACTCAATCTCAGACCACCTTGAATAAATGCCCCCACTGTGGGCCTACAGAGTGCACACCGCTTGAGTTATGCAGGTTTTTTCCTCTTAGTCTAGACTGGAGTGTCACAGTGGGAGCTTGAGTAAAAGATGGCATCTGCCTGTGTGTGTTTATTGCGTACTGACTGTCTTTGCTGTTTTCTGTGTTTATTTTTCAGACACTACCCCAAGGCACAATTCACCTGTGTGGCTGACACTCTAGAGAACCGCCGCCTCAAACAACAGAGCCAGATGCAGAGCCATGTAACTCACTCTCACTCTCTCTCGCTACTAGTTGTTTACTCATAATGGTATATGGTTAAACCACATTCCGGCTTCACATTGCAGAGTTTGTTCATATTTTGGCATTGTTCCACAAAGAAGGCTTAATTGAGTTGAGTTAACCCTAAAAACATCTGAGAGTAACAACTTTTTGATAAAAATAATCAGTAATTAGCTTGAGGACATATCTGAGAGGCCAAGCATGAAATTGATTGACTGCTGTCAGATAACTGACTTTAAGAGAGTCATGTCATAGTATGGGGTCGACACAGTGGTGCAGTGATTAGCACTGTCACCTCACAGCAAGAAGGTACCGGGTTCAGGTTTGCATGTTCTCCCCGTGTCTGTGTGGGTTCTCTCTGGTACTACACCTTCCTCCCACCATCCAAAAACATGTATAGGGATTAGGTTGATTGGTTAATTTAAATTGACCGTTGGTGTGAATGTGAGTGTGAGTGGTTGTCTGTCTCTATGTGTCCTTTGATGAACTGGAGACTTGTCCAGGGTGTACCCTGCCTTTCACCCTAAGACAGCTGGGATAGACTCCAGCCCCCCCACGACCCTATGTGAGGATAAGCGGTAGAAAATTGATGGATGGATGGATGTCGTAGTATGATGATGTGGGATGTTATGATGATCAATCCCAGTACAGTAATGCCAGTTCAGTTCAGAGGCTTTGTAGAAGAATAAGCAGCTTCTGCTATTATCAGTTTTAATGTCAAATTTGTGAAATCCATGAGAATAGCAACACATCCTTTTTTTTTTTTTCTTTTAATTTAACAAAGGTTTTCAAATCGGATCTTGCTTAAATGTGTTTTGCAACACTTTCCATTTCCTTTTATTGTCAGTTAAACACGTGTTATGTAAGAGAGCATTGCAGCATAAATGCCCTCATAAGCACATTTATCTAGTTTGACTTAACTGGTCGAAATCTGTCTTTTCAGTTGGGTATTGCAGTTCTGGCCAAGCTGGAGGCTGGAAATTAGCCAAATCTAACCTAAATGTTGTGTGTGTTGTTGTTTTTATGTTTTTAGTGGTAACTAAAGTGACCATATATGAACCTACTGGTAGAAACAATTTCCTGCAAATCACAGATTATATTAGTACATATGGCGTCAGTCCATCACCCCACAATCTGATTAGTTAAATTTAACATGGGCTTTGTGTACATACTTAAATAAGACAAATCTTTCAGCCCTCTCGTTTCACATTCCTGATAGAATAGTTTTTATTTTATAAATTCACCCACCACAGCAGCATAGAAACGTTACAGTATACAATAAACAACAGCAGTCTTAATATGTCTGGCTGTTTCACTTTTTTAAATGATGATTACAACCTGGATTACATCCTAATAAATTATGTTCATTCCATATTATGTTCATTGTAGCGCATTGCCGATGCATTATTTTTTATTATTTCTCTATCCTCACATAGCCCCCAAACTTGGCTGATGTTTAAATACAGAAAACATTACTGTGGTTCTTCTTCCAGAAGCTAAAATAGCAAAGAGACAAATATATCTTAATATATAAAAAAAAATCATTGGGCCAAACTATCCAACTTAACTGGGTCATATATTAAAGGGATACGCCACCCCCAGGCCAAATTCAGTGTCTCCCCACAGTCCCGAGACCTAAATAAGTGTGTGAAAGCATTTTCCTGGCCACCCAGCCGTTGTCCGAATTTATCATTGCTGACCGCAGGTTGGTTCCGCGGCATAACTACATTCCTATGACCCCACAGAAATATTTCGGCCAAAGTGAATAAATGTACTCGATTTTCCCCCCAATTACTTTCCGTGTACTGCACATTTACTTCTAGTAAATGGCGGTGCAGCTCACAACGCAAAGGGCTTGTCTTGTTCATTTTCTTTTGGGAACTATTTTTCGGTGCGGAAAAACACAGCCGACGCACACCACGGAACGTCATTTTTCTCCAGTATCCGTCTGTTTTGCTCTGTACTCTTGGTTGTCTCCACTTCCTGCTTTGATTTCTGTGACATATACCTTCTCTTTATGCTAAACTACATCTCCCAGAATCCACAACATTACTCACAGGCTGCGGGAGCCCGCAATCGGTGACCTGCTGTCATAAAACCACTTTGATGTTGAAAGAGTTAAAGCAAAGGACCATTTTAAAGAAAGTCTTGTTTAAACGACAGAATATTTAAGCTTCAGTTTCAAAATGTAATCCGTTACATTTTAAAATAAATCCCAGGAAATTAAAACAATTGCCCACTACACTCAGTGTGTGTATGTTTAGAATATATAAAATAATATGTCAGTGTGAGGATGTTGGACTGTTGGACTAACCACTCAACAACACTGCTGCAACGTTGCTACGGGAACCCTATTGCTATGGTAGCAGGGTAGAGGTTTGTCACACCTCATTACAAGACTTTGCAGAGGGAAACTGAAAGAAACAAGATGGAGAGAGAGAGAGAGAGAGATAAAGAAACTGGAGAGAATGGTTTGGGGAGGAGGAGAGGGAGAGAAATGAGGCGCTCATGAACGATGGGGGAAAACAGGAAGAGACAGGAAGGCACCAATACAAGGAGAAAGGGAGGAGCGCAGGGTGAAAGAGGAAGAGATAAAAGTAAATCCCAAGAGGAAGCCAAGCTAGAGGAATGCAAATAGAAGCAGAGATACATATTATAATGAGGACTCGCTCCAGCTCTGTGGGATGACTGTCTGCTGTTGAAGCTGTAAAATATGAATGAATGAAAAAGCAGCAGAGAGAGCGAAAGAGATAGAGGGTGGTGTGGGTGGGGAAAGAAAGCTGAGGCGTGATTGGAGGAGAAGAAGCTGTTGCATAGACCTCAAAAAGACAAAGGAGACTGAGAAATAAAAATAGGCGGCGGATGGTACGTTGACTGATGGGGAGCGGCGTGAGGAGGAAGGACAAAGATGGGTCGAGACCACATTAATCTTCCTCATGACTTATCTTTATGCACAGACTTGAGAGCCGTGTATAATTTCCCTTGAAATGAGGATCGGCCATAGTTTTCTCCCAGTTTTCCAGTTCATATATGGATGTATCACATACCCACATTATGTGTGAATCATGGTCATGTCATCAGTAGGCAGCATCAGGAGATGAGAGCAGGACTGGTCAGCACTCTGTCCTGCAGTGGCACATACTGCTTGGACTGTAGGGGTGTGAAGCCTTGTTTCCTGCTAATGCAGTGTGCAGACAGACTCCATTCTTAGAGGAGGGCAGGAAGTTGGTGCAATCACCACAGAGCAAAACAGTAAGGGTTTGATTAGTGCAGGGAGGTGGAATAAAATGACTGGTCATTGTTGAAATGTCATAGCGGGTGCTGAGGAGGTCACATGGAGATGGGCCAGAGTGTTTATAAAGTTCACCAGCTAATTTTAAACCAGTGAGAAGCCTAATCTGAAGCCTGTTCAAATGGGATTGGTCAATACTACGAGGAAAGCTTCAGATGCTAAAACTTGCACATGAATGCAAATCAGATACTATTGGAATCCTGCAGCTCAGCCACAGGACAGCAGCAGCAGCATTGTAATTTCTGATACTCATCTGACGCTGCATGGACTCGACATTTCCTCTTCTGCCCTCAGGGTCAGGATAGGGTGGGAAGGATGGAGAAACACACACACACACACACACACACACACACTGTTTGTCACACACTACCTCTCATAATGACCATATATGGTCGCTTCACATCCTGTATGCAAGGCCTTCACTCCTCAGCAAACAGGAAGTGAACATTGCCACAAAAGACTACACAATGTGCGTTGGGCCAACCTTACTTTGCACTCATATCACAGTCATAGTTTGTCAGAGGAAAACTTATTAAAGCTGCAGAACACAAACCCTCTGTAGGTTTGCTATGAGCTCATTACTTGCTTACAGTTCGAAATGTAACTTAATACAATGAAAAGGTGGCTAAATATAATGGCATAATTAGAGGTCGTATTTCAGCATTTTCATCTAGCCATGTCAAGTAATAAAGTTGTAATAAAGTCAAAGGTAAAACCATTTTCTTCCCTTCTGTGAAAATGTTTAATTTGGTCAATAAAAATGTTTATTAGGGCAAATTAAAATGTAGGGCTGATCCATTTGTGTCTGATACCCCTGTAATATAGGTGAGCATTGCATAATTAATGTGTAGAATAATAATTTCATTTCAAACAAGCAGAAAAATATGAAGACGTATCAGTCATCTTACATATTTTTGCTCTTTAATCCCTATTTATTCAAAGAATCTGGGTCAAAGCATCCATAAATAATCATCAGTGCAGCATTTGAATTTTCCTTGTTGACTCACAGAAGTGCATTGAAACTGCATTTCAGCCAAAATGTGTCACGTAGTGTTGTGCTTTGTATGTTTTTGAGTCTAACGTGACACGTTTGTCCTGCAGGCTCGCTACAGGGAGGACTTTGAGAAGAATAAAGGGAAAGGCTTCAGTGTGGTCGCAGACACACCAGAGATGCAGAGAATTAAGAAATCGCAGGACCAAATCAGCAATGTAAGTGTCAGCAGCACAATTAATTTACGCTCTAAATCAGGACAGAAAAGCTCTGACTTCAGAGCTGGTGTTGTTTCTTCCCAGGAAGCTGGTGTGAATCCATTCTAGTGTGAGTGGATCACTCACACTTTATATCACTTTCATCTCTTTGTCAGCACTAGAAATGCTCTTTTTCCTTCAGTGAGGACTCCTGATAGCACAGCTTCAAGCTTACTTCAGACAGGCCATGCTTACCAGCTGCACTTATAAGACTTACTGTTACTGTTAGGTCTGTCATGAAAACCTCCAGATCTTTGATCCTTTTATTTCTTTTCCTGAGATTGGATAGATCTTCATCACCAGCCTCAGAGAGCTTCACCAGATTAAGATCTCAATTTGTATAACATTTTTTTTATTTGCATGCTGTTTATTTTACGAGTGTCTTAAATCGTCCCACTTGTCATTGACATCTGTAAATGTCAGTCTTTCTCATTTACAGTCTCTCTCCACATGGACAGTTCTCCTCTGCTGCCTCGTCTCTCCCTTAGCTCCCAATATTGATTTGCCATTTCTCTGTAAATTCAGAGCGGTGAAGTGATGAAGAAAGACATGCAGCATTTGCCTTGTTTCCTTAGACTGCTTAAGTCTGCTGTAAAAGCCTTTTTTCATGTGAAACACACACAATGCAAAGCCCATCATTACCCATAACTGGCCTTGCTAATGGCATAATTAGTGTGAAGGGTGATGGGTAATCACTGCTTTCAGGTTGTAAGGAAACACCAGACGTGTGTTCATGGGATGAGCGCACACAAACCACATCAAGATAAGAAGTTCATGATGATGGGATGGATTCAGGTGCATCCTGAAGAGTTTTTTTTTTAGTGAAAACTATTAAAACATCTGCTTGTAATGAGTGTGTCGTTCACAGTCAAACACTCCAGGTGATGCAGCATCTTTTTGTTGAGGCATGCTGAGGCATGTCGGCAATATTTGTCCTTAATTGTATATCATCGTTATCCCCCTGTGCTTTGTCATGATTCTTCGCTCTTAGTTGACTCTGCATTTCCTGTCACATTTGCTGACCCTGACAGCAAAGATTGATACAGTAGTATGGAGGGGGGGTTAGTTCAGCAGCAGCCTAGGCATTTCCTGTAAACACAAACCATCTGTGCTACCTGCTCTTTCAAGACCAACCCACATAATCCCCCCTCACTTACTCTCACTGAGCTGAGAACAGTCTCTCTGTTCTCTCCTCTCCATCCATACACAAACACTCCATCATTCCAGCCAGTCTAACGCCGCTGGCACAGTGGGCTCTTTGAGCGGCTGTAAAGGAGGACAGGATTGGGTTGTAAATCTGGACCGAGGAACTGTGAGTCAGTCTGTTACCAGCCTGCTAATAAGGAGAACTAGTTATGTACTGCAGCTGTTGAGCAGCACTCAGTTTCATCATTAAGGCTGAATTGTGCCTTTGTCACACTGGCTACAGAGGTTGGGTGATCACAAACTCATTGTAGTTGAAAATGCAGTGCAGGAGCTTATTACCTACTGGAAAAAAAGCTGTGAAGAAACTGTTTATTTATACTTGAGAGTATGATAATATTCATGATTGAAGTGCAGTCATATGAGCAGCTTCCTCATGCATCTAGTTGGCTCATTCTCAGCCCAAGTCTCTAGTTGGTTCCCCTTTTTCACTACACCTGCCCTCCCTGATGTGTCAGTGAGGGTTGCTATGCAACACTGAGCTCACACTACTTCCGGCCGCCAACATGTCACTTCCTCTCAGCGTCGAGCGGCTTCCTGAGGCTTTGCCTGCACGTAGGGTGCCCCACCTTTCCCCACAAACAAATGGCCGCTGCAGAGCAAGTGGGAGACCTCTGGTGGACAGAAAAGGAACGACACGCTGTGTTGGCTTCCTGGAAAGACGACCACACCTGTGGATTTGAAACTCTTGTGTGAAGATGCGTGATCTCTCCTTCTTTCTTTTTGTATCTGTGACTGGACATTGCTTGTCTGTTACAGATTAGATACCATGAAGAATTTGAGAAGAGTAAGATGGGAGGAGAGGCCTCTCATCATCAGCACAAAACCAGCCCAGGTATTTCTTCCAGCACATACCTTTATTGTACTGTTTCTGTAATTACCATTAAAAGTCATCACTCAGTCTAACCCTCTAGAAACAGAAATTGGAGTAATAGTAAAATAGGTCACCCAAAACAATAATAGCAAATTAAAACTTAATAAAACTAATGTACTTTGGATGAACTTCTTTTGAATAACAGCACACTCAGTATCTACATTTTTCTTGAAGCTTTTTGCTTGTCTGTGCTCAGCTTCGCCCTTTGCCACAGGCAACAAGAGCTCGCCTCGTCACAAACCAGGGGTCTTGGTTCTAATTTATTCACTTATTCTTCTTCCTCTGCGTTCAGGCCATTCAGTTTGCATAAATATGAATAATACTGATAGAAAGTTATATAAAGCATCAAGAGGTTATTGGAAAAGCTACAGCAAATTATTTGAATGTCCCTGCTGTTTGTCCCTGCTGTTTGTTGAACAAGGAAATCAACAGCCATTGGATGCGTCTTAGCTTGCCATGTTTGTGAATTCCTCCCTCCATCGAAGAGTCAGTGCAGACATACAGGCAGGAGTAAATATGTGTATTTGCTTTATACTGAGTGAGATCTTAACTCTACTGCTCAAAGCAATAACTCACAGCATAGTTCCCAGTAGTCACCATACTGGAAGTTTTACTTTTGATTGGGAATATTGATTCAACATTGAGGGAAAAATTTTCTGGATTTTTATTTAAAGATAAATAGCTGTGTGCGTGTCTAAGCTGTTGGAATGAAAACTGCAACCAGTAACAGGAAAATTAGTTACTAATTTTTAGTACTAGTACTGAATCTGTTTCATCTGTCCAGCTTCCATATGTATTCAATATTTCTGACTACACTACTTCAGTAAATGTCCAGTTCGTTCATCTGCCCTCCACTTGTCCCTCTGTTCTGCTCCTGCAGCCTCTCAGAACTTCCACACTGAGTCTCCTCCTGCACCAGTGCAACAAGTGGCCGCCGCCCCGCCTCCCAGTTCTGGGGTAAGGCTTTCACACACACACACACACACAGTAATAAATAAAACTTGATTTATTCAAACTCTAAAAAGAATCATAAGATATTGTTTTTGTAAAATATGTAAAGGTCCTTCTGAATTGTTCAAGCTTGTCACATGAATGAATATTATCGTTCTGAGAGAACTGAGCAAACCACATGTTGTTCCCCACAGAAGCAGTACAGGGCAGTGTACGACTACTCTGCTGCTGATGATGACGAGGTGTCCTTCAAGGACGGAGACGTGATCGTAGATGTGCATCAGATTGACGAGGGCTGGATGTACGGCAGAGTTGAGCGCACTGGCCAAGTGGGCATGCTGCCTGCCAACTACGTGGATGCCATATGAGAGAGAGGGGAAGAGAAAACGAGGAGGTGGAGAAAGGGAGGGAAAGGAAAAGCCCAGTGCCATTTCGTCTTAATGCCGCTTTCTCTTGATTTTACTTCTACGTGTTCCTTACTCTGTCCTGTGTCCATGAACCCCCTACCCATGTATCCCTGCTCTCACTGCTCCACCACAGGCACCTTCTACTGTCTGTCCTTCTCTCTCTGTCTGCCTGCCTCTCTGTCTGTCTGTGCTGATGTCTGTCTCACTTTGGATCTTCGTCATCTTCTTTGTCTTTTCCAAACCTGGCTCCACACGGGGTGGAAACGTGAAAGTCTTAAAAGATAAACTCAGTATGTCAGGGGTCATGCCGTGTCACACAGCTCCATCCTAGCTATACAGCACTTAATCCTAGCACAACATCCTGTAAAAAAAAAATCAGGAAGAAAAAAAAAAATAAAAAAATATCCCCTCATGAATCCCTCACCACAGCTGCAGACATCATCATGAGGTGAAAACAAGCTTCAAGTGTGGGTGGGTGTGTCATTTTCATGTTTTTTTTTTTCTGTCTTTAGTTTTGCAGCGTGATCTTGAACCTGACTGGAAACACAGTGCAGAATCTCAGTGTATCAGAACTTTGCTTGAATATGTTTGACTTGTACATTCCTTTAACCTCTAACCCTGTTGCACCAATCGGCCAGTTATTAGTCTCAACAGAGAGGTTTTTAATATATTTATAGATTGACACACATCTCGCCATCATGTGCTCGAGTAGGCACAGTACTGGAATATGGGTAATTGTGAAACTGGAATGGTATGCTAACTGATCCCTTCTTTCGCTGCCTTTCGCCAGGCACCTCGGAGGGATCATGGATAAGTTAGGGGATGCTGTGAGTCCACCTCTTGGTGCCGCGCTGAATACATAGCCTCATTCAGTGTGGATGCACAGTGTGTACGCCCTCTTTCCTGTTTCTTGTAGCCTGAATGCCTTCAGTCCTGAGAGCATCACAAAGTTCTGCTGATCAAGGTTAAACTGTTTAGAGAAAAACACATGGGAACAGGTTCAGTCTTTCCCCTTTTTGCTATAAAATCATTAAAATGCATTTGTTACAGAGACGGTTTAGCACAACTCTGTAAGGTGAATCTGTTTTTGGTTTGGTTTATATTCATTTCACTGTTTCTGAGTGACGATCCCAGTCTGTGTTTTCCATTCAATGTGAGAGAAATTGTTGAATTCTGGCCTGTGGTAATTGTTGTTTCCATGCTGTTCTTCCTTTGCCTTTCTTGTGATTGTAACATGCTTATTTTCAAAACAAAAAAGTCAGTGTAATAAATGAGCAAACCAGCAACTCAGTTTATGAACCAAGACAAAAATGTTTTATCTAGACTAGTGCAGTTGCAGTATTGGAACAGTTCAGGCATGTTTCTGATCAGTGGCTCTCTCTTATGATCTGAAATAAGGAAGATGAAATACATGTGAAATTATCAATTACCCTGTGTTCTGGTCTTTTTGAAAATTCAAGCATCCAGGCCTGTCACCTGTATGTCAGGGGAGGACACTGGTGCCAGACAGGAAGCATTTCTTCTTCTGCCAGCTGAATCCTGACACTATTTTTGATAAATGACCAGTCAAGTTGGTGATAAAGATGTGAAAAGAAAGTTGGTTCATAAATGCAAAGTCAAGCATTTAAGTTGCTGGCTGTAACACAGAAATGCTGTATCATTCCTTCATGCTAGATACTGCATTTCTGTGAGGACTTCATATGATTTATAAAAGGATATTTAACCATTTCTAAGTGGTGTAAATAATCTCATCGGCCCCTGACCATACACACCTCTCCCCTCTTTTCTCGTTGTTTTGTTCTCCTGTGATGCACTGTGACTGTCACAGACATGAGGGAGTAGGGTGGAGGATTCTTCAGGTCGGGTGGAGGGGCTTTAGTTCAGCTTTATTAAAAGAAACAAGGCTCTCACTGTGTAGCTAGATGCCATTGTACAATTGTATGTGTATCATAAGGGTAAGTTGGGGAACATGTTTTTACAGGTCATGGTGCTCTGGAAAGTGGCTTGCCTTCAGAATAAAGTGATGCATATTTTTTTGTGAATGTGGCTGAGGGTAATGTGACTGTAAACGGAAAATCCAGTTTGGTGCAAGTTGTCGAACATTGATTAAAAAAAAATTGCAACTTGGATGAATTGCGACAGTGCTGATCGCTGAATCAGGAAACCTCCACAAACAGGTTTACAGGTTGCTAAACAACAGAAACACACTGTATGTGTGCCTGTGTTTTGCATTAACTTCATCTTGACAACAGGACACGTTTATTTGTAAAAGGGATGGTGGATGGGGAAAGCTAGCGGTTTGTTTCTCTCGTTGAAGAGTGGAGGTTTGGCTTGAAGTGAGGTGATTGTTGTTCCTGGCTTATGATGATGCTCAAATTTAACATCTAAAGCTACTCACACTGATAGAAACCATTACTCTAAATGACAGTTGGGTGTTCTGTGTGAAATGGAAAAAACTGGCCAATGTTGTGTGACTCAGGATGGATTTGTGTGGTGATGTAAATGTGCAAGGAGGAGGGTTGATGCTCTCCATCTCCCAGGCTGTGAGGCAGGGCAAGTTGTTTGTCTGACCTGTATATTCATCAGGAGTTAACCTCTTTGCGCCAAATCTACTGAACCGTAACTTCATATCATAACTCTTTTTCCATTCAGTTTCTGTCTAGTATCCTGTCCACTTGTATGCCCAGATCCCTCTTTCCTTCAGCCGTCATTGTAGGCTCCTGCGCTTCCGACCAATCATTCCCTGCTTCTATGATACTGGTTATATACTGTAGACTTGGCAGAGTGAAATCATGTAATCCACAATCTGGTTTAGCATTCAGACTGCTTTTGTGCATTCCACCTTAAATTGTTTTTTTGTTTTTGTATGATTTTGTCCTTTTTTTTTTTATTAAAAAATAAAGATACCATATGCACATGATATATGTCTGTATTCAAAACTCATTCTGAATACATACTCAAAATTAAGGACCTGATATCATCTCCTGTTGCTCTGTTACAGCACTTCAAATTGTACTTATGATTCTGCAGATTCAATAAAATGTCTTTTTTTCTCAGACTGTTTGTATTGTCTTATGTGCAGCAGCATAGTGGGACAAATGTAAAAGTCAGACAACCTGCTGTTGAGTCTCTTTATACCGGTCCCTACCTCCTGCCCTTTGCTTTCTACATGCACTCTTTCAAAAAATCATTGCCTTTCATTTAGTTTGTGGTAGTTTAAAGACATTTATTTAGGAATATGCTTGGCACAGCTAGGAGTGGTATATTTAATCCACACTGACTGGACAATATATTAGGTACGCTGGGTAAAAGTAGTGCAGTACAAAGCAAAACAACTCTGTGAGAGATGGATGCCTCTTTAATTTGTCATCAGAATGCTCGTTTATCGAAATCCAAGCTGAACACACTACCAATGGTGTTTCTTCATTTAGCATAGGTTACTAATTTTACACTTTTACCCTCATCAACAACAGTTTTGCTACATTCAAGATGAAAATGATTGACGGTACACATTGTTCAAATAGTTTGCTATTTGTGTTAGCAACAACATACTTTGAGTAGGCTATTTCTTTAGTAGAACAAGATGAATTCATGTGCACTTATTAGCATTAGCCTTGCTAGCTAACGTGTTAGCGTTACTGTTCCAGTACTATTGTGTCTTTTACAATATATGACAGTTTTCTGAGAGGAATGTAAACCATAACAGGTAACATTACCCTCATTAAAATAGTTGTTTTAACTATATTCACAGTGACAGCGATGTTAGAAAGACAAGCATTGGTCAGTTTGTTAGCAACGGCTAGGGACATAATGTGAGCCATTTGGTGGCTGTGTGTCTCTTATCATTAGCCTAACAAGCTATAACAATATAAACAATATATAACGTTTTCTGGGAAGAACAGCAAGAGGAGAGTGTAACCTGGAGCAAAAAACATATTTCAACATGCAATAAATGCCACCCTCATGAAGCTCATTTTATCAGTTTCTGTTGAAACCGTGTTGATGCTTTGGAGGGTGTAGCTTGTACTGCTACAGGCAGTTTTAGGTATAAACAAACCTAATAAACAGGAAACTGCAATACATATACATATATATACGTGTATATATATATATATATATATATATATATATATATATATATATATGAATGTATATGTAGCAATGTAAGTAAGATAAATTAAATTCCATGTCCTTTGTTGTGTCATAATATGTAGAAAGAAAATAATGGCATTGTTGACAATGGAGGAAATCACACTTATCAATTGGTCATTTTACCCCGAGTACCGCCTGTCAGGTCATACTTGTGTTTCCTGGTGTGTATCCACCATATCAATGACACGCTTAGGTACAAAATTATGTCTTTTGGTTTAATTCGTTTGGTTTATTAGGAGGCAAAGTTCGCGATTTGTCGTGAAAATCTGCCTGAAAGCCTAACGCGAGGTTAAAAAAAACCCTTAGTCTACCTCCACTTCCTGTTTTTGCGGGAGGCGGGGCGTCTCCATGGAGGACTCGAGCTGATTGTCGTTTCAAACGAACAGTTCCGATCTTGGCCGATCTCCTTCACCGGCGGTGGCGCTTTTTGCTGCGTGTCTCTCGCGTCCACAACGTCCATCCCTGGTCCTGTTTCCATCATGGTGGACATTTTGTTGTTGATGTTTTTTGCCATCGTTGGCCTCGTCTTCCTTTCTTACATCATCTACTTGCTGTGATGATCATGATGATGTTGATGATGAGAAGGAGGAGGAGGAGGATAAAGTCCTGCTCAGCCACACCGGTGCACAGGCTTATACAGGATGTGTGTTTTTCCTCTCCAGCATCCTTGGTTTCCATCATGGACAATGGTAAGGGAGCGTTTCCTTTCATGTAATAAATGTGATATTGTGCAGATGATCTTGGGTGAATCCATTACAACGTGGTGATACTATACTACAGGGAGCATAGCCTCTTCCCTAGACATGGCTGTTATAATGCAGGCTCTGATATGTCTATATATATGGGTGAAATAGCATGTTATTGTTCCAGAATAAGCTATGTGTGAGTATTTCTAGTTTGATAGCAGCTGTCATCTGTTTCAGGGAGAAGTGCCAGGGTCCAATCATGATGGTGCCGCCCCATTGGAGCTTTCCTGTAGGAGGTGAGGAGCAATCCAGCTGAGAGAAACAAGAAGGAGACACCAAACTCTTTCTACTCTTTCCTTCCTTCCCCCACTTCTCCAACATGATGTCATTACTCCAAGAGCTCCCATTTACTGATTTTCCAAACAATCTTTTCTGCACGTGAAATCAGTAATATGAAAGGATGGTTTTGTAGGGTTGTGTGTAATACAGGTGTAGAATTCACCTTTTTCTAAACACTGTGAGCTAGTTGTTAGCTCTTAGTATGATGTGTAATGTTCAGTTTGACCGTGTCACCCCTATGACTATAACTTTTGTGTACACATGTTTTGTTTTTGTTGGCTAAGCCTTGACATCATTGCTATAATATTACTTTATTCACATGTTGCCATTATGTTCTTCTTACTATAATCAAGCTTCCCTGTCAGGTTAAAGCCAAGGGGCATGTGTTCTTAAAATGTCCTTTTCTGTTTTATTACTTTGGCTGTAAATGCATCCACTGTATGTGCTCCTTTACTGCCACACCTCATATAAACAATGTATTACATACAGTATAAATGATGTTAAGTTTACTGATGCACTGATGATTTACTGAGGATAATGATGGTATTTTACATGATATGTCAAATAAAGATGATTTTAGTAAACCCAGTTCTTTCCTCTTCGGTTCAACACATTCTTTTTTAATTTTTCGGTGACTACCATAGATCATTAATTTCTGCCAAAGGAAACATTTTTGCTACTTTTCATGCTATAATGAGTCCCTAAAGTCAGTGTGACCCATTTCTGTGTGCTTTTTTTGTAGAGGCATCAGATATATAAACAGGAAATGCTTGGACACTGCACATACTGTTTTTACACAGGCAGTGAATGAGACTCTTCTGTTTAAAACATTTTTCAGGCCAAATACTGCTCTAATTCCTCCATGCTAACGTCTGTTATAATTCATTTATATTAGTATCCTCATTATGCTGTACTGTGTGATGCTGTATTCCAGTGTTAGCTAAATTAGAGTCATTGACCTTGAGGGAGTGCATGAAATAAGGACTATTTTTGTCACATGCTGTTTCCTCCCTCTCTGTCCACCGAGTAGAGGTCATGTCATTACCTCTGCAAGCAATGCAGCAAATCACAAATAACTGATGCAGATCATGGTGTTTGTGAAGGAGGACTCACATTTTCATATTTTAAAGATTAAAGCACTCTGGCTCAATAAGGCCTCTCACTTAAGTCACATTACCATGGTGGTGTCATCAGTGTTATGGGCTGTCCTGTAGGTGGTGCTGTTTACCTACAGTAAGCTGTGCAGAAGATTAATAAATTGGCTCAGTCCAGATCCAGAGGTTTGTAAGGACAGGTGAGGCCAGGCCAGGTGTGACTTCAGTTTAACAGTTGATGAAAAGTTTATTGCGTCTTTACCTTATTTTACTACATAAATTATTATATTTTTGAAAAAAAACTCCTCCTCACACAATCACGATCAAACTTTTCTGAGTGAAACCATTTTACACGTATGTGTGATTCACTTATATCTACCTGAACTCACTTATTGAAAATAAGCTAAATTTCTTATTTGTCATTATGTCAACAGGTTGTCTTCCTCTCATTTTTGATGTTGAATGACTGCGAGGTGACAGGTCAGCTTCTTTAGTTCTATATTTTATATTAATTGTGTCTAAAACAATTTCCCTAAACATATTCTGTAAAACCTCCCTCCTTAAAGAGTTAGTGAGAGTTAGACTAGAAGATTAATACAACGTTCATATTTGTGTTGTAAATATAAAGCTACAGGTGGCAGCTGCTTAGCTTAGCTTAGTTTAGCTTAGCTTAGCTTAGCTTAGCTTTGCACACAGACTGGAAACAAAGGGAAACAGCTAGCCAGGCATTCATAGTGTCATGCAAATATCATATAACTATACACTTGCTTAGTTTAATACAAATTAAACACAGAAGTAGCATGTTAATTTTTGAGCTTTGTCACATTTCGACCAAACCGAGCTAGCTGTTTCCCTCTTTCCATCCTTTATGATGCTAGGCTAAGCTAACCAACCCTCTGGCTGTAGAGTCACAGTTACTGTACAGACAGGAATCAACTATCTCTCAGCAAGAAAGCAAGTGATAAACAGTTTAATGTCACAGTGACTGCGCACTTAACATTACTTAAAGACAGCCTGTGCAGACAGACACTCTGAGAAATAATCTGAATTCCTCTCCTGATAGTATAATCTACCAATCTCAGCATTACAATTCACCCGCTGTTCTGAGAGCACACACACACACACACACACACACACACACATGCAGCATGTTTGGCTCAGATCAAATGGCGCTGCTGCAGTCCAGAGTAGAGGGTGTTCAAGACAAACACAAGGATGCATTGAAGCTGGACTGTAGAAAAGAAAAGTAGGGCAGGGTTTCTTTGGTGTTTGCAGCTCTGCATGTTGCATGACCTTGTAATACTGCATTCCTGACCCCCCCTTTCACTCGCTGGCCTGCCACACTGCTCCTGGATACCATATCAGATCATGTCACTGCTGTGTTATGTGTCCATTGAATCAAAATAAGCCAGAGCAGGTGCTCCTTTGTTTTTCAGCTGCAGGGGGGAATTGGGTTTCCCCATGAGCAGTATATTTGGGTAGATGCTGTAATAAGGGTCATCTGTGTGTTTATGATCACTTTAAAATGAAAAATCCATGCACAGGGTGGCCTGGCAGCGCTGCAGCCACTGGCAGCGTGTTTTGCATTTCTGAGCCTGTTTTTGTTATTGTCTTCTGATATTTTCCTCTCTGCTTGAAACATACACAATGTGATGCCACTGCCAGATGTTTCCAGTGCAGAGTTTGATGTCAGATATCAACAATACATAAACAATATCAGGTTACTCAAGGAATTCATCCATGTTGCCTTTTAAATTCAGTGACGGGTGTGACTTTTTCTATCTGCATCCATTTGTTGATGCCAAAGCTGAATAAAGTAGGATCAGTGGATCCTAATCAGTCACTGAAACAGACCTAGACGACACTGGCTGAGGAACATCTGACACACTGAAGTCTTGGATCATAACATTTCATCACATAATAACGCCTGGAAGGCACTGAACCGTAAAAATAAATAATATTCAACTTCTTTACTGATTTAATTTCTTGCCGTTTAAACTGATGCTGCACAAAGTGACTACATGTTCATAGTACTTTTTTTTTTTTTAACGATTGCTTCAGCACGACTTTGAAAACAGGGCTCGGAATTTCAAAAACACTACACACAATTAGCACAACCACACACACAATATGCAGAACACCTCAGGTCCTGTACAAAATGAAACACCACATGAAACACACACTCATTTCATAAGGCTTAATTCTGTTAGAACCAGCTGTTGTGTTTAACTTAAAACACTTTTAGTAATGCTACCTCTCAGTGATTAGATTACTTTAAGCAAAGAAAGTGAAAATATACAACATGGTAAATTCACCAAACACAAAGATCAAAACTGCAGACTATTGAACATATGATGTATTTCTCTTCATAGAACCAAAATCAGTCAACATAGACAGACAACATAAACATGTCCTAACACTGTAAGCCCAGAAAATAGACCAAAATACTGTACTACTAGTACAGGTTAAAAGTACTGTAAAGGAAAAGAAGAAAACAAAAATAAATGTGAATAAAATAAATTGAATACTACACATCTCTTCGCCTAGCTGGAGCTGGCCTGAGAATTTCATCAACATCACAGGAAATATCCTCATTGGCAAGACAATGTGGGAAGGACCGTCTTGAATGATGGATCCATCGTTGCACAGTGGCGGTGTCGATTTGATTTCACAAGCCTCTTCCATGGCCTGAGTGAGAGATCATAAACCTTCCACCACCATGTTGAGAAAAACTCTTCAGTGGGGTTTAGAAATGGAGAATATGGTGGAAGGTACAGTACTGTAAACTGTTCTGCACCAGAGCAGAGAGCTGGAAGGACACATTGTCTCAGATGACAATGTGGTGCATCTGGTGCATTTGGTTAATTACTGTGACAAGGTTGTGTAATCGGTCCAAAACATATGTGATCTGTGTTGTAAGGACCCATATTGGCATGTCGGTGGAGGACCCCATTCTGTGAAATGACAGCACAAAGGGTGATGTCACCCCCACTTTGCCCTGGGACATTAATTATAGCCCTGTGGCCAATGATAGTTCTGTCCCTCCTTCTTGCTTTACTGAGGTTGAACCCTGCCTCATCTATGTACATGAATTAATGCAGGATTTCCTCAGCATCCATCTGTAAGACTCTCTGAAATACAGTGAAAGACAAACATAGGTCTAGTATACGGTAAATTAAATGTTTGGTCCTCTGAATTTCTGCTCAACAGGCACTCGATAAAGTTTCATTTGAACTTGATGTCTTTTCAGGATGCGTGCTAGTGTTGTCAGAGAGACCTGATGGACATTATTGAAAATGAAAATTGTCACCAATAATGTTGGGTTGTACTTCTCTGGGCCTGATGGCATTATAGGGCAAAACCACGTTTATGATCTCTCTCTCTCTTGTTCTGGTATGAACATGGGCCCCCTTCCTCCTTGCCATTCTTGGCCCTCAATCCTTTTTTTGGTGGTGTTTTAAGTTAGGCCACTTCCAACCAACCCTGGAAATTTCGTCAAAATCCGCCCACAACTTTTTGAGTTATTTTGCAAACCAACAAATAAACAAACCCCGGTGAAAACGTAACCTCTTTGGAGGAGGTTAAAAAAAAACTACTGTAAAATGACACAGGAAGGGGTATCAAAAGTGCTGATATGGTGCATATAACACAGTAAGCATCTGGTTACTGTAACTGATGACAGATTTTTTTTTACCTGTTTTCTTGTTGAAATGTCCTTAATCAACTGGCTCATGGCTTTGGTGATTTGTCAGTCAGTGCTTTGGAATTGCAAGGAAGAAACATCATGATTTACTTTCTGTTTAACACAAGTGTGTTTAGTGTTTCACAAATCACTGTGTGTAATGTTCTACAGAAAGTGTGAGGCTGACTTTGTGTCGCTCGTGGTGAAAATCTGGTCCAACGTTTTGTTCCTTGAGTGTAAGGTGTTGATAATTATGTAATTCTTTTGCTTTTAGTGTTTATGCAGTCATAAAAAACTGTAACATCTCTCCTCTGTGACCTTTTCTGTAATGTCATTAGGAATAGAGCAGTGAGGAATTGAGTGTTATAATACAATAGGTGGAGAGGGAGGAGGTGGGGGCGGAGAGGATAGAGACAGAGCAAATAAAGAAAAAGGAGGCAATGAAAGAAAAGAGGGAGGGAGGGGGTTATATGTGCTTCGCTATGGCCTTCAGTGGTGGAGTTCCTGTTGTTGTGAGGAGGGTGTTTCCCTGTGCTGGCCGAGAGGAAAACGCCAAAGGATGTCTTTTTCCTGGCTGACCAAGAATGCCCGGACCCCGAGGTCTTTCCTCTCCTCATGTGTGTTTTATACAACTTAATGCCAGAGTTTCAGTGCTGATGCTATTAACTGCTGTCCTTCTCTTTCACCCTGGAGCTCAGCCAATGTTATGCTGATGCATAAACATCTCGGCAGAGAGGCGAGCACAGGGGGAACATTCCTCCCAGGGGCACAGCGACGTGTGCTCTTAAACACCACATCCACACTCACTACAGATTGGACTACACGTCCCAACATGCTCCCCCCACAATAGGGGGCGGGGGCCGTAAATCCCGCCAGCCAATGGCTTTGTGTCTGGGGATCTGTGGTTGGTGTGTTGCACGGCAGCTGTTGTCAATGGCAACAGAGGTTTTCAGGGAAGCATGAGCTGGACAGCTGGTAGAGGGTCCCTCAGTCCTCTACCGGGAGTCACATGATCCCCAGTAGCCAATCTCAGCCCTCCGCCCTCCTCTCTCCCTCACTCCTTCTCTGTCATTTGCTCGCTGTGGCTCTGCTCAACTGCAGCAGGAGGGGGAGGGGAGATAGAAAGAGAGGAGGGAAGTGGAGACAGGGAGGGAGGGGAGGCGAGAGGCCAGCTCACACTGGGAACGAGTGAAAGAGCTCCAGAACGAAACGGAGAGCGGGAGTCTCTTCCCTCTGCCTGGTTATCAAGGAGAGAGGCGAGGATCTGATGCATGCCAGGGTTACCCTCCAGCCTCCACCCTGAGCAGCAGGAGAGGAAGAGGACACAGGAAAGGACAAGACAGTGACAAGACGCTGTGTTTGGTTGGATGTGTCAGACTGTCACACTCAGAGACACAAGGAGAGCCAGAACCATGCCTCTGTGGGGAGGCGCAGCAGTCGGCTGCCAGGCTGCCTCGCCTCTGTGAGGACTGCTGTTGGAAATACTGAACGAGAAAAAGAAGAGGAAGAAACAAGGCAGGCAGCCGGAGATCTCGTGCCATGACTGGGAACAGGAGGAAGGAGGAGGATCGCTGAAATCATGGACCAGGTGAGGATGGAGAGGAGGAGAGGAGGGGAGGGACTGAAGGGTAGAGTAGGGGACCACCACCTTTTAGTGTGACACACAGAGCACCAGCAGCATCCATAGCATCCCCCTTCCCAAAGAGCACAGCATGCTGCTGACCCTGAAAGGTGTTTTCTGCTTTCCCTCCATCACCAACACTACCGGCCAGCTAGGTTTCACTCTGGGGGAGGGGGGTCAGTGGAAAGGTGCTGCCACCGGCAAGTGCCAGGCCCCTGGAGAGATGACACAGCTGAAAGCATCACCTCTGGTGCTGGGCATAAGATCAACACTGAGGGAGGGGAGAGAAAGAGATGCACAGAAAAAGAGGGGTGTGGCTCGGTTTTGGTGGGTTACAGGCGTCCTCGGTCATGAGCCGCCTTAGCGTGCCATGCAGAAATCTGCAACCTGTCCCTGGAGTCAGGATGGAGCTGGGATGTCATGCAACAGGGTTCCCATCCAGTGCTGTGGCTGCGTTCATTCATTCACAGAGGCTCAGATGAGTGAATCCACTGCTTTGTAACATAGTGTACTCATGTCAGCCACCTTTACAGAGTCTGTCAACCACAGCTTGTTTACTCTGAGTGAATCTCACTTTCAACTGCTGGTATCAGGTGTTGTATCCTGACTGGAGGCAGCCAGCTGCTGCTAGTTGAGCATGTGATGAATGGCTACCCTACCTTGCCCTCACTGCCAGTGTGTGTCCTATAGTCATTGATTACCTCATCCCCCCTTCCCTCCCTCCCCACTTCTCCTCTGTTGCTTTGCGTCCTCTCGTCCTGATGTGGAAGCACTGTGAGCATCAGTTTTGTGATTAAAGAGGAGCAGGGGGGATGAGGAGGGGCGTATGGGTGAGACGCCCCAGACCAACCCTTCCTTTGGCTGAATAATGCATGTGGTCCATAAGGGGAACATCTCCTGTCTGGGTCGGGGTGACGTTAGCCCCCTAGTAATAGAGATGATGTCATCACTGCTGCTGGTCATAGTGTGTGTGTGTGTGTGTGTGTGTGTGTGTGTGTGTGTGTGCGTGGGTAAATCCAATTGTAGCAGGCATGCCGTGTATTCCACTTGTTTGTTTGTTTGTTGTGTTTCTAACTCTTAACCTTATTTAGCTAAATGGGAAGCCTCAGGCAGCGACACAGAGCACATAGTGTACATCATGGGCTCACACACACATTTTCAGTATCAGTATCTGCTCCAAAAAAAACAAGAATGGTGTAGCTTACATCACAATGTACCTCACAGGAAACAAATACTATTTATAAGACTGCGTAAATGTGCCACTAAATGCTGACACAGCGTGGCCTTGGTGCAGCGCTCAGGCTGGGCTGGTGTCATTTTAAAAGCCGGGCTGTATTGTGACGTAGCGGGCAAATTTGATTATAGCACTTCCTGTTCACCACGTGACTACGTATCATTGTTGTTTTGCGATGTGTCTGTAAAGCTTTATCTCTTGCTTGTGTTTCCTGCTGCAGGGCTGTCAGCCTGGTGTTTCTAGATGATTCTGCATGTACAGTACATGTCTGAGGAGCGTCTCAGGGCTGGCTGTCATGTGGCTGTATAAACATGCCCTAACATCTCTGTGAGAATGTAAACAGAGGCATGTAATGTTTACTATAGTCATGGAAGGTTTACAGGACATCAGTGGTATCTGTGTTTCTCTTCGTCCTCGTTTTATTTCTCTTCCATGCACTCATGTTCGACAGCATGGTGACAAGGAGGGCAGTGACGAACAGGAAAAGGCTGGTTACATAAAGTGTCTGTGAGTCAAGGGCACCAGTGGGACACCTCTTTGACTCAGAGTCTGTAACAGAGCAGTGCCACGCTCCACGCTCTGCACGTCATGTAAGTCACCTCAGAGGAGGCGTCAGGTTTTCTAAGTTTATCAAACACACTAACATGACACCAGGACAATTCTCACTGCAAAAAAAGACGCTTGTCAGAGGATGATTAAAATGCCAGACCTGCTACAAATCAGTTTGGGTCATTAGTGCTTTGCGATCAATAGTCATTACAGTAGCCGGTGAGTGACTGCTGCTTTGTGAACTCTGGGTTTGGAGTGTTCTGACCACATCCATCAGACAGAAACAGGCTGTTAGTGCTGATAGATCAGAAAAAAACAGTGCTTACCAACTTTCTGGTATAATGCTGTGATGAACTTTATAACATCACTACAGAGGGAATCCCTGAGGAGCTTTAGTGATACGGACAGTGTTGACCCTGCTCTGTTTATGCTGCTGTCTGCACCCGACTCCCTGGAGGCTCAATTTGGGCAGCAAGGGTGACATATGTCTAAGTGTGCTATGTGTGTGTGAGTGTCCCCATGGCTCAGACTTATCTTGCAAATTGTTTTGTCTGTTTCCCATAGATGTGACTAAAGTGGAATGCAGTCAAAATTAACAGAGCGGTCACAGAAGGAGATATTTTATGAGGGTAAAAGTGTGTGTGAGCCAGAAGAAAGGCTCTTATTAAGTTACAAATGAGATAGTGAGAGGGAATGTGAGAGACAACAAGTGTGAGAGAGGGAAGGATAAAGGAAAAGCCTCATGGTGGAACAGGTGGTCTAATCTGACGCCCCAGCCATAGCACCCCGAAGCCCCCCGTCTACCGCTCTATGGACTCTTAGGAATTTCTTCTTCTATTGTCCTGAGCGGTAGAGTCTGAAAGATTTGAAAAGAATGAACTTTGTAAGCATATTTGCATCTAAATTTAAATTCAAAACACATATCAGTCCTCTCAACCATGCAGAGAGCTGCTGCAGCTTCTCTGACCTATTTGTCGTAGTAGGAGAGCAGTTTTTCATCTGGTTTTGCATGTGCTGAGCAAAACATTCATGTTGATTGACTGATGGCAGCCGTTGAAAGGTATCTCTTGCAGAAGATGCATTCATCAGCACTCTGTGCTGTTGTAAGGTGCTTGTTTATACTTTATGCATACTTCTCTTTTAATCATCCATGTTTTTCCTACTTCTTTATATATTAAAGATAGAGACTTAACTTCTACACTGATTTTGTGCAAATAGTCATATATTTCTGTACTATTTCAACATATTTAGAAGTAACTGTCAACTTATTGTGAAAGTATATTATGTAAAGTGTGAAGAGAAGATGTTTTTGTGTGTGAAGGATGTTAGAACAGGGTTCATGATGTTCTTAATTCAGGCTCTATTGGATTGTCAGGCGGGTGATAACCAAACGAGAGATGCCTGCAGGCAGACAATGGGCACAATTGTCCTTTGAAGGAAAACTAGGACACCCATCTCCAGGAAGTAAACAGCTCCTGTTAAGCTCAGGATGACGACCACTTTGGACCTTAACCTCAATGCACTTGAGTGGCGAGCAGTGAATGAGTACAGATGGCAGGGGCAGTGGGGGTTCTCCCGCAGGGGTCAAAGGTTAGCCCGTGTGGTTAAAGCCCTTCCTGTCAGCAGCACTTTGCATCATGTAGCCCATGTCAGGGATGTGCAGTCTGATACAGGATGAGCAGGGAACAGAGCAGAGAGGTCAGGTTTATCAGTACTATCCAGTTATGAGGCTGCAGAGTTGGTCCAATTTAAACTACTGGGCCTGTTTGGCATGTGCAGTGCTCAGTTTGACATATTTCTGTTTCTGCACCTGACCTCCTTCTGTTACGTCCTTGACTTCAGCGTCCAGGTTGTGTGTGAGGATGACGGTCTGGAATGAACAGCTGTGCAGCTGCTGCCTGCGGTTTCATTACTTTGATAATTAAATAGGCCACAGAGACACGCCGCTGTTAGTGAGGCGCCACAGCTGCATATTAATAATGAGCCGCTGACCTCTTGGACTATTTTCCAAGCTACTGAAGATAAACTTCATCTGAGTTGTGATCTGAATGCTGTTTAGTTCTGTTTTGGGCATCTCCTCTTTGCACCATCTCTCCATCTTTACCCTCTCATTCAGTCACCACACTGACCCCTGTGAATGCAGATAACATGTTAAGGCGCTCCTGTGGTATTTCATGGCTCACATGTCCAGAACAGAACAGACTGTACCTTTAAATGATGCACAGTCAGTCCCATATTTTGGCCTCAGGTTTCATCAAACACAATTTAGTTGTTCCTTCTCCTCTCATTACCCCACCTTGTCCTGCGTGCACAGTGCAGAGCCCCCTTGTGGTGACTAAACGTAACTGTAACCATCTTTTCAGGGGATTGAGGATTATCTGTTTAGGGACGTCTCAAAGGGGCAGATATATATATATATATATATATATATATATATATAATTTTTTAAGGACTTCAGGGGTGAGCGTTGCCAGTCTTTTCTTCACTCTGCTCTTATCTCTGTCTGTGATTTAGACTCAAGCACACAGTCTATTACAGGTCAAAGAGACTGTCAGCAGCATTTGGGACGTCTGAAACAAACATTTTTGCAGATGATGGTTGATGATGGTTGATGATGGTTGATGATGGTTGGCTGGATGAATTTCTGAAGGTTCAAAAATTTGTCAAAGTTTTCTGTCCTCCAAAACGAAAACATCTTGCCTCAAGGCCATGTCGAGACAAACTTATCACTGCATATGTTCGAGAACCTTGAACATATGCATATGCTAATTCAGTTTACTGTGTAAACAGTAAGAGGTGTAGCTTAAAGCCAGTGATGTATCCAGGACAAGGTGGGGCACAGAGCTCGTGTTGGGTGGCCATGCTGGCGGACCATTTATGAATGACATGTGATCAAAATGTGTAAATATAGCATTGCTTTGCTCTAACATCTACACATGTGTATAATAATTGAGTTCTATAACTCATGTAAGCATTCATTGAATTGTCTGTTTTCAGTATCACACTGTTGTCTTGACATTTGACAAGATTTCCTGTCTTGTCCAGTTTCAACCTGGGAACCTCTGTTTATTTTAAAAAAGCTATTTTTTTTTAGGAAAAGACAGTTAAACAATGTAAGGGCTGGTTTGAAGGTAAAATTAACGTTATATGGCACAGTAAAGCACACATGAAGACCCCCCCCTCCTCTGGCAGCCAGTGTACATGTAACGTTATAACTGTATCTGTAAAACGCTTCAGACACCCCTGTCATTAAATTATAAAACGTGGTGTGTCATATTTCATGTCTATATCAACCATGCAATAGCTAAAACTGCTGTGACATGAAAGTTTTCACATTCAGCTGGAAATTCCAGATAAATAAATTCAGTGTTTTTTCTTCACCAGTCTTTATTTGAAATTTCAATATACAAACATAAATTCAGTGTTAGATGACCTTACCTCTCAGGTTGGCGTCACGTCATCGGCCATGTGCACGCCTCGCTGACCTGAGATCAGTTCACACATCTCAGCTTTGGATGTAAAACTGATCCTGGGTCAGTGTAGCTCTAAATCATATAAGCGGTCATTATTGATTGACATTGATTGATTGGGAAGGTGGAAGAAAAATAGCACAGATTTTTTTGTTGGACCTGATGAACTACCTATCAGGTCTGGGGTGGCCAGTGATTTCCACTGAGGAAATCTGTCTGTGGCCATAGGGTCATTTGATATTTTGAGACCATGAGAAGATGCATGAATATCCAGTGCAATAGAAATGTGTGCTCCTATTATGAAAATGATTCAGCTGCCTTTTTTGGATGGACTTATAATTCTCAAATTCTGCTGTTTTTCGTGACATTAAAACATGATTACAGCTGAAAAGTTGTCAAAGCTTCAAGTAAGGGCAGCATGACAGCAAAAAAAAACTCTTTAACTAAGTTAAAGTGCAACATCCAGTAAACATCCAGTATAGTCATGTTATGTAGGATGTGTGAGCAAATCAAGTTGCAAGGTTTTTCCATTTCCAAAATAGTCTAGTTGTCCATTGTCCATTGTGTATTATTCAGACTGGTATATTCTGTGAGCGTGCCACCTACTGTTAATAATAATATGTTGTTCTAAGTTTACTCTGTATTTCAAGAAGTCCCTGACTCATCGGTGACCAGCAGAAAAAATGTGATGCTGATATCAGATAACCTGTTTCCCGAATGTGACTTGAAAACATATATCCTCTAAGCTCATTTCCATTGTCTCCTCCACGGTGCCGCAGGAAGTGATGCTGGAGGCAGGAAATAGAGCTGTGAAATGTAGAAGAACGTGAACGTTCTTGCGCTCTGTGAAGTGACGGGCAGCAGGAAGGAAGCTTGCAGCCCTGCTACTGGAACTGCTGTTTATTTTCCCTCACTGTCTCTCAGAAGGCGGTGGAGGTGGTGGTGGGGGTGATGCTGCAGGGATGCCCCTTTGATGAAAGTCTGCCGAGCACTTTTAGTAACAGCTAACATTTATAGAAACAGTGGAATACCCTGGATGTGATTCACTTCTTACTACTGTTGTCTGGAGCTTTGAGGGATAGATTCATTGAGACAGACTGGGGACTTTGGGGAGTTTTGTACACACAGTGACACCTGAACATCCACCAGCTCACTCGTAGGGTATTTTCCTTGGGGTATTTCCATCTCTTTGTTCCTTTATCTCAAGCACTCCTACATGGCTGTCCTAATCAGCTCTGGCCATGTTAAAGCCTAAAGAAAACTGCATGAAGTGGATGTTTGAGGATGAGATAATGTATCAGTGTGTACAGGAAGAAAGCACTTAAACTGCCTTAGGACAGTTTTGACAATAAGCTTGCATACAATAAAACCCAGTCAAATGTTAACAATGAATAGATGTTGATACAAATGTCTGTATCAGTGATGATAACCAGTGGAAAACAGGAAATGGAGAAAGTCCTGCATGTTCAGCCGGGAGGCTGCAGGCTGGTGATGGTCCTTAGCTGGTGTGTGTGTGTGTGTGTGTGTGCGTGTGTGTGTGTGTGTGTGCCTTCTTGGCCTCAATGAGTCATTTTCTCCATCCCAGCTGAACGCTCTCTCCAACAGTCCAGTCTCTAACTCAAACCTGTCTGTGCTCTGCTCTGTCTGGGCTGCTGCGGCAGGCAGAGCAATGAGAGAGGCAGCTGAAGGAGGATTAAAGTGAAATGTAGTGAGGGACGAGGTGGGTCAGCAGGTCAGTGAAGGAAGAGAGACGACACACAAGACGAAGTGTAGAGACAAGGGTACAGCTGCAGTAATGGCCTTTTACTGAGCGTCACAAACTGGACCATCCTCAGACAGCATGGAGGAGGATAATTTCCTTTACAAAACATTTGTTCACTTCAAATTATGTATACTGTACACTTTACATCACAGCGTATGTTTGCATTTCTGTCAACATTACATCATTACTGCAGCGCTGATTTTTATATTAAGCTGCTTTTGAACTACATTAACACTCAACGACAATGAACATAGACTGTGATGTGATTTTCATATCACAGGGAAATGCAAACAGTGACCCAACACTGTGGGAAATATGTATAGCACACATCTGAACATGGTCAGTTTGCAGACACCTGACACCTCTAAATGATTTTAAATGATGTCAAATATTATATTGATTGCTTGATTGATTGATGAGCAAAGGCTGCAGACTCAGTTCTTCACTCTGTTCATGTGAAAATCTAAACATTTTGATCAAGTTTCAACATGGTGGTGCAGTACAATGACAAAGTCTGTCTGTGCCTCCCGGTCAGCTGTTTCCTCCCCTCGTGCCAGTTGTCCTGCCAGACAAAGAGGACTCCTCCTGTCGTAGGGAAAGGGGGAATTTACGGCTCTAACCGTAACCCCCCCCTCAACCTTCTCACAACCCCTTCAAAGAAGTGCCTCTGTGTCAACAGGCAGCCAGAGACGAGCAGAGCATGAGACGTATCTACATCTAAATATCCAAACCTGTCCCTCACTTACAGTCATGTATGTGTTCATACATGCTTAGCAATAAGCAGCTGGACATTACTTGTTAAGCTTGTGAGCTCATAGTCCACATTTCTCTGACTGAGCACTCACCGCCAGACAATGTTTCACACTATCAGGCCCAGACAGCGATAATCTCATTAAATTTGAAACGTGAACAGAAAGGTTACTCTTTACATTAAATCAGCTGAGGGAAAGAGAGACAGAGGCCTTGGACGTTGTTTATTTTCTGGCTGTCAGCAGCAGGAAAACCATCCAAGCACCTTCATTAAATGCAACTGCATCAAGTGGAGGGCTGGTGTGGCCCGTGTTTCACGCTCCAGAGAGGCCTAAAGTAAAGGATGTTGAAAAGGTCTGGTGAAAGTATGTGTGTGCAGAGAGGGGTGACGGACATTTACTGAGAGGACAGACTCAGTAACTTGAGAGGTGAAACAGAGGAGATATGAAAGAATGAGAGGGTGAAGCATAAAGAAGCAAAGTTGTCAGAAATGGAGTGACCATAATTAATTGTAGCACACCAACACTACGCTCTGTGAAGTGGCCTAGAATGGTATGGAGGACAGCAGGGGGGATGCCCACCCAGCGCTCCCTCCCTCCCTCCACAGCCTCAGCAGCAGACTTGGAGGTGGGGGTCAAGCGAGTAAATAGGATAATGGTTGTTTATCGGTTTGTCCCACAAGGGCGCCAGGCTGTGTGTGCGATTACGCAATGACTGAGGGGGAGTCTCTTGATGTTCCCAGCCAGCCCTGCAGGAAAAAAGATCAGGGCGCGTCGCCTTGCATCACCGTTAGACCGGCTCGCTTACCCAGTCAGTCTCAGGGACATACCCTGCTCCGCCTGAGGCTGTGTGTCAACAACTAAAGGCTGACCCAGAGACTTGAAGTGAGGACATGTCAGATAACAGCCTCTTGTTTTTGGCCAGACATGGATAGAATTACAGCTCTACTTCCCTGTATTTCAAAATCAGCATTTTGAAATATGCTCACCCACCTGCTCAGATATGACACTCGACACCTCAAACACACAAATCACCCCCTACCTCCTCTCTGCACCTCTCAGCCTCAGCTGACCAGCAGAACATCAATAAGACAAAAAGCCCATTTTGCTCGCCTGACAGGCAAATTGATGTGTGTCGAATGAGCGTGTATCTGCATGCAATCTGGGCTAAGACATGGACAAACCTCAACACAGGAGGGGTTCACCAACATCTGATCCTTATTCCCACAGAAAAGTGTCAGGACACTGTAATAGAAAACATGTGGGCTGCAGAGATAAATGCAGATCTGAGGTCAGATATAGAAACTGTCCAGCAGTGACAGCCTCACATCTGCCCTAGTCTCTCACCTTAAGACCAGGATATCGCTGCTGAGCCGCTCTGGGCTCTCATTCTGCCTCGGTGGATTTTCAACCAGCCGGGTAATCACAGAAACTACTTTCACCACACTATATGAGCAGCCTGGAGGTCAAGCAGGGTATTTATCTGTCTCAAATGGGAGATGAGTGAAGGTCATACAGGACTAAGGAGTGTGTCCTCTGTAAGCCTCTGGCTGGGTATTGTGTGTCTGGAGGCTGTGGAGAGAGACTGAGCAGACAGAGGAGACATGTTGAGATGGAGGCTGAGTTGGCAGCTGCAGCTCTTGGCGTGGGAAGCCTCCTGTAAGCTGTTTTTTTCACCCTATGACTCCATGTCTGTTCCCCCATAGGCAGGCTGTCTTTTGAAGTGGCTCTCTGATACTTGCACCCCTCAGAGTAATAGCAGCCACATGGGCCTCCAGCTTTTAGCCATCACAGCACCACATTTTTTAAAAATCTTCTTTCCTTCATCTGGACTAAAGCTAATATTAACTCCTCCTACACTTAATGACTGCCACAGCTACTGTGGAGCATATATGCAGCAGTGTGAAGTTCCTGTTCTACTGATGAGTAAGCCTCCCCTGCTGCACAGCCATTGATTCACATGGGCAGTGTTCATCTGCAGCCAAAGGGGCTAAAAATACAAGATTTTTCCGAGAATGTGTGATCTATTTTGTCTGGGTGTGGAAGTGATGCTGACATACTCCAATGAGTTACACTTTCATTGTGGGTATTTAGCTCTTCAGTGTTTATCATGAGTCACGTGCTCAGTAGGACCTTGTTAGTAACACTTTATTTATGATGATAAATGTATCATGAGGCTTTAGAGATTTTCCATTCATGTGAAATGAAGTGTAATGCATCTCATTTCACAAGGCTTACTACATTTGCAGTTATATCGGGATTATGAGGTAGGCTATAGATTTCAGTGTCACCATAAAGTGGTTAGTGGTGTCAGTTAATCAGTGATTCAACCGACAGACCCACTGTCATAATCAATCAATTATCACACTATGGTGATGTTAGTTTGGCAGCTCATCTCAGGACAGATGTGCTGGTCAAACTTGTATATATAATATATTGTGTGTTATTGTATGCATTTCTTTCTTTTTATCTACTAATTAGTGTGTATTTCACATCAGTCACCGCCCTCCTGCACACAAATGCTGTGGCACAGCCAGAGGGAGCCCGCATGCTGTGGCTGTGCACGGCGGAGCGCACAGATTTATCAAGCGCACCCTTCTCTACTTTGACTCCCTTTAAATCAAGTCACATTAACCACAATACAGTACTTCCGGTGAGGATATCCACCATAAAAGCTCAGACTTTCCAACTTTCCAGCCAATTAAAAATACTTAATATTTCGTCGATGTGAAATATTAAAATATAAGAAAATGTAACACCACAGTATAGAATATTCTACAAGTCCTGATTTAAAATTAAAAGGACAAGAATACAAAGAAATAAACACGAGCGTTATGGTCCTTTTCTGAATAATGCACGTCATATTATTGATACATTAATGTGTAGACCAAGTTACTTTAGTTACAGCTGGTGCTATATTTACTATACATAGGGCTGGGTATTATCTTTATCCATAATAATACACAATGATTTAAATATGTTATTATATCTGAAATAGTAATAGTAATAGAGTAGAACAACTAAAAGCAACAGGAAATGGAACTACTGAAGTACAGTACTCAAGTACCCCAAACGTACACTAAAGTTAATTTACACCCATGGATAACACTTTGTTGATCACCTCACAGTTGACAGATGCTTTTAAACGAAACCTAAATCTTTTTAAAAACGTTTTTTGCTAAATGTGTTTTATAGGTTCTTCTTCTTCTAAAAAATACAGTATATATTATTCTTATTATTTTTTTATTCTATAGCACTTTGAGATTTCCAATATTTAAAGTACATTATTATTATTATTATTATTATTATTATTAATAATAATAATAATAATAATAATAATAATAATAAAAGGCTACAGAAGATCTGAGATCATGTCTCCTCATGGATATTAATGAGGTTCTGATCCAAATCCAGTCCAGTATTATTATTATTATTAATAATAATAATAATAATAATGATAATACACTCAAACGCATTGACTTTACTTTGAAGGCGGAGTCTCCTAACTTCCGGTGCGCCGCCATGTGTTGATGCTCGGCAGAGTTTCCAGTCAGGGCCGAGTAGAGCAGCTAGTTCTGTCCATCTGAAGCGATCTGGAGGAACAAGAAGAAGAGGATGAGGAGGGGGTGAACCCTGAACAACAGGAGCAGAGAGGAGCAGGGAGGAGCAGAGAGGAGCAGAGAGGAGCAGAGAGGAGCAGGGAGGAGCAGAGAGGGCTTTCAGGAGGAAGGAAGCAGGAGAAGAGTTGAACACTGAAGCTTTGTTAGTCCAGAGCTGCCTCTGTTGCCGCCTGTGCTGCAACTATCTGCCTGTCCTGGTTGCAGCCCAACAGTCTCTGCTGTCCAATGAATGGCGTTGCTTTCTGCCTTGTTGGAATACCACCCTACTCTGACAACCACGTAAGTCTTCACTGAGGCTGCTTATTTCATCTAATAAACTGATCCTGCACCTTATTGTGTTTGAACAGGCTGCTGGTCAGAGAGCGTGATTTCCTAAGAGGATTAACAGTAGTTTACATAGCCACTGTGTACACTCACACACACACACACACACACACACACACACAGTGACATACTGCACCGAACCAAGTGTTTGATCAATGCTTTCTGCAGCTTTTCTTCGCTATTGTTGACGGAAAATGGTGCGAAGTCGAGTGAACCGAGCGGCTGTCTCACTAAAAGTGACCCACGGCTCTGCTTAAAGGGCCGGGCTGCTTCAGTCCTTTGTCCGCCTCTCGCTGCACCAGGAGGCGGACAGCCTGTCAGCAGAGACGGGATGTCCCAAACAGGGATGGGTCACTGCTTCAGCTGACTTTGTGCTGTTTTCTTCACTCACACAAACCAGCCATGAAATAGTTCTGCAGGTGAGGTTTGTTATAAATGTGATTTATGATGTAACAGGACATGGACAGAAAAATGTGAACATCACAAGACTTGACAGCCACCAGCAGAAAGAGGCTCCCTCTGAACTGGACCAGGTTGTCAGTATTAATTCCCCCTCAACAGCTACTTATATTCTGCCAAAAAGAAAAGTTAAGATGAATTGAGTTCTTGTGAGTTTGTGTTGCTGAAAGTCTTGATAAATAGACATGATGTGTGTATTAAATCCTCCTGGCCTGACTTGAGGAATGTGCACTCATGTGTCACAGTGAAGTCATGAGGTAAGACATGTCACTCTGGGCGGTGGTCTGCCTGTCAAAGGATGCTCATGGTTTTATTATCCTGGCATGAATATGTATGTGTGTGTGTGTGTGTCTGCTTTGATTTAACCCCAGAGGCTCCATGTGATGTGGTTGTGTCAGGGAGATATTTCCTTTGGTCCTCTGCAGTGTGACGTGGTTACAGTATGAGGTTATGTTTAAGACTTGTTGTAGCATCGTTCTCCTCATCATCCTCTGCTGCCTCTCCACTATGTGTGTGGTCAGTCTCAGACATTTGTGAGTTTTTTTCCCACCTACCTTTGCTCTCTTTTATTATATGTTGCGGTTGGGTTTATCCCCTCCAGCAAAGAATAATGTTTCCTCCTCTGTGGTCGCGCTTTAATTGAACCTCCCTGGTTGCTGTAACACAACTGCGGATGTTCCTTCAAACACGTTGAATTCACTTTTATCTCCTTCAATTTGGTGATTGAAGTGCATAGCATAGTAGTAAATGTATAACAAGTGCTGTCTGCACCCACAAAACTGTCGCCATAGAAGCCATAAAACTACATTTAAAGCGTCTGATGTACTCCAGTGTTCCTCTCCTCTGATCTGAAAGTATTTTTACAATTAAGCTCCTATACTGAACTCCTCAACTTGTCTAATCTCAGTTTCAAACCTGACCTTTGACCCTTCATTATTCAGCCAACACCCTGCTCTCATTTAGTGGGGCCTCCCTCTCTCTTTCTCTCTCTATATTTTTTTCTCACTTGGCCTAATAAAGAAGCTGTTTTATTGCATGGAAAGATCAAATTGTGCTCTTGGTGTGCAACTGAATACGATCGAGAACCCAACTTGGTGTGTGATCGAGTGCTATAGGCCGCCAGTGATTAGCAAAATGACACTATAATCTGCTTAAATTATTCATTTAAAGACACAAAAAAGTGAATGAGGTGTTTATGTGTTGGTTCAGCATCAGTGCTGAGAGGGGAAGGTGTGAGCATGTCCAGCAGCTATGACTCTGTCCAGTGGGACTAGTTCACTGTCTCTAATGCAGCAGTGCAGGACTGTGTGGGGGGATCAATGGAGGCAGTGGACAGCAGGGTGGGGCAGAGGGCAGGACCACTCTAATGCTGCATCATGCTGCTTCATGTCGGAGTGTATTGATGATGGGAAACATGAGAACGCTTTTATGAAAGTCTTGAGCTGAGCCGGTCGATGTTAAAGCTCCTCTGATGGTCCTGCAGTCTCCTGACTGTGTCCAGACATGACTTGCACGCTATCTGTGACAGAGTATTTTATATTTTTGCTGATCTTTCCTCTTTCTCCTGATCTGAGAACTGCATTTACATTTACTGACCGACAGCCCTGCTAATAGCTTCCTGTGGAAAACAAAACAAAACAAACTTCAGACAGGCTTTGGCTGAGCTGCATACCGTCTTTTAGTCATGTGTGAGTGCCAGCTGATCACAGGTCAACCACAGAGAGAGAGAGAGAGAGAGAGAGAGGCTGCAAAACCTCAGCGCACAGAGGCCCCATCCAGTCAGCAGGTCCAGGATCAGAAACAGCTGTATGACGCTGCAGAGGAAAGCATTTCTATGATCATTAGCAGGTGCTTTCACTGCGTAGTAGACACAGCACAGACAATACTGCAAAACTGGGACTTTCCAGTGGTTTCCATCCAGGAGGGTCAGGAGCTGAAGGCTCTACAACACAATACTCTGCTTTTTCATTTTACCCATAAGGCATTGTACTAACAAAAAGTCATGCTGAAGTTGTGACTGTGACAACAGCAGTTAATCATGCTGCAGCTATGGAGCCAAATTTTGATTTGGAGAAGTTCACAGAAGGTTTGGTCTGTTGGGCATTGTATTGTGGGACGGGAGTGTCCACTGCCCTGAAGACTCAAACCCACACAGCAGCACACATTTCCTTTTCACTCCTCAGGCTGCAGTGGGACTTACCCAGAACATGACAGCTACTTTGGACCACATGTAACTGCGTCAGTGCTGTGGGTGGAACTACACAGTGGACAGTAAAGTGTGTGTTACACAGCGCCCCACAGCAGTCCCTTAACATCATCCAAACATCTCTCACACCTTGACACCTCTGCCCTCCCACCTCGACACGCCATCCCCCCCACTGCATTCCTCTGCCCCGAGGCCTCGAGACGACAGCTGCACCAGCGCTCACGCCTCACACCCTCAATCATTAACCTGGAGAGCGTGTGCGTCGACGCACTTTAATCACACATGCACACTTGGCTGAGCACAGGTGTTCACAAATATAGGCACTCCAGTATGTTTGCATCACACTTTAAGGGTCAGAGTTACACTCTCAGTCAGTGTGCAGGTGCATGAAACATGGTCCCATTCAGACGCTTCGGACTAAAAAGCAGCTCCACTGTCCTTCTCTCCATGTTTGTATGAGGAAGTCCTTGATGCTGTACAAACATGGTGCAGCGAGTGTATAGGTGGGCGAAGGACATCAGTCATCATTGACCTTGTTTACTGTGGTGAGAGGGGAGCGGCTGCTGTGGTGCAGCTCTGCAAAGCAGGCCTGTTTCTGTTGCTAATGGAGCTTTATTGATCTCCTGCAGTCAGTCAGTAAGTTGGTTTCCCTCACTGCAAGAATCAAAATTGACTATGCACGATTAAATTTATGTTGTTTTTGCATTGCTGATATCTGAATTTAATTCTTATGACAATTCTGTTTATTATTAATGGGAGTAACTTATTTCAAAATTCAGTCATACCATACAGACACCTTAAAATCCCCTTGTTATTCCTTCTGAAGTAGCTTTAAGGAAAAGTCATCTTATATCGCACTGAGCTGCACTATTAAAGATGTTCTGTATCATCTTGCTAGAACTCTTTATTAATGACTCAGATTATGGCCGCATCATTCCATCAGATGGAAATATTTTCGTTTTTGCAGGCATTTTCTGAAAATTCAGCCCAGCACATTTGGTAGGCCTATCTTTTGAAAGTTTTGGATCCCTACTGGAGCTTGATCAAAGCTTGGCTACACAGTGAGCCAGTGGTGGGTTGAAGAGGTTGAGGAGGTTAATAAGTTTTGTTTAGATTACTGGGGATGTGCCTCATACTTCTAGAAGATCACAAAAATGATTGATTAAAGATGAAAGGATGCTGAAGGTATATTTTCAAGGGCTCTCCCGTCTTTGTTAGTTAGGAGTGGTATTTCTGATGAGAAACTTTTTTCTGCAGAGAACTGAAAGTGAAGCATATCTATTCTGTGTCAACTAACTTTGCTGGTTTTGGAGAAATCTTAGCTAGTTCCCAGCTGACGGCAAGATAAAGCACTGAATATATTCTAAGTACTTGTTGTTACCCTAAAATGTTTTTCTGCTGTCCACAGCACTGTGGTGTCTGTACTCTGTGTGGCGTGTCAACCATCATCTACTGTCAGAAATACACTTACTATGGAAGAATACTTCATAGAACCCAACCCAGATCACCCAAACTATCCCTATAAGGGTTAGGGTTAGAACGAACAACAGATAGATATTTACATGGCTGTCATTCATGTGAACTTGATTGACAGTGTTATGTAACTCCTGTGAAATGGGTTCAGTGCAGTCAATAAATTCAGAATTTCTTCAGCGACACAGATATGGGTGTCCTGATCTGATATTGATATTGGATATCAGTCTGATATCAGCAAAATAAACAAGTGTCAGTTTATATCGTCCTGCATCTAAAATCTCTGATAGCATCAGTTCATTCCAGACTCCAGTCCAGCTCTTCTATCCAGCAGCAGAGCCCAGTGATCACAACAACAGCTGAGCTAAGACGCTAACAAAGTAGAAGGAGGAGGAGTGATGTCGGCCCTGCGGCAGAATTTTTAGTTAAAGTCTGAAAAAGACGTTGAAGCTGAGAGCAAAACTGGTCATGACCACGTTTCCTGTGGAGGAACAGAACCAGGAAGTTAAATACGACCAACCTCATCAGCATCACAAAAAAAAGCAGGGGGATTTTCAGGGTTTTTTGGTTTATTTTTTATTTGTTCTATTCAATTATGGAATATGTTTATGCTAAACTAGTGGTTATTTTGAACTTTAAAAATATATATTTTTTTGTTTTTATTGGATTTATTGAGTTTCTTTTTTAGGGTCCTCTAATTTATTTTTATTCATTTTAGTAAATTGTAGAATATTAGTATAGTATTAGTATAGTATAGTATTAGTATATAATAGTATATCGTCGCAGACCCTACGCTGTAGCCTGACGCGCACCTCCAAAAAATCCTGACTACGCGTCGCGTCAACGCGTTGAGACGCGAACGGCAAGGACTGTGATTGGGCCGCTCAGAACGTAATTTCCGGCGGTTGCTTTTCCGGTCAACAGCTCAACAACACCGCTATTAGCGGAGCGGCACGGAATGGTCAGACAGACCACCTCCACAAACGTCTTCTGTGCTTCCACATTTGTAGTAACAGCATTTCTTTATAAATTTTATGAGCTCCATCTCCAGAAACACCCGCTCCATCTCAGTTGTCATTGTTTACTGTTGGAAGAAAACCGATATGAGCCCCCAGAAGCCACACAAAGACACAGACACACCCCCCTAGCAGCTTGGTGGTGAATTGCAGAGCAACGCGTTCCCTCGACGCAGAGCTTTGAATGCTCAACGACGGCGTCGGGTCTACGCCGTAGCTACGCCGTCGCCGCGACGCAGAAGCATAAACCAGATTTTAATGAACGTTTGCTCGCTTGGCACTACGTCAACTTTGTTGCATTACTTTTATTTGCTCCTGTGGTGTGTCTTATCTCGTGCCCAGTTATGTTGTCGTCAGGCAGCACTTGTTCCCTGTCTTGCGTCCCACAGCTGGTTGTGTTTCATGTGGCGTCTGACTCTGGCTCTGGGAGCTTTGCTGTCAAACAAAGCCTCTCTGAGAAACAGATGAGAGCTAATTAGATTCAGCCTGTTGATGGTCTGGCCTTCGTCAGTGGCTCTTTGTACGACTTCAGAGGCACTGTGTCAATGTGTGTGTGTTTTCTCTGTGCAGGAAAATATGATCTAGTACTGTATCCTCACAGAGGAGGAATGAAGAGCAGGCCAGGTCTTGTTCTGAAATGCAGACTTGTATCTGTCTGCGGCATCGGCCTGAAGGCGGCGAGACGGGGTTTGAATCAGGGTCAAGGTTCAGAGGTGAGGGGCTCCCCTCGTCACACACTTGGCCCCCAGTAAAAAGGCTAAAGAGGCAGGAGGGGCCCCTGTTTCACATTAAGATAATCAAATCCTGCATTTTATTTTGTCTTCCTCGCTTCTCCGTATCTAACGTGCATATTTTTGCTTTTTGTTCTCAACATATTTACATTTTTTCCAATGAGGCTCGAAGATAAGAATGTTTGCAGAAGACTGAGCACTGCGATCAGCTTCTCAGGCTCTCTGAGAGCTGCAGGGATTGTACTGGAATGTGAGGGAAACAGACAAGGAGGAAAAGGAGGGATGAAGATAACAAAGAAGAGTGAATCCTGATGAGTCACGGGGGGAATGATGCCAGTCTGACAGACAAAACATCATGAAGTGAAGACAGACAATCCTCCACTCTTAACCTGCAGAAAAGCTGCCAGATTTTACGCTGCTCTTACATGTTAGTGGCAGTGGGCAGTGAGTGTTCACTGGCTCACTTCTTGGATGTGGTCAAGTCTTCTTTCTGTGTGCCCCAATTTTATCCTCTACTGTATTATTTCTACTATATCCTCTCTACTATGTCCTCTGTACTATACCCTCTCTACTGTATCCTCTGTACTATACCCTCTCTACTGTATCCTCTGTATTATATCCTCTCTACTGTATCCTCTGTATTATACCCTCTCTACTGTATCCTCTGTACTATATCCTCTGTACTATATCCTCTCTACTATATCCTCTCTACTATGTCCTCTATACTATACCCTCTCTACTGTATCCTCTGTACTATACCCTCTCTACTATATCCTCTCTACTATGTCCTCTATACTATACCCTCTCTACTGTATCCTCTGTACTATATCCTCTGTACTATACCCTCTCTACTATATCCTCTCTACTATGTCCTCTATACTATACCCTCTCTACTGTATCCTCTGTACTATACCCTCTCTACTATATCCTCTCTACTATGTCCTCTATACTATACCCTCTCTACTGTATCCTCTGTATTATACCCTCTCTACTATATCCTCTCTACTATGTCCTCTATACTATACCCTCTCTACTGTATCCTCTGTATTATACCCTCTCTACTGTATCCTCTGTACTATACCCTCTCTACTATATCCTCTCTACTATGTCCTCTATACTATACCCTCTCTACTGTATCCTCTGTACTATATCCTCTGTACTATATCCTCTCTACTATGTCCTCTATACTATACCCTCTCTACTGTATCCTCTGTACTATACCCTCTCTACTATATCCTCTCTACTATGTCCTCTATACTATACCCTCTCTACTGTATCCTCTGTACTATATCCTCTGTACTATACCCTCTCTACTATATCCTCTCTACTATGTCCTCTATACTATACCCTCTCTACTGTATCCTCTGTACTATATCCTCTCTACTATATCCTCTGTACTATATCCTCTCTACTATATCCTCTGTACTATATCCTCTCTACTATATCCTCTGTACTATACCCTCTCTACTATATCCTCTGTACTATACCCTCTCTACTATATCCTCTGTACTATATCCTCTCTACTGTATCCTCTGTACTGTATCCTCTCTACTGTATTCTTTCTACTATATCCTCTCTACTATATCCTCTGTACTATACCCTCTCTACTATATCCTCTGTACTCTGTCCTCTCTACTATATCCTCTGTACTATATCCTCTCTACTGTATCCTCTGTACTGTATCCTCTCTACTATATTCTTTCTACTATATCCTTTCTACTATATCCTCTGTACTATATCCTCTGTACTCTGTCCTCTCTACTATATTCTTTCTACTATATCTTTTCTACTATATCCTCTGTACTATATCCTCTCTACTATATCCTCTCTACTATATCCTCTGTACTATATCCTCTCTACTATATCCTCTCTACTATATCCTCTGTACTATATCCTCTCTACTATATTCTTTCTACTATATCCTTTCTACTATATCCTCTGTACTATATCCTCTCTACTATATCCTCTGTACTATATCCTCTCTACTGTATTCTTTCTACTATATCCTCTCTACTGTATCCTCTGTACTATATCCTCTCTATAATATATCCTCTGTACTATATCCTCTCTACTATATCCTCTGTACTATATCCTCTGTACTGTATCCTCTGTACTATATCCTCTGTACTATATCCTCTCTACTGTATTCTTTCTACTATATCCTCTCTACAATATATCCTCTGTACTATATCCTCTCTATAATATATCCTCTGTACTATATCCTCTCTACTGTATTCTTTCTACTATATCCTCTCTACAATATATCCTCTGTGCTATATCCTCTCTATAATATATCCTCTGTACTATATCCTCTCTATAATATATCCTCTGTACTATATCCTCTCTACTGTATCCTCTGTACTATATCCTCTCTACTATATCCTCTGTACTATATCCTCTGTACTGTATCCTCTGTACTGTATCCTCTCTACTGTATTCTTTCTACTATATCCTCTCTACAATATATCCTCTGTACTATATCCTCTCTATAATATATCCTCTGTACTATATCCTCTCTACTATATCCTCTGTACTATACCCTCTCTACTGTATCCTCTGTACTATATCCTCTCTACTGTATCCTCTGTACTGTATCCTCTCTACTGTATCCTCTGTACTATACCCTCTCTACTATATCCTCTGTACTCTGTCCTCTCTACTATATCCTCTGTACTATATCCTCTCTACTGTATCCTCTGTACTGTATCCTCTCTACTATATTCTTTCTACTATATCCTTTCTACTATATCCTCTGTACTATATCCTCTGTACTCTGTCCTCTCTACTATATTCTTTCTACTATATCCTTTCTACTATATCCTCTGTACTATATCCTCTCTACTATATCCTCTGTACTATATCCTCTCTACTATATCCTCTGTACTATATCCTCTGTACTGTATCCTCTCTACTGTATTCTTTCTACTATATCCTCTCTATAATATATCCTCTGTACTATATCCTCTCTATAATATATCCTCTGTACTATATCCTCTGTACTGTATCCTCTCTACTGTATTCTTTCTACTATATCCTCTCTACAATATATCCTCTGTACTATATCCTCTCTATAATATATCCTCTGTACTATATTCTCTGTACTGTATCCTCTCTACTGTATTCTTTCTACTATATCCTCCCTACAATATATCCTCTGTACTATATCCTCTCTATAATATATCCTCTGTACTATATCCTCTCTATAATATATCCTCTGTACTATATCCTCTTTACTGTATCCTCTGTACTATATCCTCTCTACTGTATCCTCTGTACTATATCCTCTGTACTATATCCTCTCTACTGTATCCTCTGTACTATATCCTCTGTACTGTATCCTCTGTACTATATCCTCTCTACTGTATTCTTTCTACTATATCCTCTCTACAATATATCCTCTGTACTATATCCTCTGTACTATATCCTCTGTACTGTATCCTCTGTACTATATCCTCTGTACTATATCCTCTCTACTGTATCCTCTGTACTATATCCTCTGTACTGTATCCTCTGTACTATATCCTCTCTACTGTATTCTTTCTACTATATCCTCTCTACAATATATCCTCTGTACTATATCCTCTGTACTATATCCTCTGTACTATATCCTCTGTACTGTATCCTCTGTACTATATCCTCTCTACTATATCCTCTGTACTATATCCTCTGTACTATATCCTCTCTACTGTGTGATCTTTCCTCTGTGATGTATATGGCAGTCAGCCAGCTGACATCCATCAGTGCTTCCAGGGTCAGTGACATGCTGACCTCTGACTGTATTTTGGGGGGGGGAGGTGATTGTTTCGACAGTCTGGTAAAATCACGGGATAGAGATTATCTTGCAGCTAATGAGGATGCTGGGACGAGATAGTCCACTGTGGTTTTCCTGATGTCTTCTAGTCCAGCAGAGGTGGTGTACCTCTGTTTACATGCTCACTGAGATCCTCAGCATTCTACAGTTAAAGGAATAGTTTGACATTTTGAGAGCTGCATTGATCTGCTTCTTGCCAAGGGTTCCCCTCTCTTGTCATTTCTGACCCTTTAACCCTGTTCAGTATAAAAAAGAAAAACACACAGTCTGTAGTTAGAAACAAGCCATCCTGTCCATTTGTGACGTCACTAATCTACAATATTTAGATTTAAGATATTCTAAATGTGTCCCAGATTATTTCCTCTTGCATTGTGTGTGAATAGTTTCAGCTGACAGGAAGTAAACACTGAGCCAAGCTGTTGCCTAGGAACACAATTCCATGTCAATCTTTGAAATGTGGTTAAACAGAGGGTAAATACAGACAGTATGAGGGAAAATAAGCAAATGTGTGAACCTGACAGTAAGCATGATATGGGACCTCTAAAGCTCCACAGCAGCTACAGTAGAGTAGTGATGTAATAGTAGTAGTACATTTTGTCTCCTCCAAGTTGGGCATGTAAATACAGCATCCAGCTTACAATAATAGCTGACCTGAGTATAGTTTTAATCCTGTATCTGCAGCATGTCATGTCTGCCTCGGATCAATTTGCATTGCTCAGCATCAGAGGTTTGTTTGATTAAATCTTGGCAGTAAGCCTCACTCCTCAGTTATTCAACTGGATTAGTGGGTGTAATTATTTAATGTGGCTAATTGCAGTTTAACAGATAGCACGTTCTCTCTCATATTTTGTATCTCTTAGAGTGGAGTAGTTCTCATTTTTTCACCCTAACCTTTCCCAAATTCCATCCTTCTTGTTTGTTCATTTCCTTGTGACGTTGAGCTGTTGCTGTCCTGTGTTTGATCCTCTCTGTTACCTTCTTTGGCCCTCAAGTTTTTCATTTTGACTCAGCTGTTCTTTTTAAAGAGGTTTCTTTGAGCTAAATGCCATCCTTAAAGTAAGAGGTATTACTATGTTAAGTTTGTACTTTAAAAGTTTGCTTTGGTAGGATTCTTGTGTATCCATTCCTTCTTCTCCTCCCTCTCAGTTTACAGAATGAGGACTAATGGGATGGTATGTTTCTACTAGCGTTCCTCTTTGCTTTGAGCAGTGCCAGCGTGTCTTTCATCTAAATAACAGAGTGAAAGCGTGTGCGTGTGTGTGTGTGCGTGTGCACGCACGCGTGTGTGTGTGTGCGTGGGTGCACAGTCTTCCCACTGGGCAGCCAAGACATGGAGACTAGAAATGAACCCTCGAGGCCTGACCTTTTTATTTTCTGGTGAAACAAGTCATGAAACCACAGAGGACAGTTTATTTCTGTGGGGTGAATCTCAGGCTCTGAGTTGTTGCCAGTCTTGCATTAAAAGGCTGTTGACACAGAGTGACAGAGGCTGAAGACAGAAACAACATCAGCCCAGCATATGGATCCCATCACTAGAATAGACAAACAACAGACAGCAGCAGCACCCGTCCTCTAGAGATGTCAGTCTCTGCAGCAGGGTTGCACCGTCTGTAGTGCATCAACAGGAAGGAGCAGCAGATAGGGTGGGCTGATTCCCCTTGTATTCAAAACATGCCAGGCGGTATCTGCATGCCATCTTTGTGCCTCTGGGGAAAGACGAAGGAGGTGCTCAACCTCTCAGCTTTGGATTCAGAAATTTTTCCTTTTGCATCTCATGTGATCAGCTTCGCTTTGGGCTTTGGACTCGACTAGATTGGAGAAAATGTAGATTTTACAGGAGAGGAGATTTGAATTCATGTTGTAATTGATTATGTGCATGTGAATAACTTTTGCCTGGTAGCACCGTTTGTTCTGCACTTCAAGAGGTCAGGGTGAGCCCGCAGAGAGTCACGAGGGTTGGCAAACAGAAACAGATCTGTTAACCATGGAGCTTTTAGATGGTGGATTTGTCCAGCTGTGTTGTGTGAGCTGTGCCCATGCTTGTGTTCATCCGTAACAGCAGCGTATAAACCAGATATTTTCACGTTCAGTCATCCCCAAATACTTCAACATAATCCACAGGTTCCCATGAGCCCACATGCTGTCTGTGGGAGCCTCATGTACTATTTCTGATGAAGTTAAACTACTCATCGCTGCTCTAAAGGCTCCCTCACCCCCAGACTCCAGTTTGAGAATCACTGGGCCGTACGATCCTGTGTGAACAGAGCGGAGGACATCCTCGGCCTGGTGTGAGTGCTGGTGCATGGCAGGAATGACCTCAAATGGAAACTCCAGGCAGGCCATCTCGCTTGCTCTAATAAACACTCCAGCACCATTCTGCAGTCCTGCTTGCTCGTTTTGTTTTTTCCTCCCTGCCTCAGTTCAGCCTGCCAGCCTGGCTCAGCATCGCCTCCACCACGCCCCATATGTTGGACCGCTGTCTGGCTTTGGGCCTGCCATGGAGGCTGAGATGCACGCCTCGGGTCCAGCTCCATCTTTAGCCAAGGAGAACGACGACGTCATCCTCCAGCACCAAAGTTATAATTTTCGTGTGTTTAATGACACAGAGGCAGAGATGAGCTAAATATATCTGGGCCTGCAGAGGGGGCATCAGCCAAGAAAGAGGGGGGCTCCCAGTGTGGCGGTCCTTCATCCAGACATAGACAAGGGAGGTGGAGAGAGTCAAGAGGCCTGCTGGAGCCCTGTGGTTTAATGCTGCTGAGGCAGGCTGCTCCTGAAAACAACCAGGGAAGAAAGAGAAGAGGCAGAATAAAGAGGGAGGGGGGGTTGGTTCTTATTGCAGCAGAGCAGACGTGACGCTCTGATTGCTCCCAGTGGTTGTGGTCAGTACAGAGAAGTGGAGGAGGAGGGTACAGTGAAAGAGGAGCAGGGTTAGCTCTTTGCCAGATGTCGTCATTGGCTTCATGTTATATATGATATATACACACATCAAGAGACAGATGTGCCTGAGGAGAAAGTACAGCTGTGACTTTACCTGACAAAACCCAGCCACCGCTTCATGATGACGCTACACGAAGCAGCTGGACAGCTGCTCTGGCTCTGCGTCCATGCTTTTAGGGGCAAAGTGTGAGAGTATTTAGTGAAAGATATCTACCTTTAACTGGAACAGATTTGTTCCACAAGCACTCATGCTACTTCAGCACAAAATGAAAACAGCAACCACTGTCTGTAGGTTATTCATTATCGGGGTTGCTTGCTTTTTAAATTGCCTTATTCATAAAATAGTTTTACTGGTCTGACTGGTTTCCAGATTGAACTTGCACCAAATAATCCCCTGAATCCTCAAGCTCTCAGCTGTGACAAACCTATTTCCAACCTGTAAAGAGCAGAAGTGTCCCTCAAATTGGAACAGAGGCATCGTGTTGGTTCCCATGACAACTGTCAGCGCTGAGGCGATGGTGATTAGATTGAAGATGAGGGTCAAATGAAGCCTGACAATCTGGTGATCGGCTGTGTTTGTTAAGAGAAGACCACTTATCTCTGGTGGGATTTATTCATGCAAGTAGTTTAGATTATTGAGTTTCTATCAAGAGTTTGTGTTGTTTTTCAAAAACATATTGCTGTTTTGTTCAGTCTTTTATGTCATTTCTTAATAGCTTGAGTCCCACAAAAGAACTTGTCTTTACCTACATCAATATTGAGTTAATGGTAGACACATAAAAGAAAACATGTAGAGTTGTCTTCTTTTGAGTTGTTTTACTGTAGATGTGTCCTAAACAGAGAAAAGATGAGGAGGAGGAGGCACTCTCTGCTAATGAGGATAAAGTGGGGCACCATCTCTCCACTTACTGTGCAGGAAAACATAATGGCCGTGTTATTTAGCTGTGGCTCTCCGTGTCAGTATCACTGCCTCTCACATGCTCATACTTATGGTTTCAATCATGCACATACTATGAAACGTCGCTGTGCTTCATGAAACAGGGTCAGAAGGTTCATATAGGCAACAGACCGTCCCCCATGCACACATACAGACTAGCACAAGTCTGCCAACATTTAATAATGCATCAACATACCAAGATTTCACATGAATGTGACCATGGTAGCAAAGTGTGTTAATGTTGTTTCACCTTCAGTCACGCAGTCTAGCCGCTATGAAGTCAGCGAAGGAACGGCTGCCGCTGATGATGCAATCAAAAGGAGACGTATGGGCTAATTAGAGAAGATCTGTGAATAAATATGTGCCATTGCTTTCTGTCTTCACCATCTGCTTTAGATCGCTCTGTCCTAATTTTTTATTCTCTCCCCTGGTGTTCACTTTCCAACATCTGTTACCTCCAACCCCCCCACATTCATGCTCTCCTTCTCTCTCTGGCTTTCTTCTGCCTGCATAGATGCTTGTCTGCTATCTTACACTGCCTTGTGGAAACATGACAGATACATCAGGGTTTCATGGTTTAGATCACAAAGGTTTTTTTTTTTATCTTAAAGGGACACTATGTAAGTTTTTAAGTATTTTATTACCTTAAATCAACATCTTCATTCATAAATAGATCCTCATTGGTGTAAAATAACATATGTCAACAGTCTGACTTATCCTCCTGGGTGAAGAATCAGTTATCTGTCTTTACATAGAGCTGGTCGCTCATACGGAGGCTTCCATGTCTTTCTGGTTTATCAAAAACTACGAACTGCCGAGAGGGACATAAAGCACTACCTGCTAGTACCCATAGGACAAAATGCATTTCTGCGTTTTGCGATTCACTTTTCACAGAGAATCAAGGTGGAGACGCCGGTCTTACTTACCCAGCACTAAACTAAAACCGGCACTGCACTTTTGGTCATAATACCAGACCATACTTATGCCGCGCCGAATTCTCATCGCCAAAAAAGTGTAAAAGGGCCATAAAATGACCGGAGCTCCGGGCCAGGGATCCATGGTGAGTGGCCGCCCGGGAGCGCCCCATGCCCAGCCACGGCCGGCCTGGGCCCACCGGGAAGTCCTCCGGACCGGAGGAGGACTGTGGAGGTCCGGGGAAAAATGACAGGAACTCCGGGCCAGGGGCTGCAGATCCACAGTGATAGTGGCCACCCAGGAGTTGACCCATTCCACTTACTGTAGTTCCAACCATGTTGCAATACATGCAAAGTCAAATTTAACCACTAGATGGGAGTTACATAGTGTCCGTTTAAGGCTAGGTTTGCATTTGCTTTAACATACAGCCAGTTATTTGAATTATGTATATATATTTGAATGATTCAAGCATTAAAACTGGACAGAAAATGATTTGGCAATAATTCGGATGACCAGTTGATCATAAAATACTAGGGCTGTCGAAATTACTGCATTAACATGATTAATCAGCGCTACTAGAGACGTGCTGGCAGGTCATGAAGCAGAACTTCATTCAGAAAATCAAGGAAACTAACAACACAGTTGCTAATAAAATTAGATAAACCATCTTTTTGAATCTGTACAAGCTTCTCCTGTAATTCAGCAAATAATTCACCAAAGAGCATCGTTAACTCTTTGAGTGCCGAAGAAGTATATGTATTTCTATATGTATCCAATGCCACAAACGTCTCCATATATGTCTTTCCTTTTTTTCGGCAGCAGGGACTAAAGTGTGCTCTCACACTGTGAGTAATGTTGGGGCTTCTGGGAGATGTAGTCGGGACATAAAGAGACGGTATACACCACAGAGATCAAAACAGGAAGTGGAGACGATCGAGATTAGAGAGCAAAACAAACTGAATCTGGACAAAAAGTGGTGATTTTGGTGAAAGTGGCCTTTACTCTACCTCTGATAAAACAAGAATGGAACAAGGTAAAAACAAACATTTTTTCATGATGAAATAGAGAGTCTTCTTTTGAGCTAGTCAGTGTTTTCAGAGTCATAGTACAAAATATTCAAAAGATAACTCAAAATGGCTAAAAACGCTGGCACGAGGCACTTTCTGTTTTATAAAAGGGCTGGCACTCAAAGAGTTAAAGTATTAATTTGTAACGTGAAAACACAGCTTATTAGGTTATTGTGGCGTCGCTCTGATTTTAGCAGCCTTTTTTGGGGCTGTCAAAATTAGCATGTCTCTGGCAACACATTTTGGGCAGAGATACTGTTGCGAAAATGAGTCCATTAACGTGATTAATCCACGTTAACTTCATCAGCCCTATAAAATACCAAATATTCTATATTATATTTTTATTTTCTGAGCTGTTATTCCATTAAAGACATTCTAAACTCTGCGAGCACCAGAGCAGGAACAAGATTAAATGACTGTTTGAAAGAAATAATCAATAAATATAACTATTTAAAGGTGTACAAATAGTCATTGAAAAATGAGAGGGTTTCCAAACATCAAAGATGGTTAGTAGTGCTGACAGCACGTTGTCATCTTTGCTTAATGAATGACTCATTTTATTAAGAAAATAATTTGCAGGGTAAAAGTTAATGAAAGTACTTGTCAGACCTGCAGACATGGAGTCATTGTTTCAAATACAGAGTATTTTTTATGTATTTGGATGAGCAAAGGTGTGATATAAAGCTGAATTAAGAGTGAATACATGTTTCAGAAACTTGACAGGAGTCACATGGCGTCACGGCGTAAAGAATGCATGCATAATGCGTTAGCGTCCTGGGGAGGAACACATGGTCAGGTGGGCTGCTTGAACTGCTTTAATCCTCTGGGCTGCAGGAGTAAGCTGTACACTGTTGTTGTTGTTGTGTCAGTCCTGGGCATTGAGGGAGGGGTGGACCACCCAGCTCCCCTCAGCTGTGGGTTGAAGGCATATCTGACCCTCTCACATGTTGTCTCCTGTCCACCTGCTCCTGTCTCTGGACTTCCCGAGACTGTTTCCACCTCAAAGCCAACAGGTGTGACCTCTCTGCTCTGCAGCCGCTGTCTCCCAGCCCCGACCCTGATGTTATTAATTAGTAACTGACATAAGAGTGCAGATAACTGCTCACAGGTCGACCCTCCCAGCACACACATCCCCATGCCAGCGACAGCAGATAAACAAAAGTGCAGTTGTATGTGGCTGCATGTTGAGTCCACACCTCTGCCCTGTGCCATGTGTCTGTGTTGAAACTGCCCTCTAGTGGCTGCTGAGTGGTCACTACACCTTTTTTTGAGAATCGAGATGACGGGTCTGTTTTAGAGGCGTTGACACCATCACTGTACATCACTGGGTCAGTATCTAAAGCCCTGTCACTTTCTTAGGCCTGTTAGTCTATGTTCGGATATCTCCAGATTTTAAATCCGGAAACATTACACTGCAAAAAAGGGGTGCCTAAAAACAAGATAAAAACATTTAATCTGAGGAAAAAGCTACTGAAAACAAGTGAAATTATCTGTCCAGGCAGCAAGATAACTTCACTTAACAAGATTGCTTGATTTAAGATTAAAGTTAAACACTTAAAATAAGAAATTAACTCTTGAAACTAGATTATCAAACACGGTTTATCTTTTTTCTTATCTTGGTAAGAACCAAATAATTTGCAGTGTACCAACTTTAGACGATAGTATTTTATTTAGTCCCACCTTTTAAAAATCAAATGACACAGAGTCCCAGTTTCAACCTGTTGATCTTGGCCCCTTTAAAAGGTGTGCCCTTGGTTATGGGTTCAGTGAGCCTTTAGCAGTTCAAATTGTTTCACTGGAGTACTTTTACAGATGTGAAATTCTAAAACTGTCCAGGAACACTTTTTTTGGGGTGAAAGGATGAAAATATGATGTAGTGTTTTTGACTCTGACCCTTGACAGATCACCCTCAGATTTATCTGGTGAAACCACTGCTGTTAATTCAGGTCTCTTTAGTCATCTCCAGTGTGCTGATGGCACAGACAGTGTTTCTCTCAGCAGCAGGCTGACAGAACTCACAGCTTCTCCTCTACAGCTTCACATCCTGCTTGAACTTCAGTCCTTCCTCTGTGTTTTGGCTTTGTCTTGTCCGTCTTTAGGAGTTTCACTGCCTGTCCTTCGCTGACCCTCTTCGTGCATTTTTTCCTGAACCGTCACAGCCTGTGTTTAGAGTGTGCGACTCATTCCTCCCACTTGCACTTTTGTTTTAATGTGTCTGAGCAGCAGAGAGCAGAGGAACTTTGTTTTGTCTTGTGAGGCAGCCACAGCGGAGGAAAAGAAGAGGAAGGCCTCTGTGTGATAATCTGTTGGCCCACGGTCATGTTATGGGTGTGGAGGGGATTAAAACATATCACCAAGCTAATCTGTCCATGCACTGCCTCACCCCTCTCACTCTTCCAGTGGTGTGTTTGTTATCAGAGAGCAGAGGGTGCCCGGGCAGTAGGCGGCGAAGCATCGCTCCCTGCAGATTAGCAGCATGTGTCTGCCTTTGATTTCCACACTTTGAGCTGCCAGGTTATGACACCAAAAGAACTAATATGAGGTCTGTGTTGAGTGTTACCTCAGTGATCATGTGCTCAGATGGGAGGGATGGTGGAGTGATGTACATGAGGCTCTCATGCAGGTGATGGATGTGTGGCCTGCTCAACAGAGCGGGACCCTGGTGGGAGGTGGTGCTATTGTCACAGCTCTCCATGTGTGACTGTGTGTCCTCCATGTAAACTGTAACTCAACACATTTATGTTCGTTCACGCTCATCCTCCTGTTTTTGTAAATGCCTCCATGGTTCATGGAGAGAAGAGAGAGAGGGGGCTGGTCAGACAGAGGCCTTTTGGTTCCCCTCCTTGCCAAAACTAACCGTTATTGTGAAATTTGTGATATGAAATCCCCACTCAGCACTGCTACTGTGAAGTGGAGCGTGAAGTGGAGTGCATGTTGAGATATTAAACTGCTCTGCTACTCGTCTGTGACCTCCTCTGTCTTGTCGCTCCCTCCTGGAGGAGAGTTGGACCTCCTCCTGCACCTACCAGTGATCCATTTGTCTCTGCAGGGTGGTTCTGCCTGGTGGTGCGTCGAACCCAGAACTCTGGATCAGAGAGGAGAAACCCCCACAGCCACAGCCTCCTGACTTTATGAGGAGCCCTAATTACATAGTCTAGTGTATTTATACTCTGCTGTGAGTCAGTAGGACATGTGGTGTGTGTGTGTGTGTGTGTGTGTGTGTGTGTGTTAGTGAAAGTGACTCTATAAACTATTTAAGCCAGGGAAGAAGTGGAGTGTATATCCACCTAACCCTAGTCTGTGATTACTGCAGAAAAGCTGCTTTAAAGTGATGCTGTGTAACTTTTAAAAAGAGAAATAGCACAGTGTCTCTCTTGCAGATGAAAAGAGGAATTCAGAAACAGTAAAATACACCATGATCATTTCAATACTAGCCATACATATTCTGGAACGATCAGTTGCTGAGTGTCAGTTTTCTGTCAGACAGATATTTAAAGGGATTTTATCAGGTAAATCAGCAGAAGGATAGTGAAGTTAGAGTGTTAGCATCATCTTTTCTTGTAAAAAACCTTAACAGGTGGGACGTGGACACTGTGACATGAATACTCCCTATATCACACACATATAACAATAATGTCTCTAAAGGGGTCACCAGCTGTAGTCAGACTCAGTGCACTCTTTGTGAGAGGATTTAATAACATGGGCTTTTACCAGCCATCAACAAAATACAAGTAAGAAGTGAAGCATCTGACATTTCTGTCTCCTTACATGGTGTAATAGTCCTTTTTTGATTTTTCACAGATTTTTTTAACGCTTCAGTGCTGCAGGAGCTCTTTAAAACAATTCAACACATTAAGAAAACTACTTGTAGCTGCATGTATTCAGAGCACAAAACACTTTCCACTCTTACTTATACTGTACTTGCAAATTTGTTGTAAATGTGTAGATAAAAGCAGAAGGGGATAATAATAATTCTTTATATAATACAGAATATTTGATGTTCTTGAGCCCTCAGATTACTTTTCTTTCGACTTGTCACCTCCTCAATCTGAACACACTATTCCAGCCTGCTGTGTTTGTTCTCGCTGGCTGAGCGCAGCGTATCCAGAGGGCACTGTCTGTGACGATGACGGCCCTCACCAGTCGAGTTGATACTTGCCCCACTGAGCGGCAGGTGAAACCTGTCTAACCTCGTTGGTAACGGATGTGCTACTGCGGCGTGTTGACGCAGTGAGAGTTGGCGGGGTAAAATCAGTTGTCGGCAGCAACATGGTCACCTGTCTGCCGCTCTCGCCTGGATCCTGGACCGCTGGCTGTTTGGTGAGAACTCTGCTGCCACCTCTCTGACTGATTTAGTGGGGTGGTGTCACATATAGGAGGGATGATAAAGAGGTCATGCTGACATCCAGTAGCAGCTATTTTATTTTGAAAGAGCTCCTTGCTCTCCTCTTCAGCTTTTTCTATTTTTTTCCTCTCATTATCATCTCACCTCCTCCATGTTTTGCCCTCTTAAGCAGCAGTAGAAAGGCAGTGAAACATTGAATAGCAGTGAGGTAAATGTTTTCTTTTTGTGCTGGAAATTGTTTTTGTCAGCCCTCTGGGCGGAGGGGAGGCGACAGAGGCAGGGCCGGCTTTTGTGGAGTTTAGCACCGGGATCACAGCTTTGTCACTGGTGTTTGTTTGTCACTCACACACACATGCAGCACATGTGCAGGCTTCCTCTACAGTGGATTTAGCCTACAGGAGATCTCTGTCTTCACCTCCAGCCTCTGGCTTCAGTGATGTCCAGCCTTCTTGGAGTTTTACTGTACATTAGAAGCGTTTGTTTGCTGATGACTGACGGACCGGTACGTGACGACAGACTGAGCGGCTGTTTTGGATACAGGTTGAGTAATAGAAACGAGGAAGAAAAGAAAATGCCAAACAGAAAAAGAGGGGCAGAGTGAGGGATGAAATGGCTGATGCTCACTGAGATAAAGAGAGTTTGTGTTAGAGATGACAGTTAGATGAAGGGATTTGTTTGGCACTAGTGAGGAAGAAAAGAGAGGAGGGGGCAGAGGGAGGGAGGAGAGACAGAGGATCCAGCCCTCTGGGACAGCACTGTGCGTTTTGGGGAGGACAGAGTGGACATCACTGGATACCAACGGGAGGGACGCTGTCAGTTGTTCGGTGTGTGTCTGTAGTGAAACCAGCCCTACCTCTGATCTGTCTGCTGCCCAGCCGCCTGATTCCTCTGGACTCCTCTGACAGAGTCTTGGAGGTCTGTGATGTGGATCTTGTGGGATTAAACCTCATGGACGCTCAGCAGTGAAAGCCATGGACAGCAGCCAGGAGACGGAAAGCTCAGATTCTTGATTGACTGGAGGATTCCACTAAAACCAGCCCGTCTTTTCTGTGGTTTGATCGTATCTTCTGTATTTTCTGCATCTGGACACTGTCCACAAGCTTGTGCAGTGTGTGTGTGTGTGTGTGTGTGTGAGGGATGTGGATCTGAGGAACCTTCACGCCCAGATGCCTGCTGCTATGCTCCCACGCCCTGTGCCGGCCGGGTCCGACTGGAGCTTCCAGAACCCGGTGGGGGTGGACTGCAGCTCCCCTGAACCTCGCTGCATCTGGCTGGCGGTGCTCCGTGGTGCCGCAGGTTCAGCGCCGCCGCCCGCCATGCCCACTGGGCGCAGCCAGAGCTCTCACCAGCCCAGGGTAAGGAAAGGTCATCCCGTCTTCCTCCAGCGGCCGGAAGAGGAGTCATTGATTTCTAGCTGGAGTAAATGATTGATGCATGATGATTTAGACTTCAGAATGTCAGAAAGGACTCCACGTGTCATTTATTGTTTATTTCACCAGTTTATTCAGTTTAAATAAGTTTTATATACTATAAGATTAAAAAGAAACTACAGATTCTCACATTGAAGAAGCTGGAGACGACAAATGTAGGGTTATCATCAGTCAACTGACCACGTAAGCAGCTCCTTTTACATGATCATGTAAATGTATTATTAGCAGCCTGTGGGGATTTCTGTGGGTCTCCAGGAATAAGTTTATACAAACACAGTGATATCAGCAGAATACGCTCCAGAAACCGCTGTGTGGGATGTTGTCAGTCATGCATGTCAACAAAGCCTCAGTGTAACTGTCCCCATTGTTTAAAGTCTGTTAACCACTCAGCCGCTGACAGATCCTTTAACCTTTCTGTTTCTGCAAGCAGACAGTCTTGTTGCCTTCAGGCTCTCTCTGTTTGATGCTCGATGTCTTTTAGACTTTCTGGGAAGCGATGTGGCGACAAAGTCAGATTATTACCGCATGTGCTTAAAATGAAAATTATTGTTTATATTCAGATTCTTACTTGGCAGAGTTTTCTTCGTGATGGCAGAGATGTAGTGGTAAAGAATGACACAGTAACCATTACAAAGCAGCCACCGGTACAAAAAAGCAATGTTTTTTCAGAAAAGATGAGAAATATTAAAGTATTCTTAATTTTATTTCTTCAAACAGCACAGCTGTTTTATTATTTATTTTTTTATTTGAACACACAGCTGATGCAGATGTGTTCGTGTGGCATATTGACCCTTTCCTTCCTTGGAGGGATTTCTAATTAGTAGCTAAAAACAGATGAGGGGGGTAGTGAGGTGTTGTGAAAGCTGTCCCCTCAGCTCCCACAATGCCCTCAGAATTCAGGGCATCACTTCGCCATGTGATCTCATTTTAATGTGGGCATTTATGTGGAATATTCCTGTCTCTTTTAACTCTTGGTACCTTTTTAACCCTTTTCCCAGTGGAAACCATCCCCCCCACCCATGATGACTTGTTGACACAGTTAAGAAATGCCACCATCAGGAATGTGATGTGGGGGAGGAGAGTCACTGCGAGCACAGCTGGGACAAACACATACTGTACCCAGTGGTATGGTGTCAGGGCACAGGGTTTGGTCTAAGTGTCTGAGACTCAAACAGAAAAAAATCCACCATCAAGCCCCAGTTTATAAGAATATTATAGAAAAACCTGCAAAAAAAAGAATCCTCAGATGCCAAAAACAATGACATTGTTTCATGTCAATGATGTTAAAGAAATAGTTTTTGTTATTATATGAGACAAACCATATGTCTCCTTTTGTGTAGACTCAAAGGTCCCATAAATCATAACTTAATGAACAGTTTTTGTGGCACGCCTCCTCTTTCAGACAGCAGAAGCAGGAACATTAAAAAGTCCCACACTAACTACATGCATGCCACATGCCGCTGCCCACTGAGTGAACAGGTCGTCCTGTAAAGTTCATCCTAAACCTGCAGCTCCTCCTCCTGGACTCAGGATTTAAACAACCGTCACATCCAGGATGTATAAAAAAAATCTCTGTGTTGTGACAGACAAAAGAAAAGTACAATATGTTTTGCTGCTCAAGTAGAAAACCCTGTTTAACCGACATTACATCATCACTTGTTGACCTGGTTGAGCCGACAACGGGGTTGAACTGGTTTCTGAGCACACACTGAATTCATATTGACACACAAGTGCGTGCAAAACATCTTGTCATGATTACAGAGTGACGTGCTGTCTTTGCTGCATGTCTTCATTTTGAATCCTCGGATCAGGGCAGGTTTTGTGCTTTGGTTCTGAGCGTTGGGACGGAAGGATATGGTGCATCTCCTTCACCAGGATAGGATACATAGGATGCATTCAGGGGCGGTGCAGCGCGCCCTTTGTCTGGCCGGTGAGTCTAGGACACTGTCGCCACCCCCTCCCATGTTGCCTCTTGGCATCCTGGACGCAGACAGCCTCGACCATCGGGATTAAAGGCCTGTCAGCATTTTTAACGTCCGCAAAGCTCCACTTTTCAAACAGGTTGCAGCTCTCAGCTATTTAAAAGAGCATTATTGTTCTGCCCTGCCGGGGGTTTCAGCACGGCCGCTGCTGCATTCCTGCACGCTGCTGACCGACATGCTGCCACTGACTCTGACTGTAGCATGATGACCATATCAGCATGTCCTAGGAAAGCCTCTTGCAAACAGAAATCCATTTTTACAGCATTTTGTTTATTCATTTATTTCATTAATTCAACAAAGCTGAACTCTTAATGTTGGCTCAACATGTTGTGTTTACATTTCACTGTAATCCTGTCAGCAGGACAGATGTGATATGCTCTGTAATTGAAATCAGGAGGGGATATATCCACAGGGAAGCGTTTGCTCCTGTGTGTGTGTGTGTGTGTGTGCGTGTGTGTGTGTGTGTGTGTGTGTGTGCGCCACTTTACTCCATAAACACACACTCAGCAGGAAGCCGTCATGTGGCGTTACGAGCTGCTTTGCATATTCAAACGCTTTTGTCTCTCAGGGCAGCTTTTTTGCTGTGTGGTTTTAGTGACATTACCCAGGTGATGTGGGATCCCTTAAGGCTCTCATTCAGAGTTTATTTTGTTATTGTCATTGGCTTCAAGAGGTGAGAACAAGTCAGGAGAAAAGGATAAATTCCCAGTAGGAGAGGAAGGAGGAAATACCAAATGTCTTCTTTTCTCAGTATACCAGCAGCGAGGTTTCCCTTTTCCGTGCCCTAAGCCTGCATAGGAAGTCAAGTTTAGACTTAAAAACCGCAGAACATTTTTTCCAAGTGTTGGTTAAGCAGAGCGTCTGGAGAGGCCAGAACATGTCAGCAAGTTTGCTTAATTGTTTTTGCTTTTTGGTGAAACCGGTAGAGGACAAACTGGACAAGGTGACAGATACGAGAGGGGATTTGTGGCTTCATGGGGAAGACTCGGCAGGACAATGACACGTCCCACAGTCCTGAGCAGTCCTGAGTGGGAAACAGTGCTGGCTCAGAGACCCATCAGACCCTGTGTGTTTTGGGTAATCACAGGGTTTGGTATTCCCAGCACCGGGAGGGGCCATGTGGTCGAAACCGGCGTGCTGGAGCCTGTCCCTCGCTGGGGCCCGATACTCCTCCTCTTGGTCCTCCTCTTCGTCCTCTGCCTTCCCTCCCCTCTGCTGCTCACAGTGTGTGCTCCGACTTGTCCAAGCCACACCGCTCCCTCTGAGGAATTCTCCTCCTCCTTTTCACCCTCTTGCTCTTTCATGTCCTCGTCTTTATTTTCTTTTTCTTCATCATTTTTATTTGACACAATGAACACTCCTTCACGCACGTCTGTGTGATGCTCTCACACTACGTAAAAGGCCTGAATGGTCATGCCTGAGAGAAAATAGCAGTAGTTGTGTTTAAATAACCAGACTTCAGGATCAAGATCAGGCTTCTATCTCAATCTGCATAATACACACTTAGTATATACTTCACAGTATACGTTTTTGGAAAATATTGTTTTTGTACAGTTTGTATCTCTAAACTAAAACTATATTTCATGAAGAAGTGTCCAAACTTGTCTTTTAGAGCAGTGCAGTAAAGGTCAGCGCTGCTGGACTTCCATCACATGAAAGCCTGAGAGGAAGGAGAGGTGGACGAGAGGAGAGGCGAGTGGAGGAACATGGGTGGAAGGATGGAGAGCAGTGAACGAGTGGAGGTGCCTCCATGAATGGAGAGTTTAAGATCCCTGAGTGGTTTTATTTATAGGAGCGTCTGGTTATACTGCCCCACAGCGCTGCCACGCTTCCTGCCTCCAGCCTGCCGCTTCCTGTTGTTGTGCGGCCGCAGCATCGGGTCAAGTTTGTGTGTCTGTGTTGGTTATATATCAGTGAGTGTTTGTGTGTGGAAGAGGGGACAGGAAATGTGGGGTGCACACACGTCCACCTCTGGCCCACGAACATTAAAACACACATCCTCACACTGAAACTGAATGTTCTGATCAGCTGACCTGTTGGTATTAAAACTGCACTCTGAGGTTATTTACCATTCATCACTGAATCGTCTTGAACTGTACCAATCCCACTATAAGCATGAGTGTGTTTTTTTGTGGATTAATCTGCTAATTAAGCTAAGTCAGGTGTAGTGGTTAGCACTATCGCCTCACAGCAAGAAGGTACCGGGTTCGATTCCCAGCCCGGGGCCTTTCTGTGTGGAGTTTGCATGTTCTCCCCATGTCTGTGTGGGTTCTCTCTGGTACTCCGGCTTCCTCCCACCATCCAAAAACATGCATGGGGATTAGGCTAATTGGCTAATTTAAATTGACGGTAGGTGTGAATGTGAGTGTGAGTGGTTGTCTGTCTCTATGTGTCCTGTGATGAACTGGAGACTTGTCCAGGGTGTACCCTGCCTTTCACCCTAAGACAGCTGGGATAGACTCCAGCCCCCCATAGAGACCCTATGAGGATAAGCGGTAGAAATTGGATGAATGAAGCCAAGTCAATCATTAATTGAAAATGACAATGATGACAGAAAATAGTGAAAAACTTATTTTGTCCAACTAACAGTCTAAACGCCAAATACTCTCAGTTTAATATTTTATTAAACTGAAAAACAGCACATATTTACATCTGTAAAGCTGGAGGCAGTGCATTTTCACGTAGTCACAGCTTTCTACCATGTGCTTCATTATATCGTATTGGTGCGTTCACTTCGGTTGTATGAGTGATTGATTGATCGATTGGCGGGGATGAAGAATGAAATTTGTGTTGAACTGCCTCCTAAACTCATGATCTGCTCTTCTAGTCAGTGAGAAGAAACATGCAGCACCAGATACCTAAACCCAACTCCTCCTCCGCTTCATCCCGCCTGTTTGGTCAGGTGATCATGTTTGACTGACAGATGTGGGTCGTCGGGGCAACATGAGGGTGATAGTTCTCACGTGTGTCTGTCAGCTGAGTGAGCTGCACTTATTTACTCTGCCTCAGGAATCTGCCTGTACTCTTCCCACCGAGGGTTCAGATTCCCTCTGGACCTGGTCGCTCTGTGGTCACACCAAGGTCAGAACCCTCGCTGGTCCTGTCTATACCATCCAGATGAGTTTATGCAGTATTGCTCTGAGTCTGAGCTACATTCAGGACTCTACCAGGAGGCCTTCATTGAGACTGTCCATCTGTGTTAATTGTCTCCAGTGTTGGTGCTAACTATGGGAAAAAATGACAGACACTCATTACTCATAAAATACGCGTTCTCCATATTTTCTGGATATTTTCAGTTTGAAGATGAACTTTTTGTATAAAGCGTCCTGAATCTCACTGAATCTGTGTTTGTGTGTGTGTGTGTCCACAGGGTAAGGGGCGGAGGGATGGTCTCTCAGCTGGTGACAACCCTCGGCCGCCGATGGCGACCCGGCCGGGAAGGGAGGGGGTCGGCGTGGGCTGGAAGGGTCCCCGGACGCTGGTCCTCCATAAGAACTCCCAGGGTTTTGGTTTCACGCTACGTCATTTCATTGTTTGCCCTCCAGAGTCTGCCCTGCACACCAACCTCAAGGTGAGAGCTGCACGCCATGGAAACATTTGAGTTTCAAGATGTTGAAAGGTGGTGAATTATGTTAAATACAAACAGTCTTAGGACAAGTGTAGTGTTTCTCTTTCTTTCAGTGTAGTGAAGTTCCTCTTTTTGTTCCATGTTTATTGAAGCCAGGACAGAGCCAGAGCCAGAGCCAGACTCAGACAAAAAGAGAAAGGCTGATTAGAGACAAAGTGACAGAAACTTAGAGCACCTCCATGTCCTGCCAGACAGCCTAAAAACTTGTTTTTCTGTATCACTTCACCATGTTTTTCATCTTTGGTGAATTCTAGATTGTTCTGGTGTTTTGGAAGGAGCCTCTGTGTGAGTGAGTGGTTATTTAGCTCTTTGAGGTGTGGGGGCAAACGGCTCCAGATGTGAAATTGAGGGATGTGGAGGCTGGGGTGGGGTGAGCCAGCTGAAACAAGGCCTCTATTATTATTGTACCACCCCAGCACCCAGCAGCTGCAGACAGGAACACAGATTGAATGGGATCTGTTGTCTTAGCCTGGTACCACTCTCTGGCTGTCAGGCCGTACCAGGCGGGCCCCGGACAATAGGCCCACTGCCGGCCTTTGGCCCCGGTTCTGTCCTCGTCTCCTCTGCCTCAAGGGTCACATGGTGTTTTGGGACAATCAGACCCATAAAGCTGCTCATTCTTATCTGGAGGGCTGTCGTGAAAGTCTCCCAAATTACAGTGGAGGCCTACTGGGTGCGTGACCCAATTAGGCCCTCATTTCATGGTGTCTGCAGTCTTCAATTATATTATCTACAACAAATATCCTTCTACTGTGTGGTCCCAGAAAACCACTAATCTAAAATGCTCTAATTATTAAAAATATTTTCTTGCTGCATGAACCTGGTAGCTTGTGTCAGACGGAAGAAGAAACTGAGGCATGTGGCACTTTATTAACAGCTTCTGCTTGATTTACTGTGGCTTTGATTCTTCCTCATTTGTACATCACTTTGGACAAAGTCCTCTGCAGAACAATTTCATGTGCATGCATATAAAAGGATGCAGCATGTTCACAACTTCCCTTGTCTTTTGTGTTTAACCAGATAAAATCAATGGAGAAAAACATCTCTTTTAATTTAAACACCAAATGTGCATTGATTGTATACGTTCCATGAAACTAAACCAAAACATATGTTACAGAATAAAAACTGTCCACACTAACTGAGGAGATTTAAAAACACAACATCAAAATCACATGGTATGGTTCAGTTTGTGATGGAAACTCCTGACAACTTTCAGTCTATCCAGAGATCATTCCAGGACCAAGGTCCTTTATTTGTAATAGACTCCTTTGTCCAGACTTGGTCTACACAGGTGCACCTTAAAGTCCAGACAAAAAAATTGATTGATGATTCTAATGATGCATAACTTACATCTAGAATCAAAATCATTACATATTTACATGCTAATACATTAAGTAAATACTGAACTTTGACTCTGAGTGTGGACCCTCTTTGTACTGTACATGAGTCTTGAGTCTACCCAGATACCTTCAGACGGAGGCTGCTCAGTGGTCCACTGTATCCAGCTCAGAGCTCCTTTCTGGGGTCTGCAGCTCTCCTTTCTCTGCCTCTAAACCCCCTCCATTGTCCACAGAGCCAGGAATGAGCCCACTCAGCGCAGCATAAAGCCAGGCAGCAGTCAGCCCACCGTGCCCCTAACCCCGAACTGTCCACTCAGCTTAGTGTGTGTGTGTGTGTGTGTGTGTGTGTGTGTGGACATGATCACACTAACTGCAGCTATCAAATGTCACCAGTGTGTTAATGATGTCATGAGTGGCTGCAGACGGTCTGACCTGAAAGTCAGTCTGTGTCAGAGCTGCACTACAACATTAAGCTCATAAAAAGCTAACAGGTCTGTCTGAGGATGCTTGTGCATCAAGATTCCAGGGAAATCACTGCTTAGAAACTATTATTCATCACCCGTTCCTATTAAGAAACTGGTCACGTTAGGGTTGAGACCAGGGTCAAATTGTGTATTTTGTTGTGTTAAGTCCTTGTTTTTTTTCTGCTTGTTGTGTCACTGCTATCATTAACTTATTAATTCATTGCGTTTTAAGTTTCTTTGTTAAGACTTTGCTTGAATTTGAGCAGTAATTCTGTCTGTTTCTGTTCTTTGAAGGATGAGGAGAACGGTAACGGAAAGGGTAAGTGCAAATGAGTTTCCTTCATCAGCCAGCGAATTAAAAGCCTGTACAGTGGGACAGTGATGATGTAATAATCAGGGATCTCCTGCTCCCTCCTGTCACATCAACTCTGCAGCATATCTGTGCCCTCTACAGGACACCATGCACAACTGCATCTGAAGTCATCCACCTGCACTGACATTCATACAAGAACAATAATGGGCAATGAATGTTAGACAGTAATGTATTAATGTGTCATCTTTAGCCATGGAAGTCATAAATTCTTAACAAAAAGGGCTGCAACCTAAAGCTTTATTTCTGAAAACATGTATTTTGCATTTTGAGCCTGCACCATCTCTGATCTACTGAAATCCTGTTTTGTCATGCAGGGTATCAGAAAGGTCGACTGGAGCCGATGGACACCATATTTGTGAAGAGTGTGAGGGAAAAAGGTCCAGCCCATCAGGCAGGCTTGTGCACAGGTGAAGGGAACATATGGTTCAGGAGCGGTCATGTCCTGATTTGCATTGGAAATGTGTTGGGGAGAGCTCCAGTCATGTGATGCTGCAGACATGACAAGAATAAACACACATTTTCTCAGTAGAAACAAGAGATACAATTAAGAACAGATCAACCAAAAGGGCCTTTTGATCTCAGGGGTTTTGGCTCATAAATAATCAGTAACATCTCAAAAACTACTCTGAATCTTGCTAATAGTTAGTGCAGATAAACTCAAGGATAATATGGTCTCTACGTTCAGTTCCAGTTCAAATTCTAGCTGCAACATTTTGAACAAGCTGGAGAGTCACTGTAGCATGAATTACCTTCTCTAGATCAGCATGAGATGAAGAAAAAACAGGAAAGATACAGGACTGCACAACTCTCTTCACCTGCTCCCTGAACGCCACGTCACTGTGGAAAATCACTCCTCACTTTCTTTACTCCAGCACATCCTATCACGTTTCCACCAACTCACAGGATTTCTTCTCCTTCAAGCACTTAGTAAATGTAAATGTCTGCTGTCTACACTGATCTAGTTCCATACTGGACCAGTTTCAGGATCTGGTGCCTCTATCAGTCAGTCAGACACAAACACAAATGGAAATGTAGTCCAGACAAATACCAAAGTTACTCTTTAATTGCCGTAGGTTTTGTGACACCTAACATTTAACGACCTTGAGGCAGTTTACAGATAATACAGCTACCAGTATGACAGCTCAAATGTTCATTTGAATGTGACAGAGCAGGTGAAGTGTTCCTGTTGTGTTTTGCTGCTTGATCAGGACAGCAGTCCACTCCCTGGCCTGCAGCTCAGACAGACCAGACAAGTCCTGCAGTGTGCATGCTTTAACACAAGCTGTCACATCCAGAAAGTCACATGCAAACACACACACACACTTTCTGAGCACTTTGTATGTGCTTCAGCTTGCATGAAGTCACCATAAATGCATATAAGCTTTGAACATATAGTTCTCAAAAGAGTCTTCTTTGGGGCCTCAGCTCAGGAAACACTGAACTGGAGCTGCGTTTTATGTTGTGACACAACACAGCTCTGCCAATTTATTTATACTGCCTGCTAATCTGGGCACAAATTACTGATAACATAAAAGATATATCCATATTTGATCAATATGTCCATTGTTAAGAAGACGCTTCTTTGAGACAATGTTTTTTATGATAATGATAAAAAGTGTAAGAGCACATTTGAATTGTGTGCCTCACCTAATATGGAGAATGTTTTGCCTGCATGTTTTGTTGAAATTAAACACACCTCAGCCATTAGATTGTAAATAAAAGGAATATTGCAAGAAAGTGTCTTCGAAAATTTAAATACAGCTTTTTTTTCTACACCTGAATATGCTGCTTGTTATGTCTCTTGTACGGAGGTCTGCACCTTGTTGATAGGTGAGAGGTCAACATGCAGACCCTGTAAAACGTGCTGGATCTGACAGTATGTCTATGTTTGGCAGGGGATCGGCTGGTGAAAGTGAACGGAGAGAGTGTTCTTGGAAAAACGTACTCGCAGGTGATAGCCCTCATTCAGAACAGGTAAGACCTCCTGTCTGTTAGCACTTTGAGTCTTTGGTGTGTTGATGTTTGTTTGCTGTTTGTCTGTTTGCTTTTCTTTGTGAGCTTATCATAGAGTTGACATACACATAGTCACCAGTATTCATTTTCTTGGCCTTTTGAAAAGAGTAGCCTGCAGCAGTTTGCTCCATACAGTCACGATGCTCTACGTGGTCTCAGAACTGACACTGAGGTTCTCCAGAGGGGCGATGAGGGCCTTTCAGAAGGGACACTGGACTTCTCTTTTTCCCCATATTAAAAAAAAAAACAAAAAAAAAAACAGTCAACCTGACAGCATGGAATTAATTAGGTATATTGTTATGTATGGCAAATGTAAAGCCAGGTGTTGTTGCAGTAGTAATTATTTCAGGTTTTTATCATGTCACATCATTTTCCCAGATAGTAAAAATCTATTACTTCTTTGGATATAAAAAATAGTAATAATAATAAATAATACTAATAATAAATAGATTAACTATGTATTAAAATAACCTAATAATGGCATCCAAGCAATAATAATAATAAGCAAAATACTGTTGTTAACTATTAATTACAATGATAATAACTGTAATGTATAATGACAGAAATATTAATAAAATAATATATATTAGTAGTATAGCTTCACCTACAAAATGTTTGTGCCTGCATATAAAACTATAGTATTAAATAGTCCCCTCCAAAATGAGATGGTAGGCTACATCTCAAGGGGCTATCCTTGAAATAAATAAATAAATAAATAAAAATGTAAATGACAGCAGAATATAATTTGTTACGTATATGTTACATATTATGTATTTTAAATACATATTATCTTTCTTTGCAACAACGGGTAAATTACGCAAATGTACAATAACTTTTTTTGTAGCAATAACTTTGTAGCCTTACTACTGTAAATATGAGCTTGTTTTCTTACAGAACTTTATGTCTTTTCTGTTTTATATATTTGAAGCTTGACTGTTTTTTACATTGCACTCAGCACCAAGTGGAGCAGCGCTGCTAATTCCATTGTGTGCACTGTCATATAATGACAATAAAGGCTTTTGATTTGATTTGGTATTGATGTTGGTGATGATTGTGTATTTGATGCGGCTTGGTTACATCTGGCGGTTACCTGATCCACTTCATGAAGCTGGTGAAGCCTGATGCAGAAGCTGCACTGAAGCTGTTTTTAGTTCAGTCAACTCTTTCCATTGATTGATGCAGAATTTAACCATTCTTCTATTTGTTGCGTGTCACAGCTTGTGTCAGACACCAGGTCAGGATATTGGATGTGAACCTGCTTTTCACTTCTACTGTTTATCTCCCCCTCTTCCTCCTCCTCCTCTCCTTCTCCTCTGCAGTGAAAGTGTGTTGGAGCTCTCTATTATGCCAAAAGATGAAGATGTGCTTCAGCTGGTAAGTATGAGTATGGGATTTTTCACTCACCTTCTCATAACAAACTAGCCCTCACGTATCCTGCATCACACATTTACGAGCACAGTGGCAGTCATGATTTCAGGATACTCAACCTGTATACGCCACGTCATTTTGGAAGAATGTAGAGATTTTGCTAGAAAGGCAGCAGAGTGACTCAGAGGCTCGCTGCCCTGTGTTTAGATTACAACACACATTCATTAAAGGCCGCTGGTATCCCGACTGTTGAGGCTTACGTTCGGGGGGGGAACAGCTCTGTGTTCGTTCACACACCCATGTACTGTACAACACATTTTTGTCGCTCCACAGGTCGTTCACATGATCAGACATGCATCAACCCTCGCCCCTCCCATTAACCCTAACGTGTCAACACACACAACCAGGTAGCACCAGTACATGCAGATACGTTGGTGTTTCTGCCAAAAGAGTGCAAAACTTGGTTCTCCATTTATGTACAACTGTCAAGTCTTAACATTTATAAACCCACTCCTCTGTCCTTACACTCCTCCCCTCGCTGCTTCGCCTGTATCTGCTGCATTCCTAGCATGACATCAGCAGCGCTGCGCCTCCTTCCACACTCCCACAGGGTGGAGTAAGGCACAGAATGAGAGGGAGTAGAGAGGGAGGTTGGAAGGATCCGACAGAGGAGAAAACAAGGAATAACAGACAGAAGAGTTGCGACTAGAAGTGATTAACAAATAAACAAAAGATTGACTGTTTGTGGGCGAAGAGCAGCAGGTTTTAGCAGCAGGCGCGTTGGTGAGGATCAGTCTTCTGCCGCTGTTGTTCACCCTCTGTTTGTTTGTGGTGACGACAAACTTTCCAACCTGTGGAAAGATTCTGGATACTGTTGTCCAGTGGAGGTAAACCTTAAAAAAACATCTGTGTAGTTTATCGTCACTTAACGTCAAGAGTGCTGTGTGGATTGTTAGCAAGTAAGTTTTTGCTGGTCTGGAGTCATGAAGTCATAAATTATAAAGTAAGTGATGCTTTCAATGCAAAAGTGTGTCTAAATGATTAACAAATCAGTTATAGACTTATTTAATTGTGATGGCTAGTCCTAAAGTGTATCCTGTATATACACCGTATGCACAACATTGCCGGGGACATGCAGCTGTTTCAGTGAGTGTTGTGGATTTTGCTCAAGGCAGCTCATGCAGTTTTCCCGCTAGCATGTGTTTGTGTGGAGAGCTGATGCCCTGGGGACAAACTGTGGTGAAGGAGTTGAGCTGAGAGGCCGTTCCACTTAAAGGCTCTTTGTGTAATGCACAGCGGCTTCGTGTTTGGCTCAGAGCGTTACAGCTATGGACTGTGTTTGTTTACCATTAGAGCTCATGATTAAGTCGTCGCTAACCTTTTCTTCAAGCGCTCATCCCGTTGTGTCTTATCTCATTTCTACTCCATCTTCCCTCCTTCTCCCAGGCATACTCCCAGGATGCTTACCTGACAGGCAACGAACCCTACTCAGGGGGAGCTGAGTACCTTCCACCGCCACCTCCCCTGTGTTACCCTCATACCAAGGCCACACCCCCTGCAGGAGCCCCTCTGGCTGGCTCTATGGGCCAGAACCAGCTGGATAACTGGAGTCGCTGGCCAGGCTCTTACAGCCCCTCCTCACCCCTGGACAACCGCTCTGCTGTGGGCAGCACCACCAACTGGCAGGAAGGGCGGGCAGGAGAGCCAGGTGGTGTGGGTCACAGCAGCCCGGCCCACCGCACAGAGGAGATCCAGTACGGTATGACCAGCCAGCAGCCTCAGGGCCAGACTAGGGGGCGCTCGTATTCTTCCTCGTCCTCATCAGGAGGCCCTTTGTCCAGCCCACTGCAAGTCCACTACCCGAACCACCACGCTGCCAGCTCCTCTCAGGCTCAGCCACGCAGGTCCAGCTCAGCCTGGACCAGTCCCCCCCTGCCCCAGCTCAACCATGGCCGCACTGATCGCTGCCAGCAGGCCCTCTCTGACTGGTACTACAACCAGCAGCCTGAGCGCTCAGGACGCCGCATGCAGACCCGCCACCGCAGCTACTCTCAGGACCGACTCATTGATTCAAGGAGGCAGCAGCAGCGGGCAGGTGGCTGGCCACACAGCGCCTCTCAGGACACTCTGCTGTTACTGCAGCAGTCAGGACCAGGACCCCAGGGAGAGCCCTACTGGTCATATGGAGACTGGGAGGGGGACCCAGGCAGGGGCCGCCCTGCCACGAACTATACCCGAACACGCTCTGAAAACTTGCTGGCCCAGTACGATCGCCATGGTCGCTCCTTAGAGATGCTGGACCGAGCAGCGGCTGGAGTGGTCTCACCTCGGTTTGAGAGGCCCTCGTGGCTCCAGCAGGCTCCCCAGCCACCCCCAAGAACAGACGCCTACCCAAGGCAGGGGAGCCATTACGGTGCAGCACAAGCTCCTCCGATGTCCCGACACACACAGTCCCACTCTAAACACCATCCCCAGACTCACACCCAGGCCCATGCCCAGCCTCAGCCCCAACAGGCAGCTCCCCAGAGCAGGCGGCTCCCCCCTGGCCAGAGCATGGACGACCAGCCGGTGGGCTACCGCAGCTACAGTCCCTCTTTTTACCGCAAGACGGGTCGCATCATGCAGCAAGCCCACTCTTTCAGGGACCCTTCGTACTCTGGCCCTCGCATGAACTGGAACCCAACGCCTAAAACCAGCCCCCCAGAGGGCACGACAGCACCCCTCACTGCCTCCACCGCGTCCCCCCTTGCCTCTGCTACTCCAGAATCCCAGGACAGAGCGTACAGGCCGACAAACCACGAGAGGGAACGAGGGGCAGTGGAGGGGCAGGCGGAGGTGGCAGCACAGATCCAGGAGGTGGTGCTGAGGCAGAAGCCTCCCACTGGGCGGAGGAACGCCCACGGCCTGCGTCACCCGCACTGTGCACTGCCCATGGACGGGCTAGAACCCTCTTTGTTTTCTCCTGATCCCCAGGATTCTGCCGCTGGTTCCTTGGGAGATGTAGCCCCACGCAAACCAAACGGCAGCCTGGCCCCCCTCCCCATTGAGGATGACTCCCTGGCCTCCATCCCCTTCATAGGTAAGCATTGAATGTCTGAGCTTCCTCCAGTGTCGCCTCTCTTACACATTAATCCCCTCACAACTGACCTTGAGATCTCATCGCTTCCACTTGACATTGTAATCCACGCTGCTGAGTGTTTATTGAATGTTATTGAAAGCTTAACTGAGAGCAAATAGAGAAGCTATAAATTGTGTTTCCTTAATTTCCTTCTTGTCTGTCTATTGAGGCTCCAGGCTCTTCTCAGATGCAGTTTCCATTATCTCATAGAGAGTTTGTATGTGTGTGTCTGTGAATGTTTGCATTTGGTAACACGGTCAGTAGACAGTCTTAGTAGTTAGACTGAGTCATATCTGAAGGGTGCTCCTGATACTGCCTGCTCTGGTCTGTAAAGTCACCTCACCATGCTGAGGAAATGAGGTGCAGTATCACTTCCTGAATGTGCGTTGTAGTTTCAGCAAAATGTGTACCATCATTTCTTGTAGTAGGTCGGCCCGTCCTGCTTTTTTCTGGTCTTTTAAACAGTTAACATATTTGTTTTTGTAGCAGATTTTAGCATGCTAACAGGCTAAGTGAAGATGGGACACAGTAAACATTAGCATGTTAGCATCATCACTGGAGGTTTATAGCAACGCTAGCCTTAGCATTTAGCTCAAAGTGCAGAAGTAGAGTCAAACAGAGCGTATGTGGATTTATTTATGAAGTGCTGCTCATAGTCATTTTGTTACAGTTTGAACACATAATAATATGGAAATAAACAAAGAAAAATTGCCTTCTAATTAGCTTTTTATGGAGCAAATATTAAGAAATACCTAATATCAAAGCACCTAATTTACATTCATTTAGCAAATGATTGATATGGAGGCTGGCGTGCTCTGAATGCCTCCGCTATAACGTTACTATAATAATTTTGCAATATCTTCTGTCTATAAAAGGTTATTTGCAGGAACCTGCTCTGTACAGTTATGGCCTACACATGTTGGTATCAGTAGGAGGTGATTTTGGTCACATCCCGGCTTGTTCCCTGCTCTCAAATGACTCAAAGCGAGGGGCTTCACTGGCTTCATGTTTGATTGTCATGTGCAGCAGCCATAAAGTCAAACCATGCGTATGTTCAAACGAGTCATGCCTCTATCACAGCCAGAGATGAACACCCGCTGCTGCTCACCCCAGTAGATTCATATCAGCTGACTTGGCCACTTTGACCCAACCCTTGATATCTGTGCCAAGACATGCTCGGCCAGGACATTTAAAAGAGAGAGAAAATCCAGAGGGATCTTCAAATCAGGAGGCAACCCTCTGTGCCTGTCTGTCAGTCCGTCTGTCAGAGCACATTCTTGCCTCGTGCCTTCAGCTGAATTAAAGAAAAGCAGGCAGTCAGAGCTGCAGGCTGAGACACGCCAAATAGCCATAAACTGAAACTAGGCTAGGTCCTCCCCAAAGACAAAAACTTCGCTTTTCTCTTCTCCATCATTCGCTCCATGTCTTTGTCTCTGACAGATATGCTGATATGATCTCGGCCTGTTTGGGAACATGTGATTTAATAGGCTGCTGTCGCTGTTGTTGCGAAGCATGGGTGTCTGTGAGGCAGAGAGCACAGTGGTAGGCTGTGTCTGACAAATGTGTCTTTATGACATCTATATTATGCTGTATTTACTTATTTTGTAGCTCATACAACATGAATAAAACAGGAGTAGACAGATGCAGTATTTTACCCACTTGGAGTCTTTCTAAGCTGTAAATTACCAGGAGGTTTTGTGGCGGTCCTTGTGGGGAACAGTAGGGGCCCATGTACTCTCTGCTCCCTCCCTCAATGCCGCTATTGTGCTGCTCTGGAAGATGAATCGGGTTGTGCGTCAGTATGGGGATTCATTCTGTGACTGTCTTTACTAGCTGGACCCTGGACACAACAGGACCAGGACCAAGACCTTCTGTACTGGCTTCTGGGCTTCCACAAGGCCTCTCGTCCTCCCTCTCTCTCAGTTTCTACATTCCTGTTTCCTTCTCTCTGTTGAACTCGACCACAATGCGACTGTTGCTCTGTGTACAGAAAATCTAATGCTGGGTCTGATTTATCCTCTTGTTTGTCGCTGAATTAATTATCTGATCAATACATTGAAAAGGTAATCTGTAACTACTTTGATAATGGAGTAGTCTTTTCTGTAAATTGTCAAGTGAGAATGGTAAATATGATTTGTTCCTGGCTGCTTATTTATGAGGATTCACCGCTCATTCTTACATTATAAAAAACTCTGAATATTTGAAGGTTTTGAAGTGGTCTCGTCAGGCTGTCAGGAAATTGTGATTTGTATTTTCACCAATTTCTGACACATAATTGACCAAGTGGTGAACTGATTACTGGAGAAAAGTTGTTTGGTTCTTTTCTTCAGACAGATGTTTAATGATTTAGTTCATGATGTTGACTTTGACTTATTTCATGCAAATACAAAGGGGTTTTGTATGAAAAAAATGAATTTCTCAAATGACGGTATCGGACTTGAGGAAATAAAGACAGACTTGCTATATGCTCGGTAAGGAGTAGAGTGTACTCTCTTAAAATAACTTGTGTTGCTTTAATTTATCCGGAGAGGTAACATTCACCAAACAAATTATGATATGGTGCATTTTCACAGTACTGACTCCTGGTGTTTTTATTTAAGCCATTTGTCCTTTCCTTCTTTTATTCTTGTCCTCCCTAACTTTTCTCAACTTCCACTTATGCTCTCTCTTCCTCATGTCATCTGAATGAAAGCTGAGCTCCATACATGTGGTTGGATGTGAGTGCTGCAGGATGCTGCTCCCCTCTGCTGGTGCGACTCTGCCTCGTGGCTCTGAGCTCACTCTCTGGCTGCCTCTTAATGACGGCCTTTGTTAAACCCACAGCCTGGCTATTTCTGGGCAGCGCTGTAAACAGGCAGATTCCTCATCCCAGATTGGAAATGTTTTCCTCCTGCTGTTGGACACCAGTATGCACAGGAGTGAAGAGTCGAGCAGCGAGGGAGGGAAAGAGATACTGGAAGAAAAGGAGAGGAACGGGAGGGATGAGTAGAGGAAGTTTCAGGGACAGAGAGGTGAGAAAAAAGGGAATCACAGCTGGAGATGAAACCATGGCAGGAATTCACTGGAAGGCTTTGTGGTGGTCTGTGTGTGTGTGTGTGTGTGTGTGTAATAACAGTATTCTTGTGTTGTCCTCGTTGGATTGTAACAGTATCTCACATCAGGTATCAGATCACTACTGTACTGATGCTCATAATGAACTGAAACCTGGAGGCGGTAAATATTCTGTCTCAAACCCTCCTATGTTAGCGGCTGACTCACTCTTCCTATGGCAACAGGAAGCTCAGGTATTGCATTATCCGTTCACTATTTGCTCATTTGTATTTTTCTCAGACAGTCATGAAGGTTTTTTGATCTTTTAGCTTCTTTAGAGTAAATGAGTCAGATTATTGTGTTTGTGGTCTGATGCAGTTGAAGGAGTTTAAAGAAGTGGAAGTTGTGAAATGGTTGATGTTGTTTAGCATCTCTGACGGTAACCCTGCAGTTCCCTCGTCATTGCTCTCCCTTACAAACCTCTCCTCTTGTTCACCTACCTAACCCCTTTTACTCTGCCTCCTCTTCCCTTCTGACCTTTTGTTTTCTCTAACACCTAACACTATCCCTCTATATCTTCCTTCCTCCTCTCCTCCTGCCTCCCTTCCTTCCCTTCACCCTCCCACAGATGAGCCAACCAGCCCCAGCGCTGATTTGCGTGCCCGCCACGTGCCGGCGTCCTCCGTGGTGTCCAGCGGCATGAACTCGGCGCCCGCCGTGGTCGCCAGCCCCGCCTCCCCCACCTTCACCTTCCCTCTCACTAGGCTCTTCTCACACGACTGCAGTGAGTGCCCCCCAACACTGCATGCAGCAGAGGAGTCGTTTTACTTCAGAGAGGGGCTGATGCATGCATGCATGGGATTTTAAAACCCTAGTGGTTGTTGTCTCGGTTATACATATCAATATCTATACTTTCCATCTTATCAAGTATGGTTTGCCCATTATGGAGTCTGAAGTCAAATTAAGTGGAACAATCTGCTGATTTCAGTAGTTTAAAGCTTTCTCCAGAATCCAGAAATAAGCACTTGAGGCTTAGTGCGTCATATTTTTGCATGCTGGATTTGTATGTTTGACACAAATTAATTGACACAACTGTCATAATGTGGTTGTTGTTTGGTGGTTGTTTTTAGACTTTTAGACTTGCATGATACGTTTCAAATGCATGTCAGTCTTTGTTTGCGGAGGCTGCTGCTGTATGCCAGTGGTGAGAAAGGTGTCCAGAGTAAATCTAATCTAACCTATCATCCCAGCTCATCTCCCCACCATCCATCCTAACCACGCAACTCAAACCATCCACCACCACCTCCACCTCCTGCTGCTTCCCTCACTGTCCCCTCTCTTATAATCCAACACCGTCTACCCTGGTGATTGGCATTACATCAACACTCTGTCTTTCTCTCTGTCTCTTCATGTCTCTTTCTCTGTCTGCTCATTCATCCTCTCATCTCATCAGGCAGTATTAAATCCGGTCGCCGTTCCTCCTATCTTCTAGCCATCACCACCGAGCGATCCAAGTCATGTGACGAAGGACTCAACACGTTCAGAGAGGAGGGCCGAGTCTTCTCGTGAGTACCGTCCAATTGAAAGAGAGCGTTGAAAATGTTGTTCGCTGACTTACACACTGACATCTTGACAGTTAACTCTCAGCTGTGTTGTGTTTCACAGGAGGCTACCAAAGAGAGTCAAGAGTTTCTTCACTGACGGAGTGAGTTCTTCCCCTGCTATTCTTCCAACTTTCCATCCTCTAAACCTCATTTTTGACCAGTGCTTCTCCTGACTTCACTTGTGTAGATAAAGGAGACTGATTTAGCATTCATGTTATTTTGTCAGAAAATCCAAATAAAAAGACACCTTGCAGCTTCTACAACAAATATAACTCATGTTGACTTCTAGACAGTTGTCAGTGTTTGCGTAACGACTGAAGGCATTTTTTAAATTTTTGTTAAAATATATCACCAGTCCCTCAGTTATGTCAGTTATATTAGCATGTGACTTAAGTCTGTTGGTGTTATCCAGCATGAGCTAGTGGCCATACCTGTCCAAATCAAGCTGAACTCCTGAGGATATTCTGTTAAGCAAAGGTGTGTTTTACTGCTTAAATCAACTTTTTATGTTAAAGAAACCTGCCTCCTCCACTCACTTGTCTTCATCTCTTGTGCCTTTGGAGATTTCTTCACATCATAAAGTGTAATAGACGTAGAAACTGTAGCTTCTCCAGTGATTCGTATCCAGTCTGTCAGCTGTAATAAAGCTGTCAGGATCCATGACTCTTGAAGGCAGTATTTGGCAGTGCAGCAGCACAATAAAGACAAATAGTTGCTACTACTTGTGTATCATGTGCAAAACAATTCAAAATATGTCAAACAACTGAAATCACCTGGTCATGATGGACAAGGGACACCACTGTCCTTAAAAATGAGCAGAATCTTGACTCAACACATCTAGAAAAAAGTTATGAACTTAACAAGAATGGGTCCTATTTATATTGTTATCTCAGGATGAGCATACATTGATTTTTTTAAACATTTTTCAGACATGGATGGCCTTCAGTTACACTACCTTTCTATTACCATACTGAAATAAAAATGAAAAGGTGTCGAGGTATATTTGATTTGAGACTGTCATTAAAATACATACAGTATATATCGTTCTGAACTGTTTCCCGTTTGTGTTTCAGTCTCTAGACAACCTCGGGACAGCAGAGGAGGTTCGATCCAAACGTCACTCCACCTCAGAGCTGGGAAACATCACTTACAGCGATGTGCGACGAGAAGGATGGCTGCACTTCAAACAGATCCTCACGGAGAAGGGCAAGGTGAGCAACCAGGCTTCAACTGAGGAGAACTGAAGGCAGGAAAGGTTCAAAAGACGTTCAGAGACTCACATCTCGTCTTTTCTCCGCAGAAGGTGGGCAGCGGCATGCGTCCGTGGAAGCGAGTATTTTCCGTGCTTCGCTCCCATTCGCTGTTCCTCTACAAGGACAAGAGGGAGGCAGTGCTCCGCGGGGCCACGATCGGCGGTACGGCAGAGGATGAGGAGCCAATCAGCATCCGGGGCTGCTTGGTGGACATTGCGTACAGTGAGACCAAGCGGAAGCACGCCCTGCGGCTGACCACCCAGGATTTCTGTGAGTACCTGCTGCAGGCGGAGGACCGGGAGGACATGCTGGATTGGATAAAGGTCATCAGGGAGAACAGCAAGACGGACAGCGAGGTCAGAGGTCACACCTTTACACGTGCTGTGACTGCACCTGTAGTGTCGTTATAACACAGGTGTGTGTGTGTTTCTTACAGGAGCTTGGCTTCTCCGGACAGGCTCTCATCAATAAGAAGCTGAATGATTACAGGAAACAGAGGTGGGTCGCCTGGTTACCACTGAGCTCATCTGTCTTCATGACTGACAGTTAAACCTGACTCTCTGTCTCCCCCTGCAGTCCAACAGGAAACAAGCCCGACTCCTCTCCCAAGATGCACCGCATGAAGCCTCCCTTCCTACACACCAAGACGGAGAACACTGCAGGAGCGCCACGCTCCCCGAAACCAGAAGTCAAAGGTCAGTGTCATGGTACAACAAACAAACACACCAGCAGAATGGATTCTTTGTGCAAAAATAAAACTGTATTCTTGTTTTGATTAAATATCAGAAGTGAGTGAGATTGATTATCACCTGAGAGACTATGGTGGCACAGTTCTGGGTAATACTGTTTTATATTTATCAGGTGTAATACATTCAATTGTCTAAAAGTTTTATATATATATATACATGTATATGTATATACATGTATATGTATATATATATATGTATATACATATATATACATATATATATACACAAGATATTTTTACCTATATTATTACCTGTTTCTGACCATTTTTACTGCATTTCTTCATCAACTTCTATTATTTTGAAAAGCTTAAAACCAGCCATTTGAAGAGCTGTATGTTAAATATATGTTTAATGTGTTTTTGAAAATGTTAATTACTTAAATGTTAATTTCTTAATAAATGGCTTTCGTCAGTAAACTGAATGTATGCAAGCCATTTATATTATTAGTGATTTACAAACATGAGAACAGTGCAAACAGTCAGGCTCCCTCTTGTGGCTCAAAGGTGCACTGCATATAGAAATGCATATAGAAGTGACTGTAACAGAATCTCCTGCAGTCCCAACCCAGACTTTAGGAGCAACTGGTCTCATGAGTCTAATTTGCTATACCACTAAGGAGAAATATAATATAATGCTAACTAGGGATGTCACGACACAGTCAACTCACTGGGTTAATGATACGATTTTCTTATGCTTTTTTTTTTTTAAACAGAATGAGCTTGCAGACAAATTATTAAAAAAAACATTATTTATTTCTCAGACAAAAAAACATTTCTGAGGTAGTGTGTAACTTCAAAACAAACTATGCAGTGAATGCATATTTCAATCCATCCATTTTCCACCACTTATCCTCTCATAGGGTCGTGGGGGGTCTGGAGCCTATCCCAGCTGTCTTAGGGTGAAAGGCAGGGTACACCCTGGACAAGTCTCCAGTTTATCACAGGACACATAGAGACAGACAACCACTCACACTCACATTCACACCTACGGTCAATTTATATTAGCCAATTAACCTAATCCCCATGCATGTTTTTGGATGGTGGGAGGAAGCCGGAGCACCAGAGAGAACCCACGCAGACACGGGGAGAACATGCAAACTCCACACAGAAAGGCCTCGGGCCCGGGATTCGAACCCAGTACCTTCTTGCTGTGAGGCGACAGTGCTACCCACTACACCTCACTCTTATCTTTAACAAATTAAAGAATCCCTTTTTATTCCTCTGAGGTAGGGTAAACTGCAATACAATGCATGTGTGCTCTTCTTCAAAGTGCAACTGAAATTATGTTTTGTCTTGAACAACAAAAAATAAAAAATATATTTTTTTTAAACAGTTCCCACATCAAAACAACTAAATGAATAATACAAATAATACCTCCTTGAAACTGGTCTGTGCATCCACAATGTGCATCATGTTTCTCGTTTCGTCTGAATACCTGACAGTTACATATGATGTCGATCAAGTGAACTTGAAAGTCGATTACACCCTCTGCTG